>CM024711.1:33411771-34011771 GCA_014182895.1 Angophora floribunda | reverse complement strand
CGATAATGATCTTATTACTAAAACAAGCATTGCACTCTGAGATGCAACAGTAATATTACTCACAACATTTGTCTAAGCACGCGATTGTCGCAACTCCGCATACGTAAGTGCTCTTGCCTCTTCATGGAGTTCATTAGCTTTCATCCATTCTGTAACCATTGTTTCTCAATTCCCTATCTTGCTGCGACAGAGTTGAGACTTTTCAATATCTTTAAATGTGATAAGCAGCTCATCTGCCAATGAAACGTCAATCTTTGGACTAACGGTGATCTGAAATATTCATCGAATTGAAGTATTTCGCATGATGCTTCACATGCTGAGACGTATGTGTAGTCAACATAGGCTTTGATCTCATCTATTTCTTCTGCCTGTTCTTCTCCAGTCGTTTTGCTTAGTGAAACATTTTCTTGATTTATAACTTGTCTTCAATTGACGATTAGACGTGTCAAGACCTCATAAGTCTACCCTTAAGCACCACTCTACACCTATTATATTGGTTCTGCTGTCATAAAATATGTCGCGGGCAACCAAAGACTGAGACTTGTGAAATGTTTTCTTATGCTTCGAAGATGATTGAGAGACAGAGAAAGATAGGAAGTAATCAGGACAACATTCTCCTACATCGACGGTCAGCTTAAGTTGAAGCGAAATGAATAGGTGAGATAAATTTGAAAGGTGGGATTAAATTTGAGAATTGGAACAAACTCAGTTTTCTCTCTATGTCAGGCCTTCTGATATTGGTCTAACAGATGGAAGTGGTAAAGACTTGTTGGGACTCAATAACAACCAATTGTTTAAATACTCCTATCATAAGGTCGAGAGATCAGTTTGTAAACTAATTTATAGATCCATGGGCAAGAAAATTGCAAATCAGTTTCAGACTCCCACCGTTTTCTAAATCCCCTTCTTTTCTTTTCCTCGTCTTAAACCTAAAAAGATAAATGGAGTTTCCCCCCATTCTATTCAAGTCTCCAAGTCCTGTACTCGTGTTTGGCGTCAATGAAGACACTGGGTTCAAGATGAACTTTTTTCCCACAGGAATTGTGCTCATCAAGATATTCTTTTTGTTGTTGGTCAAAAAGAAGAGCAATTTCAAACGTTGACTCAATGCAGGAGTTGAGAAACGAGATCAACGTATGAGATGGCACAATATCATGAAAAGATCTGACGTTGACACAAGAATGGGGTGACCAGGCGATGTGAATGAATCCATGAATGCCGTCTTTGACTCCAAAACCTAACAATGAATAAAATACAATAGATGCCGTTAGTTTTTCAACTCATTGAACCTTTTTATACTCCACGCCTGAATATTTTACTCGCAAAGACTCAGTCAGTCCACACCTCTTTGACTTTCTTAGGACATCTTATGATTATCCCGCGGATCCCCCATGGCTTGTTCAGCAATACTTGAAACAAAATAGTCCCAGGTTTTTATTCCTCGTATTGCTACCGACAGTTTTACGTCTTCTGATCAAGATGGCGAGAGATTCATCCCTTCGTTTTTTACTAGTCTCTATCTCCATTTTAGCATGCCTTTTGCCTTGTGATGGCAATACCCCTGCTGGGAATTGCTCAGAGTCTGATAGAGAAGCTCTGATGGACTTCAAAAATGGCCTTCAAGATCCTAATAATCACCTATCCTCATGGCAAGGAAGCAATTGTTGCCGGTGGCGAGGAATAGGCTGCGATAAGAGGACCAGGGGGGTAATAAGTATTGATCTTCACGGCTCATATGGACTGAACTCTGGTACGTATGGTTATTGGAATCTGAGTGGCAAAATTAGACCTTCATTAGCACGACTCAAGTCTTTGAGATACTTGGACTTGAGCTCAAATAAATTTGATGGCATTTCAATTCCTGAATTTGTTGGTTCTCTGGAGAACCTGCAGTACCTGAACCTGTCAAATGCAGGGTTTAGTGGTGCAATTCCTCCAAATCTAGGAAACTTGTCAAACTTGCAGTATCTTGATCTTTCTTCTGACTTTTCTGGCTTAAGTGCTAATAATCTTGGGTGGATAACTGGTCTTGGTTCTCTGAAATATCTTGCACTTGATGGAGTGGACCTCTCAACGGTCCGTTCCGAGTGGATCAGTGTTGTAAACCAATTTCCGTCGTTGTCCGGGTTGCATCTGTCCAAATGTGGCCTATCTGGTTCGATGTCATCACCTCGTTTGGTGAACTTCACTTCACTCACTGTTCTGGATCTCAGCTTCAACAGTTTCAATTCAGAGTTCCCTCAATGGCTTGTGAATGTAAGCAGCCTTGTTAGTATTGACATGAGTTACAGTGGTCTATATGGAAGGATCCCTCTTGGTCTGGGCGAGCTACCACGTTTGCAAATCCTAATTTTATCTGGAAACAATAATCTCTCAGCCAGTTGCACTCAATTGTTCCAAGGATCATGGAAAAAGATAGAAGTTATGGATTTGTCTAGTAACAAAATACACGGAAGACTTCCCACTTCCATTGGGAAAATGACCACTCTCAGTAATTTTGACCTTTTTGACAATCTGGTCAGGGGAGGAATACCGAGCTCCATTGGTTCACTTTGCAGTTTAGTTAATTTTGATTTATCCAACAATAACTTGACAGGTAGTTTGCCGGAAATTTTGCAGAGGGGATCTGAAACTTGTGATTCCCAGAGTTCTCTGCCTAATTTGAGGTACTTGAGATTGAGCAACAATCGGCTAAGGGGTTATCTGCCAAGTTGGATGGGTCAACTTATAAACCTTGAGGAACTTACCCTTGACTATAACTTTCTTGAAGGGCCGATTCCATCTTCCCTTGGGACTCTGAAGAACCTCACCAGTCTGGGCCTTGGTGGGAACCAATTTAATGGGACTCTTCCCGTTGAGCTGGGACAGCTTTCTGAGTTGGACGTTTTTGACGTCTCTTTCAATCATTTGTCGGGTATACTGTCTGAAGAACATTTTGCAAGTCAACGCAAAATGAAGATCTTAGATCTCTCATCCAACTCTTTTGCTTTAAATGTCAGTGCCGATTGGCTGCCTCCATTCCAAGTTCGGAATCTTGGTATGGGATCATGCCAGATTGGTCCGTCTTTCCCTGTCTGGCTTAGATATCAAAATGAGATCATGTATCTTGGTTTTTCAAATGCCAGCATTTCAGGGCCGGTGCCAAGCTGGTTTTGGGACATTTCTTCCAATCTGTCTCTCCTAAACATGTCTCTAAATCAGTTGCAAGGCAAATTACCTAATCCATTGCCAGTAGCTCCTTTTGCAGATGTTGATCTCAGCTCTAACCTTTTTCAGGGACCGTTCCCTCTTCCCATTTCTGAGGTTGAATTATTAGACCTCTCCAACAACCAACTTTCAGGTGGCATTCCGCAAAATCTAAGCAGATACATGCCAAATTTGATCTTCCTCTCCCTTTCGTCTAACAGAATAACAGGTGGGCTCCCAGAATCTATAGGAGAAATGCAATTGCTTCAGGTCATCGACTTAGCAAACAACAATTTGAGTGGAAGCATTCCTCCAAGCATAGGGAACTGCTCACTCCTAAAGGTACTAGACCTGCAAAACAATTCTTTATCGGGGTTGATACCCGCGTCTTTGGGCCAATTACAACAGCTTCAGTCGATGCACCTGAGCAACAATAAGCTTTCAGGAAACCTTCCGTCTTCATTCAAGAATTTCTCAAGCTTAGAAACACTAGATCTTGGCAACAACCAAATGAATGGCACCATACCTGCATGGATGGCGGAAGGTTTCATCAAGTTAAGAATTTTAAGTTTGAGGTCCAATGCTTTTTCCGGAGAAATTCCTCGTGAGCTCTCAAGTTTAAGTTCGGTGCAAGTCCTGGATCTTGCAGGAAACAATCTGACAGGTAACCTTCCTACAAGCTTTGGAGATCTTAAAGCAATGGTGGAAGGACAAGCTAGAAACAAGTACCTATTTTATGGGAAGTACAGAGGCATGTACTATGAAGAGAACTTCGTTGTGAACACGAAAAGCCGGCCGAGCTGTACACCAAGACTCTTTCCCTGATCACTAGCATAGACATCTCTGGAAATAATTTGAACGGAGAATTCCCAGAAGAAATGACAAAACTGGCTGGATTGCTCGTTCTGAACTTATCGAGGAATGGCATTGGTGGTCAGATTCCTGAAAGCATTTCGGGCATGAGCCAACTGGCATCCCTCGATCTTTCAAGCAACAGGCTTTCTGGTGCAATCCCTCAAAGCATGCCGCCGCTGTCGTTTCTGAGTTATCTGAACTTATCTGATAATAACTTCTCGGGCAAGATTCCTTACACACAACAGATGGCAACATTCGGCCCTTCTTCATACTATGGAAACCCGGGACTTTGCGGTGCTCCCCTTGATGTCACATGTCCAGCTGATGAACCTGACAAACAAGGGACAACCGATGATGGCGGCGATGGCGATGAGTTCACTGATAAGTGGTTTTACTTGAGTGTTGGCCTTGGATTTGCTGCCGGTATCTTAGTTCCAGCCATAGTCTTGCACATCAAAAGTTCTTGGGCAGACGCATACTTTGATTTTATAGATAGAATTGCCGAAAGGTGGTTGCCAATTGGAAACAGGAGGGCGAAGCTTCAGAGAAATAGGCGACAAGGCCAAAGATAAAGGGCTTTCAATCCTTGTTCTGGAAAACTCGAACCCCTTGATAAGGTCAAGCATGGGCTTTCAGGGCCATGCCAAGAAATGATGAACTCGACCATATGCTGTATTACTATATTTCTCTGTCTGTCTATAGAACTGCATCCGAAGCAACAAAGGTGTGTATGTCAAATATAGCAGATGGGAACTTTGTGAATTAAGGGGGCAATTCTGCTGTTCCTTGGACTTCCATATGATTGGTAGATATCAAACTATCGACAAAAAGTGTCTATTTGCTTATCCAGTCACGTGTTAGTAACTTAATAACAAGTTTTGACAAAGTTGTACATGAAAAAATTGTCACTTGTCTTAATAATCTATTTACATTTATAACTATAGCTTATCAATGCCACGGAAGTTGCTAAACTACACAAGAAATTATTAGCTTTGATTTGATTGGTGTACCAACATCCATTCCATTGGGATTCCAATTAATTTGTAGTCATTTACTGTCATTTTTTTTATACTTCCAAGATTACCAAATACTTTAATGATATTAATGATTTTTGTTTAATTATGACTCATTAAAACCTTTGAAGTCAGTGACTTCTATTCAAAATTATCAATTTTAATATGACTGACCTGCCGACAATCTTCTCATTAGATATTAATCAACTTTAATTACTTACTAACTTTTGGTATAGGTTGAGATAAGTATCAATATATCTTTGCACCATTAAGCAATTTACATGTAAGTTCATGAAGGGAACAGTAGATTCGCTAACGACCGGACGAGAAATCGGCTACAACTAATTTTGATAGGCGTGTATAAATATCTGCCGTTGCACTTTTGCCGGTGAAAATCAGCAGTGCGCATCCTGATGCGATCTGCACCGTTGATAAATTAACGGTTACCCGCCACAATGATTGAAAAATATCTCTCTCTCTCTCTCTGATCTTGCGTCTGTGTCCGATGGCTCTCTTCTGCTCGGTCTCTGCATCCCCTGTGTCTCTGTCCGTACGACCGCAAACTCATGGCCAACAGCCATGGAAACGGCGTTGCCTTCTCCGGCCCGTCGCCTCTAGCACGCCCTCGACGTCTCCCGATTCGTCGCCGTCGACGACCACGAACCCAATCGGGACCGTCTTGTCTTCCGCCAGAGCACCGGACAAGAGCTTCAAGTACGCAGCCGCCGGTCCCATCAGCAGCCCCCTTGTCCGTTTCGTCCAGGCCGCTGAGTCGAACATTGAAAAAGTGAGCCAAACCGACCCAGTTCTTTAGCTTGTCCGTTCGCTCGATCGTTTGCTCTTTCTTTGATCAACTGTCGCTCCTTAGTTGTAGGAAGTTTGTTTATTGCTCAGCTACTGAGAATTTTGTGGTTTTTGAATGTTTGAGGGCCTGTTTTACTTACTGAGTATACGTGCTTAATTGCTGAAGGGTCTTGATGAATTGAAGGTTGTGTTATCAACTGTGAAAGCTATTGCAATGGATTTGCAATGAGCTGTGCTGGATTGTAATGCTTTGTTGGATGGCTCTTTATTTCTGATTTCATGACCAGTGTATTCTTTCTATTGATTGCACTTTGTTAGTGCATCTATTTTCAATGAGTGGTCCTCCATTGCTGAGCAGGTGATCTTCGACTTCCGCTTCTTGGCGCTTTTGGCTGTTGGAGGTTCATTGGCTGGTTCGGTTTTGTGCTTCCTAAATGTAAGCCCTCCTGATACTTTTAATGCCCATGTTGGTTAAACATTTTGAACCTTAAAATCACGAATTACCCAATCTTAATACAAATTCCCGGGGATAGTTTTCATATTATGCTGAAATGAATATCACTGAGGCTGCAAACTAGATACTTAATGGAAGAACTTGATCTGTCAAACCCGATAAAAGGGGTGAAGGGAATCATGCATCTCTTGATTTGCTGAGTTGCTAGTGCTATCTGTACTCCAAGGAGTAACCAAGTTCTTGGCTGACAGATGTATAGCGACTTGCAGCTCATCATGCTTCCTCATGTAACACATAACACCTGAAGATGCTATATTCTACACAATTTCTTTTTTTTTTTTTTCTGGGGATTTAGACCAAATTAATTCGACACTTAACTGTTAGCACTGTGTCTCTAAATAAATCCATTCCGTGCCCTCTTCCAACTTAGATTTATTTGATTCACTTCCTAACTCCTGTCTTCCTGAATAAATCGAGGCCTTATCAAGTCCCTTTTCTACACAATGTCTTGCTCTCTGAACCCGAAGGACTGGTTTTGATCCTTTTCTAGCTGAGTTTTGTGTTTGGAGTCTCATGTTGAGTTTTGTCTGATGAGAAAATCCCTTTTTATATTTTCAAACCAAGTTCTCCTCAACACGGTGCAGAATATGACTGCTTTTGATCTGTGTAGGGTAGTGTTTACATTGTTGATGCATATAAAGTGTACTGGACAAGCTGCGTGAAAGGAGTTCACACTGGGCAGATGGTTCTTCGACTGGTTGAAGCCATTGGTAAGGGCCTCATAGATCGATTGATCTCCTGCCTTTAACAAGCATCATCTTGAACAAGCGAGCTCATTGAATTTATGGCATTTCTAACATTGATAATTTCCATGCGTTTCTCTCGACATCAGTAATTCTCATTCATCATCTACAATGGATGATGTATAATATATGGTAGTTGACCTCGATTAACTTCGTTTCTGAGGATTGTAAGTAGTTGATTCCCATTCACTGTATCTCTGTGAGAGGAGAGGCTGCATGATGGTTAGCTTCCTTTGAGTGAGGCATTACAACGCCTGCTGTAACTAAGCTTTATTCCACGTGGTGGACTTGGCTATATGAAATCCTTTTACTCCATTTTGCACAATCTTGTATCAAATCTTTAGTAAACTTTTAAGTGCTCCATATGGTTCCTTCAAGCGAGCCATTGACATTACAGAAATCATTCATCTAGGTCCTCCTATAATTCTTTCACTTTTTTAGGTCCTCAATCTTTAGGTCCATGCTTGGAGTTTACATTTCAGTATCTTCCATAATCTGATTTGGTCATCAAGCTGAAGAGCTGTACTTGTCAGTAGAAAAAAAGTTGTTTCATGTATTTCTGTCTCATCTCTCTGTATGTCTGATTCTGTTTAGCTGAATTACTCCCTATTAAATATATCCTCAGATGGGATAAAAGCTACTAAATTTGATATTAGCAATTTATCTTGAGTACTGTTTTCCAATCATCATGGCCTTGTGCATCAATTCTCATCCAGCAAGTAGAGTATGAAAAAAACTGGTTCCCAAATCATGCTGCAATGTCTTAAAAAATAAGGTTTCAAATACCAACATTTACTTTCATGTCATCCTTGTAAGGCACGCGTTTTATTTCTTGAACTGATTATTTTTCCTGTCTCTTCCATTTATCTTTCCCCCCAAGTCAAGCTGATGCCAATAATACACGTCTGATACAGATGTTTATCTAGCCGGAACTGTCATGCTAATATTCGGTATGGGCTTGTATGGATTATTTATCAGTAATGTATCTCCTGACGTACCATCTTCTGTTGATCGTGCTCTCAAGGGCTCTTCTTTGTTTGGGATGTTTGCTCTAAAGGTAAGCTTCGAACTCTTGTATTGCAGGGACATCGTTCTGCTATATCAGCATTTGCTTGTATCATACACCACTAAGAAAATGTTTTGTCATAGCCATGAGCTGCTGCCACTAAGACTTAGACACTTTACATGCCCTTGCTGAGAGCATTAAATACAGAGAAAAATTGTTCTTCTAAGAGGTTCGAACATATAAACTTGTGGCAGGTAGTGCAGCCGTGGACAATCTTCCCTTGTTTTAGATAGCCTTGCTTAATGACAAACTTCTTAATTTGGCCTTATGCTTTCCCATTGGTAACTCCACCTTTTTTCGAGTTTATATCTAATTGTATCTTTGATGTTTGTTTCCTTTGGCATGAAGGAGCGGCCTAAGTGGATGAAAATCAGTTCGCTCGATGAACTGAAGACGAAAGTGGGACATGTTATAGTCATGATCCTTTTAGTGAAGATGTTTGAGAGGAGCAAGATGGTGACAATAGCGACTGGCTTGGATCTGCTAAGCTATTCTGTCTGCATTTTCCTGTCGTCTGCTTCATTGTATATCCTCCATAATCTACACAAATCAGAGTGACAATGGCTCCATCGATTCTACTACAGAGAATGTAATCTCGGTGTATACACATTTGAGAAAGGTGCACATGTTGAACCAGCACCTTTTATTAGTTTATGAAGGACATACTATCCGGCAGTGCTTGGACAGAAGCACCCGGCTCTTCAGTTTCTCCTCTATTTCATCTACTTGCTACAGTAATCTCCAGACCTATAATCGCTATAGACACAGGTCTAATAATTGATCAGCTCGGATTCAATTCTCCTTATATTTTGCAATGGACATCCAATTGATTACAAGGTTGATTGTGTGCCTTGCCTGGCTATTTTGACAGTGGAAACATACCCTTCCTAGAAAATTTTTGTGATCTAGTGGATTCAGTCTTGTGCTTACAAATTAACTGTAAGATCACCTATTAAACATGCATTATGTTTGCAAAGAGAGACTGCAAAGGAGAAGTAGATGCCATTAATTACATATCATCAAATGCCTATCATGTTAGAAGATTATACCTTTCGAAAGATTATCCTTTGAATTTGAAAAGGCAAACAAAATTAAAATCAAACAGATAAGATGCGTTAATTTTTGTGAAATGTAAATAACTATAGCATCAAGTGTCATTTTATGCATCACGAAAGCTTTTTTCAAATGGCTGTTTAAAGTCTATTACTTCATTTTATATATTAATTCATTGCATAATTAGTGACTACTTTTTTTGCTGAAAGAGCATAGAAACATCGGATAACAAAAAGATTTTCTTTTGGGGAAATTATAAAACTCATGCTGGTACTATTTACTTTGGGTCATTGATCTATATTTCTAACATATTTAATTCCCCATTTAATCTATGGCAACTGTTCAAATAGTTGAGCGATTTTATAAGGAATCTTCAAATTACAATATCATCAGTAACTTCACATCATATTAATTGTAAAGAATTGCTTACAATCGAATCGGTCTCAATTAGACTTTTGACTAAATACGCAAACTTATAAATATAGAAATTGTTGATTACTACTGAGTTTTAATTTGACATATCCATTAAGATAATTGATATAAATATGATAGAAGAAAATAATTCTTCCTCGTACAAAAATAGGAGGACTAGTTTTACAACTAAAACAATGGTACAAGGATTAAAATCGCACATTCCTAAAAGCCTGTGCACCAAAAGTCTATATTTACATGGACCAGGAGTGAATTCGTCTAACAGCACTCAGCACAGGCACGGCTTTTGTAATTTCTTCTTTCTTATTTTATTTTGTTTTATTTTTGCCACGTCACATCATCACTCCTCGAAAGCTGCGCAGAACGAGAACGGCACATCGCTCCTTTCGCGCCAATTCTCGCTTTTCTCTCCAAAACCCCCCTGCGGATGCTTCGTCCTCCACCGGCGAAACCCTAGAGCAGAGCTCGCTCATGGTCATGGCGTAATTCACCATTACCGACGCCTCCAACCTCTCAAGCTCCGAGCTCTTCTCCGACGCCCGCGGAGCGCGACTGATGGCCGAACCTCCCGCCAAACGCCCCAAGATCGTCAGGTCCGCATTCTCTCATCCCCTCGCTCCTCGCTCTCCGTGGGAGCTTTTGTGTGTTCGTTCCATCTTCCTCCTAAATCCCGCCCCTTCAAGAATTGCCCGCCGCGAGAACCGGGACTCGAGAGATCGGCCAAAGAAATTGATGCCAAATTCAGCAATCGACCGATATTTTCTAACCTAACAAACTATGTTTGGTGCGATGTCCCCGGCTCGATTCATAAAATCCAAAAAAGGGAGAGTTTGAAAGTGATGAGAGTAGATGATTCGATCGGTTAATTGGTTGGACAAGTAGGCGGTTCTATTGAAGTTTAAACTAGTGGATTGAATGATTGGCTTGCCCTGAAGAAAATAAAAGAATTGGGTGGTAAAGGTTGGATGCACATCCCGAGGGGAGGTTAGTGAGCAAACATGGCGCTTAAGCTTTGTGTGAAGAAAAATTAACATAGGCCAAGTGGGACCAAGGGATTTCTAGATGGATGTCCACTGTGTAGACTGAACCTACGTGAGGTTCTTGTCATACGGCCAGGCTGAATTTCTTAGATAGAGCTAAGCTTTGTCTGCTGACCGGATGCATGTTTGGAATTAGTCATGGGAATGAAGTCTTCCTACTAATCTTCGTCCTCTTTTGCACACCGAAGGATACCTTTATTCGCTTTCTAACATTTTCCAAATTGATGTCACGTTCTATAATTCCAGAGAGTTAAATGTGGTTTTTGAACTTTTCTTTCAGGGGAGAAGATGATTACTTGCCCGGGAATATCATTGAGATTGAACTTCGTAATTTTATGACTTTTGATTACTTGAAATGCAAACCATGCTCAAGATTGAACCTTGTGATTGGTCCAAACGGTTCTGGGAAGAGTTCTATTGTATGTGCCATTGCTTTAGGTCTTGGTGGCGACCCTTCGGTTAGTTATCTTTGGAACCTGATCACTTGTTAGCTTGTTAAATATTGTGTGTCTATGCGTGCGAGTGTCTGTGTGTGTGCGTGAGTCTGCGTGTGCAGGTGCACCATACTCAAGTGCATCTGTAATCTGTATAGATATATGTTACTTGCAGCTACTCGGAAGAGCAACGAGTGTTGGAGCATATGTGAAGCGCGGAGAGGAAAATGGATACATTAAAATTTCGCTGAGAGGGGACACAAAGGCGGAGCATATCATCATCACACGTAAAATAAGTACTCAGAACAATTCCGACTGGTTGTTTAATGGTAAGACATCCAATGCTTGACATGCAGTGGAATTCAGGTTTGTTCCACTGCATTCGACATTTAGCCCTTTCTTTCTTTATGATTGTGTTTAGTTGTGATATGGAGGCCTGTATCAAGTAGACAGCTAGTAGAATTCTGGATATGTGCATAATGCTAGTTGTCTTTTGAAATATATGTTTTCTAGGTTTATTGGCATAGGAAATTGACATTATGAGACTGACTGTTGTCACCCATTTTGATTGCCATCGGACAATTTTTGTTGGCAATGCTTAGGAGATATACTGTTGCTGGTTCGCAGCACTTTCTCTAGTACTGTTGCTTCAACTGTAATTCTCCTTTCAATTTGAGTAGAATTATCATTTGACAGTCTAATAATTTGATTGCAATTGAGTTTCTAGAAAGCAGATTTTTCACTTTCTCTCCCAGGATGCATTAACCAATTTTTCAAATTTTTCTATTGATTTTCCATTTTCTTTGGGTTGGGCAGAGGGGAGTGAGGGATTCTACTTACTGATACATGCCATGTTTCAGGCAAAGTGGTGCCCAAGAAAGAGATACTCGCTGTGACTCAAAGATTCAACATTCAAGTCAACAATTTAACTCAAGTAAGTTTGTTTCAGTATTGAGGGTGCTCTATATTCGGACTAACATTCTTTTGCTTTTTTTTTCTTTTTAAATGTAATTAGATTGTTTTGTGGAACAGAGATAGAAGAAACCAAGTAGACATGGTGTATGCATGATGAATTACAAGACGAATAGGGTAATTATATAAAGGGAGATGAGTAATATTTCCTATCTAGATAGTAGTCTCACATTTAAGAATAAAATGCTTAAGCATCTTAGGTTTTAACCTGAGCTTTCAAAGGTCCTATTCTTTGAAGCCCATTGTGCTACAGTATAGGTGATGAAAGAGAAGTTTCAGGTTGGCCCTTAAAAATGGTTACATAGCAAGTGGTGTTTTCACCTGTGTTGGCACCATAAATCAAACTCACTATCTTGAAAACCGATTTTGATGCTTTCTATAAATTTGTTGAAGCAACACTTGCAGTCTAGCTTGATTCTGCATAATTATCCTTGAAGCCAAATCGATTTTAGTCTTTAGATATCATAATGTGGCTATCATATTTCTAACCCTTCTCGTTCTTTGGCATGATGAGTGAAATTTTTATATTGGGCAATGTTAAGAAAGTCCAAGTCAAAAGATTAAGCTGATAGATTGAGGGAGACCATAGAAATATAGGGTTTATTGAAACTTTATAGACAAGCGACGTGAGATGCTTTAACACTTCTGGCCACGTGCAAACCAGACTGCGAACTGCACATAAAATTGACGAAATGGGAGCTGCGCACACAAATAAATGTGTGGCGAGCTTGGCTTGTATAACATGTTGGAAAGTTCAATCCCCAAGCATAAGTTGATAGGTGGAGGGAGGCCATATGAATAGAAGGCCTGTTAAAACCCCATACGCAAGCAATGTCAAAGTCTGGTGCTTAGTATAGTTTCTTTGAACTAGATTTACCAATCTTGCTTGTCTTTTTGTGTAAACATCCTTGAAACCAACCTGCTTGTCCTTTTAGATATAATGATCGTCTGGCTATCTGTTCACATTCTCTGTACAATGAAGGAAAATCCTTTCTTGAGAATAAATCTGATGATTATTATAATTTCTTTGAAGCAAGAATTATGAATATCGCTATTCTTTTGGTGTAACTATCGTCACAGCCAACCTGCCCTTCATGTATGATATCACCATTTTCTGGCTCTGTTCTATTTTCAGGAAGACTGGTGCTTATGTGCTCCTTTAAAACTTGTACATCAGATATTGTTAAAAATGCAAATTTATGTCTATTTTTGTTGAGGGACCGTCATTTTATCGTTCTCTACTTTAATGCATGCTGTTCTTCTTCTACATCTAAATTAGTTGATTGTTTGTATGAGTAATATGAAATGTTGGTTTGTGCTTTGTTCTTTTAACTTCCTCCCTTTTATGTTTTTTGTTGTTATGTTGCTCTTTCTATTGCCTTTTCTGGTGAATTGCATGGAGATCATATAATTTATAATACAAGAACGAACTATGAAACAGGTTCTCATTTGGTAAATCTCTCACTTGCAACTTTGATAATCAACTAATCTCTTTTCTTGGATGGTTTACTCCATCCTTTTTTCTTTGGTGCATGGCTTGTGTGTAGTTTCTGCCGCAAGACAGGGTCTGTGAATTTGCCAAGTTGACTCCTGTGCAACTTCTGAAAGAGACGGAGAAGGCTGTTGGTGATCCTCAGCTTCCTATCCAGCATGACGCTCTTATTCAGAAGAGTCGCGACTTGAAGATTATTGAGCGGGTCCGTGTGTACTTTGTCTCTTTCTCCCTCCTGTCGATGATGAGAGAAGTTTCAGAAATAACCAAACTTCCATGAATTTTTCTACTTTGTTTTAGTCTGTTGAGAGAAATGGAGAAACACTGGATCAGTTGAAGGCCCTTAATGCTGAACAAGAGAAAGATGTTAAGCGTGTACGACGAAGGGAAGCACTGCTAGAAAAGGTTTGTGTCCATTTTTTTGTTGATATTGGTCTCATTTGCTATATTTAGATACTTTTGTTGATCAATTGCAGGCTGAGGCGATGAAGAAGAAGTTACCATGGCTTAAGTATGACATGAAAAAAGCTGAATATATGAAGGCTAAAGAGCTGGAAAATGATGCAATGAGCAAATTGAATGAAGCTGCAAAGACTTTAAATGATTTTAAAGAGCCCATTGAGTATGTAACTTGATCTGTGAGTGTGCTAATGCCTAATTGATGTAGAGGATATGTTATATTGAGCTATTATTTGTATCTGTTTATATGTCTGTTTTTGTGGAATGGAATTTTGTACAATGAAATGGAGGATCCAAGTAATGAGTCCTACTTAGGTTGGAAAAGCCTTAGTTGATGTTACATGTATATAGGAAGTTGCGCATACTTGTAACAACTAGCAACAGAAGCATTATGTCATTAGGTGGAGTTGATTATGCGAATCCTTTTGCACCAAGTAACTCAACTCTGTGTATACTCTTCTGAAAGATCCAAGTCCTCTATATATTTCCTAATTGTCGAATTCCACATTTTCTTTTTATATCTTTCTTAGTCCTCCAATCTCCATCTGATAATCATATCATCGGTGGAACATTGAGAGGTCTTCATTTCATGGGACCGAACCATCTAAAACGAGGTTCTCTTATCTTATCCTTAGTAGGTTGACACCAACTTTTCCTTGAAAAGATTCATTTGTGATTGTCTTTTCTCTTCTCTCGAAATCCAGTACATCTAATTAGTCAGTCTCATGGTTGCTACTCATTTTGCGCACTTGTTGGTATTTCACCTCCCAATCATATTAGGTATCAATAGTTTCATCACTGTCCCGTATTATTTACCCTTAAGCTTACATAATGTCTTAGTATTAGTGTATATTTCAGGTTGGGCATTGCCATGGTGCCATGCCACTTTGCTTATGTACTAGGCAATTGCAGTAGTTGATTGTGCACTTTGAGATGTCACTGGGCTTCTGGAACATCATCCTTGTTATTTATAAATATCTTTAGCAGTTGGTCTATCCATGAGATCTTTGCTCCAAAATTTTTGCCTGCAAGAGATGATCTTTGTCTCTCTCACAGCCTGTGATCTATTTTATTTAAAAATTCTAGATTTTTATAATGGAGGAGAACTATGGGTCACAAAAATATGCAAGTAGTGCTGATGACATTTCGTAATATTAGTATGCTAAAGTCACACTACAGAAACCGGAATTATATTTGCTATGGTTAGCTGTTGTAGATGTAATATATGATGGTAGGGTCTTGTGGTGGCATGCCTTCAAGCATTTTTTTATAGTATTTTCAATGTTATGTGAATCGAATTGATTTTTCTAGTTCTTGTGCTTGATCTTACCAAGTGCAAGTTTGATTAAAGTGTAATCAAGTAGAAGATAATGGTATATTTATGCATGTCACTTCATTCTCGTTTTTTAGTTTTGTGGCTCATGTTCATTGCAAACTTCTGCATGATGATGACTTATTTTATTGAACAGTATATGTTTAGACTTTCCACTGAGATTCATAGTTGTTTTCAGCTGAGGAAAATTGACTTCCATTGTTTGGCTGCTCCATTTATTAGGTCAATGATTGATTTTGATGTTTGAAGTGAGAGTATGGGCCAAAGAAATTCTTTTTTCTCTTTTTAGGGTAATAGAGAATTTAATTTAAGAAAGATACCAAGCAGGTACTACCCTTCTAGAAAAGTAACATAGAGAGAGTCTACAAAGTCTAACAAACTACTCAAGACGTGTAACCATCTTTTCTTTACGTCAAAGAAATGGGATTCTAGACTGGAAAATAACCTGAAGTTTCTCTCTGCCCAAACAAAAAAAAAGATATTTGGAGGGATAGCAGCTCAATGTCTTCTCTTTGTCAGCAATTAGAGTTAAGTTTAAATTATTCTTTGGTCAGCCATTTAAGTTTAAAATGAACTCCTGCTTTGTTGGGTTTTCCCCCCTGTTTTGGAATCTTAACTCTTGGCTGATGTATTAACTGGTTATAGGAAACAAAAGAAGGATAAAGTGGCACTGGAAGCTAAATGTAAAAAAGTCAGCAGTCTCATAAGTGACAACGCCAAGAGACGCATGGACATTATGGAGAAGGAAACCCAGTTGGTATAGTGGCTATATATGTATTTCTTACCCTGCAAGGAATTTGTAGTGATTGTCACTTTCTTAGTTGAAAGTTCTCAAGTATTGCCAACTTTATTTCATGCTTTTAGGAGGTGCAAGCACAGGGAAAGTACAAGGAAATCCAGGATTTGAGGAAGCAAGAAGCGTCCCAGCAGCAAAGAATCTTAAGAGCAAAAGAGGAACTTGCTGCTGCTGAATCAGAACTTAAAAATTTGATTTCATACGAGCCACCAACAGCTGAAATCGTATGCCATAACTTATTACTTAAAGCGTATGCCATAACTTATTACTTAACTCTTGATACTTTGTTTGTTGTCTCTTGTTAGAGCAAGTTACGTGCTTCTATCCTGGAAATGGAAGATTCTGAGAGAAACATGAGGCAACGAAAGTCAGAGCAAGAAAGAAGTTTGGTTCAGCTTAAAACATCATTGCAGCACTGTTTGGACAGGTGTAATGGTCATGCACATAATTTGTCAAAGATTTCCATTTTTTCCCTATTTAATTGGGAAAAATGTCGGTTTTTCGCTTGCATCTTTGTAGGTTAAAGGATATGGAGAGTACAAAGAGCAAACTTCTACATGCTCTAAAAAATTCTGGAACTGAGAAGATATATGAAGCTTATCAATGGTTGCAAGAACATCGATCTTCATTGAATAAGGAGGTGTATGGTCCTGTGCTACTTGAGGTACTCAAGTTATTCTGTTAATTCAATCTTGGCTTCTAATGGTTATTGCCTTCAATTCCCTGTTAACTCTATTACACTGTAAAATCAGGTTAATGTTTCGGACAGGGACCATGCTAGTTACCTAGAAGGCCACATCCCTTATTACATGTGGAAGGTACATGTGATGAATGTATCATTTGAAGTTATTTGTGACGTTTTGTTCCATTCCACTCTAGGCTAGTCTTGATTATATTCTTGTCCAGTAGGTTTTCATTTCTAGGTCATCATTCCTAGTAAAGTTTTTGCTTAGCAGAGTTTAACAAGTTTAGGAGATTTATAGACCAGCTTCTGTTGCAAAGGCAAATGCCTTCTGTCATCAAATGCTCATGGTGTCTCAAACCGTAGCAAATTTTGGCCTACGTGTACCAGTATCTACTTGCATAGTACCTGGTAGATGTTATCTTTACCTTGGCGGATTGACATGGTCCTCCTTTACTGTGGTACATTTTAAATGTCTGGCCTGTGTATAGTGGCCTATCTGAAGAATGTGACACTGAGTTGGCTTTACAGATTTGAAAGAAGAAAAATGGTTTCTTCTATTTTTCTTTTATTGCATATATTATTACAAAGAACATAACATATAAATAGAGCCCAGGATTGTTAGAAAATAGCAAGAAATAGAAAAAGATTTCCTACTTCTAATTCTAATGATTTACTTCCTAGTTCTAAGAATTCAGAAATGGAAACAAAATAATTTCATATCCCGAAATTATCTTCAAGATCTTCGAGATTTTCTTTTAATTCTTCGACGGGCTTGAATATGAAATCAGTCTTTTTCAGTGGAATGCTTATTTCTAGTTTAATTGTGGAGATGTATTTGGTGGGCCTGAGGTCTCTAGTTATCAGAAGATTTGCTTGTGATACGAAAAATAGGATGAGCCAGATTATGTCATTAGCACATGAAAGGAACCTGCTATTAAGTTCCACTTGAAGCTTTGATGAACATAGATGACACCTGCTAAAGTGAGGTAGTAGCATAGCTGTCTCCTTGCTAGGCCATGGAAATGTTATATTTTTAAGTCTCCGAGAGAGCTTGACTTCCAGAGTCTAGTTGTTTTATCCGCTAAATGGACATGTGATCCTCATTTCTAACTTATTCCCTCCAAATTTTGGCCTCTTCGATCCTTTTATTCGACTAGGAAGTAACATTTTACTCGTGATGCATTAACTCCTCTTATACATAGTAGTTGCTCAAATATTGTGAAAATCTACATGAGTAAGGTAGTCAATTGTTCTTTGCACCATTTGATTTCATATGCTTGCCATGAGCCTATTGGCATCATGAAGCCTTTATTGAAGCTGTTGCTTCATATCAAGGCTGGATTTCTATTTTGACTACAAAGCCAGCTGTTAGGTTGATGCATTCTCTCTATTTATGGGGTAGTCAAGAATCAGCAAGGGACAAGAATAAGAAGATCTGAAATTATGCCCTTGGGTAGCTAGACTATATTTTTATACTCTGTCAATTTGGGAATTGTAGACTCGTTCATATAGGAGAGGAGATATGCACATGTCTGTGTGGATTGTCTTGAAAATTATGCCTCGGGGTATGCAATAGGTAATGAGTTGTGTGTTTCCCTGCAAGTTTTGAGCAGGAGGCATATTGGCAGGTCTAAGGATTCCACAATTGTATCCTTTTCTCAGATAACAAATTTGGAGATTGCTTAGCTTTCCTTGGATAATAAGTAAGAATTGTTAATTGGGGCATGGATTTGACACTTTTGCTTATTTAATTTAACAATGTTTTATTATAGTTGGTTACTTTTTAAAATGTTAGATATACTGCCGTATTGTTCCTTCAGTGCACATTCTTTTTTTATAATAATTCTTCTGCACCCAATTTATATTATTATTATTCCTTCTGTACAAGTGCATATATCATTGTCCCTGCATATCCATATGGTCATTACCTAATTATTATTGTGTTATTCATCACTCCATTGGGTATTTTCTCTTCAATCATTGATAATTTCTACTGGATAATGTACTTGATTTCAGTCTTTCATAACTCAAGATTCTAGGGATCGAGATTTCCTTGTAAAAAATCTCCGGCCATTTGATGTTCCTGTATTAAATTATGTGGGTAAAAGCGGTCGTCATAAAGAACCCCTTCACATTCCAGAGAAGGTATGAACTGACAGGCCAGTTTAATGTTGAGAAATCTGAAATTCCTTTCTTTTGGGTTGTTTCTCTTTTATTTTTCTTTTTTTTTTTTTTGGGGGTTGTTTGAGGTAATTGAAATTCCTTTTTTTCACAGTAGTTGTGAATGTTTGGCAGTTGTGTGCACTTGGCATCTATTCTCGGCTTGACCAAGTCTTTGATGCTCCTGATGCTGTCAAGGAGGTTATGATCAGCCAATTTGGTCTGGAATACTCGGTATGCTTAAGCCTTCCACAGCAGTCAGTTTGGAATATGAAGAAAAGAAACTCAATAGCCGGGAATTAGTTAATTTTAAGTAATGGACAGAACTTTTTATTTGGTCTAACTACTGTGTTCTTGGTTCATCAGTACATTGGAACAGCAGAAACTGATCAGAAGGCAGATGATGTTTCAAAGTTGGGAATTTTCGATTTTTGGACTCCAGATAATCACTATAGATGGTCAAGGTCTAGATATGGTAATCATGTTTCAGGAAGTGTGGAGCCAGTTGATCGTTCGCGTCTTCTCTTGTGTAGTACGTATCCTACAGACCTTTATAAATCAGGATCTTATCTTTGTTGGATTGTGTTTGCTAAATTTTGTCTCAACACCATTTGCTTAGGTTCTGATGCTGGGGAAATAGAAAGGCTGCGATCCAAGAGAAAGGACCTGGAAGATCGTATTAGTGATTTAGAGGAGAGTCTGAGACCACTCCAGTCTGACATAAGACAGATAGAGGATGAAGCTTCAAAGCTTCGCAAGCAACGGGTATGCAGAAATATAAGATATGGAACTTTCATTATATGTTTGTCTTTGTCATCGACACTTGTTGTTTTGACAAAAGTGCAATTGTTTCCTTAATTGGAGTATTTTTTGATGTATGAGTGCCAATTGCAGATAGGCTTGATGGTGGATGTTTTTTGTGATTAATGAAAGGCTTTACTGTAAATATCTTGTAGGAGGAGATAGTCAATACTATCCATCATCACAATAGAAAGAAGCAAGAAATGGTAAATCGTGTTGGTAAGTTCAAATTAACAAATCCTTATGAGGATATCTTGACGTTATATGTTTGGCTTATGATCTTGATGGTTGTTTCATTAACTGATTTCAGATCAAAGGAAAAAGAAGTTGGCTTCTCTGCAGGAGGAGGATGACCTGGATACTATTGTGAAAAAGCTTACTGAGCAGGCTGCTGAATTTAATGCTGAGCGATACAAATGTGCACTTCGTTTGAAGGTCTAGAGTGGCCTTTAAGCTCCAGCTCCATGCTTCTTTTGCCTTTTGAATATTACCTCTGCAATATATTTTGTTGCTGTTTTGTGCCGGAATTTTCTCAAAACATTGACATGTAGCCTGTCTCATTTTCTTAGGATTGTCAGATTCTTCATAAGCTGTTTACACTCTGCAGGAATTACTTCATGAGGCTTTTTCTTACAAAAGAAGTTATGCTGATAAACATATGGCTTCTATTGAGTTTGATACTAAGGTACTTACAATGCAATAGCTATATGATGCGTCGTTTCTTTTTTTTACCTACAACAAATCCATAATGTTCTTCTTTCGCATTCTGTGAGTTGAAGGGGAATAAAAATGGAAATGAAGCTAGAGAGACCACAGTGAGGTCCTGTATGATAATTTAAGAATAGTAATGCTAATACATTTATCTGGAGCTTCATATCAATGACCTTATTGCCATTCCTTTTGTGTTTTCTACTCCTGCTTTATCCATGGAATTTTGTTTCCTTGCTGCCATAGAAAATGTCAATAGTCTGTCATCTGGCTTGTTGCAGTAGTTATACTGAATGAGCTTAAGTGTATCCCACTTATCTTTGATCATTAGCTATTTTTAGTTTCATTTCTTTCTATGATCTATTTGCTCTTTAGCAGAGTGTTCTTCAAGGTGTATAAGAAGTTACTAGGTATTGATCTTTATCAGTCACAGGGTTTGTCTTATACCGTTTGAAGATGTATCAAGTTGGAAGATAGATATTTCACTTGAATCTCATATGACTCTTTGTAACCTGTGGCCAGTTTATCTGAGAATATTTCATTATTTTTCTAACATGTCAGATTAGCATCTTTCTCAAATTATCACTAAGGTAGTTCTACCAGTCAAAGATATGAATTTTCGTTTTTTCCCTTTTTTGGGTTGGGTTTGCTGTCTTTCTTTCTTATGCAGCTTCATTCTTTATTCCTGCATTCATTCCTCTTCTGCACCTAATTTCATTGAGAATTCTGAAAGTGTCTTGCCGGTCTGGTCTTGGCGTATGGACACACATTGATAAAAGGCAGGATACTTTCGTCCATCAATTTGATGTTGGTAATGGTTATAGAATTTAATGCTCAAGGAAATTTCTTGTGTTGGTTCCCCTCATGATTCTTGTTTGCCTTCTTGTTTCACCTTCTGTTAATTGGTGTCCTGTCATAATCATAATCATTGGGAACATGATTCTGTTTGTTCTTCTTTTTGTTCCTTTCTAATGCTATGATTAGAAGCTGTGGGAAATATAAGCTGAATCTCTCTAAAAAGTAAAGTTTTCCCTGTTAATTCTTATTGCCTAGCTATTGGAAACTTATTTCCCTCAGCCCCTTTTCTGCTTAAGCTGTTTGGCTTTCAAATGTGCCACTTGAGATCTCCTTCTGCTGGAAGGACTAGGAATAAAATCTCCTCATTGTCTCAGGAAGTGGAAATTTATAGTAGACTAGTGTTGTTTGTGCAAAGCATCTGGTGAATCCACTTGTAAATTATTTCTCCACCGTGATTTGTCTCAACAATACTGGAGTTTTTTTCTCAACTTAGGCAATTTGTCTCATCTTCCCAAGAATTTTTGGAGTGTGGCTCACTTTGGAGACAGGACAGAGCAATAAAAAGATAGTTTGAAGGATCAAAGTCTCAACCTTCATCTCTATTGCCTTTAAACGATTTTTGAGTTCTTGCGCTGATTTTTCCATCTCATAGTGTTGCATCCACTGATACTTGTAACAAAAAAAAAAAAAAAAAGTGCGGTACCAATCGGTGTTTATTCATTTTTGTTTAATTGAGTATTGCTCTTGAGTTTTTCTCATGTAATTGTAATAAACAAGTTCCATGAAGGGAAAGCATTTTTGTTTATAAATTAAAGGAGAGGATTGCTATTGCATGGATCTGTTTAGATTCTTGTAGGAAAAACTTAGCAGGTCACTAGTCATGTTTTTAGTTTTTCATATGCATTTTCACAGCAGTCATTTTGCATGCTCAGGGGTGGGATAAAGGATGAACCAAAAAGAAGTGATTCAATAGTGTTGGTTTTGCTTTTCATCTTTAGAAGACTCCTAGTATATTTCAAGCTCCCATAACTACTTTGTCCCTCCATCTTTGGCTTTCAAGTCTCAAGGAGTTTCTTTTCTATTATTTTTTTTTGGCTTGTATACCATGGATCATATTTTTGCTAATATCATCTTAAATCTTACTTCTTGGTATTTCCTGTTCTTTTTGTTTAGATTAGAGAAATGGAAATCAGTCTCAAGGAGCATGAGAAGTTCGCGCTGCAAGCATCATTGCACCTTGAGTATTGTGAGTGTCCTGTGGTTTTATTCCTTTTGATTGAAGTGCTTTTTTCATATATTTTCCCTCATCAAAGTAGTAGTAGACCTGCACACTACATGGGAGTTAAACATGAAAAGGTAATAACAACATGTTGTCATGCTATATTAAGAAGATTTCAGAAACTAATTTAACAGATTATGTACAACATATAAAAGACAAACTTTTAAAATTATAAAGAGATCACAGATGGATATTTTGGGGGATGTAAATGAAAGATATTTAAGGCATTCTGTTAATGTTAATTTTGAATAAATAACTGAAATTCTTGAAAAAGAATTCTTAACCTCATGTAGATTGACTAACACTGATGCATGATGGTGACAATTTTTTGCAAGTGGCTCTGTTTACCTTGACCGATCATTCTAATCCTGGCTTCCTGGATTTCAGCAGAAACCTTCATTTGCAAGGATTCTGCAGCTGGTTAATTGTTGGATGAGAATATCAATTGCATTTTAAATGTGCTTACCTCTGGCTAACTTGCAATTTGCTTTATCATTAGGTAAGAAGGAGGTAGAAGATCATAGGCGGCAGCTAGCTGCTGCCAAGCAGCAGGCAGAATCAGTCACAGTGATTACTCCAGAACTTGAAAAGGCCTTCCTTGAGGTTGGTACTTGCTTTAATTTTTCTTTTTAATTTCACCCAAATGCTTAAGTTATCATCTTAGGTTTAGATTTACTGTGCAGTTCACTTTGCAATATTGGTATATTTGCTTGAGAGGGTACATGGATTTGTGTGCAGATGCCAACTACTGTTGAGGAACTGGAGGCTGCTATACAAGATAATATTTCTCAAGCGAATTCAATTCTCTTCCTAAACCCCAATATATTGGCAGAATACGAGGATCGTCGGCGCCAGGCAACTCTTGCTCTTTCTTGCTGTTTCATTATTATCAAACATATGCTAATCATGCCTTAACTTCACTTAATTCCCAGATTGAGGCAATTGCAAGGAAACATGAAGCTGATAAAAGGGAACTGACGAGATGTTTAGCAGAAATTAATGCCCTTAAGGTCAGGGCTTTAGTTGTTGCTTGAAGTTGTTTCTGGATGGGCTTACTGCTAGTTTCAAAGCTGAAATTCTTACTGTACAGCATATGTATGAATGGGCCTTTACTGTTTTATCTGAACATACAAGTTCACATATAGGATGAATAAATTTGTTTGCCAAATTTGAGCATGATCTTGCTAGAAATTGTTGTTTTCCATTCAGTTATGCATCTAGGAGGTTTCATGCAAAATAAGGTCCTGGTACTGTATTGTAGCATTTACTAGGAAGGCAACATATATTTCAATGATCTCTTTCTCATTAGCACTAAAACTTGGCCCAGTTGTTGCATATATCACTATAGGATTTGCAATCTTTAGTTTTTGCAACTATTAGCTATGTTGGGTGCATTAACAAATTAAAGGCAAATTTTCAGCCATAATAGGTCATGTGATAGCGTGAATGGAAAGCCTGAACTGATTGACTTTGTTATACTTCATGGATAATATATATTCTGATGATGCCTATGCTTTTGTGGATCTGTAATTGTGCAAGTACTGTTTACAGTCTCCACTTAATGTAGTTTTGGGTGAAACCCTAGTTTACTTGAAAAGAGAAGCAATGATGGGTCAAGTCTTTCTTAGTTTCATGATCCAAAGTAGAAATCATATTGAAAACAGTTTGTTTGGTTTGATAGATTTTCCTTTGGGGAATGAAATTCCAGTGAGGAGCTATTCACTGTTTGGTTCCAGTGATGCTGGTGAAGAAAATTATGAGTACAAGAAAATGGATTAAAATTTTAGAGTGTCGATCCTTCAGGATCTTCTGGATTATACAATGAAAAAAAAGAAGAAAAAAAGAAGAAAGAGCTCCATTTTCTTCATGAAGTATGTTGCCTGGTATTTTGTATGCTTATGTAATATGCTGCCAATAGCAAACTGAAACTGCTACTACTGGGTGGAGGGCTTAAGTTTTTGGCATTTTGCCATATAAGTCTGATAAAATTTTGGGAATGGTCACAAGTATTGAGAGCATTTAGTCATCAGAACTAGAGACAAGTGCAACATTGTTTCATGCATTTAACTGTTACCAGTCATGATAAATTTTTCAATTGTATTGGTGTCGTTTTTCTTTCCTTTTCTTTTGTCATTATAACTGTTGTTTGGTTATTCTAATTCCGGTTTGCACCTTTATCATTTGGTTTTGTCCAAGATGCATGTGTTAACTACAGGAATGCTTCTACCAGCATCCTCATGAGTTCATTTTATCTGTAGAAGTTCTGATGTGAAACTATCTGCAGGACTATTGGCTGCCTACCTTGAGAAATATTGTGAGTCAGATTAATGAAACTTTTAGTCGTAATTTCCAAGAGATGGCTGTTGCAGGGGAGGTTTCATTGGGTGCGTATATGATTCTACAATGATGCTTTTTTTTGGCTGGACTGAATACATATTCACTTATTTGATGGTATTGTCCAGATGAGCATGGCTCGGACTTTGATCAATATGGAATACTTATAAAAGTGAAATTCAGGTAAATGGACTTGAGCTTACTGTAATTTCTATTAAAGTCTTCAACTTTGCTTCATGTTTTAACTGACTTTTAAATGAACTTATTGCCTGTATACAAGAGGAATCTTTGTTGAGGCAATTATCAAGATCAATGTGAAGAAGCGTGTGCCTGACTTGAAAACTACTTTGGCACAAGTTGCTTCTATGATCCATTGACGGCTTATAATTTATTACACTATCTTCCATTGTTTCTCTATGGGATTTATACTCCATTTAATAGTTTATGGTCTTGGATTGGACTTTCTAACATGGTAATGGATTCAAGTTCTGCCTCAGGTCTATTTTGCTCGTGTTTTTTCAATTGCATGTGCTGTTCAGAGTCTCGTATGCATGTAAGAAGGGGTGTTAAAGCATCCCATATCGCTTGTCTTTGGAGTTTATATATGCTTTTTATGCATGTAATCTACCTTTATTAAGTAGTTTGAGATTTTGGGCTATCTAAGTTATCCAAAATCATTCCTATTCAGTTAATTACCTATTACAGGTTCAGGGTTATACAAGAAAAGGAATTGATATAACTATTAATGTGAGTATTGTCAAATTGATCAGTTTATGCTACCATTGTCAAATCTCTCTATGGAGACCTTTGCGAGGATTGTTATAATCATTTTAATGAATTTGGTAGTTCAAAGGATGTTTGGTGTTCTGGCCATCGGTTGGTCAACAAATGGGAGCTAATTGCTTTCTTTGCTTCAAATGGGATTCTTGAAACATAGTTATTATGAGATCAATGGAATGTGGAAGCAGAATTATCTTTTTCTTCATGGGTAATTTCTAAGGTTTTTACAACAGGTATATGGAGTCAAAGTTCGGAAGGATACGATTTAACTAAAAAATAAAGCATTGGTCACTCTTACATGATTTTTTGTTTATATTGCTTTTTTTCCATACTGTGAAATATGCTACAATCATGGGTTAATGAAGAAGAAACTGCTTAAGCACTTGTTTTGCAGTTTCTATATGTAATGCACTATTATTCAGTCTTGCCATAGCGCTGTATCCTCTGCCTTACATGGAGTTCTTTTCAAGTCGCTGTTTGTCGGTGTTCTTATATACTGGATCCATTGCTTATTCTGATCTTAATCCTCTTGTGTGGTAAATCAGGCAAGCTGGACAGCTTCAAGTTCTTAGCGCTCACCACCAATCTGGAGGGGTACTTGGTTGTCTAAAGATTTAATTTTTCATTGCTTAAAGTATGACAGGAGTGGGTAACATATTTTTGAAATACAGGAACGCTCCGTATCAACTATTCTTTATCTTGTTTCCCTTCAAGACCTGACTAACTGCCCATTTAGGGTGGTTGATGAGATAAATCAAGGTCTTGCTGCCACTTGGTACTTTGAGCTGTGTTGACTTGAGTAATACCTAGGAACATTTTCTCTGATATCTTTCGGTTCTTCCAGGAATGGATCCTATCAATGAAAGAAAAATGTTTCAGCAATTAGTCAGATCTGCCAGCCAACCCAATACACCCCAGTAAGCAAACCTACAAGTGATGCAGATGACTTCGACTTTTATTTATTAGGAAAGCATAGGCATACAGTGTTGATTCCATTCTTCCCCCAATATGTGGAATGTATAGGTCCCAATTTTGAGTATAGTATGCAGCATAGTAAGAATGCTTGAAATCTTTATATTCAGATTTTTTCTGTTCAAGATTATATAGACAATGCCTTTTGGTTTGATGGCCTGCACTGATGAAAGATTAGTCAATTTCCTTGCCAATAAAGAAATTTTTTTTGTTTGGTTTTGTCAGAGAGAGAGAGAGAGAGAGAGAGAGAGAGAGAGAGAAAAAAATAATTTGTTTAAAACATATGGTGCAGGTGTTTTCTTCTTACTCCGAAGTTGAGGAATAAAATAATTTGTTTAAAACATATGGTGCAGGTGTTTTCTTCTTACTCCGAAGTTGCTACCGGATTTGGAATACAGCGAAGCATGTAGCATTCTGAATATAATGAATGGGCCTTGGATAGAGCAGCCTTCGAAAGGTCATACACCACCATTTGTTTATCAGAATTTTTAGTTTGCCCTTTGTTTGATAGTTGTGCACTCTTATTTTCATTTTTACCTATAAAGTCACGTTTAAGCTCTACTTATCATGTTGTGTTGTTTCAGTGTGGAGCAGCGGTGAGTGTTGGCGTTCAGTCACAGGCTTGGTTGGCAAAAGTCGATGCTGATATTGATCTCTCTACAATATTTATTGCATGGATGCAAAACCATTTGGTAGTGTGATGCGAAACATTGTCCTGCCTCCATGTCGGTTTTGTGTCAAATATGCCTCTTCAAGTTTTGGCGCTGGGCATTAGAGTTTTCTTAGTTCTTGTATAGAAAAAATAAGGTTGCATTTGGATTTACGAGCATCATAGTATTTAACATGTCAGTAGTGACCCTGGTGCTCATGGGATGCTGCTGACCTTGTTGCTCGGTGACAAATTGCTGCGCTCTGTTCTTTGTATATATTGTTTGAATTACTTGGTGTTGTTAACTATTCTGAGTAGTAAATGATTTTGGTTTGTCTTCCACCTTGAGCTCCGGCTGAAGCAGTCTGTTGATGATCGTATCAAATTTAAGAGATAATGGGAAAACAATTCAATATTTCCTTAAAATTGTCTTAAGTTTTTCTTTGCTGCTGATCCGCACCTTTTGTGTAAAATGTTTCCTGCTCATATTACAATCCAAGCTGAAACATGCGATTCAGCACCATGATCAAAGATAAAAGTATTATGATTTTGTGCAGCTAAGTCGAGATGATGTCAAGTTTTCCCAATGCTGCTTTGGCCTGTACCATGGCTTCATCATGTATTCCAAACCGGATGGAGGTCTACAAGGACCACTAACAACCGTAAGGCTTACTTCTTTTCTTCGAGAGGGTGTAAAAATCATTCTCAGTGGTTCATCTGTATACTATACAGAGATGAGCTACCTTTCTCTGCACTAATGTCCATGAAATAGGTAATGATCTTATTAACCAATCCTGGGGTCTGCGGTCCAGGAAGACAAATCACTCCATGAAGTGAAACTTACTGTGAGAATTACCATATCTTGCTGGCTTGCCATGTTTGAAATTGCAAAAGGCAGGCATACGTGAGGGTTTTCTGCACATAATGTGCATGGATTTCTCTCTACTCTTGGACTGTCACCTACCAAAGTAACCGATAAAATTCATATACTGCTAATCTTTGCCGTCTGATGACTTCCATAAAATAGAACCCTTTAGCCAAGAAAAAACACATTTCACAACATGCTGGTATATTCCCTCAATATTAAGGTGCAAGCGCTGACGGTAAGGCACAGATTCATTGAGTATTCCGCTAATGTCCGCAGCCATCTAAAGATGCAAAAAGATTTATTGAGGCTATCGATGAAATGTACTTTGTGACATGCAATCCCTCGTATGATTTCTCTCACCATGCTATCCCTCTATGAACAATGTCATTCCTCAATACTCAAAAGAGGTAACATGAATCAGGCAAGACAATTTACAGCCTTATTGTTTAGGCATTTGATGGGAGCTTGTAATCAAGCATCTCCCTTATGTTTAACCGGATAGATGGCCCCATCGAGGAGCATATGTGTGCACTTTTCCAATACACTCCTTTTGCACCAGATGGCTTGTTTGCTTCTATAGATTTCTGTAGAAGAAACACAGCAGGTATTTAGTATACCATCGGCACAATGACAAAATAACTCATCTCATAGGAGCATGAGAACGTACCATTGTGGCAAGAAAATTCACCAGGAGGTCTTCTTCAGAAAACTCAACTTTTCCAAAAGGTATGTGCACAATCCCAGTCTTGTCCGCTCTGTATTCAACTTTTCCCTGCTTAAATTCTGCAATGGCCTGAAATAACAATTTGGCGAAGTCATTTCTCCTACCTTACCTACCAAGAAGCCTGTATAATTACATTTCAGCTAATTAAAAGAACCAACAGTGAGACATATACTAGCCTTAACAATTTGGTGAAGTCATTTCTCCTACCTTACCTACCACGAAGCCTGTATAATTACATTTCAGCTAATTAAAAGAACCAACAGTGCCACATATACTAGCCTTGCGGCTACTCTCTCAACTGCCATGCATAGATCATAGGATGCACAACAACCTTTACTTTATAAAGCTCATTAATAAATCAAGCAATTACATGTTTTATAGACTTCCTGTTGACAGAGTTTGCAGAATAACGAATGAAATAATTAGTACATCTGATGCATCCACTGAAACAGAAAAAAGCACAGAAATTTGCCTGTTCGACTATACCTGAGGTATGTTAGTTGTCACTGTGCCAGCTTTTGGATTTGGCATGAGTCCTCGTGGTCCCAGAAGCTTTCCTAAACTGGCAACCTGACACACAGCGAACACTCTATAAAAATACAAACCAGCAATGCCATAGCTAATATATGTGCACAGATAGCAAGTTCCTGACAGAAGTTCAACAAGAAGCCCATGTACAAAAAATCACCAGTTAAGGCTCAGCTAATTAACCTTCAGTTTCCTTCTTAACCAATTGCACACGAATATTTTGCAGGCATATTAAATAAGGCCGGCTAGAACACTATAAGAGAAAGGCAATTTCTAATTTAGCTTCCAGATGAAGCTACCAAATCCTGAGAAATGTTCAAAACACACACGCACGCCCCTTAAAAGTTGACTTCAATCCGAACCATCACCATCATGTATTATATGAGATGAGCCACCGGTATCAATGCAAAATTACATGCTTATGAAAGATTTGCAACTTATCAGAACAACTTATCATGGGGAGAAGACATGTTTCTTCACAGTTTTTCCTCAGACAAGATTTAGAAGTTACTTCAAGCACATGGAAGCAGAACTTTGGATAGACAAATAATCAGTATATAATTAGCAGAGAAGCACCTTGGGCATCATATCTGGAGAAGCAATTAATTTGTCAAAATCCATGAATCCTCCCTTGATCTGTTCTATCAAGTCCTCTCCTCCAACCAAATCTGCTCCTGCATTCTTCGCCTCATCGAACTTTTCACCTACAGATGTTCAGCACCTCCACGATGAGTCAAAGCAACAATAACTATGTTGCTGTCCAATGAAAGTTCATCAAATGTGTTTACTTCCAAGCCAATGCTTGATATGCGGTCCAGATGACAAGTGGATAATGTAAGGACAGTTCTGAGTTCACCATCATTCATTAAAGCATGAGTCAGCTTAATAAGAAAAATGATATTGAGGATTGAGCTACTACCTTGAGTAAGCACAGCCACTTTGACAGTCTGTCCAGTTCCTTTGGGTAAGTTCACCTAGATAGAGATTATTGGAATGTGAGGACTACCTATTTCACAGAAACATGAGTTCAAGGCATGAAGCAAGCAAGAGAAACTCACAGTCGCCCTCAGCTGTTGATCATTGTACTTAGGGTCGATGTTCAGCCGGAAATGGGCTTCAGCAGTTTCGACAAACTTGCTGTTGGCCGTCTCTTTCAGCAAGGAAATTGCCGTATTCAGGTCATACTCTTTTTTGTTTTCTCTGAGTTTCTGAATTTCCAAGAATCTCTTCGACCTAGTCTGGCATTTAAAAGATGTAAATTAAACAGTACAAGTAAGAAGAAGGAACGATGACAGAATGCTTGTTAAAACTTTGATAAGAGCAACTATATGAACATGACTTGAGCTACGGAATTTAGGAGAGAGGAACTTCAAAACCGAACTTAGGAGTTGTGCTTCTCATAAAAATCACTACTTGATTTTTCCAACAACAAAAATCAGAGATTAAAAAGGAAAAAGGAAGCAAGACATACGATGATCATAAATCATAAGCTCATGTAAAGTGAACAAAACCAACACACCCAGAAATGAGTCAAAGAGGCTTTTTTTCCTAATCCTTCCACAACTAAATTTCCAGTGGGCATTTTTCAAATGACTATAGCATAATTCTGCTAGGCTCAAATCTTTTTTTTTTTTTTTTTGTTATGACAATTTCCCAACAATGGAAGCGAGCTCAGCTGTCCCTCTAATCAAGAATCATTTTTTTTCCTCATAGGCAAAGCACTCGAATTGAACAGTTGAACTAAGACAAATAACCTCACAATCCGACAGAAGACAGAAAGAAGTACTCAAAAAAGAGCAAAAGAACTAGTGCCAACACAAGAAACCGACTAATCAAGCGATAAAGAAGAACACAACCGCAAGTGCGACCCTTATGACAACGTACTCTGTCCCTCTTGAGCGGCAAAGCGGCTTTCCCTTTCTTGGGCTTGGGCGGGGCGACGGTGGCTACGGCAGCGCCTTCTTCTTTGGATTCCTCCGCACCCTCCTCGGCCACTTCCACCTCGGTGGCAGCGGCGACGGCGGCGACCACGAGGCCGAGAGAGCCGCCGCGGCCTGAGTCGTAGTGGTGCTTGGTCCTGGAATCATCCAGGCAGCAGAAGTTGAGGGAGTTGAGGATCAAAGGAGAGAGGAAGGAGGAGCGGTGGTTCTTGAAGGAGAGGATAGAGCGGGTGAGTTCCTGAGCTGGGGACAAGGAGGAGGAGGACGAGGGCACCAGGGCTACCGGCGACGGCGCGGCGCAAGACGCCATTTTTTCCTTCTGGGTCTAGCGCTTGGCTTTCAGAGAGAGAGAGAGAGAGAGAGAGAGGGAGGAGTAGGGAAGGTGACGATGAGATAAGAGAGGAGCTGTTATCCTGTTTCTCTCTCTGTATACGCTGAAATTCACTTCCTTGGTTCCTCCCCTTTTATTTTTCCCTTTCCATTTTCCCTTTTTTGGGGCCTTTTCATTCATTTTTTTTTTGGCTGGGAAAAGAATATTATTTTTTCTGAGTGAAATTCATCTAACGTCTATTATATTCGTTTGATTATTTACGAAAGTATCAAGGTATCAAAAGGCCTCACAGTCGAAATTATTTATCATATCATTCGTGTTTATGCGGAATTACTTAGTAAAATGTGATAGAATTAGTCGTTTAGAACTTGAAATTTCATCAACAAGATTTTAAATCTCACTTGGAAAATTTGTTTATATAACGCTCTAGAAATTTTGTAGCTCACCAATTTGAGTGCATGTCTCTTTTGATGTCAACGTCAAGTGACCTACGGTTGACTCGAAATAGTTAAGAACTCTACTAGTTTTAAATCAAAATGTGAAAATGGCGGAAGGAAACAGTACGCAGCAAGATAGAATTCATGCATGATTGAAAGAAATAACATGAAATTCATGTTCATTACTAACAACTGACGACACCCGCGGTTAAGCTTTGAAGTTGCTCTGTTTCACACAGGCCCTTAGATTCTTACTTTCAGAAGTCGGGGAATGGAGGTCGAAGTAGTATTAGTAGTAGTAGATGACCTGGAATTGGATCAATGCTCTCGACTCTCATACTACTCCGACGGAATCTCCTGCTTTGATGTCTTGTAGTCATCTTCACATTGTTGATCTCTCTTCCATCAAAGTTTCGCCAACTGCCAAGTGCGTAGCTCCTTTCGCCTCATTCGCCTTGGTTTTCCTCTTCCATCGTGCAGTGTTGGGCGAGCTTCACCTGGGCGTGTTCCTCCAGGTGTTGTTCGATAGATCGGACCTCTTGGGAGCTGCTCAGCCTCCTACGGCGGCGAGACAGGCTTGGGGTTGAACTGAAGCTAGGTCAGTGGAGGAAGACCATGGCCTTCACTCGGACGGCTCTGGATGACGAGGAGGAGACGAATTCTCCGCCGAGATGTTGCGACGAATTGCAAGTTGAACAAGTAATTGGTTTGAGTTGCCTAAACTACTTTTAAGTCTTGGCAAATAGCATCAACCCAGGCTTTGGCAAGGAAGTATGATCAGCAGCTAAGATTAGTGGAAGATAGGAAAGATCCCTCTAGATTTCAATAAGTTTTGAAATATTGAAAGTTTTTGTTTTTGTAACGGTTCTATGGTAATCAATTTGCAACGGTTTTTGTCTTCCATTAATATATAACGGTTTGTAACGTTATTAATTTATAATGGATTTGTAACATTTTTCGATTAAATGCAAGAAGTAACGATGAAAAACGGCTTACTTTCTTTTACCGTAATTGAAAAGCGATATATATTTCCAAATAAGAATTTTTTTTCTTCACATATTTTTCCCTTCTTTGTTGGGTTACATACCTAATGTTCATGTCCATTGTATTATTTTGTGCTAAATAAAGAAAATTTGTCACTAGAACTTATCGCACCAAGTTTTATACTCCAAGTGCTTCCGCATTTTAGATATCTTGATATTATTTTTTCATCTTTTTCGACAAATTTTCAGCAATTCTTTATTTTCATAATATTTGATTTTTTTTTTCCAACAAAGATGTGTGGTAGCTAAGAACTGATCTCTGTCATGAGGAGGTAGGTTTAATTGACTAAGTCGTTTAGATAGTAAAAACCGTTCTCAACTGGCTACCATAATCTCGGTGCAACAAGAAAAGCTACTTCACATGCTTCCTTGCAGACTTGATTTGTGGAAAACTTCGGTCAGGTCAGAAATTAGAGAAGCTTAACGGGATTGCATGGCTTTGTTGCTCTTACAGAATTATATACATCAGATTGCCCAAGACTCAAATTCTTTGCAGAAGCCGGCTTGCCGCCTAAGCTGCGACTCCTGTGTGTTGAAAACTGCAAGGGATTGGTTCTTGAGAATACTATGTGCAGCTAAACTGGTCCCCAACATTTGTTCAATAAAGGCCGCGGCTCTCTTTGTGGATTTTGCCATTAGCCAGCTACCACCAACTCCTTTTGAGATCAGCTATTGCAATTATCTGGAGGCTTTGGCGGCGAAAGTCAATGGCTGTTCTTCTTCTACACCACTGGCACACCCACGGGCAAGTTAGCTTCTTCCCTTAAACAACCGGAGATTACGTGTTGCCCAAAGTTGGATTGATAACACGTGACATGCTCTAACACATCCCTCGAGCATATCTCTGCATCTAGGACTGATCCTGAGTTCCATACCTGAGGGCGTGCATGACCTCAAAAGTCTTTAGAAGGTTAGGATTAGGATTAGTTGTGTCCCGAGCTTGCTTTCGAAGGAGAGTTTCCTACCTCTAGCCTTAGGGAGCTCTGGATACATCACTGCAATAAACTCATTACGCTGGGGAATCACATGTGCAACCGCACTTCTCTTCGACAATTATGGATGAATAAATGTGCAGCGTTTTCAACTTTTTAATTGAAGGATCTCCCACAAACTTGACCTTACTCTAGAGGAAGAATGTCACGATATTCAAGCACCTTTTCGATGGGGTTTGCACAACTCAAAGTCATTGGAAAACTCAGGGTTGGACATGTCCTGATTTGGTGCCTCCAGCCAGTGAGACAGGTATCGACTCTGGTGCTTCCTGCCTCTTTGACAATCATGACTGTTGGAGATCTTCTGAAGCTAAAATATCTATCTTCCGGAGGTTTTCAAAAACTTGCCTCCCATTAGAGGTACAGACCCCTAGAGTGCCAAAATTTGACACATGGGACACTTAAGTGCCAAAAGTTACAAAATGTACACTTAAGTGCCAAAATTGGAGTAAAATGGATCAGTTAAGTGCCAACGGCGAAAAATTCCGGGCAAACTGCCACGTGTCCATTTTCCGACGACTTCATTTGCTGACGAAGCTTTTTTTCCAAAATAAAAAATTCACGTGGTAATTTTTTTTTTAAAATTGTCCACGTCAGATTTTAAAAAAATTAAAATTGATTTTATTAAAAAAAAAAAAAAGAGAAGAAGGGGATCGGCGAGGGCTGCTGTCATCACCCCACCCTCGCCGGGAAGAGCCGGCGATGGTGGGCGAGGGTCGGCCGGGGTCGCCAGGCCCCGGCCAGTGGCCGGCGACCTCAGCCGGCCTGCGGCGAGGTCCTATAGGCCCTTGCCTAGATCTGGGGTGAGGGTTGCGACCCTCCCCCAAATTCGGTTGGTCTGGGCGGCTGACGGCCCTTGGCTTGGCTGGGCGAGGGTTGTCAACCCTTGCCGGATCTGGGGAGGGTCGCGACCTTCACCCTTGATTTGGGCGAGGGCTTGTGAGCCCTCGTCGCAGGCTGGCTGGGGTCGCCGGCCACTGGCCCTGACTGACCCTTGCTCACCGTCACCGGCCCTTCTCGGAGAGGGTGGGGCGGCGACGGTGGCAGCCCTCGCCGATCCCCTTCTTCTTCTTTCTTTCTTTTTTTTTTTTTTTTTTTTTAATAAAATCGATTTTATAATAATATATATTTTTAATTATTTAATTAATAATTTTTTAAAATCCCAAAATGATGTTGTTTGGTTGATTTTTCGCCGACTCAATTTCCGGTGAGCCACGTAGGCAAGAAAATTAATAAAAAATTACCATGTAGGAATTAGATGGGGTTACGACGACTCTAAGACTCAAGTGATTCAATTTTTTTTTTTTTGAGATTTTAAGTGTCAGTTTGTAAATCTTTGGCACTTAAGTGTTCCTCCGTACCAAATTTTGGCACTCCCACTCTACTTATGCCTATGTGAATGTCTTCAACTGCCCTGTGCTCGCTTCCTTTCCAAAGCTGGTCTGTTTCCCTCGCTTCAGCAGCACATCTCTAATTGTCCTCTGTTGCAACGGTGACATGGGAAGAAGAAACAATGAGGGCACAGCAAGATGGACCCTGTTCCCTATCTTGAAATTGGCGGAAGGTTCATCATTGATGCAGAGGAAGAATGTGGAGAGGCTGGGACACCTGAAGCTAAGGAGGATCATGCAGTATCATGACAAGCTAAAGCGATGAATTTTAGGGACCTAACTACTTTCGGGAGAAATCCCGACCTAGAATATGTTGCTTTTATGTTTTTTCAGCCTTATGTTCTGTGCTTCTCGTGTGCCTTTTCTTCTTGATGCACTGATCAGGCAAATGGAATCTTTTTTCCCTCTAAACCTTATACTAATCTAAAAACGTCTTGTCTATTAATAATAAGGATATTTCATAGGTCAGCAGCTGCTCTGTTCATCACCAATATCCCAAGCTCTGTTTTTTTAATAATAAGGATATTTCTTTTCCCAGCAGAAATATATTGACGTGGCTCATCAGACCACGTCTGTAAAATAACCTTAACCTTTTCTTCCAGATTTGTTATTTAGTTCCCAGACTTTCTGAGTTTTTTTTTTTTTAATGGGTGGAGGTTGTGGATCATCTGATTAAAAAGACCAGAATTTGCAGCCACTAGTTCACCATCCAAAGAAAGGGGAGTGACAAAAGTCTGGATCGCCTTCTTCCTTGAAAAGTCGTACTGACGTGGGACCACTACTACACAAACAAATGGCCACCGATTTTGCTCTCCCTCTCATTTTCATGCCTCTCATCACTTCATCAGTCAGTCATCACTACTGCACGGTTCTCTCTGTCTCTCTCTCTCTCTCTCTGTGTCTCTCTCTCTGTGTGGAGGCCTTCGGTGTTGGTTTGGGTTTGTGTGATTCTCTCCCTTCGTCTCACACAAACCCAGACTCATCAAGAAACATGGCTTTTGCCATTTTTGCGTCAAGCCTCTCTCCACAGTCTCCCTCTCTCTCGTTAACGGCTCATAACCACCACCACCACCACCACCACCACCACTCCCCCTCTCACAGCTTCACGATCGTGACACGCCGGGTGAGCTCTGTGCAGTTGGTCTCTACTTCCCCTGCACATCATTCTTCTGCCATCCCCCCTGGCCGCCGCCTCTCAACCATTCTCTACTCTGGCGACGGGGGTGGCCTCGGTGGAAGTGGTGGAGGCGGAAAAGGAGGCGGCGGTGGAGGAGGTGGTGGTGATGGCTCTGGGTCCCGCAACAGAATTGAGGCTCTTCTTGCTTTAGCTGAGGTAGCCCCTACAAACTGCATCCATTAATAAAGGCAGTAATACCGTTTGTACACCTTCATGCCAAAACGTTATATCAATAAAGGTGGAGAGGCTAAGATTAGTGACACTCCTGTTAGATGGTTGAACATGATCCACCTAGCTTAATAAAGAGTTACATTTGGTCATATCTTAAAATGTTAGCATAATACTTGTTGATTTGCATGTACCGTTGCGCATGCCTTAGCCTACCTTTTGTTGCATGCTCCAAATAAAAATGTACACTCTGCTTAGTTTGATTTTCTTGCAATGTGTAGAGTAACTACACTCCTTTAATCTAAAGACTTATTTGTCCCCTCTTGCAGTTATATTTGAACATACCTGTATGATTTCGATCTGTGCAATTCATATTATTTGTTACATTTGATGTGATTGTGGTCAATCAGGTTTCAAGGACGTTGGACAGCATCCCCAAGGACTTGGCCGTAGCAATACAAGCAGGGAAGGTGCCGGCAGCTGTGGTGGAGAGGTACTTGGAGCTTGAGAAGTCGGTGGTGTTTCGCTGGTTGCTTCAGTTTGGAGGATTCAGAGAGAGGCTACTTGCTGATGATCTGTTCTTGGCCAAGGTTGCCATGGAGTGTGGTGTTGGCATCTTCACCAAGGTTGCTCTCTCTCTCTGATTGTAGTACTGCTTATACTGCACTTATGCGCATGCTTTGTTGGGTCACACTGGACTATAACTCATTTCTCGAAAGCGACTTAAAATTCTGTTAGGGTATCCATTGAGCCATCAAGATTAGTGAAGTTTGAAACATTTTAAGTTTTGAAAATGTAGAGGAAGAGACTATAAAAATCTTAAAGGCACTGCACAAATCACTGAAAAAAGTAATTGAAATTGCAGTCTGTTCATTATCTGTTTCCTGTTCTTTTCTTTCTTTTGGTGGAAAGTAATTCTTTGGATTTCTTAATTGTGGTCCCTATTCATCAGTAATGTTAAATGAAGTCTGAAATCACCATAAAGATGTGGAACTATGCAACATACAACAATGTGTTCATGTACCTTTTTGCTATTTTTACAGAGTGCTGCAGAGTTGGAGCGGCGAAGAGAAAAGTTTACGAAGGAGCTGGATTTTGTTTTCGCTGATGTGGTATGGATGTTTCTCTTGAATATTATTAGTTATCATCTTAGAATTTTGTGTCTACATGACCCCAAGCTTTGTTTCAATATACACTTGTCATGTTGCAAAGATTGAGCGAGTCTAATGGCATTGGTTTGATGAGAAATCTCGCTTGGCCGCTAGGTAATGGGAAAAGCATCCGGCTACAATGGAAAATTGATGTCAAACCTAACTCATTTTGGTCTTCTTTGATCAAATTGCTAGATATACTTCTTAATCTCTCATTCTGGGCATCTTTATAACTCTCGTTCTATTAAGTGACAGGTGATGGCCATTATAGCAGATTTTATGCTGGTCTGGCTTCCTGCTCCCACTGTTTCTCTCCGACCTCCCCTCACTGTCAACGCTGGAGCACTGTCTACGTTCTTCTATGGCTGTCCTGATAATGCTTTTCAGGTCATTAAATTTGGCATTAGATATTTCCCGAACTACAATGGATGGTATGTAACAATTTATTTCCTTTGACAATCTACCCGCAGGTCGCTCTGGCTGGTAGCTCTTACTCATTGTTGCAGAGAATAGGTGCAATAGTGGTATGTGCGTGCACTTAGTTCAACTTGACAAAATGGTTTCACTCTAGATCAGAACTTATAATGGTTTGTTCTGTAGTACAGCGTAACGGGGCCAAGCTTTTTGTAGTCGGGACTGGTGCATCTCTGGTATGTCACTTTAAATCAGCAATACTTCCAAGTTTTGGCAGCTCCATTGCATCAGATCTGTTTATGTTGTTCTCTCGTATGTATATTTAATGCATGTTCTGAGTCCTATATGGTTGTTCTGAGCCCTTCACTCACTTTAGGGACAGAAAAATGTTCTACTGGTATCTTTCTGTATATTTCACTATTGTTGCTTGCCATGCCATTAACAAGGCCCTGGCCAGATGTTTACATGAATAGAACCTCTTAGAAGGGCGAACCTTTTGGTTCGGTTCCCTAAGAGTTTAGATTGAAGGAATTTCCGAGTAATATTTGTGGACTTACTCTGGGTGTTCAATTCGAGGAAGAAAATGCTATTGAAGCTTGTTCCTTTTAATTTTCCTGTAGATGCTAGATAGAAACAGTATTTTGGATGTGACATTATTACTATGTTATTGGGCACAATCCTGAAAATTGGTTTTCAGATTGGTACAGGTTTGACAAATGTGTTGATATATACACGAAAGTTTTTTGATAAAAACTTTGCGGTTGAGGCAGAGGATGTGCCTGTTCTCTCCACCAGTGTCGCTTACGGAGTATACATGGCAGTTTCTAGCAATCTAAGGTTTGTGGGTGCATGTTATCGCTTTTCCTAGCCTATGCTTATATCTGAGTAGTTGTTTTGGATATATACATTTTGCGAGGGACTGGTCTAGACACAGATGGTTTTCTAATCTGGTCTGCATTCAGTCTAACTTCCCCAATTAGCTAGAAGGATTCTCTCATTTTGGAGAGCACTTGCGTCATTCACTCTGCTTTTCTATTATTGTATCTTATGTATCATAAAATAGTATGCTATTTATTTTGGTGAACAGATATCAGGTCCTGGCTGGAGTTATTGAACAAAGAATCCTGGAGCCCATCCTACACCAGCAAAAGATCATACTCAGTGCGGTCTGCTTCGCTGTTCGAACTGGCAATACATTCTTGGGTTCATTGATGTGAGACCATTGGCGCTGACTGTCATTTCAATGACGTAATTTTCTTTGATGCTCTCAGAATTACAACATGTTTATTCTCTCTTGTAACAGGTGGGTGGATTATGCGCGATGGGTTGGAGTTCAAAAGATTCGAGAATGATACATTGTTAGACATTTAGCTTACATTTCACCAGCAAATTGCAATTCTGGAATGTGCATATGTAAGATTGCCCGTGCAAGAATAAACCTATCAGCGTATGGCACATTCATGAGAAAAAGAATATATTGGGAAGTGGTTTTATTTGCTTTTTGTTTATATATAAGTGACTGCACAAAGTGTTAATAGTTCTCCTGTTAAACCAGAATCTGACGTATCATTTATTTTTTGGCTAAAGTCGGCAAGTTATGCTTCATGAAGTCAAACAAAGGAATGGAAAAAGTTCTATGTGAAGATATGAATCTGGAACATGTTTAAATTAGGTTTCCATGGTTGGCCAAAAGAAAAAGTTCATGACAGGAAGTTATATGCGACCGGCATAGATACACACGGTGCCTATATGTTTCCTTATACTTTTCACCATTTAAATAGACCGATAGCTAACTCCACTGGTTTTACACTATACCTTTGTTTATTCTATCTCATAAGAATTCTACTTCAACACATGCAGAATCGAAAGCAATTCCGTACCCAATTTTCCGTATCTTTGTTTGACATTATTATTACTTTGCACCATGAATGGACGTGATGAAGTTATAACTAGATATGAAATTATACCATCGTGATTTGCACAACTAAGATATATCTTCATTCATCTCAACAATTGCCTTGTTATCATGATTTCAGTTGACAATCATGGGAGGTCTGCACACCATTGTAGTACTTCCCTAGAGTCCAAATAGCAAAGGTGCTCCTGTAAGCAGCCCACGTCATCATCCAGTTCCTGTTGAAAACTCCTACAATCACCCGCAAGGGAAAAAAACAACGTCCAAATGCCTGAAGTGCCAAAACTAGGCACGAGAGGATACTTAAGTGTCAAAAATTTGAAAATTTACATATAAGTGCCAAGATCGGAAAAAAAATGATCAGTTAAGTGCCAATAACAAGAAAATCCAGCCAAAATGCTAACGTGTTATTTTTCTGGCAAGTTAAAGTTGAAACGATATTGTTTTGGGTGCTGACATAACTAAATAAGCTAAAAACGACATTGTTTTGAGTGCTGGTGTGGCTAAATCAGCTCAAAACGACGCCGTTTTGGCCAAAATTTGAGCGCTAACGTTTCTTATTTTATTACTTTTTTGATACACATGGCGATGATGTGATGCCCGCTAGGTGCCACATTAGAAAGATACTCATAAATTGAAAAATACAGCTAAATTCGATTTAAAAAAAATTAAAAAGCTAAAAAAAAGAAAGAAAAGCCCAAATTCACCCAATGGTTGTGGCCAAGCCCTCGCCAGTGGCCGCGGTCACAGCACCTTGGTTCCAGTACTTATTTAAACTTGCTAAATTTCTCCTAAAAACTGTAGACTGTTCAACTTGAATGCAGCAGGATAGGTTGCCCATCTATATCTACTGAATAAACAAAGGACTAACGAGATGTCAAAAAAGAAAAAAGAAAAAAAAGAAGAGTAACGTAAGAATCAAATCGTCAAATGCTTAATGAGGAGTATTGTGATTTTCTTAGGAAGATTCATATTTTCTTTCATTGATGGCTGAAACCGAGTTCCATATTCATGAAAGTATAGTTTGGCTAGAAGTGGAAGAAATAAAAAGTGTATATGTATTCCCTAAAATACTTCCGAATTTGCCTTGATTAAGATATTTGGAAATGCAATTGCATTTCCCTATAACTCTCAAAAGAATTTACCAAATGGCATTTGTATTTGTCCAAAGGACTTTGAATTTCCAAAGAGTGGTAAAACTGAACCAAACACACTTGATGAACCTTATTCAAGGGTGAAGCAAGCTCAAAATATCCCAAGTGAAACTAGAAGTCGAGACTGAGGAGCAAGAGCGGCAAAAAGTAGACAGAGGTGACCTGAGGGGAGGGAGAGTAAATTGAAAAAAAGGGGTTGCTTGCTTTGGTTTTTTTTTTTTTCATTCAATGTCTTATCCATTTCATTTTTTCTGCATGTTAGCTCTAGGGTCATCTCTGTTCAAAAGCAATTTTTTTTATTAACAAAAAAAATTCACCAAAAACTTTTAAATGCATCTAATCTCTTGATAGCCATAGGTGTATTTTCTTATTTTAGTGCTTAATTTTGTTGAAGTTCATGTTTAATTCCTCCTACTTAAATTTAAGCGCATTTATATCTAATGCATGGCTTACGGGATCTTGTCTTGCATTGCATTTATTTCGTTCAATACGGTACGAGTTATTTATACATTTGCTTCTCTTTTTAGCTTTAATTATAAGTGTAATATAAATGAATTGCTAATGCACTTTTTTTTAAAAAAAAATCTAAAACTAGTGTAACTAAGCTCTCAAGCCCAAAATCTCTAATTCGCAGAAATAGGTGACCTCTTGCAATTTACTCGGCTATTATCAGTCTAGAATAAATTAGTAGTGACTCTAGTCTTGTGCATTAATAATAAACTAGAAACCAAGTTGTGTTCTGGGGGGCTTGATAAGTCATCCAAAACGTAAGCAGCACGTCGTGAGAAGGTTACACCCGTTAGCGGCATAAGTACAGCGGGAGTGCCAAAAGTTGGCACAAAGGGACACTTAAGTGTCAAAAGTTACAAAAGGTACACTTAAGTGCCACTTTTTTAAAAAATTGGATCACTTAAGTGCCAAGTCGCCGGAACCCTGCCGGAAATCCTACGTGGCAATTTTTTATTAATTTTCTTGCCTACGTGGCTCGCCGGAAACTGAATCGGCCAAAATCATCCAAAACGACGTCGTTTTGGCTGACGTGGATTTAAAAATTATTAATTAAATAATATTAAATAATTAAAAATATATTATTATGAAATCGATTTTATTTAAAAAAAAAAAAAAGGGGAGGAGGGGATCGGCGAGGGCAGCCCTCGCCGCCGCCGCCGCCGCGCCCCACCTCGCCGGGAAGGGCCGGCGAGGGTGGGCGAGGGTCGGCCGGGGTTGCCGGGCCCCGCCACCGGGCCGGCGACCCCGGCCGACCCTCGCCCACCCTCGCCGGCCCTTCCCGGCGAGGTGGGGGCGGCGGCGAGGGCTGCCCTCGCCGATCCCCTCCTCCCCCTTCTTCTTTTTTTTTTTTTTTTTTTATAATAAAATCAATTTTAATTTTTAAAAATCTGACGTGGACAATTTTAAAAAGAAAAATTGCCACGTGGATTTTTTGTTTTTGAGAAAATGCTCTGTCAGCAAATGAAGTCGCCAGAAAATGTACACGTGGCAATTTGGCCGGAATTTCGCCGTTGGCACTTAACCGATCCATTTTGCTCTGATTTTGGCACTTAAGTGTACCTTTTGTAACTTTTGGCACTTAAGTGTTCCTTTGTGCCAACTTTTGGCACTCCAGAGGTCCGCACCTCCCCGTTAGCCTAGCAATCAATTTAACCACCTTAAGTTTTCAGCAAGGGAGCCGCGGCAGCTTTGGTAGGGCTTCGAAAAGCCCTTACAAAGCATAAGCGCCACCTCCTAAGAGGGTTCCATGCGCACGCGTAGCTATCCATTAAATCAATTCGAGTTTTATCTTGGGAGTGTTAAGACAATATTGTCTATAAAATAAGTATACTAGGAAGTGGGTGTCACGGCCCTCACCGAACACCCATTTCTTTGTCGCAGTATATGTGGAATTGTAGATAATGGTTCCAATGTAGGCTTAAATAATTATTTAAAATTCAATAAAGTAAATTTGGAATCCAAGGGACTATATTAATGTTTACGTGCTCGAAGGTATAAGTACAAGACTAATATTGACTTTCTTGAAGTACTTTAGAGGTATTGAGATTTATTTTTTTAATTTACTCCTCGCGTCCTTGATTCTAGTCTATAGAGTTAATCTTATTTGTACGGAGGCCATGGAATGGAGAATCCTAGGCTCGATGAGATAACGCAGCACATGACGAGATTTGACCACGCTAGTGGCAAGTTTACTGGGATGATTGGCATTATATCACCCACTCGTGTGGTATCGTCTGATGCATGCATATGAAGGAAAAAAAAAAGATGAAGAAGAAGCTTCTTTAAACAGTCGTCTCAAGCCCAGTTTCACCATTTGAAAGTACCAAGATTAAAGTGGCCGAAGAAAGTAAAGAGTATCGAGATCAAATTAAAACACGAGAAATTTCCCATTGCTCTGTCGTCCCCGCATCACGGATTCTTGGATTCAGGTTTCCGAGCCACGAAGAAGTACATGGGCGTAAAGATTTCTCTCCTGAAAGTACATGATTAGTATTTGACTAAATTACTACTTTTAGACGATAAGCATATATAAAGGAGAAGAAGTCCCGACCAAACTATATATATAAAAGGAGAAGTGAAAAGGTCGATCGAGGACGATGGACGAGAATGAAGAAATGGATTGCTCACCTTCCGCCTTCATATAAGCCCTCGGCAGCTTGCTCCAGGAATTTTTTAACCCTGAGGCTTCCTTCTGGGGCTAGCCCCACAAACTCGAGCGCCTTGACCTACAAACATGAATGCAAAGATCTCTAGTCATATTGCACGCCCGATCCCTATAGACAGTACGCTGATTTGATCTCAAGCACTTTAAAGCATGCCAAGTAAGGAGGTCGCACTGTGAAGCTTACCGTGATTGTAGTAATCCAACGCCCAAGAGCCGTCGTGCGGAAGTTACTCAACGAGAGACGGTTTTTATCCATAGGTGCGTACCAAGGGATGTAAGAGTGGGGAGCCAGATCTTTCTCCCATATGACCTTCGCACAAACAAACATCAGGTCATCGGTCCAAATAATCTCAGGAGCAGTCGCATTTCCACTTTAAGGCAGGTAACTTTGGATAACAGCTTTACCTCGAAACCTGCACGCTCTAGAGCTTCAATGACCTGCCCAGTCAGCCTGATGTCCGGAAGACCATTTCCAATCTCGATTTCGGCCTGCAACGATTTAGGGTGCAGTCATACATTTTGCATCGGAAAATACTCAAACGTGTCAAGTTGACAAACAGGATCATGCCAACCTTAATCTTTCGGTGCTCTTTGTTGTTTGGATCAAAGGAATCAGTCATACACCACTCATATGCGGCAAAAAACTGACCAGGCTTCAGTATTCTGTAAATCTCCTTGTAACATTCACACTGTACAGATCAAAGGGAAACGAAAAGCAAGACCGACTAGTTAAATCATCTGACAATCCTGGTGCACATAACCAACAGCAGTGCGTTCATCTGAAAATAACATACAGCATCAGGTGCATGGCAGGTAGATTCAATAGCAAAAGCTGCATCAAAAGTATTATTGGAGAATGGCATACGCATGAAATCAGCCTGCATCACCAAGAAACAATGATTTGCAAGGTGTTTCTCCACCCTAGCGATTAAACAAAAAATCCAAATAGAAGTATGACCACAAAATGGGAAAGAGGTAAAGGGGGATGCGAAGGTAGTTAAAACCTCCAATGACGAAAGAGCTCCTGGTGAAACTCGGGATTGATCAATCTTAACAGATTTGTGGATAAAGGAAATAACAAGACAATTACAGAATAAGAGAAATATAACGGTTGAAGCCTCCAATCATAAAGAACTCCACGTGAAAATCGGACACCAGACTCCCACAAACCTTAACAAAGTTGCATGTCTTGTCAATGCCTGCGATGCGGTTCAGTTCCTATGGAGCATAGCAATCTTGTTATAGCGCGAGCTACACAGTAAATTTATTACTTCATATTTCAAAAGGAGGGGAAAGTTAAACGCACCTCTCCCCTTTTAATTTGGTGCTCGTTGTTGGTTAATCCCGTAATGGATGTGTAGCTGCGAAATGTTAGAGAGAATATGTCAGTCTACAGGAACCAGTTGAAGGCAAATACTCTCATTGTCGGTTAATCCCCTTTTAAGGAATTGTAAGTGGTAACCTGAATCGGGCTATTTCCCTGAGCGGTCCACCAATTCCGCAACCTACATCCAGCACCTTCAATGGAATAGGGAGAAGATCAGGAGATAAATTCACAATTTGATTCCAATGGATTGTATTAAAATCCTGCGCCTTTGAACTATCCACACAGAGAGGAATAAACCTTCATTCCTGGTTTCAAGCCTAGCTGTGACACGATGAAGTGTTCGTGTCTCTTCATGGCCTCTTGTAGAGACTCCCCTTTCCATCTGCAAAATCAAACACAATCAGCACTGTGGATGAAGTAGTCATTAGAGCACAACACGGGCATGTCATTAATTTAGAGCGGATGTTAGATACGACCTTGGTGAGAAATGGAAGGACTCTCCCCAGCCATACTCATAAAAGCTGGTAACAAGATCATAATATATGTTGACCTGCACTTGCATTTGTTAATATGTTGTCTTGGCCGTTAGAAATTCGAATCAACCTTTGATTTCAGTCATCCAGAAACAATTTTTTACGAAGTCAAGGCCATTCTCTTACCATGTCACTGTACTCAGCTTTCCTTTCTTCCTCTTTGCCTCCATAGTGAGCATGATACTTCTCGTAGCTAAATCCAGCAAAAACAAAGTGCATCAATGAGGTCGACCCTAAGTGTAGTAAAAGGAAGAAGCATGCTGTTGCACACGTACTTGTCAACGGCGGAGAGGACTTGGCTTTTACTAATGGTTCCGCCAACACCTGCCGCCAGATCCAGTGCTCCAGTTTTTGCCATTATCTGCCACCGGCAACAAACTAACTCCCTTTATATATCTACCTAAAGCAATTGGAGAGACATAAAGAGAGAAGTTAGTGCATTTTGAGCTTCCTGTTTTGCAAGCAAGCATCAGAGAATGTGATACGCATCACACAGATTCTTGAGCAATTACTAGAAAACCAAGGCAGGGCAAAGTAGGATCAAAAGCAGAAAGAAACCTTCTTTCAGGGACAGCACAATGGCTGTGCCAACACAAGCATGCTGTGGCTTGTCTCATACACAACACAACGTGATGAAAAAGACGAAAATGGATCGTCGACAGAGAAAAAAGATTTGTGGTTGAGATTTTTCTCTTCTTAAATTTTGAATGTGTCTAATGCCCACCGAAAATAAATACACATAAAAAATGCTGAGCTTGCTTGCCGGGTATGTTAATAATTAAACCAAATTCATTATAGGTGGTAGATTAAGCAAAGGGGTCATCAATTCATTAATATGTTTGTCCGACTCCCAAGATGGTTGGACGTATTGAAGAAAAGTCATCATTGAAGCATTGTTTTTAATAAGTCTATTCATATTTCTATATTGTGTCTATTTGTGTTTCAAGGTTTAATCAATGTTTGTGAGTTTCCAAAAATTTATCTTCTCGGAATGCTAGCTACATATATTAGTTATTTAGTTTTATAATTATGTATTAAGCCTATAAAAGACGATCTTGTAGTAGTTTTCAATAAGGTGAAATAGATCAAAAAGCCTATCTATCTCCTTGTCTTCTTTGTGTGAGTTGTGAGTGTTTCACCATTAGAATTATCTCATCAAATTGGTAATAGAACTCACAGTTCATGATCATAGCCTCAACACTAGCTGTGATTAGCTAGAGGATGCAACTACCTTGAACCAAAACCAAAGAAATGCCTTGGAGAAGGTTCAAACAAAAGATGAATATGCCGTGTCAATCATCTATCGAACTTTAGGTGATTCTATGTTCGAAAAATTTCGAATGCCACTATTGCTAAGGAGGCATAGGCCACTACTGCTAAGGATGCATGGGAGATTATTCACAATACACACCAAGTAGTTCAGAAAGTTTAGAGGATTTTTCTTCAAACTTTGAGAGGTGAATTCAAGGTAACTTATATAAAAGAATCTGAATTGATTGCTAATTATTTCATAAGAGTTTTGATGATTGTCAACTGGATGAAAAGAAATGGAGAAGACGTTACTTTAGTCTTTAGATAAGAAGAACGAATATATTGCTGTGCAATCAAAGAATCCAAAGACCCGGATGCCATGATGATCGATGAGTTTATGCGTTCATTACAAGCCCATGAAGAAAGGTTCAAAAGGAAGCCAATGGAGGAGGTTCTCCGACCGCAATTGACCATCCAAGATGAGAAGGAGTAAAGAATGTAACCCGTGCAAATTCCAGGGACAAATCAAGATTGTAATCAAGGTTGAGGCCTAGGTCACTTTCAAGGAAGAGTTCGTGTATGAGGCAATGGAGACATTGTTTGAAGTGATGGTAGATACCAGAATTAAAGAGGTGTTCGTGGAAGAGAAAAGAACTCAATAGACCAATGATATGATAAATGTAAAATTCGATGTTATCATTGCAATAAACTTGGCCATTATGCTTCTAACTGTTGGTATAAAGAAGAACCGCGGAAGATGAGAAGGCAAACTTTGTAAATGATGTCAACCAAGTTCTTTTATTGGCATTCAAAGAAGATGAAGGAGGTCAAAATGATACGTGATACTTTGATATCAATGCAAACAACCATAAGTGTAGGCGAAAAGAAATGTTTGCTAGGTTAGATAAGACAATTAAAGAGAAAGTCTTGCTCAGTACTAACTCTAAGATTCCTGTCATAGGCAAATGTACAATTTTGATTCATTTGAAGAACAATGCACGTCAGGCTATTGTAAATGTCTATTATGTTAAAAAAAGTCAAGTAATATCTTGAGTTTAGGATGGCTTTTGGAGAAAGGATATACTGTTAATAAGAAAGATCTTAGCCTTGTGCTAAGAGATAAGAATAATAAACTGATTGCAAATGTGAAGATGTCAAAGAACAGGATGATTACTATTATATAAAGAATGAAATGTTTCGATGTTTGATGGTGTGCATGGATGGTCCTTCATGGTTGTGGCACTTGAAGTTTGGCCATCTCAATTTTGGTGGATTCAACCTACCTTCCCTTAAGAAGATGGTTTATGGCTTATCAAATATTGATAATCTCGATCAATTATGTGAAGGGTGTGTCATTAACAAGCATTCTAGAATTAGCTTTTCAAAGGAAGTAAATTATCGAGCAAAGAAGCCACTTGAGTTGATTCATTCTAATTGTGTGGCCCAATTACTTCGCATTTATATGGTATTCATCAATATTTTGTTACTTTTATTGCTGATTTTACTCGGAAATTTTGGGTGTATTTTCTGAGAGAAAAAGCTGAAGTATTTCATACTTACAAACAACTCAAGAACTTGATTGAAAAGGAGAGAGGCTATTTATCAAAGCTATGAGGACTTATCGTGGCGGAGAATTCACTTGAACCGTATTTAACAAATCATGTGAGGATCATGGTATTTGGCACTCCTTGACGGCTCTTTATTCTCCTCAACAAAATGACATAGTTGAATAGAAAAATAGAACCATTCTTGACATGATTCAAAACATGTTGAAGAGCAAAACTTTGCCCAAGGAGATTTGGGTTGAAGCTGTTTTGTGTACAATCTATCTTCAAAATAGATGTTCCACGTACGGACTTGAAGGTGTAATTCCACAAGAGACATGTATCAAAAGAACACCAAGTGTTTTACACTTGAGAATTTTCAAGAGCATTCCCTATGCTCATGTGCCGGACTAGAAAATATCAAAATTGGAAGATATGAGAAAAAACTCATTTTCATTGTGTATCACTCATCATCTAAAGCCTACCGATTATTTGATTCTAACACTTTGAAAGTGTATATAAGCAAAGATGTCAAGTTCGATGAAGATGGCATGTGGGAAGAAGATCCAAAAAAAGAAGCGAATGCTCATGGTGGTTCCGAATATATGGAGTTAAAGGATCATTCTACACCTTCTTTTCCAACTTTGTCTTTAAGTTCATCATCACCAACCTCTTCAAATGGTGTCAATGAACCGCTAGTGCCAAGATCAAGGAGATTATTTGACATTTAAGAAGCTACCAATAAGCTTCATCTTGTATGTTTTCTTGTAGATTGTAAACCGCTTGTCTATGATGGGGCTACCAAAGAAAAAAATGGAGGAAAGCCATGAATAAAGTAATTGAAGCTATTAAGAAGAATCAAACATGGGAGCATGCTGAACTTCCGAAGGACAAGACATCGATCGGTGTTAAATGGGTGTACAAGGCCAAGAAGAACAAGAAAGGAGAAGTGACAAGATACAAGATTAGGCTAGTGGCGCAAGAATACAAGAAAAAGGCTGGAATCAACTATGATGAAGTTTTTGCCCCAGTCATCCACAAGGAAACGATTAAATTGATCATTTATATTGCTGTTCAAAATGATTGGCGAATTTATCAAATGAATGACATATCACCATTCTTAAATGGCATCATTGAAGAAAAAATTTATGTTGAAGAACCCGAGAGGTTTGTTGTTAAAGGTCGTAAAAACAAAGTGCTAAAGTTGAATAAAGCTCTATAGGGGCTAAAAAAAGCACCAAGAGCATGGAGTTCTAGAATCAATACATATTTAAAGGAGAATGGATTCATTCAATGTTTGTGCAAGCATGCACTCTATTTGGAGCAAGAAAGCGGTGATGTTTTACTAGTCTATTTATATGTTGATGACCTTGTTTTTATAGGAAATAATTCGGCAATGATTGATGCTTTTAAGGCATCGATAGTGAATGAATTTGAGATGACTAATACTAGCCTCATTAATTATTTCTTTGGCATTGAAGTAAAGCAAATGTGGATGGAATTTTTATTTCCCAAAAAGGAGATGCAGAAAATATCCTTGAAAAATTCAACATGAAGAACTATACACCGGTCAATTCACTAATGGAGTGAAAAACCAAGCTTTCAAAGTTTGATGATGGTGTCGATATTGATTCACATATTATAGAAGCTTGATCGGAAGTTTGAGATATTTGACATGCACGAGATCGGATATCATGTACATGTTGGACTATGAGTCGATACATGGAGAAACCATAGCCATCTCATCTTAAAGCTACAAAGAGGATACTTCACTATATTAGAGGTATTGTTGCTCATGGCTTACACTACTATCAGTCCGAATCCTTTCAACTTAGAGCTTATGAATATAGTGATTAAGGTGGATACATCAATGATGGAAAAAGCACTACAAGCTTTGTATTTTTCTTGTGTGACCCACATGGTCATTAAAGAAACAACCCAACATTACTATGTCAACATGTGAAGCGAAATATATAGCTGCATCTCATGTGTTTGTTATGCAATATGGCTAAGAAGATTACTCAAAAAGATTCATATGGAGCAAAAGAAGGCAATAAAGATTTTTGTTGATAATGTTTCTACTATTGTTTTAGCCAAAAATCAAGTCTTTCATGAACAAAGCAAACATATCAATATTCAATATACTTCATTTAGGAACTTGTGAGAAAGAAGGAAATTGAAGTGTTGCATGTAAAGACCAGAGATCAAACAATTGATACATTTACCAAACCTCTCAAGATTGATGCTTTTTGAAAGTTAAAGTATTTGCTTGGAATGATTAATGGAAGATAATTTGGTTTAAGGGGAGAGTGTTAGTAATTAAACCAAATTCATTAGAGGTGATCGGTCAAGCAAATGAATCATCGATTAATATGTCCGTTCGACTCCCAAAATGGGTGCACGCATTGAAGAAGAGTCATTGTTGAAGCGTTACTTTTAATAAGTCTGTTCATATTTCTATGTTGTGAGTGTTTGTATTTCAAGTTCTAATAAATGTTTTGTGAGTTCCTAGAAATTTATCGCTAGCTGCATTTATGAGTCATTTAGTTTAAGAAATATGTATAAGCCCATAAAAGGCGAGTCTTGTAATAGATTTTGATAAAGTGAAATAAATCGAAAAGCCTATTTATCTCTTTTTGTGTGTGTGTGAGTTGTGAGTGCTTTACCTTCAAAATTCTCCCATTAAGGTAAACCTGTTCAGGACAGCTTAACCATTTGCTTCCCTCCAAAAATTTGTCTTTCTCGGATAAAAGGAAAAAAGAGAAAAGGGAACGAGAAAGTTTGCCTAATGCAACAGTAAATAACAGAAAACGTATTCATCGTACAAGAAAAATCCCGCTAGAAGAAAATGAAAAGGAGTATTTCAACTGACCCGCTTATCCACCAAAGCTGATAACCTGAGGTCAATCACACCAGAAAGTTTCGTGAGGGTTCAGATGCCGATGCAGAGAAGGACGAGTGCTTTTATAGGGCCAATGTCATGTTGACTTTTTGCTAAAGTGAGTGCCATCAAATGAAAACGACATACGATTTTACGTTAATAATTTCTAAAACAAAATAATTGCATTCATGAGATTTGAGTATATCATTTAAAGGTTCCAGAAAGAATAAATAAGCAGGAGATTGGTTTAGAGGTGAGAGGCCCCGTAATATCACTTCTTATATTTCTTGATTGGTGAAGAAGAAAAACACCGATAAGCCTCTAAGGGTTGTGAGACATAAGAACGCAATTTGACAAAATGCTCCATTTAGGGACTACCATGGGCGACCCTCACAAGTAGGCAATTGCTTGAGTTTGGTGTGAAATTAAGAAATGATACATGAACTTGCCCTTTCTTAACTAATGATCATCAGGCATGTCTTGAGTTTATGTGGGGACTATCGCAAGTAGCTCTCATAAATGGGCAATCACTCAGGTTTGGTTTGAAATTAAGAAAGAATACATGAACTTGCTATTTCTTAATTAATGATCATTAGGCACGCCTCGAATTTATGTTGGGATTACCGCAAGCAATCCTCACAAAAAGGCAATCACCTTAATTTGGTGTGAAATTAAGAAATGATACATGAACTTGTGATTTCTTAACTAATGATCATCAAGCACGCCCCGAGCTTAGGTTCATCAACTTGCCCTTTTTTAATTGATGATCATCAAATAAGCTCCGATTTGATGTGTCCCATTTGACCCAGATAAACTACATCTCATTTCTATGTCAAAATAATAAAACAGAACATGCGTCCCTCGTCTAATGATGAAATGATGCAGGCCAGGTTTTATTATCGAAGTAGGCTCCCCTGCTTTTAGTTAGATGTTCTTTAAATAATATGGTCAAACAGTGTTTTGTATCGAACTGCAAGGTCCGTGCCGTCGCTTTGAATGAGCAGAGCTGAGTAAGCGCCGCCGACCGAGCAATCTTATCCATTATGAGGCTTAATTTAACTACCCGTCGCTGCAAAGTCAGCTCCTTCCAAAATTTATTATTAAAGGAAAGGGGAAAGGGAACTTGGATATTTGAATATCGAACAATGACAGTGAGACCGTAAAACCCCAGCCACAAAGATATATATATTTTAGGAAACGGAAGGTCTTCAACCGGCCTCCGCTTTTGAAATCTATGTCTCCTTTCTTATTCCTTTTTCCGTCTTCTGTATTTCCTTATTGCAAGCTGAAATTTAGAGACAAATTAGGGGTGGACTCACCGAATCAATTTTCTTGAATTGAAGAAATAAAAAATAAATTAAATACCAAAATTTAAACTATTACAAAGTAGAAAAATATGATCACTCACTAAGAAATCGTTAATGTCATTATAAAGATTTATTAAATTTAAAAGATGAAGAAAAACACTTGAATCATTGATTTTGCAACTAATAATGAAATCATTGTGGATATTGTTCATCTTTTTTTTCATCATAACCATTATTTTCATTAGTGAAGTTGCTTTTAATATGAACTCCATCCTCTAAATGAGATAGAACAAAAAATTTAGCATTGTATATCCAAAATATATAGATACAAACTAAAATTCGACAACAATGAACACCTCATATTTTCTTGCAATCAAAGAGGCAAAGACTAACGAACATTGCTCCATAGTTATACTTGATTACAAAATTCTACAATAATTGGAAGTTCAAAGTATACAAGATATTTACAAAATCTTTATTTGGGAACAATATCCACTTAACCTTTTCTTTGGCCGGAGAATAGCATCCACTATTTTTAAAGTTGCAACTGAGTTGTTCATACATTTTTTATTGTTTGAATATTATAACGTTAATTTGTTTCTTTAATTAAGACAAGAAAATCTTCTCTTTTTATGGCTTGTTTTATATAATAAAAATATAAAACCCGCTAAGTGAGTCTCCCTTCTCCATCTTTAAAATTTTGTGGCTGAGTTTTGACCGTTTGATTTCTACTCTAATGGCACGGTTAAGCACGCATTTTCCTCGTACATCAGTTCTTTCTCTACAGAAGAAAATCTATGAGTAAATTTTTTTTATTTCATCACAAAACACACGAAAGGCTGATGATAGTGTTGAAGATGTAGGGGATGTTGAGCGAAGAAGGAGCCTGAGGAAGATGAAGAAAGAAGAAGAAGACAAAACAAAACGAAAGAGAGAAAGAAGAAAGAAAGAAAGAAAGAAAGAAATCTTTGGAGAAAATGCAGTAGATCGAGGAAGAAAATTTGATGGGCCGATGAGTTCGGATTCTTATTTAAAACTAAGTTTGTTACTTCAGGCCTTTACATAAGATAACATCTACTTTGAGCCATCTTTTTAGAAAATGGTATCACACTATTATTTAAAATTTTCTCATTTATATTTAGCCATAGTTCATCGTGATCATTTCACTTCTAAAATTGGTATATTTTGTAAAATGGTGGGTCACAGTCATAGGAGCTTTCAATTGATATCTACTATTGATTTAATTAAGGGAAATGAAACTGCTGGTTATTTTTCAATAAAGTACTTGAACCCCGTCCTCGAGAAAATATTAAGTGAGTGTCAAACACCACGTCAATTGCTAACGTAATGTGCATTTTTTATTCTTATCCAATAATTAATTGACATGTATTTGCTAAGTTAGATTAAAAAAATACAATTTTAAATTTTCTCTTCTTCCTCATCCACTTACTTTTTTTCTCCAGATCTGGCCATCGACACTTTTTGGTCAGCTCTTGAGATGTGGCCGTCGGGCTGAACAAGCCCTCGTTGCTCGCAGTTATGGCTCCAAATCTGGAGCTTGCGGCCATGAGTTCCACGTCCGGAGCCATGGCCGCCTGCATGGTCTCTAGATATATAAGTTTGACTGAGCCCAAATTTGAAGGCTACTTGAAGTTGCGTGGGGGCATGCTTCAGACAATCCAACCTGAAAACAAAAAACAGAGAAAACGAAAAAGTGAGGATAAATCGTGAAGTTTTTCTTCGTCTCTCTCCTCCGAGCACAGGAAAGGCTCGTCCATGACGGCGACTCGGTAACGGCCAATTGTCATTACTCCTTTTTTTTCATCGAAAGAAAAATACCATTCATATATCAAAATAATACTTGAGAGGTGCATGGAAGGCTTTCAAGCCTAATAAATCTCAAATAACTGTAGATTAGATCAAAAACCAGAAAGTAAATAACTAAACATACTTCGTAAATAAAAAATACACTCTCATTCCTTAAGAATAGATTTGACACAGTATACAATTGGTAACTGATCATCAGATTCAGTGATCAACACACGTCAAGATCTCTTGCTCGATTTGCAAAGGCTTGCAACATGCATTTAAGTTCAACATCCTTATTACCATTGCCGCGCAAAGATCAAAAACCTGTAAGCAACTCCCAAATCTATATTTAGATCTAATTCAAGAGTGTAAAACCATCAAAACTTGGTCTAAATCTAAATTAGGAGAGGAGAGTGGCCTAATCTCGAAGGGATTATGAAGTTAAGTTATGAACATCCTCTGACTGAATTAGTCTCCACATTCACCCAATATCCGCTACAAAACTTTATTAACACACAACCTCCCAGAACAAATTAGAAGAGAAAGAAAAGACGGAAAGCTCCAAAAGAGGGAAGATGGAAATAGAGAGAAAGAGAAGGGGGGGGGGGGGAGCTTCCCTCTAGAGACGATACTGCATAGGGGGCGTGGCTTCATGGAAAAAGAGAGGAAGCCTAACCTTTTATTAATTGAAGAAAGTATACTCTCTCAACAGTATTAGTGTATATATAACATCAAAACAAAAGCAAAAACCATCTTTCTCTCCCTTACAACCTATTTTCTCAAGTGACTCTCTCTTCCTTACTTATCATTCCGACATTTCGAGATAAATAAAGCAGTCTGAAGGTATCCTCTTTATTCCAGATTTTTTAACCAAAGTTTCCAATTTTTTTTCAAGACTAGATAGATATGCTATTATATTCATATGACTAAGATACATTGAGAAATATTCACAAAGTTTCTCCTTGGCCTTCTGATGCTGCGTACAAATTGAAAAAAAAAAACTGGCCAAAAAAAAGACTCTACTAGAAGTGAGACAAAGACCAAGTTGAACCGGTTGAACCTTTGATCTATGTGATTTTCAAAACACCAACTTGATGATCGTGGTGCGATGGTAATTTCAGCCTCAACATGTGTGCGTATTTTCTGCAAGTAGTCTCAGATCTGGATTCCATAGGCGAAAAGGGTTTTGAAGATCAACGTAGTCGGCTCAATAAAGAAGGTTCTGTTGACGGGGAGCGATCTCCAGTATCCGCCATGCTTACACCGGAAGCCCTGTCACCGGCTTCACCTCCTTCAAAGCTTCCTGTGCAGCTCAAGCCGAAGCCCTAACAACTGCAGATCCCTTGAATGCAGAGCAATCTTAATGCCTTTTTAGAAACTCCTATGATTACCCGCAAGAAAAAGAATCCATTATATGATTAGCAGAGCACAAGAAGTACTCGAAAGCAGCGCACAATACCTTTTACGAGTATTGGTGTTATATTAACATGGTCAACGTAGGGTAGACCTGTTGAGGGTCATGACCATTAAGCTTATTACAGAAAGCCCTCAAGTGGTTTAAGAACTAATCATAAATTAGGTTATTTACCATGGATTGTTAATTTAATTGATTCATATACGTTAGTGACCGAAATTTTGTGACCAAGTTTCATCATTGGTCACTAAAGGACGAACTCCTCACGTGACCAAATTATTAAGTTAGGTCGCTCGAGACGGACATCTCGCAACCAAACCAATTTTGGTCGCAAGAAGTCCTCTTGTGGGAACCAAAAAATGTGACTTCTCGAGCAAAGAAATTGGGTCGGTAGAAGTAGTATAAAATAGCCTACAGGAGCCCTATCACATTTGTACACTCTCACTTTGGCGTAGATGATGATCTCTCTTTGAAATCGCTCGCGAGAAAGCTTTACACCGCCGTTCCATTAGAAGGAAAACGAGGAAGTGCTTTACAACCATCGCTGAGATTATCGACGAGCTAAGATAATATGACCATTTGAAGGCGATTATTTTGCACTGTCTTTCATTAGGGGTCGATGATACCCTCCTCTGTCCTTACAACTTAGGACTGGGACTAAAAATGTGATTTTTGACTGTATATTGCCTAGAAATATTTAGGAGATAGGGCTGATGGGATATTTTGTTGTTATATAATGTGAATGTATTTTATTGATTAGATGAGTTGCCGAGGGTACAATGTTCAGTAAGTGATAGGAAAATGAACGCTCTACCTAGCACCTACAATGTATGGGAACTTGTCAACATTGGCTATGATAAGCCAGATGATGCAGCTACCTTGAATCGGAACCAAAGGAATGCCTGGGAGAAGGTTCAAACACAAGATCAATATGCCTTGTCAATCATCTATCAAGCTTTAGGTAATTTCATGTTTGAAAAAGTTTCAAATGCCACTACTGCTAAGGAGGCATGGGAGATTCTTCACAACACACACCAAGGAGTTTAGAAAATTTAGATGATTTTCCTTCAAACTTTGAGAGGTGAACTCAAGGAAATTCATATAAAAGAATTTGGATTGATTGCTGATTATTTCAAAATGCGACTAGAACCCCGTATTTGCATTCTCTTTCTCCGAATCTTATTAGCCGTAAGGGGAGCCCCATTCTATGGAAGCCGCCTTGAGTCTTAGGCAAACCAAGAACAAAGTCCAACGGGCTCTTTGCTCCTAGTCACTAAGTAGTGCTATTCTGTCCTCCTAGGGACTCCACCAAGAGGTTAGGATGTACTCACTTTACTTTCCAAAGACGGGCAGGAACGATTACACAGCCCTACCCTAAGCTAAGTCCAGCATGCAGTCAAATGAGAGTTTTGACGATTGTTAACCGGATGAAAAGAAATGGAGAAGACATTTTGGATGTTCATGTTGTTGAAAAATACTTCAATCTTTAGACAAGAAGTACGACCACATTGGTGTGCAATTGAAGAATTCAAAGACTTGGATGCCATGACAATTGATGAGCTTATGGGTTCATTACAAGCCCATGAAGAAAGGTTTAGAAGGAAACCAATGGAGGAGGTTCTCCAAACACGATTGACCATCCAAGATGAGAAGGAGTAAAGAATAGAACCTGTGCAAATTCATGGAACAAATCAAGATTGTAATCGAGGTCAAGGCCGAGGTCACTTTCAAGGAAGAGGTCGTGGATGAGGCAAAGGAGATGTTGTTTGAGGTGATGGTAGATGCTAGAATCAAAGAGGTGTTCGTAAAAGAGAAAGAACTCGATAGACTGATGGTATGATAAATCTAAAATTCGATGTGATCATTACAATAAACTTGGCCATTATGCTTCTGATTGTTGGTACAAAAAAAGAACCATGGAGGATGAAAAGGCAAACTTGGTAAATGATGTTGACCAAGTTCTTTTATTGTCATTCAAAGATGCAAGCAACCACAAGTGTGGGCGAAAAGAAATGTTTGCTAAGTTAGGGGAGACAATTAAAGGGAAGGTCTTGATCGGTAATAAATTCTTGTCGAAGGTAAAGGTAAAATGATGATAAGTTTGAAGAATGGTGCACATCAGTTTATTAAAAATGTCTATTATGTTCAAAAAATGTCAAGTAATATCTTGAGTTTAGAACAACTTTTGGAGAAAGGCTATACTGTTCATATGAAAAATCTTAGCCTTATGCTAAGAGATAGGACTAATAAACTCATTGCCAATGTGAAGATGTCAAAGAAAGGATGATTACTCTCAATATAAAGAATGAAATGTCTCAATGTTTGATGGCATGCATGGATGGTCTTTCATGGTTGTGGCATTTGAGGTTTGGTCATCTCAATTTTGGTGGACTCAACCAGCTTTCACGCAAGAAGATGGTTTATGGCTTATCAAATATTGATAATCTTGATCAATTATGTGAAGGGTGTGTCATTGGTAAGCATTCTAGACTTAGCTTTCTTAAGGAAGCAAATTATCGAGTGAATAAGCCACTTGAGTTGATTCATTCTAATGTGTGTGGCCCAATTGCACCTCATTTATATGGTAATCATCAATATTTTGTTACTTTTGTTGATGATTTTACTCGGAAAATTTGGGCGTATTTTTGAGAGAAAAAGCAGAAGTGCTTCATACTTAGAAACAATTCAAGAATCTGATTGAAAAGGAGAGAGGCTATTTATCAAAGCTAGGAGGATTGATCGTGGCGGAGAATTCACTTCGATCATATTCAACAAATTATGTGAGGATCATGGTATTTGGCGCTTCTTGACAGATCCATATTCTCCTCAACAAAATGACATAGCTGAAAAAAAAAAGGACCCATTCTTGACATGGTTTGAAGCATGTCGAAGAGAAAAAATTTGCCTAAGGAGATTTGGGTTGAAGCTGTTTCATGTGCAATTTATCTTAAAAAAAAAAGTCCCATGCACAGATTTGAAGCCGTAAGAGACATGTACTAGGAGAACACCGAGTGTTTTCTCTTGTGAATTTTCGGGAGCATTACCTATGCTCATGTGCAGGACTAGGAAGGATCGAAGTTGGAAGACATGAGCAAAAAGCTCATTTTTATTGTGTATCACTCATCATCTAAAGCCTACCAATTATTTGATCCTAACACTTTGAAAGTTTATATAAGTAGAGATGTCAAGTTCGATGAAGATGGCATGTGGGAAGACAATCCAAAAGAAGAAGCGAATGGTCATGGTGATTCCGAATAAATGGAGTTGTAGGATCATTCTACACTTTCTTCTCTAACATACTCTTTAAGTTCATCATCACCAACCTCTTCAAATGTTGTCGATGAACTGCTAGTGCCAAGATCAAGGAGATTGTTTACATTTAAGAAGCTACCAATGAGCTTCATCTTGTATGTATTCTTGCAAATTGTAACCAGTTGTCTATGATGATGATGCCAAAGAAGAAAAATGGAGGAAAATCATGAATGAAGTAATTGAAGCTATTAAAAAGAATCAAACATGGGAGCTTGTTGAACTTTCGAAGGACAAGACAGCGGTTGGTGTTAAATGGGTGCACAAGGCCAAGAAGAACGAGAAAGGAGAAGTGACAAGATACAGGACTAGACTAGTTGTGAAGGGATACAAGCAAAAGGCCGGAATTGACTATGATGAAGTTTTTGCCCTAGTCATCTGCATGGAAATGATTAAATTGATCATTTCTATTGCTGCTCAAATTGATTGGTCAATTTATCAAATGGATCACAAATTAGCATTCTTAAATGGCATCATTGAAGAAGAAATTTATGTTGAATAACTTAAGGGGTTTGTTGTGAAAGGTCATGAAAACAAAGTGCTAAAGTTGAAGAAAGCTTTATATAAGCTTAAACAAGCACTAAGAGCATAGAATTCTGAAATTGATGCATATTTCAAGATGAATGGATTCATTCAATGTCCATACAAGCACGCACTCTATTTAAAGCAAGAAAGGGGCGATGTTTTACTAGCCTGTTTATATGTTGCTGACCTTATTTTTATTGGAAATAATCCGGTAATGATTGATGCTTTCAAGGCATCAATGGTGAAGGAATTTGAGATGATTGATAATGGCCTCATGAATAATTTCCTTGGCATCGAAGTGAAGCAAATGTGGATGGAATTCTTATTGGAGATGCAGAAAATATCCTTGAAAAATTTAACATGAAGAACTATACATCGGCCAATTCACCAATGGAGTGCAAAACCAAGCTTTCAAAGTTTAATGATAGTGTCGATATTGATTCACATATTACAGAAGCTTGATTGGGAGTTTGAGATATTTGATATGCACGAGACCGGATATTATGTATAGTGTTGGACTATGAGTTGATAAATGGATAAGCTGAAGTCATATCATCTTAAAGCTGCAAAGAGGATACTTTGCTACATCATAGTTATTATTGCTCATGGCTTATACTCCTATCAGTTTGAATCCTTTCAGCTTAGAGCTTATTAATATAGTGATTATGGTGGATACATCAATGATTGAAAAAACACTACAAGCTCTGTATTTTCTTATGTGACACTGCTTTCACGTGGCCATTGAAGAAACAACCTAGCATTACTCTGTTAATATGTGAAGCTGAATATCTAGCTGCATCTCACATGTTTATCATGCACTATGGTTAAGAAGATTACTCAAACATATTCATATGGAGCAGAAGAAGGCAATAGAGATTTTTGTCGAAAATGTTTCTACTGCTGTTTTGGTGAAAAATCCAGTTTTTCATGAATGAAGCAAACATATCGATGTTCGATAGCACTTCATTCAAGAACATGTGAGAAAGAAGGAGATTGAAGTGTTGCATGTGAAGACCAGAGATTAGATAGCTAATATATTTGTGAAACCTCTCAAGATCGATGCTTTTATGAAGTTAAAGAATTTGCTTGGAATAATTGATGGCAGAGAATTTGGTTTAAGGGGGAGTGTTAATAATTAAACTGAATTCATTAGAGGTGGTCAATCAAGCAAAGGAATCATCGATTCATTAATATGTCCATTTGACTTCCAAAATGGGTGCACGTATTGAAAAAAAAGTCATTATTGAAGTGTTGCTTTCAATAAGTCTGCTCATATTTCTATGTTGCGACTATTGTGTTTCAAGTTTTAATCAATGTTTTGTGAGTTCTTGGAAATTTATTGCTAGCTACATTTATGAGTCATTTAGTTTAAGAGTTATGTATAAGCCTATAAAATGCGAGTCTTGTAACAGATTTTGATAAAGTGAAATAAATTGAAAAGTCTATTTATCTCATTCTCTTCTTTACGTGTGAGATGTGAGCGTTTCACCTTCAAAATTCTCCCATCAAGGTGGACCTGTTCAGGACAGCTTAACCATTTGCTTCCCTCCAAAAATTTGTCTTTGTCGGACAAAAGGAAAAAGAGACAAGGAAACGAGAAAGTTTGCCTAATGCAACAGTAAATAATAGAAAACGTATTCACCGTACCAGATCCCGCTAGAAGAAAATGAAAATGAGAATTTCAACTGACCCGTTTATCCACCAAAGCTGATAACCTGAGGTTAATCGCACCAGAAAGTTTCGTGGGGATTCAGATGCTGATGCAGAGAAGGACGAGCACTTTTATAGGGCCGATGTCATGTTGACTTTTTGCTCCTGCAAGTGAGTGCTATCGAATGAAATCGGCACACGATTTTACTTTTTTCATTTCTATGCTGAAATACTAAAACAAAATAGTTGTGTTCTTGAACACGTCCTTTAAAAGCTCGAGAAAAAATGAATAGACGAGAAATTTGCCCTAGGGTGAGAGATTTTGTAATGTCATTTCCTGTATTCTCTAATTGGTAAAAAAGAAAAATATCAACCAGTCAACGAGAGTTGTGGAGCATGCGAATACCAACAGATTAAAATAAGGAACACAGCTTGACAAGATGCTCTATTTGAGGACTACCGCCGGTGGCCCTCACAAGTGGGCAATCACCTAGGTTTGGTGTGAAATTAAGAAATGAGATATGAACATGTCTTTTCTTAACTAATGATTATCAAGCACACCCTGAATTTATGCGGGGACTGTTGCAGGTGACCCTCAAGTGGGCAATCACCCGAGTTTCGTGTGAAATTAAGAAAGAATACATGAACTTGCTATTTCTTAATTAATGATCATCAGGCACACCTCGAGGTTATGTGGGGATTGCTTGTAGCAATCCCCACAAAAGGGTAATCATCTTGATTTGGTGTGAAATTAAGAAATGATACATGAACTTGTCCTTCGATCATCAAGCACGTCCCAAGCTTATGTTCATCAACTTGCCCTTTTTTTAATTGATGATTATCAGACAAGCCCCACTTTGACGTGTCCCATTTGACCCACACAAACAACATATCTCATTTCTATGCCAAAATAATAAAACAAAACATCTGCGTCCCCCGTCTAATGATGAAATGATGCAGGCCAGGTTTTACAATCAAAGGGGGCTCTCCTGCTTTTAATTAGATGTTCTTTAAATAATATGGTCAAACAATGTTTTGTATCGAAGTGCAAGGTCCGTGCCGTCGCTTTGAATGAGCAGAGCTGAGTAAGCGCCGCCGAACGAGCAATATCATCAATTATGGGGCTTAATTTAACTAGCCGTCGTTGCAAAGTCAGCTCCTTCCAAAATTTATTATAAAAGGAAAGGAAAGGGGAAGGGAACTTGGATATTTGTATATCGAAGAATGACACTGAGACCGTAAAACCCCAGCCACAAATCCTTTTTTTTTTTTTTTGAGGAAACGGAAGTCTTCTTCAACCGGTTTCCACTTTTGAAATCTATGTCTCCTTTCTTATTCTTTTTTCCGTCTTCTGTATTTCCTTATTGCAGGCAGAAATTTATAGACAAAATCAGAGGTGGGCTCACCGAATCAATTTTCTTGAATTTGAAGAAAGAAAAAAATAAATTAAATACGAAAAATTAAATTATTACAAAGTAGAAAAATATATGACCACTTACTTAGAAATTTTTAATGCCATTATAAAAATTTATTAAATTTAAAAGTTGAAAAAAAAACACTCGAATCATAGATTTTGTAACTAATAACGAAATCATTGTGGATATTGTTCATCTCGTTTTCATCATAACCATTATTTTCATTACTGAAGTTGCTTTTACTATGAACTCCATCCTCCAAATGAGATTAGAATAAAAAATTTAGCATTGTATGTCTAAAATATATATAAACTAAACTTCAACGACAATAAACACCTCTTATTTTCTTGCAATCAAAGAGGTAAAGACTAACGAACATTGCTCCATAGTTATGACTTAATTACACAATTCTACAATAATTGGAAGTTCAAAGTATACAAGATATTTACAAAATCTTTATCTAGGGACAATATCCACTTAGGTAGTGTTTGTTAACATTTTTGGTTCTTTGTTTTTCTGTTCTTTTATTCCCTAAAATAGAAAAAGAGCAAAAATCTATTTGGCAATAGGGGTGATCATGGTCTGGTTGGGCCGGGCCACCCCCTAACCCTAGGACCAACCTACACAGTGTCGGTCCTCAAATTTTAGGACCAAGGACCGACCCTATTGAGCCTTGGACCAAGGACCGGACCGACCCAATGGGTTCAGTCCAGTTCTAGGGCCAACCCGGGACCAACTAATAACTTTTTTGTTTCATTTTTTGCATTTCCTGAAAAGGCAAATTTATTATTTCAAATTGCATACCCATTGACAATGCAACATTGTGCAACCAAACTATAAATACCACTACATATTCAACAAATTTAAAATAAGACTACAATAGAAATTTCACATTTGTTAAAAGCAAGAAACCATACAAATGATTAAGACTACTCATAAAGATGTGAGACAAGATGGGAAGTTCCTATAATCATCTATGAATAATACTTGTAGCACCATATGCAAAAGCATTTCCTACATTCCATCAAGCAAAGTCCAATCAACCAAAAAATGAGCTTCCTACCACTTGATTAACAAATTATCATGGCAACTACAAGAAGACCAACACCCTCTTCTTCTCTGTTTTTTTTCCCCTGTGTCAAGCCAGAGGAGGTATCACTTTTCCTCTCTACATTTTTCCGAGAAAAACCCCGCAAAACTCTCCCCCTCGAGCTCCTCTTTCTTTTCTATTTTTCTTTCTCTTTTGTTCCCCCTCTCTCCTCTGCTTTGCCGACCTAACCCCCCCCCCCCCAATTTTCTGCCGCCTTTAACCTACACCTCAGTTTTTTAGTCTTCTTCTGCAGGTGATGTTCTGCGCGGGTAGAAAGAAGGGAGGAAGAAGAAAATGGAGCGGGCTAGGCCTATGCGGAAAATATATTTATATATATTCAGGGTTGGTCCGGGTTGGACCGACCCTAAACTCCTAGGGTCGAGGACCAACCCGCACAGTACTAGTCCCGGAATTTCAGGACTAATGACCAACCTAGTTCTCCTGAGAACCGGGATCGGGAATAGTAGGGTTGGGCCAATCTAGGGTCGGTCCAGGGTTGACCCTGCACCGATGCTCACCCCTATTTGGCAATATTCATTAGTGTTTCTATTTTCCGAAATAGAAAGTTGTTATAAGGAATAGATTTGAAATAGACTCAAGAAGTAAAAAAATTAGATTCTTGTTTCTAAGAACAATTTTTAGAAAATTATTTCTTGGGTCATTACTATTTGTGACCATCGCCGTAACTGCCATCAGTAGTTGGTACCAAACACATTTCTATTTTTTTCTATCCTGATAATAGAAAATTTGTACAATTACTAAATGCTTTGTTTTACTCGGAAATTATTCTAGAAGGTAGAAAGTGGAAAAGAATTATTTCTAAAAAAAAATTATTTCCAGGGACATAAATATTACCAAGCGTACTCTTAACCTTTTCTTTGGCTGGAGAATAGTATCCACTATTTTTAAAGTTGCAACTGAGTTCTTCATTTTTATTTTTTGTATATTATAGTTTAATTTGTTTCTTTAAATAAGACAAGAAAATCTTCTCTTTTTATGGATTTTTTATATAATAAAAATATAAAACCCTCTAAGTGAGTCTCCCTCCTCCATCTTTAAAATTTTGTGGCTGAGTTTTGACCGTTTGCTTTCTACTCTAATGGCGCGGTTAAGCACGCATTTTCCACGTACACCTGTTCTTTCTTTACAGAAGAAAATTTATTAGTAAAACTTTTCTTCACTAGACGCTCGAAAGGTTGATGATAGTGTTGAAGATGGAGGTGTTGTCGAGCAAGGAAGGAGCCTGAGGAAGATGAAGAAAAAGAGAAAGAAAGAAAAAATCTTGAGAAAATGCGGTAGATCATGAAAAAATAATTGATTGGCCAGTGAGTTTGAGTTCAAATTCTTATTTAAAACTAAATTTGTCACTTTAGAGCTTTACATAAATTAACATTTGCTTTGAGGTATCTTTTCAGAAAATGGTTATGGATTATTACTTAAAATTTTCCCATTTATATTTAGCAGTTCATCGTGATCATTTCACTTGTAAAATTAGTATATGTGTGAAATGGTAGGTCACAATCATAGCAGCTTTCAATTTATATCTACTATTGACTGCAGGTTGTTTTTCAATAAAGTGCCTGAACCCCCTCCTCAAGAAAATATTAAGCGTTTGTCAAGCACTACCTCAATTGCTAAGGTGATGTGCATTTGTTATTCTTATCCAATAGTTAATTGACATGTGTTTGCTGAGTTGGATTAAAAAAAAATATTTACTTGTCACTCTTCTTCCTCATCCGCTCACTTTTTTCTTCGGATCTGGCCATCGACGCTTTTTGGTCAGCTCTTGAGATGTGGCTGCCGGGCTGAACAAGCCCTCATTGCCCGCAGCCATGGCTCCAAATCTGGAGCTTGCGGCAATGAGTTCCCCATCCGGAGCCATGGCCGCATGCACGGTCTCTAGATCTAAAAGTCTAACTAAGCCCAAATTTTAATTCAAATTCAATTATCAGCCATTTCGAGACGTCAGAATTAAATTATTGAATTTTAGTCTTATTAATTTTCAAAATTTTCGATTTACTTATGATCATCAATAAAGGATCACTGGACCGAAAATTTTAAAGTTGAAACTTGAGGCGCAAATGATAATATTTATGGTCAAAAATTGATTTTTAGAAGAGAAATTGATTTTTCTATTTCTATTTCTAGATAAATTTCGGAACCAAAAAATGCATTTGATAACGACACAAAATTTATATTATTTTCGTTTGATAATCAATAAATTTTCACTTTTCTAAGTGGCAGCGGCGATGGGAGGGGCAATCGGCGGCAATAGCTGGCGACCGGCGACGGTAGCGAGTGATTGACGGCGGGCGAGGGTGGTAGTGGTGGTGAGTGATGGACGACAAGAAAAAAAAAGAAAGAAAGAAATAATTTCTGATTTTTATTCTAAAAAATGAAATTCTTTTATTAAATGAATTTTTATTTTAAAAATAGATTTGAAATAAGAATTTATTTTAAAAATAAAAATAAAATGATTAGCATGCGGAAGGCGGTGGTCGCTCTTCTTTCCTCTCCTTTTTCCCCCTCACGTGCGTCCTTTTCTCCTCGTTGTCGGCTGCCGCACGTGCCTTCCCTCCCCCTTTCCATCTTCCCCCTTCCCCATATGCTTCTCTCTCATCTGCAGCTGCAGCCGCCTCACCTGCCCCTATCTTTTCCCTCTGTCCTTACCCCCGTCTTTTTGACTTTCCTTCTTCTCTCTCTCTCCTTCTCTCCTCCCTTACGCCTGCGTGCTGCTGTCTTCTTCTTCTCCTCCTTATTCTTCTTCGTTTTCCTTCGGGGAGCTGTTGCTGCGCTGATGTTCTGTCTGGGCCGTCCACACCACCGACCAGCCTTCGCCTTCTCGCCGGCACGCCGCCGCCCGGCCGCCCGCGACCGAACCAGCCGCTGTTTCCTCTCTCCTCCGCCCCCGTCCGCTAGCAACAGCAGCTGCGCTGCCTCTATTCTGGCTACCTCCGCAGCTCGGCCAGTCGCCAGCTGCACGCCGGACCGTCTGCTGCTTGCCGGCTCGCTGTCGGAGCCCCGACGAGCCACCCGACCGGCCAGCCGAGCCACCCAGTTGCTGAACTCGAATCGCTGCTCCCTCCTTCGGTTCTAGTTTGGGCTGAGACGGCCACCATCGCCGTCCAACCGCCCCTCGCCGCCGTCCAACCACCTTGGACCGCCGCCGGGAGCCGGTCGCAAGCCACCTCAGCAGCCATTGCCATCGCCATGCTCTCTCCCTCACGGTCCTCCCTTGGCCAAACCACCTCGGCTGAGATCCGGCCCGTGCCGCCTCGCCTTGATGCGCTGGAGATGTCCATGTGTCCGTCTCACGGCCACCGTCACTGAACGGTGGGTTATGACGCTAATCCCTTGGTTAGTACCCAAATTTAGGATTAATTAGGATTAGACGGTTAGTTAAGTTTAACGGCGGTTAATTTAATTAATTTTGTTTAGTGTTGATATATTAATTTCACTTTGGGCTATTTAAACAAGTTAGTTTAATTTAAAATATTTATTTATATATAATTATTTTAGAAATAATTAAATATTGATTTATTATTTTTATAATGATAAATTATTATTTGAGATAATTAATTGTGATTAATTATTTTAGTGATAATTAATTATGATAATTTTCCATGTTTAAATTTATTGTTTGCATAATAATTGATCACGGTGAAATTTGATTTACGGGAATAATCAACTATCATATTATTGCAATATAACAATTGATGTATATTATGTGGGACATTGATTGCATTATGTGTGAAATTTTATGTATGTCCCATGTAGATTGTGATGCAAGTGCCTTGAGAATTATATCAATTTATGTGATTATGTATTAATGTGACCACTTAAACCCTGAGGTGTACAGATGCGAGGTGAAGGGTGTGCCTTGATGCGTATTTATGCAGGGAAGATATAAAGCCCTAAGGCGTGTTTACGCGGGAAGGAGAGATTGTGCCTTGATGCACATTTGCGTGGGAAAAGGCAAAGCCCTGAGGCATACGTACATGGGGAGGCCGAGGTGGTTGTGCCCTGATATGTGGTTATACTGGGAAAAAGTTAAAGTCCTGATGCGTGTTTATGCATTATAATTAAGCCTTAAGGCGTACTTATGCAGAGAGGTTGATGTGGTTGTGCCCTGATACATGTTTATGTAGGAAAAAGATAGATCCTTGATGCGTGTTTACGCTGGAATGTGTATAATTGGAAGACACATAACTATTATGTGCATGGAATGTTATATGCGTGGTGTTCTGATTATGTAATTATTTATTTACCTTTTGTATGGCATGGATAATTGATATCGTGCAGAGTATGTGCAGCCATGAGGCATGGTTGCCTGTAAAATGATTTGATTGTTGGTTGTTATTATGAGGAATGTGTTTGTTAGGTACTCTCAAGGTGAATTGGTGGCTTAACGCTTTAACCTACTGAGATTTTATCTTATTGGTTGTGGTTTAACTATTTTCAGGTTCTCGATGGACGACGGACATGCTAGGTTGCAAACTTTTTGGACTGACAAGCCTCGACCTCTAAGGATAAGGGATGAAGTATATTGATGCTTTTACCCTTATATTTTTTTGGTTGGTTGTCAAAACAGTACTCACTTATAGGGTTGCACATCTAACTATTCCTTAGGGTTAATCTGATTAGGAAATAAAATGACGATGTTGCTTTTGAATTGTTTATCTTTCCGACTATTCCTGTTGTTGTTGTTGATCGGGATTAATATTCGTTTATGCAGGTGCATAGTTATAAGATAAAAAGATCAAATAAAAAACCGTTGGCGGCGCGTTTTGGGACATTGCATTTATTTGACTAGATTATCGTGTATTTGAGATTCAGGGCGTCATAATGATGTGACGGTAGTCGGTAATTTCAGCCTCAACATGTGTGCGTATCTTCTGCAAGTAGTCTCCGATCTGGATTCCACGGGCGAAAAGGGTTTGAGATCAACGTAGTCGGCTCAATCAAAAGAAGGTTCTGTTGATGGGGAGCGATCTCCTGTATCCGCCGTGCTTACTCTGGAAGCCCTGTAGCCGGCTTCACCTCCGTCAAAGCTTCCTCTGCAGCTCAAGCCGAAGCCCTAACAACTGCAGATCGCTTGAATTCAGAGCAGTCCTAATGCCTTTTTAGAAACTCCTATAATTACCTGCAAGAAAAATAATCGTTTAAATGATTAGCGGAGAACACGATTAGAAATTGAATCCTCAAGTACTCGTAAGCAGCGCACAACACGTTTTACAAGTATTGGTGTTGTATTAACATGGTCAACGCAGGGTATACCTGTTGAGGGTCATGACCATTAAGCTTATAACAGAAAGCCCTCAAGCGGTTTAAGAACTAATCGTAAGTTAGGTAATTACCATAGATTGTTAATTTATTCAATCCATATACGTTAGTGACTGAAATTTTGTGACCAAGTTTCATCTTTGGTCACTAAAGGACGACCTCCTCTCATGACCAAATTATTAGGTTTGGTCACGAGAAATCCTCCCGTGGCAACAAAAAAATGTGACTTCTCGACCAAAGAAATTCCGTCGCTAGAAGTCAGAGCCCTATCACATATGCACACTCTCACTTTGGAGTAGATGATGATCCTTCTTTGAAATCCCTCGTGAGAAAGCTTCACACCGCCATTCCAGTAGAAGGAAAATGAGAAAGCGCTTTGCAACCATCGCTGAGATTATCAAGGAGCTAAGATAATATGACCATTTGAAGGCAATTAGTTTGCACCCTCTCATTAGGGGTCCATAATATCCTCCTTAGTCCTTACAACTTAGGATTGGGACTAAAAGTGTGACCATTGACTATATATTGCCTAGAAATATTTAGGAGTCAAAGTTCATGGGATATTATGTTGTTATATAATGTGAATATATTTTATTGATTAGATGACTCACCGATGGTAGAATGTTCACCAAGTGATAGGAAAACTATAAATAATACTTGAAAAGTGTGCAAAGTGATGGGACGCTATGTCTTGTGTCCATTCATTAGGCTACTTGAGATGGATTTCCTTAGAGATTACAAAGACAACTCACTTCTTTCATTAGGCTTTTAGTGTTCATGGTATGGACCTGCGAAGTCCAAGTGAGATCGGCCTTTGGAAAATTGTAGCCACCCTAAATTGATGTAGATTAATTTACAATTTTTTGAAGTGTAGCTCAAATTGTTATTTGATTCGTAAAATCTTACCCACCTTGGATTGATTCACGTTAATATATAGTTCAATCCAATGTAGTTAAATCATAATATGGCTCTTAAAATTTGATTTTACGAGCCAAATCATGGAAATCGAGTAAAAGCTCTGCAAAATTGCGAATTGAGTGGGCTCGAAAGTGAAATTGTGAGTTGACTTGAAATCACAAGTTGACCTAATTTGAATCGTTGGGCTGGCTTATATTCGTCCAGGGGCTTGTCATGTGGAATTTACAGGCTTTTTCTAGGCCCAAAAGAAAATGAGACAAAGCAGCCCATGTTAATGTGTAATGAAATGGTTCGTTTCGTCATTATCGGTGCAACTTAGACCCGTCAAATGGGTGGGTCGGGTCGGGTCGGGTTTAGGTCGGGTCGAAAATGGTCCGACCCATATTGACCCATTTAACTCTTTTTGACCCAAATTCATGTAATATAAATCTAGTGACCCATACCCGACCCGTATTGCTAAAAACCATTATCATTGTAGAGAAACCAAACTCACTCTAAGCTCTATATTAAATGACTCACTCAACCCATATTTAACTTTTACTTGACCCATATTTAATCAATATTTAACTTTCACTTGACCCATATTTGATTCATATTTAACTTTCACTTGACCCATATTTGACCCATTTAACTAAAAGTGAGTCATAATATGGGTTTATGACCCATTTTGACACCTTTAGTGCAACTTAACCTTGAAAAACAAAGAAAAACACTTTCTAAACTATCAAGGGGCAACACTGTAACCTCTCTCTCTCTCTCTATTCAATGAAGTAGCCATCGAAAGCCTAAAATGCCACCAAACTATAACAAAAACCTTTGTCGGAAATCTCCTTCTCCACCCCCAATTACTTTGGATTACATCAGCAACTATTTTCCAAAGGGCATCTATAGTGACTAAAATTTTATTTATGTCACACACTCACGTTGGAAACTATGGCTGTATTTCTTTGAAAGAAAAACTGAAAGTTGTGAAAAAATATTGAGCACAAATATTTGATAAATATATTTGAATAGATACAACCTTTGAAAGGTGAAGAAGTTATGTTTGAATAGACACAACATTCCAAAAGTTGTAAGAGTGACTAATAACCGTTAGGCAAAGATAAAAAATTCAAAATTAAATAATTTAAAAAAATCATCACTCTATTATGAGTTGTTACATTGTTTCAATATGATACAATGGTTATTTTATAATTATAAACTTGAATTTTAATAAATAAAAAATAATGATCGTTAATTAGTGTCAAATCTCATCCTAATGCATATTCATATCTTTTTGATATGGGAGAAGGCACTACCAAAATTCGACTAAAGAGAAGATTAGTAGAGAAAATTGTCCACTCTTCTTGCTGTGGGTTGAAATGATTGAAGACAGAATATTATTAATTTTTAATCTTTTATGACAACTTTAAAGTATCTGGGTTGAGTTGAATTGATTCATGAAAAAACAGTAAGGGGTAAGGACTAACTGAAAGCCCTGGCTTTCCCGGGAGGGAATGGAAGTGACTCCGCAAAGATTGAGTATTTAAGCTCTTGCTCTGTTCATGGCACGTCAAAAGCCTTTTGTTACTAGAGATGTTCTAGGGACAAAACTATTGCTTGTGATGACTGATATATTTGGGCGCTAAAAGGTGGGATGCTTTGTATTGTTTAACATAATTGGAAGTTCAAAACGAACAAAAATAATTTCATCTAAAGTCCACTTAATTTGAAATAAAATTGTAAAAAATAGATAAGAGAGAAGTTCATAAACTAGTTTATTGTTTGACAACTTTAGTTGCGACCTTAGATTGCAAATACACTTTAAATAATGGATAAAAAGAGATGGTTTTAAATTTACCAAGGGTGCAAATAGTAACAATTTTATTTCCGATAAATTTTTTTGCTTCGAAATGATTTATTTAATTTTATTTTTCGGGAACAATTTATGAGAATTTGAAGGTGCTTAGTTACTGTCTAAAATTTTATTTTAGAAATAGAAGTGCGCTTGGTAGGACCTTTAAAATTTCTAGTCCAAATCATTTTTTATAAAATTTTTAATGATTTTATTACATTTTTCTCCATTTTCTTTCCTTTTTTTCCTTTTTTTTTTTTTTTTTTTTTTTTCCTTTTCAGCTTGTTTTCCATGTTCAGTGACTGGCCAAACTCAGGCCAGCAACATCGAGTCATGGTGAGGCTCAGCTTCTTGGCTATTGGCAGGTCGGCATTACTAGGGCCAGCGATGCTCCAGCGAGATTGCTAGCCCTCGTTCGGTTGGTTGCCAGCTATGGCCGAGGTCGGCGACTGGCCAACAGGAAGAAGAAGAAGAAAATGAAAGAGAAGAAAAGAGGAGAAGAAAAGGAAATAGAAGAAAATTTGAACTTGATTTTTGGAATTGTTTCTAGGAACAAGAATCAACTTTTATTTTATATATGTTCTTGATTATGTTCCAAATCTATTCCTAAGTCATTCTAAAGATTGATATGGCAAGAAGTCCACAATTGATCCTTTAACTTGTGCGATTTTGACAAAGTCGGCAACCTTTTAATTATTTTGACTGACTCCTCTAACTTTCGTGAATTACTTAATCAAATTGTTGAGAAGGCATTTTTTATTATTATAAAAAAAACTAAAATTATTACAAAATTTTCGAACCAAGAAACTATTGCGACTCGCCAAGAGAAACAACAAAACAAAAATTGTGAGAACTGTATTAAATGCCCAAATTTAGACTTATACCTAGAGAATAAGACATTCAATATGCAAATATGCCTTATAAAAAAACACAACTGAATTTGAGAAAAAACCGACAATTTTTAAAGTCTTACTTTTTAAATTTTCTATTATACAAAATTTTACCTAAATTTTGGTTTTAAACATTCATGCACATTTTACATGTCAAACTTGACAATTAGTTTTATCGGAACTTTCTATACATAACGAATAAATATCTTAAGTAATGTATATGCAAAAATTACCGACACTAATAATGAAAAAGAAGAATAAACACATGCAAACTTTATTAAGTATATTAATATATGACCGCGCAACTATGTAACTAGTTTGATTTAGTTCCAGACCTAAGTGCAATTTTCTTTTTCAGATTCTCAGCACGCATGATGACATTTATATATATATATACACACACACATGCTCATGTGGAACGAACATTGGTTCTAATGATTCTCAGCATATTTATGGATATATGCATATTTGTGAGATGCGAATCCCTGAAGTGCCAAAAATGGATATATGGGACACTTAAATGCCAAAATCAGAGTAAAATAAATTAGTTAAGTGCCGACGGCAAAAAAATCCAATTAAAATGCACATGTCATTTTCCAGCGACTTTATTTGCTAATGTGGCAATTTTTTTTTAAAAAAATTATCTGTGTAGCAAAAAAGTCATATAAGAAAAAACCTCAAAAATTGATTTTATTTATTATAAAAAAAGAAGAAGGGGGTGAGGAATGAGGCAACGGCTATGCAGCCCTTGCCCAACCATCAACCCCTCCCCTCCCCCTTTTTTTTTTTTTTATAAATTTTATAATAATATATTTTAAATTTTATGTTAGTATCAAAATGACGTTGTCTTGGCTGAGTTTTTTGTTGACTTAGCTTTTGGCGAGCCACGTAAGCGAGTTATATTATTAAAATAAGTCACGTTAGATTTTTAGTAGCCTTCGACGGAGTTGGAACTTAAATGATCTAATTTTCAAAAAAATAATATTTAAATATACATTTCGTAACTTTTAGCACTTAGGCTATTCTTTTACTGCATATTCGCCAAACCTCTAAACTAGCTTTTGCAAAGTTTATTTTATATAGTCGAAATAATTGGAGATTACCTTGGCCCCTGCGGTGCGGACAAATTTCTACCCTCTTCAAACAGCTTAGCTGGTAGGAAATGAACAATCACAATCATAACGAAAGCAACAAAAATCTAATGCATGAAATAATACATATCTTTCTCCCCGGGTGAGGTTGAGCTCACCCAGCCATGGCGAGGCTCGTCCTCCCCTAGATCTGGCGAGGGTTAGCCTTGCCATCGTGGTGTTGGGTAAGCTTGCCCTCCCTATTGCGCCGCTGGGTGAGGTCTTGCTCTTGCCCAGATCTAGCGAGGGCTAGCCTCATCGTTGCGGCAATGGGTGAGCTCACCCTCGCCGTGAAGAAGATAGTGTTGGGCGAGCTCGCCCTCCCGTGAAGAATTTGGAGGATTCTCAATCCAAATTCAAATGGAATCAACACGAGGAAAAAGGCCCGGGGGGGGAGGGGTTCAAATCGGGGAACGGGACTCACTCACGGGAGAGGAGAGATGATCTCGAAGAGGACAAGCTGGAGGAGATTTGAAGAGAAGGCGAAGACGACACTGAAGATTGATTAGGACGAGGATCCTCTTCTCTTCCTACTCCTTGTACAGCCGCCGGTTCAAGAACCAGAGTCCCGGCCAGCCGAGCAGCACCACCGATCCCACTGCCACAAACCCCTCCCATATCACCCATCCGCCATCCCATCTCTCTTTCCACCCCCTAACTCAACTCGCGACTTCTCCGCTTTTGATCAGATGAAGATCCCCTGCATTCCACTTCCGCCGCTGGGATCTTCTTTCTTGCAGATGCAGCGAAAGAAGAAGGCACCCAAAAATAAAAGCCCACGGTTTTTTTCTTTAATGATTGTTAAAAATTGGATCTTCTTTGCCCAACACAACAGTGAGGTCTTGCATAGTGCCGTGATGGCAAGCTTAGCCCTCACCAGATCTAGGTGAGGGCAAGCCTCGCCCAGCACCATGATGCAAGGCTAGCCTTTGCCGAAGGGCTAGCCCTAACATGGTTGGGCGAGCTCGACCTTGCAGACCATAACCTGAGGCCGGTCAGGCGACCGGCCAAAAGAATAAGAAGAAGAAGAAAAGGAAAAAAATTCAAAAAAAATTCAAAAAAAATATTATTTAAAAATTGCCATGTCAGCATCGGTAGACAAATTTGGCTGGAGTGGAAAAATTGATACAATGATAAAAGGTTTAAGACTAAATTTACAAAAAAAGAGAGGTTTAGAATTGAAGTGGAAAAATTATAATAGTTTATGATTGTTTTAGTAATTTTCCCATCTAGGTCCTCTCACCCCGACGATGAATCCAAGAATTTGTACTACAATCTCATGCTCCAGCTACACTCAAGTTTAATGGAGCAAATTAGTCAGTGAATTCAACCTTTTCAATAGCTTTAACTGAGGTACAACGCCGGTTTAGCTCCATGTGGGTTCTTGTAGAGTTAGGGTTGAATATTTTCATTGAGAAATCAATGTGAGGACGGAGAACCATGGGCTTATAAATAGATGAGAGTAAGCACCTCCTTGCCGACCAAAAGCCACCAACCAAAAGTATTTTTCAAAGTCTCCCACAATGCTGCTAATCCTTTCTTCTCTCCTCCTCCTCCTCCTCCTCCTCGTGCTCATGCAGATTTCGAAGAGAAGTTCAAAGCTAAGGTATCTCCCACCAGGGCCCGAAAAGTTGCCCCTCATTGGAAATTTGCACCATATGATTAGCTCACTGCCACACCATCGTTTGAGAGACCTAGCCAAAACATATGGACCCATTTTCCATCTCCAACTTGGTGAGATGTCGGTCGTAACTATTTCTAGTCCCGACTTAGCCAAGGAAGTTTTCAAGACCCACGAGCTCGCCTTCGCTCAACGCCCATTATTCTCATATGTAGAGATGAGCATTTTCCCTAGCCCGACCTTTCTGCCATATGGAGAAGAATGGAGACAGTTGCGTAAGATTTTCGTCATGGAACTCTTAGGTGGTCAGCGTGTTCGATCTTTTCAATCAATTAGAAAAGAGGAAACCAGTAGTCTCATCAACTACATATGTTCATTGTCGGGATCGCCTTTCAATCTTAGCAAAAAGATGGATGCTTTCACAAACAGCATAGTCTCCAAGGCCGCTGTTGGCCATAAGAACAAACAAGAGGAATTCATTTCGGCGATCCGAGAGATGGTAACATTTACGGGAGGCTTTAGCGTGGCGGACGTTTTCCCTTCACTCAAATTTCTTGCCAACATGGTTGGGCTTTATTCGAAGTTCAAGATGCTGCAAAAAAAGAACGATAAGATTCTCGATAGCATTCTCAATGACCATCAGACCAGAAGAGATCAGGCCTTAAGAAACAAGGAAAGTGCACTTCGAAGAGAAGATATACTGGATGCGCTTTTGGGACTTCGCACGACTAATGAGTTCGGCTTGAATTTGACAGACAGGGAGATTAAAGGCATTATTGTGGTACGTGTGCTTGAAGCGTCGCTCTACTTTAGTGAACTAATTAATGTTAGCTAGTCATTTTAATATCTCCAGGATAAATGTTGATTTTGAATGGCACATCATTGTCGCAGGACTTATTTGTGGCGGGGAGCATCACAACGTCAACGCTTCTCGAATGGGCTATGGCTGAATTAATCCGAAATCCCAAAGTGATGGCCAGGGCACAAGCTGAAGTGAGAGAAGTCCTAAAAGGAGAGGGTCATGTAGAAGAATCAGACCTCAATAGACTCAAGTACTTGAAAGCAATCATTAAAGAATCTTTTAGGCTGCACCCTCCGGTTCCTTTAATTCCCAGAGAAGCCACTAAAGAACGTGAGATCAATGGATACAGAATACCAGTGAATTCCAGAATCCTTATTAATGTAATGGCGATTGGAAGAGATCCGAATTATTGGGCAGATCCGGAGGAGTTTAAACCAGAGAGGTTTCTCGAATCTCCAGTAGATTTTCTAGGGACAAATTTCGAGCTTCTTCCATTTGGATCCGGTAAGCGGTCATGTCCTGGCATTGCATTTGCCAGTGCAAGCATTGAATTCATATTAGCGTCATTGTTATATCATTTTGATTGGCAATTGCCAGAGGGAGAAGCCATGGAAGAACTTGACATGACCGAAGCTTTTGCCGCAACAGTCACGAGGATGCACAATTTAAATGTGATTGCCATTCCTATTATCCCCAAGGTCGCAGCATGACAAGAATATGTTGTGTTAAAGCAAGTTAGGTGCCAATGTAAACTTCATGTAAAGCCTTGTGAATTTGCTTCTGGTTATTACTCCGTGTATCTGTTCATGCCGTGCTACATATAAAACCAACTTTCAAATAATCTTCGGTGTTCACCTCTAAGTTGCTATCCCACTCTCACATCTAAATCATGTCTAACTTAATGAAGTAGTCGAAGGGGTAAAGGTGACGTTTGCATTTCGATTACAGCCATTGTTTTCAGTACATTTCTCAGGGGAGATTGGCAGTAATAACGTGACGGGGGAGAATTGTCAAATATAATCGACCTTTTTGTTGCCAATAATTTACATGTCTGAGTTCTTTGAGCATCAAATCAATCCCCGATGAATGTGTCAACCCGTCCAAACCATGATGCAGAACAATGGGTAAATACTTATATGGAAACCTTCGAGCGTCATAAGAGTGGATAGTCCCACAAATTGAAGAAAATTGCAGGATCTTCAAAGTTGCAGATGGGCTACGTCCAATTTGGACAATGTTCAATCTCAAATTCACGCATTTTCCTTTATTTCTAGGCCGTCCGAGATTTTCAACTTGTTTTGCAGATTTTCAGAATGCATTTTGAAAACTTTCCCTTATATCAATATTATTTCCTTAATTCTATTATTGAATTATTTCTTAAAGGGTGACCTCCCTATAACTAGTCGCTTAAGACAATATAAACCGCACTTCATTATTCAAATAAAACATTATCTTTTGGAATCCTTTTCCAGGCATATCTTCCTCTAAGTCAAACCATCACACTGGATTATTATTGGAGAGATTCAGGTTTACACTCTGGAGGTGGCCCAAGAAAGGAGAACAAAAATTTGATAGTTCAAACTTAAAAGTCTTGAACAGATTGCTCATGAGCAACCCGGTGGAATTATCTAACCAGTGTTATTATTGGAGAAAGGCTGGATCGTCTCAAGACTACTCAATTTAACAAGACCCTCAACTTTGAGTTTGTCATTCGCCCCTAAATCGAGTGCGAGCAGTTGAGAGTCTTTGTTTTCGTCGATTCAACGGTCTAGCTTTTAGACGAGACTGGTCCCGTAAAACAGCCCATTGGATCTTAGAATTTCCCTTCACATTTACTATCGCTTACTTAAATTTACCATGCACGGAATAAATTCCCATTTTGGCGGATGGAATTTTAGATATCTGTCTCAGTTAGAATTCTCTTTAGTTTGTCAAACCATGCCTTTGGCCACGGAGAATTATTAGCTTATATTAACTTGAGTAATTCTGCTGATGTGAGGGTTGAGTTCAATTTGGCTAAGACCATTTTTAAATTCGATGTCGGTATGCATTTGATTTGAAATACTTTAATTTTAACGTTCTTCTTTGGAAATGTATGATGAATACTTGATCATTTTTTTTTGAGGAAAATGACACAAATTATCCATGAAGTTTGGCCCAATGGACAATATGGTCACTAGAGTTTTTAATATACTTCGATGTGATTTTGAACTATTAATAAATGTTCAATTAGTCATTTAATTTGCTCAAATGACAAATTAAACATAATTTGAACATGTGAATTATTGTATGTTAAGTTGGATTTTTAAAACTGAGGAGTCAACAAAAGATTTGATATTGGTAAATAAGTCAGAATTCAAATTATATTGAATCCTCGGGAGAAAATGAAGATTTGGTTTTTACGGGAGAAGAAGCATCAGAAGGAAAGAAAAAAGGGGGGTTTCATATCTTCTGATTGTGTCAACTTGAACCCTCATGTAGAGATGGATTGAATTCTTTTATGCTAAGCTTGCACGCAAAGTTTTTTCAAGGGTGACACGCCACCATCCAACTTTGACTTGGAGGGTTCTCGATTATTTGGACCATCAAGTATTAAATGAGGATTATCTTAAGTTTGATATAAACAATGATGGTAATTTTAAGTCAAAAGTTGTCAATTTGCATGGCATCAGAAGATGAAGATAGAATAATAACTCCGGACTTGAGCATTGGCCTTCCGTTTGACAAAGACCTTACGGATTACCATTTGAGCTGGGTGGGCAAATTGATCCGAAATAATCTTAAATCAATGGTTTTCTATCAAAGCACATTTTTTTCTTTAGATTGCGTGTTGATTGGCCGAAGAATGCATGTTCATGTTTAATTTTCAATCACTGGAATTTTGACTCGTACCCACATTTATTATAATGTATCAAGATAAAAAAATAAAAGAAGAAAAAGATCGAGTATATCAATCAAATTCTACCCTTGAGATAGGTTGCGTGTGAATTCTAGTTGCATGTGAATTCTACTTGCTTAGATCAAATTGAGTGTATCCTTTGAATAATGACAAAACCCGAATACAAATGGTAATATACAGTCGCCAATACGTGTGAAATCTCCTTACAAAATAATAAATTTTGTGAATTTCATCACCATCTAATTGAAAGATCCATAGGTGACATATCACAATATATTATTGTTCCAAATGAATGAATTTGCGATCGTATAGTGAAGAAAAAAGGAATCGTAGATGATGCAACCTTTGCAAATTTGCAAACAGTAAAAGAGTGAGCATGGGTTTTTCAACATTGACTAAATATATAATTAAAAGTTGAATTTTAGGACCTGAGTAATTCCAACCAAAACCTCAATAGAAAAGAAAAATCAATCTTATGTTCAAACCAACCGAAGTGCAAGCCCGCATCATTTTTTTAATGGTCATCGTTCCATCTATCTTAGATTATTTAAAGATTATTTAAAGATAGAGATGCGCTTAGATTCACGTGGAAACTCTAAAAGTTTACACTAGAACGCCCCTTATCAGTCATTTGAAAAGTGTCGTTTTTGCAAAGGATAGAGATAGCACCTCTTTTTTCTATTACTGAGAATATGCTGATGCAATTGGCTTCCAGTAGCGAAGCATGCTTCAAATAAAAATATGTGGATGCAATTGGGTTGTCAATTAACATTATTTAAATTGTGGTTGGGAACTATATATCTCTTCTGAATATAATACAGACATAGATTTAACTAAATATGTTTTCATATCAACAGCAACAACTCATGAATATATGCTTTCTATCTCTTTAGCAATTAGTTATGATATGATTATATTAATTGATCTAAATCACTTAAATCAGATTAAATGTAAAGATAACAACTGTTGATGGTGGCCATGTATGTAAGCTCACCCCCATCTTGACCATTAAATTGTGTGTATCCCACTTGAGATCCACGCTACTCAATGGTCAAGATGAAGTGGACTCGATCATGTGCTTCGAGTGTACAAAGGAACTTTTTTTCACCTAACAAGCCATGTGGTACTTTTTAGCCACTTTATATGTTATGAAGGTCTGGGTGGGGAACAATAAATAGGTGATTTGACATTTCAAAAATTCAGCGTGAATTTTATTTTAGCTTTGGAGTTGTTGGAGTCGAAAATGTCCTCACTTTTATACTTTTTTTCAATACTAGTCAATATTGACAAGCCCAAACTCAATTTTTCTATATTTGTGAATTTTAAAAGCAAATTTAGAGATGAGAAGTCGTCATTGGTAAGTGATTGATGGGGTCTTGAATACATATCGCTAGTTCCCTTTGGGTTGTAGAAGGTAAAGGCAACCACTGCAGATGGTGCCATCTCTCATTCTCTTTGACAGGGTTTCTAGGCCTTTGGAGAGATACTTCATGTATTATTAAATAAGAAAAAAAAATAGTAGATTCTAAACGTTAATTTTTGTATTCAGTTCTAGCCTTTTTCATACCACAAAATAATATAAAAATATGGACGAAACAAACACGTCCTTGGCAGGGGCATGTTATTAATTCGAAGTAACACCCGTTAATAGTTAGAGAATAAAATAAGACGTGGGAACAATGGGTCTTTACATCATAAGCATTAGTCCGAAAAAATCTACATCTATTGAGATTGAGGTGCGGACTGTTGGAGTGCCAAAACTTGGCACGGGGATACTTAAGTATCAAAAGTTATAAAACACTCAATTGCCAAAATCGGCGCAAAATAGATAAATTAAGTGCCAATGACGAGAAAATCATGCTAAAATGTTGATATGACACTTTTCCGAGAAGTTGAGGTCGAAACAACATCGTTTTAAGTATTAATATAGCCAGATAAGCCCAAAACGACGTTGATTAGATTTTTATATAACTATTAATTAAACAATATTAAAAACTTAGAAAAAAAGTGAACTAGCAGCACAACATTGGTGGGGGCTCCCTCGCTTGTGGCTGCCACCCCACCACCCCATCGCTAGTGGGGTGGCGGCGACGGCAGTGAGGGTTGCCGGTGCCTAGGCGAGGGCTTGTGATGCCCTTGCCTCCTGTTGGCAAGGGTTGCCGGTCCTCGCCCAAGTTCCGGTGACTCTCGCTATCCATCGCCGCCACCCCATCGCCGATGGGGCGGGGGCCATAGACAGGGAGCCCCTTTGGCCCGTGTTGCTGGTTTATTTAATTTTATTTTTTGTATTATTTATATTAAAAATTAAACTTAGGGTCAAAACGGCATTGTTTTGGATGAGGGAGAGCTTATGTGGATCTCCGACAAGCTACGTAGGTGATATAAATTATTAAAAAATTACCACGTCGAATTTTTGGCTGTTTTTGTTAGAGTTGGCACTTAAGTGATCCAATTTTTTTTTTAAAAAGTGACGCTTAAGTGTATTTTTCGTAACTTTTGACACTTAAGGGTTCTCTCGTGCCAAGTTTTGGCACTTGGACTATTCTTTTGCCTATTGAGATCACAAAATGGTGAACAACAAGCTAATGTGGGCATGTTAGAGAATTTAAATTTTAACTGGATTTTATTTCTTGGGGTTGGTTGGAATTTTTTGAGCTGCAGTATTTCTATGAATCACTTAATGAAAGGTTCTTTGAAACAACCGACTGGATCGTTCGCACATCATTATACAACCATTATTAGATATATTACAAAAGCAATATCCTAAGTCAAATGTCAAGCTATCTAAAGTCTCTTGTCCACGTAAGAAGGACGCGAGCACCCATATTCAAGCAAGAAATATAGTTTGACTATACAAATTGGCCACATCAACATCATGACAAAGCCCTGTACCAATTTAAGTAACATATGTCTGGTCAGCGCATGCACTGAAAGCTATTGTGCATACGTAGAAAAGTATCCCTGTCACTCTCGATATATTAGACACAAATAATTCAATTCCTCATTGTCCATTTTTTTTTTATTTCCTTTGGCTAAGTGAGACACCCCTTATTGATGTTTTCCATTATTTGAAAAACAATTTAAGTAGGGAACGGATTACTCATGTGTGCCCAAGGAAGACCATAGATTTTTAAATAGTTCAAAACATCTGCACGCCACCGGCATAAAATTTAAAATGGTTTACAGTTTCAACACATAACTTATTGAAGTGGATATCATAATTCACATGAGACTATAAAGAGAAATTTCCCAAACGTCAAAACACGTTTTCGTCAGTCGTCACTAAAAGGAGTAATGACATGTGGGCTTATGTAATCTATGTTTGAAATGCCGTGCAGGTTTCATATATGGCTACGTTGGATTATGTACTTACGTACCTAAACTTATGGGATAGAGGTGCTCCTTTAGTCCTTTAATCTTTTAAACCAATATAGCTTGGTACAATACCATATATCTTCCACACATTTCAATTTTGGAATGCTTCGAATCATTTAGTATCAATTTGTCTTATTGTTATTATAATTTCCTTATTGTACTAAACAACCAATATAAACTTTCATAGAACACCATATATCATATCTTCAGCACATTTCAATTTCGCTCGCTTCATATCTTTATCTTTTTGTGACCGCCTTCCTCAGATTAATTATTCTTTCAAATTCCTCCTATTTATGTTTTTCAATTATAACATTTCCCATGTCTCTATCATCTACAATAACTTCTACTTATTTTTTTTAGAAATTAAATCAGATCATCGATCATTATATCTGTTTTACTTTTGTACATAGCTTCTTCTTCTTTTTTTAAACCTTTGATCTAGATATATGCATGCTTTAGATTCTGGTGTTTTTTTTTTCACAACACATCTTTGAATTTGGGTAACGAATAAGTTTCGATTTTTGCTGAACTCGTGTTTGCATTTTTTATGGGAGATCCGTGAAAACAGCTAAAATGCTTCTTTTCTCTATTGAAATTTTTAAAATGAAAATTGTTTCCCTTTATTTTATTTGGAAATAGTTTCTTGAGTGATATTCAAACATAACCTCGTGATAATTTTCAAATATTTAGTAGAGCTAATTAATAGAAATTCTTGAAAATTCTCAAGTACCAATTGAAGAATTGGACAAGATGCTCTTTACAACTTTTACATAAGCATAGCATTTTCCCTCAAATGAGCACATTGATTAGGTTAATGCTTGCATCAGGATATTTTGACATGGGACTTGGCCTTTTTTTTTTTTTTAGGGGTTGTTGTGACGAAGGCCAAGTGTTCAAGTGCTTTGATTTACAACGTCCGCTCCTCGAGGGCAAGGAGAAGACCTATCACAATAAGTTCAGCTTCTTTAAAAATGAAATATAAAAACAACGAAAATTGAAAGAGACGTGAATTCATACGTGTATTGTTCAGTATGGAGCCCAGTGGGATGTTACACACGAAAGCAACCAAAGTTCTTTTGCAATCGTAAAAACAAAACCTAGGATAAAATTCTTGCAGTTAGATTGGGCAGCAAAATTTTTTAGGAAATTGACGAGAGATAATCTTTTCAATAATCAGAAGCAGCGTAGCCACCCTGGCTTGCTATCCTCCGTTGTGCTGTGGTCGCTTGATGTTTCTCCGTCCCTCTTTCCGAGTTCGTTCCCATTAGATCGACTTTTACATACGCAAACTTCATAGGTTGTTCTTTTATTCTTCAAAGTTTGATGTGATTCACACCTATATTTGGTCAAAAAACACTCGGAGAAATACAAGTAGACTATGACGGACCATGGATTGATTAATGAACATACTTAAACAATTTTCTTTGCCTATGGAAACAAACTAGCAACTGTTAGAAATTAGTATTAACACCTAGAGGGGGTGGTGAATAGGTGTAGAGAGATTAATCACACTAATATATATAACTTTTGCATTCAACTAACTGAAATCAAGTAGAGAGAGTTAGAGAAGATTGCAAACACTGTTTATAGTGGTTCGGCTTTTGATAAGCCTACGTCCACTCTCCGGGCGACCAGCCAATCGGCTGTATTTCACTGTATGATCAACGGTGATTACACACTTTCGAGTGTTTGTACTCAGTGATGATCTGTTTCACTAAGTCACTCTCTATTTGTAAAACACTGAGATCACTCAAATGCGCATTATGAACAACAATTGAAGAATCGAATCAGTTTTGGAATAATGTTCATCTCATCTTCCCCTAAGTCTCAACCTACCCTTAAATACTCTCCAAGCCAAACTCGACCGTTGGCTCTTTCCTTGAGAGTTTTGTCTTCCCTTCCTTGGACAGACTTTATAAGGTAAGTCTTTTTGACCATTGAGAGTAGATCAGATCCCCTTAGATTCTGTTCGCCCATACAACTAGAATCCGGGCTTCCATAAGTGCTCTATTCTCCGTTTGAAGTTGCTCACTAATTGATCCTGTCAATCAGATTAGTATAACAGAATTAACATAAATAAGGTAAGTGAAAATACTCTACCGTTGGTGATCTTAACGTGTAGGTTCATCTTAAGTCTGATGGTCTTAAGATCTGAGTCTGCCTAGATTTTCAGTCTGGTTCTTTCATACTTAAAATCTCAGTCTGGTACGGTCAGACTTAAATCTCAGTCTGGATAAGTCTTTCCGTCTGATACGGTCAGACTCTAAGACATCTTATGCTTTATCTTCTGCAACAAGCAGACTTTAAAGCCTATGTCATTTTGTGTCCTTTTCCTTCAAGAGTTTGATATATAAATATCATTCATAAGATGTTTTGTTAGCATCAAAACTAGGAGTTTTTTCAACAATCTCCCTATTTTTATTGGTGACAAAACATTTTATACATGTGGCTTAATGTCCCTGCAAAATATGGTTAAATAGAGCATGTTTACAACTATTCTGCTCAACTCATAAGAATAGCTCATATCAACCCTGTATAACAGCAACATAACTTAATATGATTCATAAATATTATTAGCCATGCATAATCAGAACTTTCATGTCACAGTATCATGCATCAACACAATGATAAAACCAACTGTCATGCATCCATCCATTAAAAATAAAAGCCACACACACACAGCCATATCTACTCCCCCTTTTTGTCAACTTCAAAAAGAGTTAGTTAGTTCAAAAAGATGTTTCAAAAGCAGAAGATATTTTTAAGAGGTTTTCTTGTTTGGGGTCCGAACGAGGGTGAAATCCTCCATATCTGATGCAAACTTCTCAATCCTGTCAATACACTGATTAACTGTCTTCTCAAGAGTCTCCAGTTTGTTGTTGAAGGAGGTTTCCATTTCTATCTGCCAATCCCTGATCTCTGTTAAAAGTGCTAAGATCTTTTGATATTCAGCATTCCCAGATGAAGCTGTAGGAACTGGAATTTCAATATTTTCATAATGATGCTCCCCCTGAGTTGATGCTTCAAGCTGTTCTTGTTGCCCCTCTTTTTCCCTATCCTCATCTTCTTCTTCTTCTTCTTCTTCTTCTTCTTCTTCTTATGCTTCTGCTTCTACATCTGAATCAATGGATCATCCATTGATTCAGATTCATCATTCTGCTCATGTTCTGTGCCGAGAATGTTTTATGCATGTTTTTCTACCTCTGGTTCAGACATTCTTTGAGAATTTTGACGCATATTTGCCAGAATTGTGGAGATAGTTTCTTCTTCATTTTCATCATCTACCAGTAGGAGTTGCCTTCTCCTTTTAGAACTTGGCTCAGCAACAGCTGATTCTTTGCCTTTTCGTTTTGCTGTCTCTGCTCTAGCCAATTCCTTTTCTTTTCTTCTCCATGTCTCTGCAACACCCTTCAGTCTCATCTTATTGATCATTTTCATATCAATGATCATTGTGGGAAGAGTTTTAGTATTGAATCTACTAGGTATGTCTATCTTAAGATGATCAAAGATCCTTGTCACTAAAGCTCCATAGGGTAACTGTCCTTTGTCCTTCGACATTGTCCGATACATATGCAATATTATAGTGTGAGGCAGTGAGAACAGTACTCCCTTTTCAATAGCCCACATCAATTTGGCCTCAAATTTGGATACATCAGTCTTGGATGAGGCTTTTGGACGAATGCAGCTAATAATGATCTTGTACAAATTAGTTCTTGCAGAAGTTAGAAGATGATAAGTTATAGTGGCCCTTACAGACTTTGTGAGAAACTTACAAACTATTTCATAAGAGACTTCTATTGGCCTGAATGCTCCTCCCTCAACTTTTATAATGTCAGCTAGAGTATTTGAACTAACATCATAGAACTTGTCATTCACACTGAATTGCATTCTGTCTGAAGATAGAAATGTCAAATTTGAGTAAAAATATGCTGTTAATTCAGGATAAACAGCAGCAGAATCAATGCAAAATTGGTCCATCTGCAATTTTTCAAAGCATTCTCGCAGATTCACTTCAGCAGTATCCAAATAATCAAAATCTACAATTCTGTGATTCATGATTCCTCGATCCATCAGTCTATTAAAGAAAGTCTTATGCTCTCTGGATCGAAATAATTTCCCAATTATGTTTCGGGCTACAGCAGCTATTCCCATTCTCACTTCAAAATTTATGTAAATCTTCTCATTATCTTCCTTCACATTATCTCTTCTTCTCCCTGTATCACTAACTTGTTCTCTACGAGTAGATGGTGATTTTGCAGCCTGTACTGCTTGAATGAGACGGAGTTCATTCGCATACCCATTTTCTCTTAAGAAAAACAGTTTGACATCTTCCCTAACATTTCTTTGGACTAACTTCTCATATCTCCTCATTATTACATGAGGACTTTCAGTGGGTGTCGGTAGAGTTAATCTAGACGTACCTCTACGTGATACATTCCTTTCTTCAGATTGTGAGTGGAGAGCTTTTGGAGATTCCTCATTATCATCTTGATTTCGTTGAGAAGAAACTCTTGGAGATTGTCCTTGAGTATCTTTGGAAGTCTGTGTTAAATTGAAATGTGTCTGCCCTCCATCGATTCTTCTTCCTCCTCTTCCAGCTGATGTGACTAGTATAAACACCTAGAGGGGGGGTGAATAGGTGTTGAGGAAGTTTACGCGCAAATAATATCAGTTTATTGCAATCCACAAACAGAAAGTAAATAGAGAGAGTTAGAGAAGATTGCAAACATTGTTTATAGTGGTTCGGCTTTAGACAAGCCTACGTCCACTCTCCGAGTGACCAGCCAATCGGCTGTATTTCACTATATGATCAACGGTGATTACACACTCTCGAGTGTTTATACTTGGTGATAATCAGTCTCACTAAGTCACTCTCTTTTGTAATACACTGAGATCACTCAAATACGCACTATGAACAACAATTGAAGAACGGAATCAGCTTTGGAATAATGTTCATCTATCTACCCCCTAAGTCTCAACCTATCCTTAAATACTCTCCAAGCCACATTCGACCGTTGGCTCTTTCTTTGAGAGTTTTTGTCTTCCCTTTCTTGGACAGACTTTATAAGGCAAGTCTTTTTGACCGTTGAGGGTAGATCAGATCCCCTTAGATTCTCGTTCGCCCATACAATCGAAATCTGGCTTCTATAAGTGCTCTATTCTTCTTTGGAAGTTGTCCACTAATTGATCCTGTCAATCAGATTAACATAACAGAATCAACATGAATAAGGTAAGTGAAATACTCTACCATTGGTGATTTTATCTTGTAGATACATCTTAAGTCTGACAGACTTTAAGTTCTGAGTCTGCCTAGAATTTCGATGCAGGTACGGTCGACTTAAATTCTCGATGCAGGTACGGTCGACTTAAAGTCTCGCCCGATCGAGTCTTCCGTCTGGGTACGGACGGACTCTAAGACATCCCATGCTTTATCTTCTGCTACAAGCAGACTTTAAAGCCTAAGTCTTTCTGAGTTCTTTTCCTTCAAGAGTTTAGTAAGAATCTCATTCATAAAATATTTTGTAAACACCAAAACTAGGAGTTTTCTCAACAATCTCCCCATTTTTGATGATGACAAAACATTTCATTCATATGGCTTAATGTTCCTGCAAAAAATGGTTAGATAGAGCCTACTTCCAACTGTTCTGCACAACTTATAAGAATAGCTCATATCAACCCTGTATAGACAATACAGCAGCAACATAACCATATTTCATCAGTGTAATAAGCATATAAGACAATATCATCAGACATTATAGTATCATGCATTAACATAATGAAGCCAATTGTGTCATGCATCCAACTATCAAATCATCAACAGTCAAAAAGTTTAGAAATCACCATCAAAAGTCAAAAGCCATATTACTCTCCCCCTTTTTGTCAACCTCAAAAAGAATTAGTCAGTTCAAACAAAAACAAACCAGAAGATGTTTTTAAGAAGTTTTCTTGTTTGGGGTCCGAACAAGGGTGAAATCCTCCATATCCGATACTGTACTTCTCAATTAAATACATTTATTGACCGTCTTCTCAAGAGTTTCCAGTCTGTTAGTGAAGGAGGTTTCCATTGCTATCTCGCCGATCCTTGATCTCGCTAGTTAGAAGTGCCAAGATCTTCGATAATCAGCATTCCCGATGAAGCTTCGTATTTGAATTCCAATATTTTCAGAAAGATGCTCCCCCGAATTGATGCTTCATTCTCGTCCTTGTTGCCCTTCCTTTTCCCCTTCTTTATCTCCTTCTTCTTCTCCCTCTTCTGTTTCTTCTTCTTCTTGATCTTCTTCTTCTGGATCTTCTTCTTCTGGATCTTCTTCTGGATCTTCCTCCAATTCAGATACATCATTCTTCTCATGTTCTGTGCTGAGAATGTTTTCTGCATTTGTTTCTGCTTCGGTTCGACACTCTCGAGAAGTTTGACGCATATTTGCCGAATTGCGGAGATGCTTTCTTCTTCTTCTTCTTCATCTACCAAGGAAAGTTGTCTTCTCCTTTTAGAACTTGGCTCAAGCAAGAGCTAACTCTTTACCTTTTCTTTTTGCTGTCTCTGCTCTAGCCATTTCCTTTTCTTTTCGTCTCCAAGTCTCTGCAACATCCTTCAATCTCATCTTATTGATCATCTTTATGTCAATAGCCATTGTGGGAAGAGTTTTAGTGCTGAATCTTCTGGGTATGTCTATTTTAAGATGCTCAAAAATCCTTGTCACTAAAGCTCCATAGGGTAGCTGTCCTTTCTCCTTCAACACCGTTCGATACATATGCGATTATTGTGTGAGGCGGTGAGAACAAGTACTCCCTTTTCAATAGCCCACATTAATTTGGCCTCAAATTTAGATACATCAGTCTTTGATGAGGCTTTTGGACGAATACAGCTGATAATAATCTTATGCAAAATAGTTCTTGCAGAAGTTAGAAGAGGATAAGTGATAGTAACCCTTATAGACTTTGTAAGAAACTTGCAAACTGTTTCATAGGAGACGTCTATTGGCCTGAATGCTCCTCTTTCAACTTTTATGATGTCAGCCAGAGTGTCTGTACTAACATCATAGAACCTGTCATTCACACTGAATTGCATTCTATCTGGAGAGAGAAATGTCAAATTCGAGTAAAAATATGCTGTTAATTCAGTATAGACAGCAGCAGAATCAGTGCAAAATTGGTCCATCTGCAATTTTTCAAAGCATTCTCGCAGATTTACTTTAGCAGCATCCAAATAATCAAAATCCACAATTCTGTGGTTCATGATTCCTCGATCCATCAGTCTGTTGAAGAAGGTTTTATGTTCTCTGGATCGAAATAGTTTCCCGGTTGTGTTTCGAACTACAGCAGCTATTCCCATTCTAACTTCAAAATTTCTGTATATGTTCTCATCATCGTCCTTCATACTATCTTTGCTTCTCCCTTTATCACTCACTTGTTCTGTACGAGTGGATGGTGAGTCTGTGGCCTGTACTGCTTGAATGAGACGGAGTTCATTCGCATATCCTTCCTCTCTCAAGAAGAACAGTTTGACATCATCTCTGACATTTCTCTGGACTAATTTCTCATATTTCCTCATTACTACATGAGGGCTTTCAGTCGGTGTGGGTAGAGTTAGTCCAGACGTACCTCTTCGTGAGAAATGTCTTTCTTCAGATTGTGATCTGATGGCTCTTGGAGATTCTTCAGGATCATTTTGAGAAGAAACTCTTGGAGAATATCCTTGAGTATCTTCGGAAGTCTGTGTGAGATCGAAATGCGTCGTCCTCTCTGTCGACTCTTCTTCCTCCTTGCCCAAAGAATCTGTTTGATCTCCTTCTTGGAGATGAAGATCTTGATCTGGATACGGAGGATCTCGAGGCCATGTTCGAAGAGATTTGGTTTTGGAGAAGATTGAGATTGATTTAGAAAGAGTTTTTCTCTATTAGGGTTTTCAAAACGTTCTGAAGGGTTAAAAGAAATCCCGACTCTTAGACGTTTTTATACCCCCCCGTTAAAAGAACAAATGAACAGTCGCAATTCAAAACAAATTAAAATGGCAGTTATCTTAAACTTAAAAATATTCAATAAACATATGCCAAAAATATACAAATCAATCATGCGATTAAAGGCACTTACCAAAGATTGACCGAGATTGAATTAAGGAAATAACATACCTTCCCAAAATACCATTATTTCCTTTTTCTATAGTCTGTCCAGACGATTCCTTTTTCTTAGACTTTGTCCTGTTCTCATAGAATTTATAAAAAAGGGTTAATAATATTTAATCTCCCACATATTGAATCGAATGTACCTTTGTCCAAATGCGGCTTTGTGAAGATATCTCGCTAATTGATTCTTAGAATCAATAAATTTCACATATATATCTCCATTTTGCACATGGTCTCTAATAAAGTGATGTTTGATTTCAATGTGCTTTGCTCGAATGTAGAATTGGATTCTTGGTGAGGTTTATAGCACTCGTATTATCACATCTTATTTCAAAGGTGCAAGCTTCTTCTTTTCCATAATCCAATAGTTGCTTTGTTTCATCCATAAAATCTCGTGAGCTGCAACTTCCAAGAGCAACATATTCTCGCCTCTGCAGTTGATAGAGCCACGTGTTCTCGCTTTTTAGAAGACCATGATACCAACATTTGTCCAAGTAACTGGCATGTTCCAGGTGTACTCTTCCTGTCTACTTTACATCCTGCTAAGTCAGCATCTGAGTAGCCAATGAGAGTAAAGTCTGTTTCTTTAGGGAACCACAGACCCAGAGATGGATAAGTTACTATGTACTTAATAATACGCTTTACTGCTGTAAGATGAGATTCTCTTGGATCTGCTTGAAAACGAGCACATACACACACACACACTGTATATAATGTCTGGTCTAGATGCAGTAAGATAGAGAAGAGACCCAATCATACTTCTATAAGATTTCTGATCAACTTTCTTTCCTGATACATCCTGATCGAGTTTAATGGAAGTTGACATTGGAGTTTCGGTCTTCTTGCAGTTTTCCATCCCAAACTTCTTAACCAAATCTTTGGAATATTTCTCTTGATGAATAAATGTTCCTCATTTTGATTGGTTGATCTGAAGTCCTAGGAAGAAAGTAAGTTCTCCCATCATACTCATCTCGAATTCCTCCTGCATAGACTTTGAGAAGTTCTTGCACAAACTTTCATTAGAAGAACCAAAAATAATATCATCTACATAAATTTGTACTAAAAGGATGTCCTTACCTGCTTTCTTGATAAATAAAGTTGTATCAACCATACCTTTCTTGAAGTTATTGTCTAATAAGAACTTACTGAGTCGTTCATACTAGGCTCGAGGCGCTTGTTTCAGTCCATACAGAGCCTTTTTCAGTCTGAAAACATGATCTGGCTTTCTTGTTTCCTCAAACCCAGGTGGTTGTTCCACATAGACTTCTTCCTTGATGAACCCATTTAGAAAGGCGCTCTTTACATCCATTTGAAATAGTTTGAAATTCGATAACAAGCATAGGCAAGTAATAGTCGATTGCTTCTAATCTTGCAACTGGAGCATAGGTTTCATCATAATCTATTCCCTCAGATTGGGAATAACCTTTTGCCACAAGTCTTGCCTTATTTCATCATTTACTTTGTTTCTGAAGACCCATTTGGTACCAATAATTGTCCGTCCTTTTGGTTTAGGGACTAATTCCCATACATCATTTCTCTTAAACTGTTGAAGCTCCTCTTGCATTGCCTCTATCCAGCTTTCATTTTCCAGAGCTTCATTAATACCTTTGGGTTCAATTTCAGAAATAAGTGCAACAATACCGTGTCCTTTTTGTTCCTTGATCTGGTTTGAATCCCTTCGTTGATGTTTCCGATCACGAGCTCTTTGGGATGACTAGACTTATGCTTCCGGTTTACGTTCGAACTTCAGCATTATCGAATCTTCTGTGGATGCAGAAATATTAGGCTGAGTTGATTCTTCTTCATAAATTCCTTCTTTGACTATTTCCTGAGAAGATTCTGCTTTGTTGAAACATGATCTTTCAGGTACAGCATCTGGTTCTGATTCTTCATGCACTCCAATACTTTGTTTTGGAACTTCAGTCTCTAGAAATTTTACATTCATGGATTCTTCCACTGTCTGAGTGTTTTTATTGAACACTCTATGTGTTTTGCTAGAGTTTGAATAGCCCAGAAAAATACCTTCATCTGACATTTCTTCAAACTTACTAGGTTGACGATTAACATTCTTAAGAATATAGCATGGACAACCAAAAACTCGAAAGTATGAAACAATAGGTTTTCTTCCTTTCAAAATCTCATAGGGAGTTTTCTCAAGTATAGGTCTAAGAAAAATTCTATTAATAATATGACAAGAAGTAGAAACCGCCGCCCGAACCGAGTTGCCACCTTGCTTTCTATAAGCAATGTTCTGGCCATTTCCTGCAGAGATCTATTCTTTCTCTCTACAACTCCATTTTGTTATGGAGTGTAGGAAGATAAAAAAGTATGCTGTATACCATTTTTATCACAAAAGTCTGAAAAGTCTTGATTCTCAAATTCTCTTTCATGATCTGTTTTGATACTAGAAATAGAGTATCTTTTTTCATTTTGAACCTTCTTTGCAAATGTTGAGAAATATGAGAATGTATCTCCTTTATTTGCAAGAAAAAATACCCATGTAAATCGAGAGTAATCGTCTACAATCACATGACAAGATTCTTACCTCCGATGCTATAAGTTCTCGTAGCTCCAAACAAATCCATGTGAAGAAGTCAGTAACACACGGTTAGTAGAAATATGCTTTATAGATTTAAAAGAACTTCTTACCTGTTTTCCTAGTGTGCATGCAGAGCAAAGTTCTGTTTTCTTGTAATTTAGTGAAGGTAAGCCACGAACAAGCCTTTTGTTGGCAAGCTTGGAAATTTGTTTCATGCTGACATGCCCAAGTTTGCAGTGCCACATATCTGCTTCATCTTAGACTGATAATAGACATTTTGTAGTGTCTACATTGATATCCAGAAGATAAATGTTCCCATGTCTTCGTCTAGTAAAAGTCTGTGAAGAGTCAATGCTTGTTCCAGAACATAAGTTCTCTTTGAAGTTTATTCGGAACCAAAGATCACATAACCGGCCGATACTCGGAAGATTGTAATTTAGTCCTTTGACTAGAGAAACATTGTTGATGATTAGGCTGCCAATCTTGACAGCTTCCCGTCCTATAATGTTTCCTTTAGTGTTTCCTCCAAAAGAAACTGTTCCTCCCTTGATTTTCTCAAATTCAATGAACATCTTTGAATCTCCAGTCATGTGTCTCGAGCATCCACTATCCAAGTACCATTTCTTCTTTCTTTTGAAGCTTACCTGCAATGTTTACAAGTACTCATTTTTTCTTTGGTACCCAAATTTTCTTGGGTCCATTATAGTTAGTAGTATAAGCTTTTTCTATCCAATTCTTTTGTACAGTCTCCGGACTTTAGGACATTTGTTTTCAAAATGTTCTTTTTCTCCACAATTAGAACATTTAAGATTATTTTTACCAATAGGTTTAACAAAATTACTTTTGAAATGATTTTTGTAAGCTTGTCGAGGAGGTCTTTGTCTTATTCTTTCCTTGACTTTAGGAAAGTCAATCAGGGAATCATTTTCTTTATAGAAACCAAGTCCTGACTTGTCATAATAAGGAATTTGAATAGAAAGAATATGCTGAAGGGTTTTTGATCCTTTTGAAAACTTTGTGGTAATATCTAAAAATTCCTTTCTGAAAGAATCATTCTCTTTTTGCAAAGAATCTTGATTTTCCTTTGCTTTCAAAAGATCCTTTTTGATATATTCATTTTCATTTAAAAGAACCTCTCGATTTTCCTTTATTTCCAAAAATTCCTTTTGAAATCATCCAAATTTTCCTTCAAAAAAACGTTCTGTTTAATCAACTTGAAATTTTCCTTTTTTGATGTGGAGATCCTTTTCAAAGTAGTTTTTAGATTAGAACAAAGCTCATTTATATAATCTGAAACTTCTAAAGGAATATCAGAATGATTTACCTCGATTTCTCTATCTGAGTCTGAGCATGAATCTGTTTCAGAATCTGAATCTAAATTTGCCATAAGACAAATATTTCCATATTCGTCTTCACTATCCTCAACTTCTGTATCGCTCCATGTTTCAGCTTTGAGAGCCTTCTTGTATTTTTCAAATTTTCCTTTGTTCTTTTTGAGTCTCGGGACAATTCTGTTTAATGTGCCCCTTTTTCTTACAATCAAAACAAATTACCTCTTTGGCATAATCATCATCGTCATCAGACCTGCGTTGTCCAGACTGTCTGCTTTGTTTTCTGTTGTTGAATTTCCTACCTTTTCTGTTTAGTTTCTTTACCTTTTTGATCAGCAGTGCTAGTTCCTCATCATCCAGTTCTTCTTCAGAATCTATATCATCAGAATCAGTATTAGACTTAAGAGCAATAGACTTTTTACCTCTGGATTCCACTTCCTTGTTTATTTGTTCTGCCTCATAGGACTGCAGTACCTACAAGCTCATCAACTGTTAGTGGTGAAATCCGCGAGTTTCTCGATAGATGTCTTCACATTGTTCCATTCTTTTGACAGTCTTCTCAGAAGTTTGTTGACTTTCATTGGTCCAGGAACAGGCTGTCCTTGATATGCCAGACCGTTTACAATTTCTGTAAAGCGACTGAACATATCTCCTATTGATTCTCCCTGCTTCATCTTGAAGGACTCATATTGACCAAGTAAAATATTTACTTTGGTCTCCTTGACACGATCGCTTCCTTCATATGTCACATGTAGTCTATCCCATACTTCCTTCGTATCACAAGAAGATATACGATTATATTCATTAGGTGATAAAGCACAATATAGGGAGTAAATAGCCTTTGCATCAATAGTTTATCTCTTTGTTATCTCTTCGGAGAGAGAGTGGCTGATGATTCTCGTTTCTTTCTCATCGGTACTCTTTGAAGTCTTTCGATGTTATCGGTGCGCGCTCGATTCCCCTCTCAACCACATCCCATTCCAAAGTGGATCTTTCGACCTGAGGAAAGCTTTCATTTTATTCTTCCGATATTGTAATCCTTGCCATCGAAGTATGGTGGACGAGTGTTGCTCGCCCTTCAATTAAACCTGGTGCAAGAATACTAGCCATAGAGGATCTTTAACTCGAAGTAACAAACACTTCAAAACTTGAGCACGAGGCTCGATACCAATTGATGTGACTAGTATAAACACCTAGAGGGGGTGAATAGGTGTTGAGGAAGTTTACGCGCAAATAATATCGTTTATTGCAATCCACAAACAGAAAGTAAATAGAGAGAGTTAGAGAAGATTGCAAACACTGTTTATAGTGGTTCGGCTTTAGACAAGCCTACGTCCACTCTCCGGGTGACCAGCCAATCGGCTGTATTTCACTATATGATCAACAGTGATTACACACTCTCGAGTGTTTATACTTTGTGATAATCAGTCTCACTAAGTCACTATCTTTTGTAATACACTGAGATCACTCAAATACGCACTATGAACAACAATTGAAGAACGGAATCAGCTTTGGAATAATGTTTATCTATCTACCCCTTAAGTCTCAACCTATCCTTAAATACTCTCCAAGCCACATTCGACCGTTGGCTCTTTCCTTGAGAGTTTTTGTCTTCCCTTTCTTGGACAGACTTTATAAGGCAAGTCTTTTTGATCGTTGAGGGTAGATCAGATCCCCTTAGATTCTGTTCGCCCATACAATCAGAATCTGGGCTTCCATAAGTGCTTTATTCTTCTTTGGAAGTTGTCCACTAATTGATCCTGTCAATCAGATTAACATAACAGAGTCAACATGAATAAGGTAAGTGAAATACTCTACTGTTGGTGATCTTATCTTGTAGATACATCTTAAGTCGATGGACTTTAAGTTCGAGTCTACCTAGAATTTCGATGCAGGGTACGGTCGGACTTAAATTCTCGATGCAGGTACGGTCGACTTAAAGTCTCGATCGATCGAGTCTTCCGTCCGGTACGGACAGACTTTAAGACATCCCATGCTTTATCTTCTCGCTACAAGCGGAGACTTTAAAGCCTAAGTCTTTCTGAGTTCTTTTCCTTCAAGAGTTTAGTAAGAATCTCATTCATAAAATGTTTTGTAAACATCAAAACTAGAAGTTTTCTCAACACCAGCAATCCTGTTTGATCTTCTTCTAGGAGATGAAGATCTTGATATGGAGGATCTTGAGGCCATGTTCGGAGAAGGTTGGTTTTGGAGAAGATTGATTTAGAAAACGTTTTTCTCTGTTAGGGTTTGTAAACAAATCGTTCTGGAGAGTTGTGAGGAAAAGACACGACTTTTAGATGTTTTTATACCCTTGTTAGGAGAACAAGTGAACAGTCGCAACCCAAAACACATTAAAATGGCAATTATTCTAAACTTACAAGAATATTCAATCATATGCCAGAAAATATGCAAATCAATCATGCAGAAAAAACTTACTAATAAAAATTTACCAGATTTTAATAAGGAAATAACACACCAACCTAAAATACCATTATTTCCTTTTTGAATCTTCTTCTAAGAGTGAAATGTCCAAACGCTTGCTTCTTTTAGACTTTGTCATGTTCTCATAAACTTTATAAGAAAGGGTTAATAATATTTAATTTCCCACATATTGAATCGAATGTACCTTTGTCCAGCGTCTTTGTGAAGATATCTGCTAATTGATTCTTAGAATCAATGAATTCCACATATATATCTCCATTTTGCACATGGTCTCTAATAAAGTGATGTTTGATTTCAATGTGCTTTGCTCGGAATGTAGAATTGAATTCTTGGTGAGGTTTATAGCACTCGTATCATCACATCTTATTTCGGTGCGGTGCTTCTTCTTTTCCATAATCCAATAGTTGCTGTTTCATCCATAAAATCTGTGAGCAGCAACTTCCAAGAGCAACATATTCTGCTTCTGTAGTTGATAGAGCCACAGTATTCTGCTTTTTAGAAGACCACGATACCAACATCTGTCCTAGTAATTGACATGTTCCAGATGTACTCTTTCTATCTACTTTACATCCTGCTAAGTCAGCATCTGAGTAGCCAATGAGAGTAAAGTCTGTTTCTTTAGGAAATCACAGACCCAGAGATGGATAAGTGGCTATGTACTTAATAATACGCTTTACTGCTGTAAGATGAGATTCTCTTGGATCTGCTTGAAAACGAGCGCATACACACACACTGTATATAATATCTGGTCTAGATGCAGTAAGATAGAGAAGTGACCCAATCATACTTCTATAAGATTTTTGATCAACTTTCTTTCCTGATTCATCTTGATCAAATTTAATGGAAGTTGACATTGGTGTTTCGGTCTTCTTGCAGTTTTCCATTCCAAACTTCTTGACTAAATCTTTGGTATATTTCTCTTGATGGATGAACGTTCCACGTTTTGATTGGTTGATCTGAAGTCCTAGGAAGAAAGTGAGTTCTCCCATCATACTCATCTCAAATTCCTCCTGCATAGACTTTGAGAAGTTCTTGCACAATCGTTCATTAGAAGAACCAAAAATAATATCATCTACATAAATTTGTACTAAAAGAATATCCTTACCTTCCTTCTTGATAAATAAAGTTGTATCAACCATACCTTTCTTGAATTTGTTGTCTAATAAGAACTTACTGAGTCGTTCATACTAGGCTCGAGGCGCTTGTTTCAGTCCATACAGAGCATTTTTCAGTCTGTAAACATGATCTGGCTTTCTTGTTTCCTCGAACCCAGGGGGTTGTTCCACATAGATTTCTTCCTTGATGAACCCATTTAGAAAGACGCTCTTTACATCCATCTAAAATAGTTTGAAGTTCTGGTAGCAGGCATAGGCAAGTAATAGTCTAATTGTTTCTAGTCTTGCAACTGGGGCATGGGTTTCATCATAGTCTATTCTTTCAGATTGAGAATAACATTTTGCCATGAGCCTTGCCTTATTTCTGGTGACTTTTCCAAGTTCATTGACTTTGTTTCTGAAAACCCATTTAGTACCAATGATAGTTCGTCCTTTTAGTTTGGGCACCAATTCCCATACATCATTTCTCTTGAACTGTTGAAGCTCTTCTTGTATTGCCTCTATCCAGCTTTCATTTCCTAGAGCTTCATTAATTCCTTTGGGTTCTATTTCAGAGATTAGTGCAACAATACCTATGTCCTTTCTATTTCTTAATCTGGTTTGCATCCCCTCGTTGATGTTTCCAATCACAAGCTCCTAAGGATGACTAGACTTATGCTTCCAGTTTCTATTTGGAACTTCATTATTATCAGGATCTTCTGTTGATGCAGGAATATCAGGCTGAGTTGGACGTTTTTCATGAGTTACTTCTTTGACTGTTTCCTGGGAAGATTCTGCTTCTTTGTTGAGACCAGATCTTTCAGGAGCTACATTTGATTCTGATTCTTCGTATACTGTACTGCTCTGTTTTGAAACTTCTTTCTCCAGAAACTTTACGTTCATGGATTCTTCCACTGTCTGAGTGTTCTTATTGAACACTCTATATGCTTTGCTAGAGTTTGAATAGCCCTAGGAAAATACCTTCATCTGACCTTTCTTCAAACTTACTAGGTTGATGATTAACTTTTTTAAGGATATAGCATAGACAACCAAAAATTCGAAAGTAGGAAACAATAGGTTTTCTTTCTTTGAAAATCTCATAGGAGGTTTTCTCAAGAATTGGTCTAAGAAATACTCTATTAATAATATGGCAAGAAGTAGAAACTGCTTCTGCCCAGAACCGAGTTGCCACCTTGCTTTCTATAAGCAATGTTCTGGCCATTTCCTGCAAAGACCTATTTTTTCTTTCCACAACTCCATTTTGTTCTGGAGTGTAAGGGGATAAAAATGTATGATGTATACCATTTTTGTCACAAAAATTTGAAAAGTCTTGATTCTCAAACTCTCCCCCATGATCTGTTTTGATACTTGAAATAGAGTACCATTTTTCATTTTGGACCTTCTTTGCGAATGTTGAGAAATATGAGAATGTATCTCTTTTATTTGCTAGAAAATATACCCATGTAAATCGAGAGTAATCATCTACTATCACAAGACAATACTTCTTACCTCCAATGCTTTGGGCTCTGGTTGGTCTAAATAAGTCCATGTGAAGAAGCTGTAACACATGATTAGTAGAAATTTGTTTTATAGACTTGAAAGAGCTTCTTACCTATTTTCCCAGTGTACATGCAGAGCAAAGCTCTGTTTTCTTGTAACTTAGTGAAGGCAAGCCACGAACAAGCTTTTTGCTGGCAAGCTTGGAAATTTGTTTCATACTGACATGCCCGAGTTTGCGGTGCCACATATCTACTTCATCTTGGATTGATAATAGACATTTTGCAGTATCTTCATTTATGTCCAGAAGATAAATGTTCCCATGTCTTCGTCCAGTAAAAGTTTGTGAAGAGTCATTGCTTGTTCCAGAACATAGGTTCTCTTTGAAGTTTATTCTGAAGCCAGCATCACATAACTGGTTGATGCTCAGAAGATTGTAGTTTAATCCTTTGACTAGAAAAACATTGTTGATGATTAAGCTACCAATCTTGACAGTTCCCTGTCCTATAATGTTTCCTTTAGTGTTTTCTCCAAACAAAACTGTTCCTCCCTTGATTCTTTCGAATCCAATGAACATCTTTGAGTCTCCTGTCATATGTCTTGAACATCCATTGTCCAAATACCATTTCTTCTTACTTTTGAAGCTTACCTGCAATGTTTACATATACTCATTTTTTCTTTGGTACCCAAATTTTCTTGGGTCCATTGTAGTTAGTAGTATAAGCTTTTTCTATCAATTTCTTTTGAACAGGTTTCCAGACTTTAGGACATTTGTTTTCAAAATGTTCTTTTTCTCCACAGTTAGAACATCTAAGATTGTTTCTACCAATAGGTCTTACAAAATTATTTTTGAAATGATTTTTGTAAGCTTGTCGAGGAGGTCTTTGTCTTATTCTTTCCTTGACTTTAGGAAAATCAATCAGGGAATCATTTTCCTTATAAAAACCAAGTCCTGACTTATCATAATAAGGAATTTGAATGGAAAGTATATGCTGTAGGGTTTTTGATCCTTTAGAAAACTTTGTGGTAATATCTAAGAATTCCTTTTTGAAAGAATCATTCTCCTTTTGCAAGGTATCTCGATTTTCCTTTGTTTCCAAAAATTCCTTTTTAATAGATTCATTCTCATTTAAAAGAAACTCTCGATTTTCCTTTATTTCCAAAAATTCCTTTATGAAATCATCCAATTTTCCTTTCAAAGAAACGTTCTGTTTATTCAACTTGTAATTTTCCTTTTTTAATATGAAGATCCTTTTCAGAGTAGATTTTAGATTAGAACAAAGCTCATTTATATAATCTGAAACTTCTAAAAGAATATCAGAATGATTTACCTCGATTTCTCTGTCTGAGTCTGAGCCTGAATCTGTTTCAGAGTCTGAGTCTAAGTGTGTCATAAGACAGATGTTTCCATATTCGTCTTCACTATCCTCAACTTCTGTGTCACTCCATGTTTCAGCTTTGAGAGCCTTCTTGTACTTCTCGAATTTCCCTTTGTTCTTTTTGAGTTTGGAACAATTCTGTTTAATATGTCCCTTTTTCTTACACTCAAAACAAATTACCTTTTTGGTATAATCATCATCGTCATCAGTTCTGCGTTGTCCAGATTGTCTGTTTTGTTTCCTGTTGTTGAACTTCCTGCCTTTTCTGTTTAATTTCTTTACCTTTTTTTATCAGCAGTGCAAGTTCCTTGTCGTCTAGCTCTTCCTTAGAATCTATATCATCAGAATCAGTATTAGACTTAAGAGCAATGGACTTTTTACCTCTGGATTCCACTTCCTCGTTCATTTGTTCTGCCTCATAGGACTGCAGAGTGCCTACGAGCTCATCGATTGTTAGTGGTGAAATCCGCAGAGTTTCTCTAATAGATGTCTTCAAATTGTTCCATTCTTTTGACAGTCCTCTCAGAAGTTTGTTGACCTTCATTGGTCCAGGAACAGGTTGTCCTTGATATGCCAATCCGTTTACAATTTCTATAAAACGACTGAACATATCTCCTATTGACTCTCCCTGCTTCATCTTGAAGGATTCATATTGACCAAGTAAAATATTTACTTTGGTCTCTTTAACACGATCAGTTCCTTCATAGGTTACATGCAATCTATCCCATATTTCCTTTGCTGTATCACAAGAAGATATTCGATTATATTCATTAGGTGATAAAGCACAATAAAGAGAATAGATGGCCTTAGCATCAAGAGTTTGTCTCTTGGTTATCTCTTCTGGAGAAAGAGTGGCAGATGGTTCTGTTTCTTTCCCATCGGTACTTTTTGACGTCTTTCTAGCGTTATTAGTGGGCTCAATTCCCCTCTCAACCACATCCCATTCTAGTGGATTTTTCGACCTGAGAAAGGCCTTCATTTTATTCTTCCAGATATTGTAATCCTTGCCGTCGAAGTATGGTGGACGAGTGTTGCTCTGCCCCTTGTTCGTGCAAGTTATATGCTGATGTATACATTGTACATGGCCATGTGAGTTTTCTTTTGGTCATTTTCCTTGTTCGTGCAAAAAAGCTTTTTATAATATGCATAATGTGCTCATTTGAGGGAATATGCTATGCTTGCCAAGATTCTCTTTGAAAAAATGTGCTATAATTAAATGATGTGGCAGATATGATGTTATCAATTATATTAGTAGATTGAGTAAGAACAACGAAATTGAAATTAAAGGGAATCAAATGACAAATTGGGCAAGATGAAAGGCTTTCCCATTATTTTATAATTTCTTCATTCAGTTGGACAATCCCCAAGGAATTTTCATTTATGGTAGAAGTCCAATACCCCTCCTTCACAGTCCATCAAGCACCTCTTCCAATATCAAGTTCAAACAATCAAAATACCTCTCTCATGCATATTCGATCTTCTTTACTATTACTTCTCAATTTTCGCGCTTGTGTCCGAAACTTCTCCGTTTAGTTGGGCTTTCTCCTTTATGGGAATGTTTTGTTTATGGGTTAAGTAAACATTGCATAATCTAAAGGGCATAAAGGATCATACAAATCAGCTCTTATTGATTGCCTTCATCAATGTCGATCTATTTGGCTTTGGGAGGAATCCACGACCTTCCGTCCACATAAATGTCGATCTATATGGATTAATGGACAAATGTATAGGGACATTTGTACATGATCTTTTGTACATTTATATAGTGATGCATCAAGATTTAAATGCTTAGTGGATGGAGTAATTTTAAAATTGTAGGGGTTTCCCTTTGCTTGTATGTTTCTTTTATTGCCCCCGAGTCCAATAAATAATAACATTGTTATTGAGAACACGTTTGTATTAGTTGTTGTTGAGAAAACTCCTAGTTTTGATGCTAACAAAACATCTTATGAATGATATTTATATATCAAACTCTTGAAGGAAAAGGACACAGAATGACATAGGCTTTAAAGTCTGCTTGTTGCAGAAGATAAAGCATAAGATGTCTTAGAGTCTGACCGTATCAGACGGAAAGACTTATCTAGACTGAGATCTAAGTCTGACCGTACCAGACTGAGATTTTAAGTCTGAAAGAACCAGACTGAAAATTTAGGCAGACTCAGATCTTAAGACGATCAGACTTAAGATGAACCTACACGTTAAGATCACCAACGGTAGAGTATTTTCACTTACCTTATTTATGTTGATTCTGTTATACTAATCTGATTGACAGAATCAATTAGTGAGCAACTTCAAATGGAGAATAGAGCACTTATGGAAGCCCGGATTCTGGTTGTATGGGCGAACAGAATCTAAGGAGATCTGATCTACTCTCAACGGTCAAAAAGACTTACCTTATAAAGTCTGTCCAAGAAAGGGAAGACAAAACTCTCAAGGAAAGAGCCAACGGTCGAGTTTGGCTTGGAGAGTATTTACGGGTAGGTTGAGACTTAGGGGAAGAAGAGATGAACATTATTCCAAAGCTGATTCGATTCTTCAATTGTTGTTCATAGTGCGCATTTGAGTGATCTCAGTGTTTTACAAAAAGAGAGTGACTTAGTGAGACAGATCATCACTGAGTACAAACACTCGAAAGTGTGTAATCACCGTTGATCATATAGTGAAATACAGTCGATTGGCCGGTCGCCCGGAGAGTGGACGTAGGCTTGTCAAAAACCGAACCACTATAAACAGTGTTTGCAATCTTCTCTAACTCTCTCTACTTGATTTCAGTTAGTTGAATGCAAAAGTTATATATATTATTGTGATTAATCTCTCTACACCTATTCACCCCCCCTCTAGGTGTTAATACTAGTTTCTAACAATTGGTATCAGAGCCTCGTGCTCGAGATCTTGAAGTGTTTGTTACTTCTGAGTTAAAGATCCTCTATGGCTAGTATTCTTGCACCAGGTTTAATTGACTCACGTGCCTGTATATAACGTTTACATACGGCAGATACATAACTTCATACTGCTTCTTTAATGCAACATATTCTTTTCAAGCTGCAACAGTGGGAATATAGGGAACGGCAATCACATTTAAACTGTTCATCCTCGCGACTGTTCCTGCAAAAGCTTCGGTCATGTCAAGTTTTTCCATGGCTTCTCCATTTGGCAATTTCCAGTCAAAATGATGTAGTAATGATGCTAATACAACTTCAATATTTGCATTGGCTAATGCAATGCCAGGACATGCCCTCCTTCCCGATCCAAATGGGAGAAGCTCAAAGTTTGTCCCTATAAAATCCATCGTAGATTCAGGAAACCTCTCTGGTTCAAACTTCTCTGGATCTGTCCAATGACGCGGATCTCTTCCTATCGCCTTTACATTAGTAAGGATTCTTGAGCTCACCGGAATTTTGTATCGTTGATTTCACGTTCTTCAGTTGCTTCTCTGGGAATCAAAGGAACTGGAGGGTGGAGCCTAAAAGATTCTTTAATGATTGAAAGCAAGTACTTGAGTTTATTGAGGTCCGATTCCTCTAAGCAACCCTTTTCTTTTAGGAGTTCTCTCACCTCGGCTTGGGCCTTGGCCATTACTTTCGGATTTCGGATTAATTCTGACATTGCCCATTCAATAAGTGTTGACGTAGTGATACTCCCGGCAACAAATAAGTCCTACAATTTGCAGTGCGTTAATTGACTTGTTAGTAAGTTCAAGAAAGTAAACCTTTGAATGTTTACTAGTGGAAGTGATAAATCTTGCTAATTCATAGATAACCCCTTTATGTATTGGTCACCACTAAATATACTAATTTTAGTTTACTAATTAAATTTTCTTAGAATACATTAATGCATACATACCATAATGATGCCTTTAATCTTCCTGGCTGTCAGATTCAAGCCAAGATCATTGGTCTCCCGGAGTCTAAAGAGCACGTCAAGTATATCTTCTCTTCCTCATGTATCGTCGTTGCTTCTCAAGGATTGTTCTCTTCTCATGATCTCACGGTCATCAAGAATGCTATCAAGAATGCTATCGATCTTTCTCTGCAGCATCCTAAACTTGAAATTCATTCCCATCATGTCGGGAAGAAATTTGAAAGAAGGGAAAATGTCTGACACGCTAAAGCCCCCGGTAAAATGAAGATATCACTGCCTATCTCTCATGACTCTTCGTGTTTTTGGTCGAAAGATTGTTCTGTTTCCGATAAAAGTTGTTTCGGCGCACATATTAAAGTGTCCTTATTACTATTTATTTACACATGTCTTTTCATATATTTAAGGTATGTCAAGAGTCGTGTTTTAAGCCTACATATAAAAACGAGTCTTGTAGTTGGTTTAATTGCATGGTGAATGAAAAGACATTTCAGCAAGAAAAGTACCGTATTCATCCCCTTCCTTGAGAGCTCCTCTTGTGAGAGTATTATCAGAGTTGTGCGACTTTGATATTCAATAATTGGTATCAGAGCGAGGTTATCTAGGACCGAGAGCACAGTTGTCAAGGACCGTGAGTCAAGTCTTCCAAAGCATAGTTCGTGAAGACGGTGGTCAAGGACCATTGTTCGTGAGCAGGTGGTCGAGAACCCGAATACGTCGAAGTTCTGTTGGTGTACAGTCAGGGACTGTGATCGATTGATCGAGGATCAAGGTTTCTTGGAGTAGTGCCGGGCATTATTTCAAGTCAGATGGCGGATGTTTCAAATTCGACGAATAGCATTGAGAAGCCCAACAACTCCAACTACAATAATTGGAGTGTCAGGATGCAGTTTTATTTGCTGGGTTAGGATTTGTGGGATATTGTTGGCGGTAGCAACACCACGGCACCTAGAGATGATGATGAACAGAGGAGATGGAAGATCAAAGCGGGTAAGGTGCTTTATGCTCTTGCTGTAACTGTCAAAGATGATTTATTGCCGCACATTAAGAGTACGTAGACTCCCAGGGAGGCGTGGGATAACTTGGCAGCATTATTCGCAAGGTCAAATGATGCCAAGCTACAAAGGTTGGAGAACGAGCTACTGTCGATGTCACAACAAAATATGACGGTGAGTCAGTATTTCTCCAAAGTTAAGTCTATTTGTGACGAAATTTCAAGGTTGGATCCTGTTAATGCCATCTCAGAAACAAGAATGAGAAGAATTATTATTCATGGGTTAAAGCCGGAGTATAACGGTATTATTACGGCTACTCGTGGATGGGCAACTCAACCAACGTTGACCGATTTGGAGAATATTCTGGCTAACCAAGAGACTTCAGATAGTCAAATGTCTAAGGTTTCGATTAAGGAAGAAGAAAGTGCCCTCTTCAGTGATAAAAGAGGGTTCAAGGGCCAGAGGCGAACCGGTGCTGACAATACTTGTGGATGGCAAAAGCAACCAGCTCGTGAATGATGGCAAAAGCGTCCAAGAGAGTCAAGCCTTCGACCAGGGGGAGTCGGGCGACGTGATGGCAAAAGACGTAGTGGACGATGTTACGTCTGCGGCAAGGAGGGCCACTTTGCCAGAGATTGTCGAGCGAAGCAAGTTGAAGGAAATGTTGTAACATCATTGAAGAGGAATGATTTCGATGAAGAGAATGAATGGGATTTCTAAACGTCTGTTGCAATAGTGGCGTTAGACGAGTTTGCTGCCTCTTCCACAATCGAGTTAAACGATGTGATGGCATTAATCTCTGTAAGTGAAAAGTCAATTAATTATGATTACGACTGGATTGTTGATTCAGGGTGTTCGAGTCATATGACCGGAGATCAAGGCAAGCTGTCAAACATGCATAATTATGTCGGAGGATGTGTTGTTATTACTGCAAACGGCTCGAGGTTGCCGATTACTCATATCGGCGAGACGATGATAACTCCTCGATTCAATTCACAACAAGTTGAATTGAAAAGTGTGTATCATGTGCCAGGAATGAAGAAGAATTTATTGTCTGTGTCCCAGCTCACAGACTCGGGTAATTATGTGGTGTTCGGTCCACAAGATGTTAAGGTGTACTGAAGTTTGAAGCCCACTAGTCGACCAATCATGGAGGGACGTCGACTGGAGTCCGTTTACATGATGTCTGCTCAAACAACATACGTAAACAAAACCCGAAGGAATGATACATCTGATTTATGGCATGCGCGGCTTGGGCATGTAAGTTATCACAAGTTGAAGGTGATGATGCAAAAGAACATGCTGAGGGGTCTTCCCCAGTTGGAAGTGCAATAAAATGTGGTTTGTGCTAGGTGCCAGTATGGGAAGGCACATCAACTTCCATATGAGGAATCGTCGGTCAAATCTCGGATGCCTCTCGAGCTCGTTTACTCGGATGTGTTTGGTCCAGTGAAGCAGCAATCTGTTAGCGGATTCAAATATATGATCACTTTCATCGACGACTTCTCCAGGTACGTGTGGGTTGATTTCATGAAGGAAAAATCTGAGGCGTTTATCAAATTTAAGGTGTTTAAAGAGAATGTTGAAAGTGAAGTATGCAGAAAGATTCGTTGCTTACGCACTGATAATGGGGGAGAATACACTTCCTACGAGTTTATGAAGTATTTGTAAAAGTACAAGGTACGTCGACAATATAATTGTCTGTATACGCCACAGCAGAATAGTGTTGCCGAAAGAAAGAATTGGCATCTAGCTGAGACATGGAGGAGCATGTTACACGCGAAGAATGTTCTACCAAGGTTTTGGGCTGAATGTATGAAGACGGCGGCTCATGTGACTAACAGACTACCACAAGTAAGGCTTGGTTTTATGTCACCATATAAGAAGCTATGGAATCGCAAGCCTGTGGTAAGTCATTTTAAAGTTTTCGGATGTGTATGTTATGCATTTGTACCTGATCATCTTCGCAGCAAATTCGACAAGAAGGCAGTCCGCTGCATATTTGTGGGATATGATGATCAACGGAAGGGGTGGAAGTGCTGCGACCCTATAATAAGGAGGTGTTATACTTCAAGGAATGTGGTGTTCGACGAAATGTCATCTTGGTGGTCACATCAAGTTGTTGAATTGCCAAATTCACAACATTTTAATGAAGAGGTCGAAGAAAGGCTAAAAGAATTCGATAAGAATCAGCCTGTTGAAAAAGATGTCAAAGCACAATCACCAGGATCGACAAGTTCATTTAGTGAGCATCCAAGGTCAACAGAAGAACTTCGACCAAGTCAGGTCGAAGAACTTGAAGAGGAGGAGCCTCAATTTCGGAGATCGACAAGGCAAAAGAAGCTAAACCCCAAGTATGCCAATGTGACATTGACTGAAGATGTTGGCGTGGTCAAGCCTTTGACATATGAAGAAGCCTTGAAGGGTACAAAATGGATGAAGGCCATGGAAGAAGAAATCCTCGCACTAAAGAAGAATGAGACACGGGACTTGGTATCGAAACCTAAAGAGGTACGCCCTATTTCTTGTAAATGGGTTTATAAACTTAAAACTCGACCAGATGGGTCAATTGAGAGGTATAAAGCACGTTTAGTGGCTCGAGGATTTTCGCAAAAATATAGGGTTGATTATGAAGAAACCTTTAGCCCAGTGGCAAAGGTTACCACAGTTCGAGTTCTATTAGCACCTACAGTGAGCAAGTTGTGGAATGTGTGGCAGATGGATGTGAAGAATGCTTTCCTACATGGAGAACTCGAGCGAGAAGTATACATAGAGCAACCGAATGGCTTCAAGAGCAAAATTCATCTAGAATATGTCTGCAAGCTAAAGAAAGCATTATATGGCTTGAAGCAAGCCCCAAGAGTGTGGTATGGAAAGATTGCAGAATTCTTGTTGAAGAAGGATTATAATGTAGCTCCAACAGACTCAAGCCTATTTGTGAAGGCAAAAGATGGAAATGTTGTAGCTGTGCTGATTTATGTGGATGATCTCATCATTACTAGAGATGATGAAGATGAGATATGTCGAATTAAAGCCAACCTCTCTATGCGGTTCCAGATGAAGGAGCTTGGAGAACTGAAACACTTTTTGGGGCTCGAGATTGATAGGACAAAGGAAGGATTATTCCTATGTCGACAAAAGTATGCACGAGAGCTCTTGAAAAAATTCAGAATGCTTGATTGCAAACCTATATCTACTCCATTGGATGGGAATGCAAAGCTATGTGCTGAAGAAGGTCGAGAGCTTGAAGATTCGACTATGTATAAGCAATTGGTAGGTAGTCTAATTTACCTTACCATAACTCGGCTTGACATCGCTTTTGCAGTAGGAGTAGTGAGTCGATTCATGGAGAAGCCAAGGAAGCCTCACTTGGATGCAACCAAGCATATCCTAAGGTATGTAAAGAAGACTTTTGATTTTAGGCTTTTGTATAAAAAGGAATCATCAAGTGAGTTAGTCAGTCATTGTGATGCCGACTATGCTGGAGATTAACACACACGGCGATCAACTACTGGATACTCGTTTAATCTTGGACCAGCAATAGTATTCTGGTGTAGTAAAAGATAGCTAACTGTGTCTTTGTCTACAACAAAAGCTAAATACAGAGCAGCAGCAATGGCAGCTCAGGAGAGCACATGGCTAGTGTAGCTATTGGATGATCTTCATCAGTCAATAGATTATTCGACAATATTGTATTATGATAATCTATCCACTATAAGCTTGGCAGAGAATCCAGTTTTCCATGCTAGGACTAAGCATGTGGAAGTCCACTATCACTTTCTGTGAGAGAAAGTGTTGAAGGGCGAGATCAAGATGAAGTACATCAATACAGGTGATCAAGTTGCTGATGTTTTCACCAAAGGTCTTGGAGTTGCAAAGTTTGAAGAGTTCCAAGCTTAGCTTGGTATGGTCACGAGGACTATTCTTAGAGAGAGTAGCCGGTGAGGGGGAGTATTGAAGATATCACCGCCTATCTCTCATGACTCTTCGTGTTTTTGGTCGAAAGACTGTTCCGTTTCCGATGAAAGTCGTTTCGGCGCACATATTAAAGTGCCTTTATTACTATTTATTTACACATGTCTTTTTCATATATTTAAGGTATGTCAAGAGTCGTGTTTTAAGCCTACATATAAAAATGAGTCTCGTAGTCGGTTTAATTATATGGTGAATGAAAAGACATTTTAGCAAGAAAAGTACTGTATTCATCTCCTTCCTTGAGAACTTCTCTTGTGAGAGTATTATCAGAGTTGTGCGACTTTGATATTCAATATAAAATATATTGCCTCTTGGACTGCTGAAATGAATTCCTCTTGTTGTTTACAGTTTTGGCCGATGGCTGCCTTGGAGACTATGCTATTTGTGAAAGCATGGATTTTCTTGCTGAGGTTGAAAGGTGAACTGGACAAGGAGCGTATGTAGTTGATGAGATTTCTCGTTTCCTCTTCTCTAATTGATTTAAAAGATCGAACACGCTGACTGCCGAGGAATTCCATAACGTAAATCTTAGGCAATTGTCTCCACTCTTCTCCATATGGATAAAAGATCGGACTTGGGAAAATGCTCATCTCTGTGTATGAGTGTCGTGACCTTCTCGAAGGAGATTAATGGATTACTAAATGCAGTGCTTAGCACGGACTCTCCCAAGTCCTACCAATCGCAACTTGGTACTCGATTCAACCATGATATTTATTTTACCTATTGGAACCATCGCTAATCGGTTTTGGGTCGATTAGACACCCAAGTAAAATGTGAGGGTACATTTTACTTCTACGAACCAAAAATCATGAGTTCGGGTACTTGTACCTTTTCTCTTTATTTCGAAAATGTTTTGCATGCAGTCTTTGTTCATTTTTTTTATGCCACTAACATGTGATGAGTGATCAGACAAGTGAGCACTCAAGAAAGTAACAACCAACAATCAATGCAGTAGATAAATTGCGAAGGAATTTAAGAACCTGGATGCGCTAAGCAAGTGTATCCCCCTATCCATTGCCACAAGTTTCTACGTTGGAAATTTTGCTTCTACTTTCAAATCGATGGACGGATGATGAACCGTGACGGTGGCCCGATGATGCTTATTGTGCTATAGCTATTCTTGACGAAACCTTGATATTGCTTGACGATTTCCTCGGGTTTGTGCCTGATGTTGGTCTCCTTCAAGTGTGGTAGCAGCTTCGTAGATGAGGAATGAGGTGGACTACTAGATGGAGATGGTGACGACAAGCGAGCTGCGTGATTTCTTTGGTATCTTCGAGTATTGTGTGTCGAGCTTGGAGTCCCTCAAGGTGGACGTTCTTCTCTGTGGTATCCCAAGTTTTGACTTTGTGCATGTATTCCCATAAAAAAATGATAATGGGACGCTGATGAGGAATAGGTGTGAAAGCCCACAATGATTAAGAAATTGAATTATTTCCTCTTCTTTTTGCGAGGCTTAACCTGGACATTAAATGAAAGCCCGGTTACAAAAGTTTGAATGGAAAAATAGAATAAAAAAAAATCAAACTAAAAGAAGAAGAGAAAATGCTTCATGAAAGTGGTCAATGTCCAATGACAGTGGATGTCGTTAGTGATGAATCGGACCTTCAGCAAGAAGAAGGAATTCGTGGTCTCTAATTGTCTTTGTGATTGCTTCACTCCTACAACGTAGACTCATAGAGGAAAACCACGATGATAATAAACAAACCTCTTTCTATTTTTCCCCTCTTCCCTCATGCCTCAAGGTGTTTAGGCTGACCTCCTTTTATAGTGGCCTCAAGCGTCTCTTTCTACGGGCAATTTTCTAAGTTTCCTTTTCTCATTGCCTTAATTCATGGTCTGCAAATTGGTACGTGATTTTGTGGCCAGCTCAATCTTTCCTATTTCATGTAAGCTATTTAGACCTGAATGTCTTGATTCCTTCTTTTGTCAAATTTCCTGCCTTCCTAATTTTTGGCTCTTGATTCTTAATCAGAAATTCGGATCCTCATTTACCAAAACCCGAATATCCATGAGAACAAGAATGGCTGACCAGGATTCCAACCTTCCTTGCATAGCCAATTAGATTAGTCCCATCTTATTTTCCAGCTCATTAGCTTTCTTTTGTAAGTCTCCATAGCCCACACTTGCCACAAATGTTTTCGTTTTCTTCCCTCCATTCCGTCCGTCTTATCCCATGAATTCCTCCGAAGATTCTTTGTGAAAATTGCAACCCCCTAGTATCCAATTAATTTCCTTCCGAATTTTCTATCCTCACGTGTGCAATTTATCTGTCCCCTTCCTCATATTATGGGCGAGGTTCATGGTCCCTTATTAGGCTGAACATAATTTCCGGTTTTGCTTAAGGGTCAAGTCAGCCTGCAAATATAGCCACATGTTAGGTCAAAATTTAGGTGTCAACAATGAGAAAGATGGTCGTTGCGCAAACGTAAGCTCCTAGGTCTTGAAAACTTCTTCGGCTATGTCGGGACTAGAAATAGCAATGAGCGAGATCTGACCAAGTTGAAGATGGAAAATGGGTCCATATGTTTTGGCAAGGTCTCTCAGGCGATGGTGAGGTAGTGCGCCGATCATATGGTGCAAATTCCCTATGAGCGGCAATTTTTTGGGCCCTGGTGGGAGATGCTTCAGCTTTGAACTTCTCTTGGAAAACTTGATGAGGAAGAAGAGGAAGAGGAGAGAACAAAGGATGAGAAGAAGCATTGTGGAAGACTTTGAGAAATGGTCTTGGGATGGTGGCTTTTGTGCGGTGAGAGGTGGTGCTTACCCTCTTGGTCAGATCTTACATAATTTTACCCTCTTGGTCATATCTTATATAATTTAGACAAGGATGATTGGGTGACAGTTTTTAATCTATTTTAAAAAAGGATAATATCACCAAAAACCTCAATCTTTACATATTGTGACACATTTACCCTAAACTTTTTTTGTAACACCAAAAACCCTAAATTTTACCCCGTGTGACACATTTACCCTAAACTTTTTTTGTGATACAAAAAATCCCAAACTTTGCCCTATGTGACACATTTACCCCAAACTTTTATTCTAAATGGCATTTTCATCTTTTACTTTTTCTTTCCTTTTTTTTTTTCCTTTTTTCCTTTTTCTTTCTTTCTTTTTTTTCCTCCTCCACTGCCGCCGGAGGAGCCACCGGTGTCAGCCCTTAGGCGAGGGCAGCCCCCGCCGGATCTGGTGAGGGTTGCCCTCGCCTGCTACGGCCAAGTGACGGCGAGGGCAACCCTCACTAGATCCGGCGGCAAGCTCGCCCGCTCAGGCGAGGGCAGCCCCTGTCGGATCTAGCGAGGGTTGCCCTTGCCTGCTACAGCCAGGCGACAGCAAGGGCAACCCTCGCTAGATCCGGCGGTTCCTTCGGCGACAGTGGAGGAAGAAAAAAAAGAAAGAAAGAAAAAGGAAAAAAAAGGAAAAAGGGGAGAAAAAGTAAAATATGAAAATGCTCTTCAGAATAAAAGTTTGGGGTAAATGTGTCACACAAGGCAAATTTTGGGATTTTTTGTGTCACAAATTTTTTTTTATGATAAATGTGTCACACGAGACAAAGTTTGAGATTTTTTGTGTCACAAAAAAAAGTTTAGGGTAAATGTGTCACACAGGGTAAAGTTTCGGATTTTTCGTGGTATTCTCCCATTTAAAAATAACAGTATATTCTGAACCACAAAAAACCATATAACAAATAATTATAAATTGTTGTGGGGTTTATTCATTCAAGAATTTGTGACTCATTATAAACTATTATTCTCATAGTAATCCAAAAACTATTATGTTAACAAAGTTTGAGAATTAAAATCAAACCACACTCTTTACTTGTGAAAAAAATACAAATGAGCAAGATTCGCAATTTTTTTCATGCAGAAGATATCCATTTTCCCTAACCAAAGTCATATTTTTGGGTTAAAAAATAAAAGGAGAATGTCTTCGCGAATAAACCGGCCCTCAGCGGTAGCCAAATGATGAACCACAAAATAATGCAGGGGATGCTACCTAGTGTATTTATAGAGAGCTCTTTCAAACTCTTGTTGTCCACGCAGTGATCCAACCCTTTCTACTCACTGTTTCTCCTCAAGAACTAGAAGAAACCCTCTCGCCAAGAACAATCACCTCTCAGTTGTGGGGGACGATGATGTTTCCCATGTTGGAGATTGGGATGGGCCTAGTGGCTCTCATTGTTTTTGCAGTTTTCCATTGGAAGCTAAAATGGAGAAACCGGTCTAACATTGGAGAGCTTCCTCCAGGCTCCATGGGGTTGCCATACATAGGAGAGACAATCCAGTTCTTCATTCCTAGCAGATCCAGAGACATGCCTCCTTTCATCAAGAAGAGAGTTAAAATGTACATCGACTGATTCATATCATAGATTTATCCTGCAACATTATGTTTTGATTGTTGTTATTCGTGCATGTTTTAATGTTTAAACTTCATTCTTTGGGGATTATTCTTTTTCAGGTATGGAACCTTGTTTAAAACAAGCTTGGCCGCTCGTCCCGTGGTGGTGTCGACAGATCCAGAGTTCATTAAATTTGTTCTTCTCCAGGAAGGAAAGTCCGTGGAGACATGGTACTTGGACTCCTTTTCTAAGCTTGTGGGTCATGATCCGCAAGACTTGGAAGTCAAGACTAATGCAACTGGGTACATCCACAAACACATCCGATCTTTGATCTTAAATCACATGGGTTCTGAGAGCCTCAAAGGTGAGCTTCTTCGTCAGATTCAAGCCAAGACTGAGACGATGCTAGATGCTTGGTCAGCTCAAGAATTTGTAGATGTCAAGCATGATTGTTCCCTGGTAAGTATTTCTAGCGCTAATGCTAATCTAAAAGCTAACCACACTTTACTAAACCCCAGATTTACGAGTGTATGAATGAAATAAGGGCATGAAGTCATTGACTGTGGAAATTATTAATGCTCTCTCATCATTGGCCACCGGCTGCGCATGAGTTTTGCAGATGATATTCAAGTTTACATCGAAGCTTCTCCTAGGTTATGATGCCGAAAAATCAGCAAAAAGTGTTGCGGAGGATTTCCACACTCTCATGAATGGTCTCATGTCCCTTCCGATAAACATTCCAGGCACTGCTTTTCACAAGAGCTTAAAGGTGCTGCTACAACTACTAGTTACTGCATGTTAACACCCACTTAAATTCTCTTAAAAAAAAAAAAAAAAAAAACGTGCAGAGCCAAGAGAAGCTACTGAATATGATTGGTGGAAAGATCGCCGAGAGAATGGCCGCACCGGCAGAAGCCAGCAAAGGGGACTTCCTTGACCATATCATTGGGGACATGAAAACTCAGAGCTTTCTTTCAACTAAATTCATCACTTACGTGATCATGGGTCTCCTACTTGCCAGCTTTGAGTCCATACCTACCACTGTAGTCATGGCCCTTATACTTCTTACAGAGAACCCTAAAGCGCTTCAGAAACTGATCGTAAGTTAGTCGATTTTACATCGCAAGTTCTAATTAATCGCATCGTAGCATGTGCCATTCCATCTTTCTTTATTTTATTTACAATAACTTTTTTCACCTCCAATTTTATATCAGAAGGAAAATCAGGAAGCCCTTCATAATAGAAGGATTTCGGGCGCAGAAGGAATAACGTGGGAGGAATATAAATCAATGCCTTACACTCTGCATGTGAGTTTTTTCGCTTCATCTACGATTACGTGTCTATTCTAAGATGAAGTATAACGACGAATTGATGGAATGCTAGGTGGTCAATGAATCACTCAGATTGGCTGGCAATATCCCCGGTGTCATGAGAAGAGCAATTAAAGACATTGAATGGAATGGTAAACTTGCCAGAATAGGATGTTTTGCTTGAGCACGCATATATAGGCTAGCTAGGGCTTCAAACGAAAAAAAAAAAAACAAGTTTACAAGATTTTAGCTTTAGCTTGAAATTGACCCATATGATTCTTTTTCTTATTTTCTTTTTTATATTTGGTGATTAACAGGATATGTAATTCCGAAAGGTTGGACCATTGTCCTTAGTCAATTGGCTTTACACCTAAACCCAGAAGTGTACGAAGATCCCCTAGCCTTTAATCCATCTCGATGGGAGGTAATATCTTCATGTATAATTCTCTGCATAGAATTAGAGTAAAGTGCATTATTAACAATTCAGCTTAAATATTTTGATATTTATTAAACTTTCTTGTTTTTGGGCGTCGGCATTTTTATATTATCAACAGCAAATGGATAGAGCGAACGTCGAGGGAAGATATTATATACCCTTTGGTGGGGGTGGGAGGCCATGTGCTGGAGCTGAATTTACCAGAGCTTTCTGTGCAGTATTTCTCCAAGTTTTCGTGACCAAATACAGGTAAAATCACATAAAAATTTCTCCATGCTCACAAATTATATTTTCTACTAAACTGTGCTGGTCAATATTGGACAGGTGGACAAAGGTGAGGGGAGGAGAAATCATTCGCACGCCGTTTTTAAGGATTGGAGGTGGTTTTGATATCAAGGCCTCCAAGATACAAGGATAAGCACTCACGGCACAGCCCTGTTGTAAAATATGCGTTCCTTCCACTATAGATTGTCGAAATAAGATATTGTGGAAGCTAGTTAAGGATTAAATTTGGCCATATGGCCACCGGTTTGTGAGCACCTGTAGCCTTCTTTCGTATGAACACATAAGGTCCTCTTTAGGTTGTAATCTTACACTATTTCTACCCTATTATGAACTTCTGATCTTGGGTGCTAAAAATATATCTGTGTAAGAGCGAGTATTATAGATGTAAAAGCGTCCAGCCCCCTCCTGTATATTCTTATTTACCTATGTGGCAAAACAATGGCTAAAAAAATAGCAAGATTTGTGGAAGTAGTTTGTTATCACAGAAAGATGTGACTCTTGGTTATAAAAAGAGGTCAAGTGATTGTTGACATGAAAAGTGGTGATGATTTATCATGAAAATAGGGGAAAATGTATCGATTAGTTGTCATCTATAGATAGGACCAAATCATACACTATTCATCACAACTATTTAAGGATTACAATAGTTCAAAGCTACAACTTTTTCTTTGTAAGCTCTCTTCTTATCTTTCCATATGCACAACTTTGATAACACATTCAAGGTAAAACTCCAAGAGAGAAATTGAGTAATTGTTAAACTCATTTATCTGTGGCTTTAGTGTATATCATGGAAGTATATTAGTTCTAAACTTCGCAGCAATAATAGCTGAGGCAAATAATACTTTAAGGATATAGATCATCATGCATCAAAACATCCAATGACCTATAACTATGGTTCTATCTTTGTTGGCAATCAAATTTCCCCAACAAAACTGCTATTGTATCATAAATATTTTTCCCTAGGTCCCTCTCTATTAAAATAATCATTTACTTAAAAAAAAATAGCAAGACAGCAAGAGCATAAATTAAATCACTTTTATTCTGAGAGCCTTAAAGAGAAGCAAGCTCCTTTCACAGCTTCTAAATCGTGGTTGAGAAAACCCTCATTGCATGGCCAACTCTAGAATCTATTGACACCGAACGTAATTGCGTCACGATACATTTTCCTCTCTCATAATTTGGCATCACAAGTGCAGAGTTTCAGTTACTTGAATGTCCATGGAATACTTTGTGACCCTAACCAAAGTAATCTGCATGCAGTTGATGAAATTTGAGCCAATGACCTCCATCCTCTGAGTTGGAAATCCCTTAGACACTCCAACCAAGTGCAATAACTCTAGGTTAATATATTTAGTGCGACATTAACTCTAACCAGTTTCATATGTGTAAAACCAGCAACTCGGAGCCTAAAGCTAGCTTTTGAATTTTGTCTTCAGCAATGCACAATAAGTATGTGAATTTGTGTGCTAATTAAGTTGGCAGTGATCATAAATCAAATTGTTCACATATGTGCGACATATGCGCACGCATGAATCAATACAACAGCCTTAGTTATTGCCATAGATATTTGATGTCACTTCAACGCTTCTCTAAGTTTAGGATGTTGCCGATCGGAGGAAAATTTAGAGGATCCGACTTCCACATGCTGACTCTTCCCATAAAAATTCCGGATAGTAACTTTCACAAGAAGATGATAGTTGTAATAATTTGTATTTGTAGATTTTTTTTTCTTATTGGTTTTAACAGTTCTTTTACTACTATCTTATGGAATAGTTTTATTCTTTCTTATTGAGTTCTTCTTTTCTTAGTGTTGGTGAGATACCACAATTTTCTACTCGAGAGCTGGCCTTCATAACAAAATGCCATAGCCCATTAAAATATCACGATCTCCTCAAATTTCATACTTCTCAATTTGTTTCTTTTTTTGTAAATACACATTTGAAAGAAAATGATTAATTCGCGTTAGAGAAATTTTTTCTCTACAGAAAAGCAATTCCAAAAACTAATCTCAATCATATCAAGGCCAGGGAACAAATCTTGCATTATTGACAAGTGGCGCAAGAGTTTTGAAAGCTAACAAATCCATTAACTACGGATGGATCTCATATCTTTCCTTGTATAGAGGCCGTAACTTAGGAAAGTTAATTTATTGCATTCGTTTTAGCTAATGTCTTTCAATACATCGTTATCTATCATATACTTTAAATACATGGAAGGGATTACAGTAAAAAGCATCTTGTCCAATTATTCAATTGTTACTTGAGAATTTTATAGAATTTCAATTATTAGCTCTACTAAATATTTGAAATTTTCATGAGGCTGTGTTTGAATATCACTGAAGAAACTATTTCCAAATAAAATATCGGAAAACAATTTTCATTTTTAAAATTTCAATAGTGAAAAGAAGCATTTTAGCTGTTTTCACGGATGTCCCATGGAAAAGGCAAACAAAAGTTCTGCAAAAATTGAAACTTCTGTTCATTACCCAAATTCAAAGGTGCCTTGTGAAAAAGAAAAAGAAAACACTGGAATCTAAGGCATGCATATATGCGGGTCAAAGGTTTGTGAGGGAAAAAAAATTATGTGTACAAAAGTAAAACAGATATAATGATCGATGATCTGATTTAGTTTATCAAAAAAAAAAAAAGTACAAGTTATTGTGGACGATGGAGAAATGGGAAATGTTATAATTAAAAAACAAAAATAGGAGCGATTTGAAATATTGAATAATCTGAGGAAAGCTGTTACAAAAAAATAAAGATTTGAAGCGTGCAAAATCGAAATGTGCGGAAGATATGATATATAGGATTCTATGAAATTTTATATTGGTTATTTAGTACAATAAGGATATTATTCTAACAATTAAGACAAATTGATACTTAAAGATTCGAAGCATCCCAACATTGAAATGTGTGGAAGATATATGGTATTGTACCAAGTTATATTGGATTAAAAGATTAAAGGATTAAAGGAGCACCTCTATCCATAAGTTTAGGTACGTAGTCTTGTATGAAACTTGCATGGCATTTCAAGCATAGATTACATAAGCCCACATGCCATTACTGACGACTGACGAAAACGTGCTTTGACATTTGGGAAATTTCTCTTTATAGTCTCATGTGCATTATGATGTCCACTTCAATAAGTTTTGCATTGAAATTGGAAACCATTTTAAATTTTATGCCGGCGACATGCAGATGCGTTGAACTATTTAAAAATCCACGGTCTTCCTTGGGCACACATGAGTAATCCGTTCCCTACTTAAATTGTTTTTCAAATAATGGAAAACATCAATAAGGCTGTCTCACTTAGCCAAAAGAAATAAAAATAAAAAGAAGAAAACAAAAACAAAAAGTGTTGCATCTAAACTTATTATACAGTGTCCAATTTAATCTTAAGCTTTTCAATTAGTCAAACTTTTTAAAAAGAAATTAGACGAATTTAGTCCTTAACTTTTTAATTGTTTTCCAATGAACTCCTTGCGGCAATTTTGACCAACTTGCTTGTGGGATGTAGAGCGAGTGATGCATGGCTTATCAGTTGCGTGTGAAAAGATTCTTTTAGATAATGAGAAATTGAATTATTTGTGTCTAATATATCGAGAGCGATACGGATATTTTTCTACATATGCACATCAGCTTTCTGTGCATGCGCTGACTTGACATCATTGCTTATTATGTTACTTAAATTGGTAATAAGAGATGATGTTGATGTGGCCGATTTGTATGGTCAAACTATATTTCTTGCTTGAAATGGACTCCCGCATCCTTACGTGGACAAGAGACTTTTAGATATTTTGACATTTGACTTTGGATATTGCTTTTGTTATATATCTAATAATGGTTGTATAATGATGTGCAAACGACCCAGTCGTATGTTTCAGAGAACCTTTCATTAAGTGATTTATAGAAATGCTGCAGTTCAAAAAATTCCACCCAAGAAAGAAAATCCAGTTAAAATTTAAATTCTCCAACATGCCCACATTAGCATGCTGTTCATCACTCTATGATCTCAATAGATATAGATGTTTTCAGACTAATGCTCATGATGTAAAGACTATTTCTCCGGCATCTTATTTTATTCTCTAACTATTAATGGGTGTTACTTCGAATTAATAACATGCCCCTGCGAAGGACGTGTTTGTTTCCTCCATATTTTTATATTATTTTGTGGTATAAAAAAGGGCTAGAACCGAATACAAAAATTAACGTTTAGAATCTATTATTTTTGTTTTCTTATTTAATAATACATGAAGTATCTCTCCAAAGGCCTAGAAACCCTGTCAAAGTGAATGAGGGATGGCACCATCTGCGGTTGTTGCCTTTACCTTCCGCAACCTAATGGGAACTGGCGATATAGTATTCAAGATCCTATCAATCACTTATCAATGACGACTTCTCATCTCTAAATTTACTTTTAGAATTTACAAATATAGAAAAATCGAGTTTGGGCTTGTCAATATTGACTAGGTATTGAAAACAAGTATAAAAGTGAGGACTTTTTCAACTCCAACAACTCCAAAACTAAAATAAAATTCACGTTCAATTTCAAAACATGTCAAATCACCTATTTATTGTTCCCCACCCAGACCTTCATAACATATATGGTGGCTAAAAAATGTCACATGGCTTGTTAGGTGAAAAAAGTTCCTTTGTACTTGAAGCACGTGATTGAATCCACTCCATCTTTTTTTTTGGTAAGGGAATCCACTCCATCTTAATCATTGAATAGCATGGATCTTAAGTGGGACCCACGCAATTTAATGGTCCAGGTGGGGGTGAGCTTACATGTATGGCCACCATCAACAGTCGTTATCTTTACATTTAACTTGATTTAAGTGATTTAGGCCAGTAACTAATTGCTCAATAGATATAGAAAGTATATATTCATGAGCTGTTGTTGTTGAGATCAAAACATATTTAGTTGAATCTATGTCTATATTATATTTAGAAGAGATATATAGTTCCCAACCACAATTTAAATAATGTTAATTGACAACCCAGTTGCATCCGCATATTTTCATTTGAAGTATGCTTCGTTGCTGGAACCCAATTGCATCAGCATATTCTCAGCAATAGAGAAAGGAGGTGCTGTCTCTATCCTTTGCAAAAACGACACTTTTCAAATGACAGATAAGGGGTGTTCTAGTCTCAACCTTTAGAGTTTCCATGTGGATATAAGGACCTCTCTATATTTGAATAATTTAAGATAGATGGAACGACTTACACTTCGGTTGGTTTGAACATAAGTTGATTTTTCTTTTTTATTGGGGTTTTGGCTGGAATTATTCAAGTCCTAAAATTCAACTTTGCATTATATATTTAGTTAATGTTGAAAAACCTATGTTCACTCTTTTGTTGTTTGCAAATTTGCAAATGTCACATTATATACTATTCATTTTTTCTTCACCATACTCTCACAAATTCATCCATTTAGAATAATAAAACAATGCGATACATCACTTATGAATTTTTCAATTGGATAGTGATAAAAGTCACAAAATTTATTATTTTGTAATGAGATTTCATATATATTGGCAAATGTATATTACCCTTTATATGTGGGTTTTGTCATTATTTAATGGATACACTCAATTTGATCGCAAGTAAGATTCACACGCAACCTATCTCAAGGGTATAATTCGATTGATACACTCGATCTTTTTTATTTTTATTTTTTTATACTGATACATTATAATAAATGTGGGTATGAGTCAAAATACTAATGATTGAAAATTGAACATGAATATGCATTTTTCAGTAGTTAACATGCAATCTAAATAAAAGAATGTGCTTCGATAGAAAATCACTGATTTTAGACTATTTCGGATCAATTTGCCCACCTAGCATCAAATGATAATCCATAAGGTCTTTGTCAAAATTGAAGACCAATGCTCAAGTCCGGATTATCATTCAATCTTTATCCTTTGATACCAAGTATATTGACAACTTTTTGACTTATAATCACCATTATTGTTTATATCAAACTTAAGATAATCCTCATTTGATACTTCATGGTCCAAATAATGGAGAACCCTCTAAGTCAAAGATCGATGGCAGCGGGTCATCCTTAGAAAAAAATTGCGTGCAAGCTTAACATGGAAGGATATTAAGTCCATCTCAACATGAAGACCGAAGAGGGCTCAACCCCCCCCCCCTCCCCATTTTCCTTTCCCTTTCATACTTATCCACTTGAATATAAGTGTGTCTCCATCATTGAATAATCTAAGATAGGTGGAACGATGCTGCGGGCTTACACTTCGGTTGGTTTGAACATAAGTAGATTTTTCTTTTTTATTGGGGTTTTGGGTAGAATTATTCGGGTCCTAAAATTCAACTTTGTGTTATATATTTAGTCAATGTTGAAAAACATATGCTCACTCTTTTGTTATTTGCAAATTTGCAAATGTTACATCATCTGCGATTCCTTTTTACTTCACCACACACTCACAAATTCATTAATTTCGAATAATAATATAATGGGACATGTCACCTATGAATCATTCAATTGGATGGTAATAAAAGTCACAAAATTTTATTATTTTGTAATGAGATTTCACACGTATTAGCAACTGTATATTACCATTTATATGTGGGTTTTGTCATTATTTAATAGATACATTCATTTTGATCGCAACTAAGATTCACATGCAATCTATCTCAAGGGTAGAATTTGATTGATACACTCAATATTTTTCATTTGTTTTTTTATACTGATACATTATAATAAATGTGCGTATAAGTCAAAATACTAGTGATTGAAAATTGAACATGAACGTGCATTCTTCAACAATTAACACACAATCTAAATAAAAGAATGTGTTTTGATAGAAAATCATTGATTTAAGACCATTTCAGATCGATTTGCCCACCCGGCATCCGGTAATCCATAAAGTCTTTGTCAAAACAGAAGACCAATGCTCAAGTTTGGAGTTATAATTCTATCTTTATCCTCTCATGCCATGCAAATTGACAACTTTTGACTTATAATCACCGTCATTGTTTATATCAAACTTGAGATAATCCTCATTTGATACTTCATAGTCCAAATAATTGAGAACCCTTTAAGTCAGAGATCAATGGCAATAGGTCATGCGTAGAAAAACTTTGCGTACAAGCTTAGCATAGAAGGATATTCAATCCATCTCTACATTAAGACCGAAGAGGGTTCAACCCCCCTCCCCCTTTTTTTTTCCTTTCATACTTCTCTACGTGAATATAGGCACGTCTCTATCTTTGAATAATCTAAGATAGATGGAACAATGATGCGAGCTTAGATTTCGGTTGGTTTGAACATAAGTTGATTTCTTTTTTATTGGGGTTTTGGCTGGAATTATTCCGGTCCTAAAATTCAACTTTGCATTATATATTTAATTAATGTTGAAAAACCCATGCTCACTCTTTTGTTATTTGCAAATTTGCAAAGGTTATATCATCCACGATTCCTTTTTTCTTCACCATACACTTGTCAATTCATTCATTTGGACTAAAAATATAATGCGATACATCAGCTATGAATCTTTCAATTGGATGGTGATGAAAGTTGCAAAATTTACTTTTTTGTAATGAGATTTCACACGTATTAGCAATTGTATATTACCATTTATATGCATGCCTGTCATTATTTAATGGATACACTCAATTTGATTGCAACTAAGATTCACACGCAACCTATCTCAAGATAGAATTCGAAATATATGCTTGATTTTTTTTGTTTATTTTTTTTATACTGATACATTATAATAAATGTGGGTATCGGTCAAAATACTAGTAGTTGAAAATTGAACATGAACATGCATTATTCAGTAGTCAACATGCAATCTAAACAAAAGAATCTGCTTCGATAGAAAACCGATGATTATGACTATTTCAAATTAATTTGCCCACCTTCAAATGGTAATCCATAAGTTCTTTGTCAAAACAGAAGACCAATACCAAGTCCAGAATTATCGTTCTATCTTTATCCTCTAAGGCCATGCAAATTGACAACTTTTGACATATAATCAATGTTGCTATTTATATCAAACTTAAGATAATCATCATTTAGTACTTCATGGTGTAGATAATCGAGAACCCTCTAAGTCAGAGTTCAATAGCGGTGGGTTATCCTTAGAAAAACTTTGCGTGCAAACTTAGCATAGAAGGATATTTAATCCATCTCTACATAAATACAGAAAAGGGTTCAAGCCCCCCTCTCCTTTTCCTTTCCCTCTCATATTTCTCCACGTGAATATAAGTGCATCTTTATCTTTGAATAATCTAAGATTGATGGAACGATGATGCAAGCTTACACTTTGATTGGTTTGAACATAAGTTGATTTTTCTTTTTTATTGGAGCTTTGGCTGGAATTATTCGAGGCCTAAAATTCAACTTTGCGGATATATTTAGTCAATGTTGAAAAACCCATGCTCCTTCTTTTGTTGTTCGCAAATTTGCCAAGGTTACATCATCTGCGATTCTTTTTTTCTTCACAATTACACTCGCAAATTCATTAATTTGAAATAATAATATAATGCGAAACGTTGTCTATGATTTTTTCAATTGGATGGTGATGAAATTCACAAAATTTATTATTTTGTAATGAGATTTCACACGTATTGGCAACTGTACATTACCCTTTATATGCGGGTTTTGTCATTATTTAATGGATACACTCAATTTGATCACACCTAAGATTCACACGCAACCTATCTCAAGGGTAGAATTTAATTGATACACTCGATCTTTTTCTTTTGTTTTTTTTTTATACTAATACATTATAATAAAAGTAGGTATGAGTCAAAATACTAGTGATTAAAAATTAAACATGAGCATACATTCTTCAGTAGTACACACAATCTAAATAAAAGAATGTGCTTCGATAGAAAACTGTTGATTTAAAATTATTTTGGATCAATTTGCCCACCCGGCATCAAATGGTAATCTATAAGGTCTTTGTCAAAATAGAAGATCAATGCCCAAGTCCAGAGTTATCATTCTATCTTTATCCTCCGATGCCATACAAATTGACAACTTTTGATTTATGATCACCGTCATTGTTTATATCAAACTTAAGATAATCATCATTTGGTACTTCATGGTGTAGATAATCGAGAACCCTCTAAGTCAGAGTTCAATAGCGGTGGGTTATCCTTAGAAAAACTTTGCGTGCAAACTTAGCATAGAAGGATATTTAATCCATCTCTACATAAATACAGAAAAGGGTTCAAGCCCCCCTCTCCTTTTCCTTTCCCTCTCATATTTCTCCACGTGAATATAAGTGCATCTTTATCTTTGAATAATCTAAGATTGATGGAACGATGATGCAAGCTTACACTTTGATTAGTTTGAACATAAGTTGATTTTTCTATTTTATTGGAGCTTTGGCTGGAATTATTCGAGGCCTGAAATTCAACTTTGCGGATATATTTAGTCAATGTTGAAAAACCCATGCTCCTTCTTTTGTTGTTCGCAAATTTGCCAAGGTTACATCATCTGCGATTCTTTTTTCTTCACAATTACACTCGCAAATTCATTAATTTGAAATAATAATATAATGCGAAACGTTGTCTATGATTTTTTCAATTGGATGGTGATGAAATTCACAAAATTTATTATTTTGTAATGAGATTTCACACGTATTGGCAACTGTACATTACCCTTTATATGCGGGTTTTGTCATTATTTAATGGATACACTCAATTTGATCACACCTAAGATTCACACGCAACCTATCTCAAGGGTAGAATTTAATTGATACACTCGATCTTTTTCTTTTGTTTTTTTTATACTAATACATTATAATAAAAGTAGGTATGAGTCAAAATACTAGTGATTAAAAATTGAACATGAGCATACATTCTTCAGTAGTACACACAATCTAAATAAAAGAATGTGCTTCGATAGAAAACTGTTGATTTAAAATTATTTTGGATCAATTTTCCCACCCGGCATCAAATGGTAATCTATAAGGTCTTTGTCAAAATAGAAGATCAATGCCCAAGTCCAGAGTTATCATTCTATCTTTATCCTCCGATGCCATACAAATTGACAACTTTTGATTTATGATCACCGTCATTGTTTATATCAAACTTAAGATAATCCTCATTTGATAGTTTATGGTCTAGATAATCGAGAACTCTCTAAGTCAAAGATCAATGGCGGTGAGTCATCCTTAGAAAAACTTTGCGTACAAACTTAGAAAAGAATGTTATTTTATCCAACTCTACATGAAGACTGAAGAGGGTTTAACCCCCACTCCCACTCCCCATTTTCCTTTCCCTCTCATATTTTTCCACATGAATATAAGCGCGTCTCAATCTTTGAATAATCTAAGATAGATGGAACAATGATGCGACCTTATACTTCGGTTGGTTTGAACATAAGTTGATTTTTCTTTTTTATTGGGGTTTTGACTGAAATTATTCGAGTCCTAAAATCCAATTTTGTAGATATATTTAGTCAATATTGAAAAACTCATGCTCATTCTTTTGTTGTTTGCAAATTTGCCAAGGTTACATCATCTGCAATTCCTTTTTTCTTCACATACATTTGCGAATTCATTAATTTGGAACAATAATATAATACGAAACGTCGCCTATGATTCTTTCAATTGGATGGTGATGAAAGTCACAAATTTTATTATTTTGTAATGAGATTTCACACATATTGGCAAATGTATATTATCCTTTATATGCGGGTTTTGTCATTGTTTAATGGATACACTCAATTTGATCGCAACTAAGATTCACACGCAACCTATCTCATGGGTAGAATTCGATTAATACACTCAATTTTTTTCTTTTATTTTTTTATACTGATACATTATAATAAATGTGGGTATGAGTCAAAATACTAGTAGTTGAAAATTGAATAGGAACATGTATTTTTTGGCAGTCAACATGCAATCTAAATAAAAGAATGTGCTTTGATAGAAAACTGCTGATTTAAAACTATTTTGGATCAATTTGCCCACTCGGCATCAAATGGTAATCTGTAAGGTTTTTGTCAAAACGGAAGATCAATGCTCAAGTTCGGAGTTATCATTTTATCTTTATCCTCTGATGCTATGCAAATTGACAATTTTTGACTTATAATCACCATCGATGTTTATATCAAACTTAAAATAAACCTCATTTGATACTTCATGGTCCAGATAATCGAGAGCCCTCTAAGTCAAAAATCAATGGTGGCAGGTGATCCTTACAAAAACTTTGCGTACAAGCTTAGCAAAAAATGATATTTTATCCATTTCAATATGAAGACCGAAGAGGGTTCAACCCCTGCTCCCCTTTTTCCTTTCCCTCTCATACTTTTCCACATGAATATAAATGCATTTCAATCTTTGAACATAAGTTGATTTTTCTTTTTTATTGGGGTTTTAGCTGGAATTATTCGAGTCCTAAAATTCAACTTTGCGTTATATATTTAGTTAATGTTGAAAAACCGATGCTCAATTTGCAAAAGTTATATCATCCTTCGATTCCTTTTTTTTTCACCATACACTCGCAAATTAATTCATTTAGACCAATAATATAATGCGATACGTCACCTATAAATCTTTTAATTGGATGGTGATAAAAATCACAAAATATATTATTTTGTAATGAGACTTCACACGTATTGACAACTGTATATTACCGTTTATATAAGGGCTTATCATTATTTAATGGATAAACTTAATTTTATCGCAACTAAGATTTACACGCAATCTATCTCAAGGTTTGAATTCGATTGATATACTCAATCTTTTTCTTTTGTTTTTTTTATACTGATACATTATAATAAATGTGTGTATGAGTCAAAATACTAATGGTTGAAAATTGAATATGAACATGCATTCTTTGGCAGTCAACACACAATCTAAATAAAAAAAATATGCTTCAATAGAAAACCGCTGAGTTAAGCCTTCCGGATTAATTTGCCCACCCGGCATTACATGGTAATTCATAAGGTCTTCTTTTAAATGAAAGACCAATGCTCTAGTTTAGGGTCATCATTTTATCTTTATCCTCTGATGCCATGCAAATTGACAACTTTTGACTTATAATCACCGTCGTTATTTATATCAAACTTAAGATAATCCTCATTTGGTACTTCATAATCCAGATAATTGAGAACCCTCTAAGTCAGAGATCAATGGTAGTGGGTCATTCTTAGAAAAAAATTGCATACAAACTTAGAAAAGAATGATATTTTATTGATCTCTACATGAAGACCGAAGAGGGCTCAACCCCCTTCCCTTTTCCTTTCCCTCTCATACTTTTACATGTGAAAATAGGCGTGTCTCTATCTTTGAATAATTTAAGATATATGGAATGATAATACGGGCTTACACTTCGGTTGGTTTGAACATAAGTTGATTTTTTTTTATGGGTATTTTGGCTGGAATTATTCGAGTCATAAAATTCAACTTTGTGTCATATATTTAGTCAAAGTTGAAAAACCCATGCTCACTCTTTTGTTTGCAAATTTGCAAATGTTACATCATCTGCGATTCCTTTTTTCTTCACCACATACTCGCATATTCATTCATTTGGAACAATAATATAATGCGATACGTCGTCTGTAACAATAATATAATGCGATACGTCACCTATGATTTTTTCAATTAGATGGTGATAAAAGTCACAAAATTTATTAATTTGTAATGAGATTTTACGCGTATTGGCAACTGTATATTACCCTTTATATGCGGGTTTTGTCATTATTTAATGGATACACTCAGTTTGATCGCAACTAAGATTCACATGTAACCTATCTTAAGGGTAGAATTCGATTGATACACTCGATCCTTTTCTTTCTTTCTTTTTATACCAATACATTCCGATAAATATGGGTATGAGTCAAAATACTAGTGATTGAAAATTGGACATAAATATGCATTCTTCGGTAGTCAACATGCAATCTAAATAAAAAATGTACTTCAATAGAGAACCGCTGATTGAAGACTATTTTGGATCAATTTGCCCACCTGACATCAAATGGCAATTCGTAAGGCCTTTGTCAAAATGGAAGACCAATGTTCAAGTCCAAAGTTATCATTTTATTTTTATCCTTTGATGCCATGCAAATTGACAATTTTTGACTTATAATCATCGTTGTTGTTTATATCAAACTTAAGATAATCCTCATTTGATACTTCATGGTCCAGATAATCAAGAACCCTCTAAGTCAAAGATTGATGGTGGCAAGTCATCCTTAGAAAAACTTTGCTTACAAGCTTAGCAAAAAAGGATATTCAGTCCATCTATACTTGAAGACCGAAGAGGGTTCAACTCCTGCTCCCCCTTTTCTTTTCCCTCTCATATTGCTCCACGTGAATATAAGCGCGTCTCTATTTTTTAATAATCTAAGATAGATGGAACGATGATGCGGGCTTACATTTCGGTTTGTTTGAAAATAAGTTGATTTTTATTTTTTATTGGGGTTTTGGCTGGAATTATTCAAGTCCTAAAATTCAACTTTGCGTTATATATTTAGTTAATGTTGAAAAACCCATACTCACTCTTTTGTTGTTCGCAAATTTGCAAATGTTACATCATCTGTGATACCTTTTTTCTTCACCATACATTTGCAAATTCATTTATTTGGACCAATAATATAATGCGATATGTCACCTACGAATCTTTCAATTGGATGGCAATGAAAGTGGCAAAATTTATTATTTTGTAATGAGATTTCATACGTATTGTTAACTATATATTACGATTTGTATGCAGGTTTGTCATTATTTAATGGATACACTCAAATTTGATCGCATCTAAGATTTACACGTAACCTATCTCAAGGGTAGAATTTGATTAATATACTCGATGTTTTTCTTTTGTTTTTTTAATACTGATACATTATAAAAAATGTGCATATGATTCAAAATAGTAGTGGTTGAAAATTGAACATGAACATGAATTCTTCGGTAGTCAACACGCAATCTAAATAAAAAAAATGTGCTTCGTAAGAAAATTGCTGATTTAAGACTATTTCAAATTAATTTGCCCACCCGACATTAAATGGTGATTTGCAAGATTTTTGTCAAATTGGAAGGCCAATGCTCAAGTCCGGAGTTATCATTCAATCTTTATCCTCTGATGCCATGCAAATTGACAACTTTTGACTTATAATCACCATCGTCGTTTATATTAAACTTAAGATAATCCTCATTTGGTATTTCATGGTTCAGATAATTGAGAACCCTCCAAGTCAAAGTTTGATGGCAGTGGGTCATCCTTAGAAAAACTTTGCATACAAGCTTAGCATGGAAGGATATTAAGTCCATCTCTACATGAAGACCGAAGAGGGTTCAACCCCCTTCCCTTTTCCTTTCCCTCTCATACTTCTCCATGTGAATATAGGCGCGTCTCTATCTTTACCAGAAGGAACATCAGGACGGTCTTCACAAGAGGAGTTCGGGTGCGGTAGGAATGACGTGGGAGGAATACAAATCCATGCCTTACACCATGCAAGTGAGTTAAAGGCACAAAACGCTCTCTTATTTATTTTATTCCTTTTTCTTATTCGATAATTACTGATTAAAATTATGGCAATAAATTATATTTTATTGAAATAATAGGTCGTCAACGAATCACTCAGATTGACCAGCAGTGGACCCGGCATCATGAGAAGAGCAATCTAAGACATTGAATGGAATGGTAAAGTTTCCCGAGTAAAAATGTTTTGCATCAGCGCGCGCATATATCTACCTAATATAATGACACTATAGATTATTGGGGTTCATCCCCACTCCTTTTATATTAGATAGAGCAAAAAAAAGAGACCATTAATTACTCAGGAACTCTTACATAAATATAGGACGACCATTGTGATTGAGACCCATTATGATTTTCTTTTCTTGATTAACAGGATATGTAATTCCGAAAGGCTGGACAATTTTCATTAGCCAATCTGGTGTACATCTAAACCCACAAGTATTTGAAAATCCCCATGTCTTTGATCCCTCGAGATGGAAGGTACAAAGTTTCTTATTAGATCGCTTTGTTAAGATGTTGATTATATTGAGCCTGAGACATCTTAATTCAAATCCCAAAAGGAAAGATGCATGTCTATAATTTTTATTCCCGAAATGTATATGTTTCTGCTTTGATATTACTAACTCTATGGAGACAGATTGTCATGTGGGTGTTGACATATCTTTATATGACATAAACAGCAATTGGACAGAGGAAACGTCACAGGAAGATATTATATACCATTTGGAGGGGGCGGCAGGCAATGTGCTGGAGCTGAATTTTCCAAAGCTCTCTGTGCTGTATTTCTCCAAGTTTTGGTGACCAAATATAGGTGAGAATATCACACAAGGCATTCTTTCATAATAATTAGGAGAATATAATGTAAAACTGTGACGGTCAATTTGACAGATGGACAAAGGTGAAGGGAGCAGGAGTTATTCGTACTCCAATGTTAAAGGTTGGAGGAGGTTTTCATATCAAGGTCTCCAAGATTCAAGAATGAGCACTCATGCCGGAGCACATACACGTGTGTTCTTTAAGTGTGGTCTAATGTTGAAATAAACGCAGTTTGGAATAGTCAGGGATTAAGCCTGTGATTTTATGAGCCCGTTGCTCTGCTGTGGATAAATTTCGAGTTGATATCTAGTGCATACCTTATTCTGGGATGAATGGTAAGTCTCTTCTCAAACACCCGAATCGAGCTGTTCGGATAGTTAGGAAATTACATGCTCTTATGATTTGCTACTTTGATATGCTCCACCTGCACTGTAGGGGTGGCAATAATGCCTGGCCCGGTCCAAACTGACCCAAACCGGCTCAACTCTACTCGAAAAATTTTGGGTTTTTAGGGTTGAGATTCAGTTTTGTTTGAGTAGGGTTTTTCGTTTGGATATTATTAGGATTGCATTGGACTGGATAATAACCCTACCCACCACCTAGTATCCATTTCCCAAATCAGAACACGACAAACATTTCCTTGTTTCTCCTCTAACAATCAACGACCGCCGATTCCCCCCCTTCTCTCTCTCTCAATCAGCGATCAGCCTCACCATTGTCGCCATCAAATCCCATTCACTACCGTTGCCGGCGAATCCCAGCCACCACTGTCATTACCCAGCCACCATCGTTGCCGTGGGAGCCTAGCCACCCCCGCTGCCACCAAATCTAGCCAGAACCGTAATATCGGCCTCAAATCGCCTGCAAGGAACGAGGTGAACAAGGTGAATCAAAATTTAGATCCGTCCTAAGTGTTGAAGGACCTGGTGGGAGGGTACTACGATGCCGGGGCGCCGTCAAGTTCCACTTCCCTGCCTTGCTTGCCATGACCATGCTCAGCTGGAGCGTCATCGAGTCCAGCGCCAAGTACGAGGCCGCCAGGGAGCTCACCCATGTCAAGGAAATCATCAAGTGGGGCACCGATTACTTCCTCAAGACCTTCAATTCCACTGTCGACACCAATTAATGGATGGAGTGGTGTGTTGCAACGATCTCGTTCACCAATTAATAATCACTTGCAGAGAGAATTACCATTCCCGGGTCACTTCAGATTGACTAGGTAAAACGAAGAAAAATGTTGCCTCTTATTTGCCTATAAATACACTTGAGTAGAGTTGGGTGTGATGAACCAGATAGGGTAAGCATTGATCTGAATTTTCACGCATTTCAGTTGTTGCCGGCTGTTTGGAGTTCGCGGGGTGGTTTTCACCCAATTAATAGTGGAAGCCTCCAAATAAAGCTTTAATTATTTGGGAAGGTATGATTAGGTTTGGTGAATTTTTGGATCTTCTATTTGAACACTCCTTGATCTGTAAAGCCAAGCGTGATGATGCTTTCACTCCATTTGCTTGGAAGGCCAAATTAAGATGTTGACTATGGATGGTTTTGCTGTTAAATTTAAATAAAGTAGGTCTCATTCCTCAATAATTAGTTAAAAATAGGCTTTTACCGTTATGTTTCTCAATGTTTTCAGGACAAAGTTCTTACTTAGGCACTTCTTTTTAATTAAAAAACTATGGTTTCAAGTGGTTCAACACACTTAAGCACACAACAAACTTGATTTCAACACACTTAAGCACACAACAAACTTGATTAACTTTCAATTATTTTACAGAAAGTAGATAAAAACTCTTGGGCAAGGTACATAGGCCCGCATGTGTCACGCCCCAATCCTAAGATAGGCAGCAACCCTGTTCACTTCCGGTTAAATGAGTGCGACAAATAAGACGCATCGCTAGTCATTCTTTTTATCTTTTAATTATGTGTACGCAAAAACAAAATATTAAACTCCTGATCAACGACAACCATAGGGATAGTCAAGAAGACAAACAACGCAAAAGCGATCTTGCCATTTTAGTGAAGTAGATTAACCTTTCCCATTTTACCACATAATCCAGATTAATCATGCACTAATCTATCCCATAATTGAGATAAACACACTAATCACGGAATTGGCGCATTAACTCACCGGTTTGCGACAGCAGCGGCATGGGCGCAACAGGCAGCGGTGAGGGAAATGCACAAGTACCTCTGGCGCGTCAAGGCGAGACGGCACATAAATGGGTCTCACCCGAGGGTGGTTCGGCTAGGTGTGGCCGCGAGAGAGAGAGGGACGATAAGGACATGGCTGGGGTGGCTCGGGGGTGGTCCTCTAACGGCGTTGAGGCAGTGTGAGGTGGCGGCTGTGCTCAGCGGCGGGGAGGACAGCCGGTTTCCCCGTCTGTGAGGGCGCCCGAGTAAGCAAAATCGGGAGAGAGAGAAAACGGGGCGGCAGACGGTCGAGCGGCGGGTCCCAGGCGGTCCGGCAACGGTGCAGGGGCGGAGTGGCTGACGACTGGCAGCTGAGGGGGCGCCGGTGGTGAGGCGGTGAGCAGGAGTTCAGCTAAAACAGAGCCGAAGGAGGGAAAGGGAGCGGCTGGTTCGGTGAAGCTCGCGGCGGCGGGCGGACGGCGACTCACCAGTGGTCCGGTGAAGAGATGACTAAGCGGCAGACGACGGTGGTGGGCGGCTGAGTCGTCGGCTAAGCAGCAAGGGAGACGGAGATGAAGAAATGAAGGAGATGGAGAAAAAAAAGAGGGGAGAGCGCGCGGGTGTTCGCGGGGGCGGGGGGTGTTCAAGGGAAAGAGGGGAAGTGCGCAAAATTTTGTGCACCCCTCCCATCACCGTCTCGAATTTTTTGTCTTTTGCGGATAATGGCTTGAAAGGGAGAGAGGGGGGCTCATTTTGTACACGAACATCACAATATGCCCTTGGGGGGAAATTCAACGTCTTGAATTTTCGATCCGTCAATCCTATTTTCGACATTTTCGAGCAAACCGAAAATTTGGGAATTGATGAGGCAATATTCGACCATTTGGTCTTAACGTCCTGAAAAGTTTGATGCCTAAGATTGGATTAAATTCATGATTAAGTTAATCAATTGCAATTGTAATACATCTCAGACTAATAGATGGCTTTTCAACCCATGATTAAAATAATATTAATCTATGTTTGAGCATCTTTGATCCAGGGATGACTTCAATTGTCATGTAATTACATGGAATCGATTACTTGACTCTCGTCAATCTTTATGGTTGAATCATCATCCATGGTCAAGTTCTCTGGTCGCGCATGTATTTGAATCCTTAATAACCTTTCACTTTTGGTTAGTATCTGACGAGTGATTAGTTCAAAATGAAACTTAATTAATAGCGTATTGACAAAATATTCATTTATAAAATCCAAAATATGTCCAAATTCAAGACGTCATAACGTGCATTCCCTCAGCATTGACAGGCCGTGATATTTGTATGAGTGCCATCACTAGTTCTAGGAAGGTATTGTCGAAAAACATATTTACTGTTTGTGCACACAAGTTTTTTGTGCTTGGAACACAACTATGTTTGTGTGGTGATTGTTAGTTTTTCAATTTCAAATGTTGGTTTATGCATATGGTTGCTAAACCAATTGCATAAACCAACATTGAAAGGGTCACGTGCTAGGGGTGCTAACTCCTTTTTATTTTTTGGTTCGAGGGGTGCTAACTCCTTATTAGAAAATCAGCATAGTGTCAATCGAAGCTAAAATTGAATACCTCAGCATCAAGCCAAATATAGGCTTACAAGATATGCATTTGGAAGAGCCTGCACCTAATCAAGGTAATACCTTTAAGCCTATGTCTTTTCTCTTCTGAACAAAAAAGGTGGGTCGCGACAAAGATCAAAGATAAATTTGACATGGTTATAAGCGATGGCGAGAAGAAAGTTCTTCTTCACTCAGTACGTCAGATAACTAGAAAACATTTGAATACGATACAAAGTTGCTCTCATTGAGCAAACAGCATGTCTTAATAGGAAGGGGTCACTAGTACAAATAGACTCAAAAGCTAACGTGTCACGAGCCACTGTTACATTTCAAGACTCCAAAATAAACCAACACATGAAGACCCCATTTATTTGTCGTTCCCGTCGTCACGGACTCCCGGATATAGGTTTCCGAGCCACGAAAAAGTACATTGGCGTGAAGATTTCTCTCCTGAAGCACATTTTTAGCATTTGACCGATTACGACTTGTATACAAATCGCATATCTGGAGGAGAAATGGAATTAACGGATCAAGGATAAAGGAGGAGATCGAGAAGCGGATTGCTCACCTTCCGCCTTCGTATAAGCCCTCACCAGCTTGTAGCAAAAATTTTTGAACTCTTACGCTTCCCTCTGGGGCCAGCCTCGCATACTCAAGAGCCTTGACCTTCATGAACGTAAAAATCTCTACTCATATTTGCACGCATGATTAACCAGAGACCGTACGCTCACTTGACTTCACAGGGAGGTCGCAGTAGGAAGCTTACCACGAGTGTAGTAATCCAACGCCCGATCCCCGTTGTGCGGAAGTTACTCAACGAGAGACGCTTGTTATCCATATGTGCATACCAAGGAATGTCGGAGTCGGGACCTAAATCTTTCTCCCATATGACCTTTGCACAAACGAGCATCGTGTCATAGGTCCAATTATTTTGCGAGAAGTCGCGTTCTGCTTTAAGACAGGTAACTTTGGAAAACAACCTTACCTCGAAACCTGCTCGTTCAAGTGCTTCAATGAGCTGCCCAGTCAGCCTGATGTCTGGAAGACCATTTCCAATCTCGATTTCGGCCTGCAACAATTTCGGGGGCGGTCATATACTTCGCATCAGAAAATACTCAAACATGCCAACTTGACAAACAGGCTGTACCGACCTTAATCTTTTGGTGCTCTTCGTTCCTTGGATCAAAGGAATCAGTCATACACCACTCGTAAGCAGCAAAATAGCAACCGGGCTTCAGTATTCTGTAGATCTCCTTGTAACATTCGAACTGTCCGGATCAGAGGGAGACAAAAAGCGAGTGACTCATTAAATCATTTGTCAATCCTGGTTTGAATGACCAACCAACCACAGTGCATGTATCCGAGAATAACTTACAGCATCGGGTGCATGGCAAGTAGATTCTATAGCATAAGCTGCGTCAAATGTATTGTTGGGGAATGGCATATGCATGAAATCAGCCTGCATCACCAAGAAACGATGACTTACAAGGTATTCATCCACCCCTAGCAATGCCTTCAAGTGCATAAACACAAAATCCGATAAAAGCATGACCGTGAAATGGGGAAAAATTAAAAGGGGGCACAAAGTTAAAGCCTCCAATGACAGAAGGGTTCCTAGAGAAAATAGTGCTTGACCAATCTTAACAGAGTTGTGGATAAAGGACAACACGAGACAATTACAACATAATAGAAATATTAACGGTTGAAGCCTCCAATGATCAAAGAGTTCCCAGGGAAACTCAGACATCAGACATCAGACTTGACCAACCTTAACAAAGTGGCATGTCTTGTCAACGCCTGCGATGCGGTTCAGTTCCTATGGGACATATCAAGCTTGTCATATTTATAGAGCCATCTATACAGTAAATTCAATACGTCCCATTTCCAAAGGAGGACAAAATTAAACGCACCTCTCCCCTTTTGGTGTGGTACTCGTTGTTGGTTAATCCTGTAATAGATGTGGAGCTACGAAATGGAAGAGAGAACGTATCAGTCTACAAGAGCCAGATGAAAGGTAAACACTATCTCATTGTCGTTTAATCCCCTCTGAAGGAGTTCCAAGTTGTAACCTGAATCGAGCTATTTCCCTGAGCGGTCCACCAATTCCACACCCTACATCCAGCACCTTAAATGGAAGAGGAAGAAGAAGGAAATAAAGTCAATTTTTAATCAAACGGATAGTATTAAAATCTTGTGGTCATGAACTATCCACACGGAGAGAAATAAACCTTCAGTCCTGGTCTTAGGACTAGCTGAGACGCGATAAAGTGTTCGTGTCTTTTCATGCCCTCTCTGAGAGACTCCCCTTTCCATCTGCGGGAGCAAACAGAATTAGCACTGTGGATGAAGTAAGTAGTCATTCGAGCGCACAACACAAGCATGAACTAAATTAAGAGCTGATGCGAAATGCAACCTGCGTGTGACATGGAAGGACTCTCCCCAGCCATATTCATAAAAGCTGGTAGCAAGATCATAATATTTATTGGCCTGCAATTGCATTTGTAGATATATACTCTCAGCTGTTCGAAATGCAAATCAACCCGTAATTTCAATTATCCAAAAACAAGTTGTTGGCATGGAAGCCATTCTCTTACCATGTCACTGTACTCAGCTTTCCTTTCTTCCTCCTTGCCTCCATAGCAGGCATGATACTTCTCGTATCTGAACCCAGCAAAAACGAAGTCCATCAATTGAGGTCCACCCAAAGTGTAGTAAAAGGAAGAAGCATGCATTTGCCTACTTACTTGTCAACAGCAGAGAGGACTTGGCTTTTCTCAATCGTTCCGCCAACACCTGCCGCCAAATCCAGTGCTCCAGTTTTTGACATTGTATGACAATGGCAATTGGAGAAACTGAAAGAGAAGGAGAAGTTAGGGCCTTTTTTGAGCTTCCTTGATCGCTTCATCATACAGATTCTCAAACAATCGCAAGAAAACATTGCAGGACTAAGTAGAATCAAAAGCAGAAAGAGACCTTCTTTTCGCAGGCAGGATAGTGGTAGGCCAATACAAGCATGCCACTGCTTGTCTTATAGACAACACGAGATAAGGAAGAAGGTGAAAATGGAGTTTCAGAGTAAAAGACTTGGCGTAGCACACTTGAGTTGACTTCCCATTCAAGATGGAGGGAGACATATTTTTTGGGTTTACCAGTGTAATCTTAACCGTTCATCAGGAGTCTTGTGTATCTTAATATTTTGTTGACTCGAAATGGAAGGTTGTCATCGCTCCTATAGTATCCGACGATTTACTCTCAGCACTCCTTTGCTCCACGATGGAGCGAGTAGACTCCTCTGATTACTCTACATATTTTAGTGCCGATGCTAGACCGTCTCGACCCTTAAGTATCCAACGGTTGAGAATTGGAAAATGTTTGGTCTTCCAAACAAGCGAAAAAGAATACATTTCCACGGAATATGAATCCTTAAAATGGAATATTTTTATTCGTTCTAAATCAGGTTTTCTTTTTCCTTAGTGTCGGTGAGATACCACATTTTTATATGCGAAAGATGGCCTTTATAAAAAAAAATGCCGTAGCTCAATTTTTTTTTCCGAAATAATAAATCCCTAGCTCAATGAATATCATGACCTCCTCAAATTTCATGCTTCTCAATAATTTTTTTTTTAAAAGTACACTTTTGAAAGAAAAAGATCAATGGGTGTTAGACAAAATATCTCTCTACTTGTAAGCTAGGTAGCACCGACACAGAAACGCGACATGCGACACGACATGACAGAACATGCCGACATATTGTTTATCAAAAAATAGAGAATTCCGACATGCTGGAACATGTTTATTAAATATATTTTTTAATATATTCATGATAAATTATCATTTTTATGATTCTTTCAATCAAATTAATTTGATTCAAATTCATAGATAAATAAATAATAAAAAAATAGTCTAGAATGAATTTACACTAAAAGTATTAATTCATCATTGGTTAATATCATTCATCATTCCAATTTAACAAATTCAACTCAATTTCAATAATCCATAAAACTTGGAGAAAAAAAATAAACAATCTACATTCTAGACTCTCGTGTCAAATTGTTTTGGAAGAAAAGAGGAAAAAAACAAACTTGAGTGAGTGAATTGTGTGTAACGATTCCTTTGAGTCAAAAGAGAAGAGAAGATTATGGTTTTCATTTCCCATTTATTATTTTATTATATTTTATTTATTTACATATTTACATTTTGATCTATCATTTATTGAAAATTTTCAAAATTGACTCCTTGCATGTCAAAATCATGTTTTGGAATTTCGACACGAGTATCAGAGAAAGTTGACCAGGTGTTGGATTTTTCAACACGTGTTGATTGAGTGTCAAAGAGTGTCCGAGAGTATCGGACATGTGTCGGAGTGTTTAACATAACACAAAGGCTTTTTGGAGAGTATCAGTGCTTCTTAGCTTGTAAGCATTTTTGCCACCAACCTTGTTTTAAATTTTGCAATGTATCATCGGGGTTATACTTTTCTACATACCCATTTCCATCCGATTGGTTCTGAACTAGAAAGCAAGCAAACTAACGTCCATTTATTGGTAGCAATAATTAAATCCAATTTATCATTAAGGGCGTGAATGATAACATTTCTGACAAGAAATTAATTTATGGAAAAGAAATAGATTTTTCTATTTCTATTTTTAAATGAGTTTTTGAGCAAAAAACGTGTTTGATAACGACACAAAATTTCTATTTTTGGAATAGAAATTTGTTTAATAATCAATAAAATTTCACTTTCCCAAGTGGCGGTAGCAATGGGAGGGGCGATGGCGTCAACTAGCAATCGATGGTGACAGTGGCAGCAACCGACTAACAGCAGGCGGGGGTGGTAGTGGTGGTGAACGGCAGATGGCAAGAAACTCCTTCGGGTGAGAAATAAGAAAAAGAGAAACAATTTCTGATTTTTATTCCAGAAATAGAAAAGTAAATTTTTTTTTGTTTCTAATTTCTATTCCAAACCCATTTCTAGAACAAATCTGTTCTAGTATGCATTAGAGTTGGAACAGAAATCAGAAACAAAAAAAAAATTACTTTTCTATTCCAAAAACAAGTCTGAAATAGAAATCTGTCTCAGAAATAGAAATAAAGTGGTTACAATGCACAGCCTAATTGTTTCTTTCTAAAAATGATGCTTCACCATTGGCTCACTGAACATTCTTGGATCTTCATCCAAGTGAAAATGACATGAGTAAATTATTTAAAACATTTTCCCTATCTCCTTTTACCAAAAGAGTTACAAAATCATAAACGGAATACTTTTTTTTTTTTCCACTCGTTGACTCCTTCTCGGCTTTCTCAAAGCATCGAACAGTTTTCTTTTAGTTGATAAAGGATTGCTTCTATTAATTGATGCTAGTAAATATGTTGGATATCGCTTGAATCTTTAAGAAATTTGTGTTCAAGAAAATCAATATCTCTTGATTTCACAATAATATTCGATTATCAAGGTACGGACCTTTGGAGTGTCAAAAGTTGACACAGAGGGACACTTAAGTGTCAAAAGTTACAAAATGTACACTTAAGTGCCAAAATCGGAGCAAAATGGATCACTTAAGTGCCAATGGCGAAAAATTCCGGCCAAATTGCCATGTGTTCATTTTCCGGCGACTTCATTTGCTGATAGAGCATTTTTTTCAAAATAAAAAATCCACGTGGCAATTTTTTTAAAAAAAATTGTCCACGTCAGATTTTTTAAAAATTAAAATCGATTTTATTTATAAAAAAAAAAAAAGGGGATGAGGGGATCGGCGAGGGTTGTGCAGCCCTCGCCACCGCCGCCGTCGCCGCTCCACCTCGCCAGGAAGGGCCGGCGATGGTGGGCGAGGGTCGACCGAGGTCGCGGGCCACTCGGCCGGCCTGCGGCGAGGGTTGCCGGCCCTCACCCAACTGGGCCAAGGGCCGTCGGCCGCCCAAACTAGCATGTCGGTCTGGGCGGCCGACGGCCCTTGGCCCGGCTAGGCGAGGGCCGCGACCCTCGCCCCAGATCTGGGCGAGGGCGCGCAGGCCCTCGCCGCAGGCCGGCCGGGGTTGCCAGCCACTAGTCGAGGCCCGGCGACCTCGGTTGACCCTCGCCCACCATCGCCAGCCCTTCCCGGCGAGGTGGGGCGGCGACGGCGGTAGCGGCGAGGGCTGCACAGCTCTCGCCGATCCCCTCCTCCCCCTTTTATTTTTTTAAATAAAATCAATTTTATAATAATATATTTTTAATTATTTAATATTATTTAATTAATAATTTTTAAATCCACATCAGCCAAAATGACGTCGTTTTGGCTGATTCAGTTTTCGGCGAGCCACGTAAGCAAGAAAATTAATAAAAAATTGCCGCGTAGGATTTCCGGCAAGGTTCCGGCGACTTGGCACTTAAGTAATCCATTTTTTTTTTAAAAATGGCACTTAAGTGTCTCTCCAGACCAACTTTTGGCACTCCCACTGTACTTATGCATTCGAGTATCTAATGATCAACATGCTTTAGAGGATTAGCATATCCAATAAACACACTTTTTTAATACCCTTTGTCCTAATCTGATTCCCTTAGGATCATAAATTCTATAGTATGCAAGGAACTCCTATACCTTAAAGTACTAGATATTCTATACCCCTTATTTTTATAATTTATATGAAGATATATAAAATTTCTTTATAGAAATTCTTGTTGTGAAGATGACATGTACTAAGAAGTGCTCTATATCTACCAAACTTTGATTTTTTTTTCTTTTTGCTAATCCATTTTGTCATGATGTAGAATGTGTAGTTGTTTAATGCACAATACCATTTTCTTCACATCAAAAGCTTTGATTTTTGCATCCTTTGATTTTCAACAATGGCCTTATATACTTTGGACATATCAAAAACTTGATCTTATAATTTTATAAGGTAAACATGAGTATTTTAGAGCAATAAACAACAATTTCCACCTCTAGTTACTATAGTTCATTTAATTCACAAAATATTAGAATGCACCAACTCAAGTATTATAGTAGATCTTTCTACCCCTTAAAAATAATTTCTTAGTCATTTATGTTGAGTTTAATAATACAACCTAGAAGGGGGTGAATCGGTTATTTGGGAATTGTAAAAAACTTTTGTGAAATATAACAAGTTAACCTTCAAACAATAGCAAAAATGAATTATAAAAACCAGGTGCACGTGTTCTAATGAACAAATAGTGATGATAATGAACATATAATGTTTTTTTTGGTAAGGATGAACAGATAATGTTTTTTTTTTTGATGACCCAGGGAACCCCGCACCCCGCCGACAGCTAGGGGAGTAAACCCTGGGGGCTGCACGTGCTAGCCACCACACACATGCAACCAGATAAGTCACCATATGACGAAGCTGGGATTCGAACTTTTGACCTTTTGCGAGAGAAAGAGAGCGCGAACCAACAACGCCACCTAGGTGGGTGGTATGAACAAATAATGTTGATAGTGAAGAAATCGAAAAATTTGCAAGTGGATAATATAGTGGTTTGACTTTATCTCCAAACCTATATCCATTCCTAACATTAACAGCCATAGTAAGGTTAAAATTCACCAACAATCTTTAAGAGAAACTACAATCAACAAGTACTGCATTTTCAATAGATCACACTATTAAGACTCATTTACTGTTATCACATTTGTACACTTACTTTTATCACTAATTAATAGTAGCACTACACAAACATTGACATTAGAAATGCCCAATACTATCAACAAAAATAAAGCAAAGAAGAACACTCAAAGCACTAGACTAGTCTTGTTTGTTTCCACTAAATCCAACTACTTCTCTTGGACTCGGCATATAACCATTCAGTCTCATATGACTATTTTCCATTGAAATCCTCAAATAACCATTGGTTTTATAGTTGCTAGCAGTAGAACGTCACTCATCATTGTTAGAATGTCTCTCTAACATTGGAAACGTCTCTTTGATAGCGGCACTTTCCCAAAATCGTGTCAGCGTACTTTTGTTAGTCTCTCTATTGCTCAAAATTGCTAGAACTACTCTCGATTAAATCTGATGCGCTTTTTCGAATTAAAAACCTCGAAGATAATCATTGGACACCATATTGGTATTGGAAAGAGCATGTCACACATCTTCCACCTCTCTAATATCGACAACTACTCCTGCCAACAACATGCTAATCCTGATAACAATTTGTTGCTCTTGATAACCATAAGATAATCCAGACCTTCCAAATATATTAGCAATTGCAATTCTATCAAGTTGTTCATCTTCATGGTCTTTCCAAGCTTTACCAAACATCCACATTTTAGGCTTGTTCATCAGTGCGATCTTTCCAAGCTTCACTAAATATCCTCGTTCTAGACTTGTTTACCATCACCAAGCTCCATCCAATATTCACTAGATCTTTGTCTCTCCAAGTCAGAACGATCATTCCCATTCTTCATTCTAGGCTTGTTCACCATTGCCAAGGTCTATCCAACTATTCATCAGATCTTGCTCTCCCCCCCCCCCTCCCCCACCAAAATCATTGCGACCATCCTTGTCCCCCAAATCATCACGACTATCTTTGTTCTTGACTTGTTCACTCTTAGTCAATGTCCTTCCAAATTGTTCACCTTTCGAGAGATTTTTCCATCTCATAGACATCTTAATGCCCAATATCTTGTTCATCCTTTATATCAATCCCTTGATATCAATAGAGCACTCCTAATGGTGGTGGAGCACTCCTAGTATCAGTTCACTTGATACTAATTATGACATAATATGCATATTGGTTTATGCATATATCACTTGGTACTACTAAATCTATACACATTATAGGGGATATTCCCAACCATCTAATGTTTCTCAATCCTTCTTTTTCAAGTTATCACATGATATCATATTGCTTTTATTAATAAATATACTATAGCCAAAATGAGATAATCTATCATGCCACAAGGAAGATGGCTCAGGCATATAAACATAAACAATGTTTTATTTATAGTTATCTCTCAAGATTATGAGCACTTGATGTAACCACTGTCTCCATTTCCATGAAACTAATATTTTTAAGATTGCTAAGACAATTTGATTGTTGATGAAGATACGAACAATTGTTTACATTTCTTTTATGCTTTGAGGAGTGAGGATGATTACTGTTCTTCAAGTATCATTTTCCCAGTTATTGTTGTTATTGGGTTTAAATCAAATATACTCTAGGATATATACCAAATTTATAGAGAAGTTAGTTTAACAATTACTCAATTTCCCTCTAGAATTTCAAGTTGAATGCATTATCAAACTTGTGAGAGAAAGTAGGAGGAGCAAATGTTGTGAACAAGAGAGAGTTATGAAGAAGAGAAAGTTGCTGTTGCTTTTTTTTTTTTATAAACAATATATGATTTGATCCTAATGGAACAACCATCACCACTTTTCATTGTCAACCATTGCTTCTCTTCATTTATTTATAGATAACAAACTATTATAAAAGAAGCAATTATTATTTTAAAATTCCAATAGTGAAAAGAAGCATTTCAGCTGTATTCACGGATGTCCATAAACATTGCAAACACAAGTTCTGCAAAAATTGAAGCTGCTGTTCTTTACCCAAATTCAAAGATGTCCTGTGCACACACGAAAAAAAAAACCGCCGGAATCTAAAGATGCAAAGTTTTTGAGGAAACAAAGTTGAGTACAAAAGTAAAACAAATATAATGATCGACAATCTGATTTAGTTTATCAAAAAAATAAGTACCAAGTGATTGTAGATGATGGAGAAATGGGAAATGTTATAATCTAAAAACATAAATAGGAGCGATTCGAAAGATTGAATAATCTGAGGAAAGCTGTTACAAAAAGACATAGATCTGAAGCATGCAATATCAAAATGTGCGGAAGACATGATATATGGTATTCTACGAAATTTTATATTGGTTATTTAGTACAATAAGGAAATTATAATATCAATAAGATCAACTGATACTAAAAGAATCGAAGCATTAAAATTGAAATGTGTGGAAGATATACGGTATTTTATATTGGTTTAAAAGATTGAAGGATTAAAGGAGCACCTCTATCCCGTAAGTTTAGGTACGTACATAATCAAAAGTAGTCATTTTTTGAAACTTGTTTTTTTTTTTTTTTAAGCTCAGAAGTCATATATGAAACTTACACGGCATTTCAAGCATAGATTACATAAGCCCACATGCCATTATTGACCACTGACGAAAACGTGCTTTGACATTTGGGAAATTTCTCTTTATATTCTCCCGTGAATTATGATGTCCACTTCAATTGATTTTGTGTTGAAACTGGAAACCATTTTAAATTTTATTCTGGCGGCGTGCAAATGCTTTGAACTATTTAAAAATCTACGGTCTTCCTTGAGCACACATGAGTGATCCGTTCCCTACTTAAATTGTTTTTCAAATAATGGAAAACATCAATATGAGCTGCGTCACTTAGCCAAAAGAAATAAAAATACAAAGAAGAAGAAGAAAAGTGTTGCCTCTAAACTTATTGTATGGTGTCCAATTTTGTCTTAAGCTTTTTAATTAGATCAATTTTTTTAAAGCAATTAGATCAATTTATTCCTAAACTTTTTAACCATTTTTCAATGAAATCCTTGCCGTAATTTTGACCGACTTGCTTGTGAGATGTAGATTAAGTGATGCACAGCTTATCGGTTGCGTGAAAAGATTCTTTTGAATAATAGGGAATTGAATTATTTATGTCTAATATATCGAGGGTGACAGGAATATTTTTCTACAAATGCACATTAGCTTTCAGTGCATGCGCTGACCTGACATCATTGTTTATTATGTTACTTAAATTGGTACATGGCTGTGTGATGGTGTTGATGTGGCCAGTTTGTATAGTCAAATTATATTTCTTGCTTGAATATGGGTCCTCGCGTCCTTCTTACGTAATATATCTAATAATGGTTGTTGTATAATGATGTGCGAGCGACCCACTTGTATGCTTCAAAGAAGCTTTCATTAAGTGATTCATAGAAATGCTGCAGCTCAAAAAATTCCAACCGACCCCAAGAAAGAAAATCCAGTTAAAATTTAAATTCACCAACATGCCCACATTAGCTGTTCACCATTCTGTAATCTCAATAGATATAAATGTTTCCAGACTAATGCTTATGATGTAAAGACCCATTACTCCGACATCTTATTTTATTCTCTAACTATTAACGGGCGTTACTTCAAATTAACAACATGCCCCTGTGAAGGACGTGTTTGTTTCGTCCATATTTTTATATTATTTTGCGGTATAAAAAAGGCTAGAACCGAATACAAAATTTAACATTTAGAATCTACTATTTTTGTTTTCTTATCTAATAATGCATGAAGTATCTCTCCAAAGGCCTAGAAACCGTGTCAAAGAGAATGAGGGATGGCACCATGTGCATTCGTTGTCTTTACCTTCCGCAACCTAAAGGGAACTGGCGATATGATATTCAGGATCCTATCAATCACTTATCAATGACAACTTGTCATCTCTAAATTTGCTTTTGAAATTCACAAATACAGAAGAATCGAGTATGGGCTTGTTGACTAAGTATTGAAAACAAGTATAAAAGTGAGGACTTTTTGGACTCCAACAACTCCAAAACTAAAGCAAAATTCACGTTGAATTTCCAAACATGCCAAATCAGCTATGTATTGTTCTCTACCCAGATCTTCATAACATATATAGAGGCTAAAAAGTGTCGTGTGACTTGTTAGGTGAAAAAGGTTCCTTTGTACACTCGAAGCACCTGATCGAGTCCACTCCATCTTAGCCAAGAGCTTGGATCTCAAGTGGGACACATGCAATTTAATGGTCGAGATGAGGGTGAGCTTACATGTATGGCCACCATCAACAGTCGATGTCTTTACATTTAATCTGATTTAAGTGATTTAGATCAACTAACATAATGATCTTCTAACTAGTCGCCACATAGAGATAGAAAGTATATATTCACGAGCTGTTATTGTTGATATGAAAACACGTTTAGCTAAATCTACATCTGTATTATATTTAGAAGAGATGTATAGCCCCGAACCAAAATTTAAATAATGTTAATTGACAACCTAGTTGCATCTGCATATTTTCATTTGAAGTGTGCTTCGCTACTGGAGCCTAATTGCATCAGCATATTCTCAGCAATAGAGAAAGGAGGTGCTGTCTTTTTCCCTTGGAAAAACGACACTTTTCAAATGACAAATAAGGGGTGCTCTAGTCTAAATCTTTAGAGTTTTCACGTGAATATAAGGGCATCTTTATCTTTAAATAATGTATGATAGATGGAATGATGACCATTAAAATAATGGTGCGGGCTTACACTTCTGTTGGTTCGAACATAAGATTGATTTTTCTGTTTTATTGGGGTTTTGGTTGGAACTGTTTACGTCCTAAAATTCAACTATCCATTATATATTTAGTTAATGTTGAAAAACCCATGCTCACTCTTTTGTTGTTTGCAAATTTGCATAAGTTACATCATCCGTGATTCCTTTTTTCTTCTCTATACACTTGCAAATTCATTCATTTGGATCAATAATATAATACGATACATCACCTAAAATCTCTCAATTGAATGGTGACGAAAGTCACAAAATTTATCATTTGTTAAGGAAATTTCACACATATTGTCAACTGTCAAATGTATATTAACCTTTGTATACAAGGTTTGTCAATATTTAATGGATACACGCAATTTGATCTAAGCAACTAAGAGTCACACGCAACCTATTTCAAGTGTAGAATTCGATTAACACACTCAATCTTCTTCTTCCTTTTCTTTTTTCTTTTTATACAGATACGTAATAATAAATGTGGGCATGAGTCAAAATACTAGTGATTGAAAATTAAACATGACCGTGCAATCTTCGGCCAGTCAAAATGCAATCTTAAGAAAAGAATGTGTTTCAATAGAAAACCGCTGATTTAAGACTATTTCAGGTCAATTTGCCCACCCGGCATCAAATGTAATCTGTAAAGTCTTTGTCAAATGGAAGATTAATGCTCAAGTCCGGAATTCTCATTCTATCTTTATCCTCTGATGCCATACAAATTGACAACTTTTGATTTATAATCACCGTCGTTGTTTATGTCAAACTTAAGATAATCCTCATTTGATACTTGATGATCCAGATAATTGAGAACCGTCTTAGTCAGAGATCGATAGCGACGAGTCATCCTTAGAAAACTTTGTGTACAAGCTTAGCATAAAGGATTCAGTCCATCTCTATATGAAGACCGAAGAGGGTTCAAGAACCAACCACCCCACCCCCCTCTCATCCTTCTCCTCCCGGTAAGAAACCAAATCTTCATTTTCTTCCCGAGGATTTTATATAATTAGAATTCTGACTTATTCACTAACATCAAATCTAGCGGTTCCCACAATCATAAGTAACGCTGACATCAACTTAAATGATTCGATCAAGCTATAAAAAAATCATTTAATGAGATAAGTAGGAATTCAAAGCTCAACTTTTCAACATTTATTTTACAGGTTTTATAAAACAAGCCACTAGTTTGGGTCATCAAATAAGCTTAATCTTATTAAGTGCCAACCCTTTTCCGAATTTTCATCACTTAATAGAGTGTTATTACCTCTTTCTTTTTGGTAGCATACATTAGAAATTCGACTTTTGTGTAATATTGAGCGTTGAAGACGTGCAAAGTCATTTAAAAGTTATTCATCACTTCATGAATGATTAATATATTTCTTCGCTTTCATAATGAGGTCAGAAGTTGGTAAAAATGCCTTTTTAAAAGCGATTAGGGAAAATAAAAACAAATCAACATATTTGCTTAAAACAGGTTCCATCAATTTATGATCATATAGGTAAATTTATTGATAATAAGAAAAATAAAATTTTCCGACAAATTTTATTTTTTCTATTTCTTAAGTGAAGACTACAGGATAAATACATTATTAGTATCAAAACTTTCGTATGGCGCTCATTTTGACACAGAGGCCATGGGCAAGGCCATCAGAGCCTTGCTGGCCGTTAGCAAGGGTTGTCACGGCCTCACCTGCTATTGACAAGGTCGTGATGACCTTGTCCAAGGCCTTTGCAGCTAGATTTACCCTCGCCCTTGCCGTAAGCACCTTAGGCGAGGCTGTCAAGGTCTCACCGATAGCTGACAAGGCCGCAATAGCCTTCGCCAGCTCCAAGTGACCGTAGGCGAGGGCCCTCACAACCATGCTAGCTCTAGGTGGCATCGTCCATGGCTGGCCAGAGCTGGTGAGGGCCGTTGGAGCCTTGCCAATGATCGACAAGACCTTAACAACCTTACCTGGGGCATTCATGGCCGAGGGCAAGGCAACCCTTGCCCAATCTAGGCATGGGTTCTGTGGCCAGTGAGGGTTATCAATGACCCTCGCCGGCCCTAAAGTAAAATAAAAATATAAAAGCAAAGAGAAAAATTCAAAATTCAAAATTCAAAAAACAACAATACAAATATCTAAAAATATTAAAATATTATCCATCGGCAGTCACGTTAGTTTTCTGGTAGCCACTTAGCTTTTTTGGTAAACAAATCGGAAGTGGCACTCAAGTAATCGATTTTTCAAAGTTATAGTACTTAAATGAGTGGAAAAAAAAATTGTGGCACTAAAATGAGTATCAAATGAAAGTTTTGACACCAATAGTTCACTTATCCTAAAAAATACGTTAAATCTTGTGAGAACTTGAGGATATTCATCATCAGTGAGAGTGGATTATTGACTGTCTTTTACATGGATTTAGTTGGAATATACGATTATTGAGATGAACTCCTGATTATAGATTATAAATTGCTCACATACTTTACTAGTAGCATCAGTTAAATACTCGTAACTTACTCACAAAGACAAAATAATTATTTACCATTATAAATTCCTGATAGATTATTTACGTAATTTCAGTTTCATAGGTAGCAAAGCTTATTATTATTATTATTATTATTTGTTTGTTTTTTTTGGTAACCGAGGTGTCTGGGACACCTCGACTATTCCTCGGGGGAGACTAGCATAGCAACCCACCGCCATGGCCCCCCACTTAAATCACAGGCACTTCCCTGGGGAATCGAACCCAAGACCTCAAAAAAGTCCAAGTTCTCCCTAACCAACTGGGCTACCCATAGGTGGGTAGCAAAACTTATTTGTAAGTAACTAACATAATAATCGACTTTCAGATTGAAATACCCTGGCAGATTGCGAATAGTCATTTGCTTTTACAAGTGGATGCGTATTTCCACTAGTAGATTAAGAGTTGTTTTCATATAAATTTATTAGTATTCTTAGTTAACAATCGTAACTTACGAAAAATATAACTATTTTACCATTATAGATTCTTAATAGATTATTAGCTACGTGGATTTGTCTGTAATATACCAATGAACTAATCAATTAACTAGGTTTAAATACCCTTGTAGATTACGTACAATCATTTGTTTTCACAAGTAGGCCTGTTTTGGCGCTAGTAAATCACAAGTTGCTTAGACATTTTGCTAGTAGTATCGCTTAACAATTGTAACTGTGTTTTTGTTTTCAACAGTGAACTTCGAAAAACGACAAAAAGAGAGAGAGTAAACTTCTCCAATAAATAGACAAGTTACATTCTACTTGAAATCCGTACATTATATGATTTACTATCTTTTAAGCGGGCCGATGGTGGCGACATATTAATTAAAATCATACTGTTGAGTTTTTGTTTCGAGTGATAAATTACTAGGTAGATGATCAAACATTGCTAACATTGTTAGTATATTATCATCGACGTACCTGTCAAACAAGCTGCCACTAATAGCATTTTATTAACAAGAATTCAAATCTACTAACGGTATTATGGAATTACCATCAGGGAAGATTGTATCGCTTTCCTCAAATGAAACTTAGTCAAATCTTGCATCGATCACTTCTCTTTCGAAAAAGAAGGAACGACATAAGGGTAATTTTTTTTGATCGAAAATAGGAGCTTGCATTACTGTTGACACCTAAATTTTGATTGATCATTCATAATTTAATGCACAAAAATTTAGGGATTAATTTTAATCCCTAAACAAAAATATTAGGATTAAATTGCATAGCATATAGTTTTATGAGCATTTATTATTATTGCATTTGCATTGGACAGGTGGAAGATGGGCTTCAATTGATGGTTCTAAGCTTTAATTTAACAAGTTGGACTAAGCCCACGGTGAAAAAGAATTTGGCTAGGCCCGTTAAAGGGTGACGAGTTGGAATATGAGAATATTCCCGGGAATATGAGAATGTTCCCAAGAATATTCACATTGTTCTTTCAATATTCGGGGAAGGTGTCGGATGAAATATTCCCATTAAGGGGTGGCGAGTTGGGATATGAGAATATTCCCGAGAATATGAGAATGTTCTCGAGAATATTCTCATTATTCTTTTAATATTCAAGGAAAGCATCGGATGAAATATTGGAAAAATATTGCACGTGGGATACAAGAGCTAAATAGGCAACGTGCAGATTTATCATCTTTCCTTAAATAACGTAGTCCTCTCACCTATAAAAAGGGGGCCACACACACTGAAGAGACACACAGAGAAAAAAGCCACAATTGAGAGAAAAGGAGCAGCAGCGCAATATAGAGAGAGGAGAAAAAGCGTCTCTTTTTGCTGCAGGTCTTGAAGGTCGGCTCACAAAAGGAGGCATCTTCCCAAGAGACAAGGTAGGTAAAGTTCCTATCTAAATTAATTCTTGAATATTTTGTTTTCTTGTTTAAAGTATTGCATGCTTGATTGAATTCCAATTAAGTGAGGTTGTTGTGTCGTGTTAAAAAATCTCAATAATCAAAAATATTGAGCCGCGAGACGTCGGATCAGGTTTTTGATTGTTTTGATTTTCTATCTTGGGTCGGGGCTAAATTACGTGCTTTACATGATCGGTTGCATTATATGTGCTGATTTTTTTTTAGTAAACTTACAAAAATGCATAAAAAATCTGTTACATAATAGGGTAGATTAATGCACTTCATGTCGGATTAATCTTATAGTTTACATTGCATATGACGTAGAAGCTTAGGAAATTTCATTAGTTATAAAAAAAAAAGAAAACATAAAAATTGCAATGCTCATGTCATGTAGAATTAGGTCATCACTCGTGTGTCATCTAGACATTGCATGTTTAGGGTCATTTGAATGCGTGACATACTAGGGTAGTTGCATTAAATATTTTCTGGCATTAGATTAAGTTAAATAATTAATGTCACGTGACATATAGTTTGCATATTAGATTTCACATTGCATAGACAATTTCGTATGTCATTACATGCATTGCACGTAGTTTTAGGCTTCATTAAATTAGTGAAAACCTTAAAAAATATTTGAATGAATGCATGTTAATTAGAAATTATATCTAGGATCATTGATGTAATTTTTAAGCTAACATCGCAGATACTTTCGTAACTTTAAGGTAAGTGATTTCCTCCTTTTCCTTGCAATTTATTTATTACCTTGCTTCCTTGAGTGTTAGATAATGGTTGCGCACTCGCATGATCACATTGCATGTTAGGAAGTAAATTAAAATAAACAAAAACTGCCTGCAAATCATTTTTCTAAACTAAAAGAGAAAAGGTACCGAAAGGGCGTTAGAGAAATCTAACGTAATCAAGTCCCCGATCCCATAGTCTCTGGTTCGTAGGAGTGAAGTAATTCTCCCGTTACTTTACTTAGGTTTCTAATCGACCCACCAAAAATAGATTAGTGGCGACTCCTAAGTAAAAAATCATTGGCATGTTAAAAAACTTAAACCCTAAGTCGCGAATTGGTATGGGCTTGGGAGAGCCCGAACTAAGTTTAGGCTTAGTAATCCATTAGCCAAACCCTAGGTGGTGCACCCGAGGTGAGGTCGCGACAATTTACTAATAAATGAAGGAAGTTTGTGACATAGGAAAGTCCATACATAAAATAGACCACAACTGGTTAGGAGGTTGAGTTACCCAATTCGCAGGGAGGATATTGTCTCGATGGGCCTTGGCGACCTAGTCCGCGGCCTGATTTGTTTCTCGTGGATTCTATTGTATGTAGACCCAATTCAACTCATTCAGCAAATTTTAGCAGTCCAGGATCAACGATTGGGCCACCCATGGAGAGGCTTCACGGCCCATTACCCATTTGCAGACAGAGTTATTGTCTGTTGATAAGCACAGGCGTAGATCAGGGGAGTCTTCGAGCATATTAGTTCTGTTTGAACTCCTTTCCTTCAGCCACAACAGAGCACTTCTCACAGCAAGGGTTTCGGCTATTTGAGCAGATGTAGCATGGATCGCGTGAGCAAACCCATCGACGAGCAACCCAGCTTCATTCCTGCATACGCTAGCAACGGATCCGGTAAGCATTTGACAGTTCCATGAGCTATCCACGTTGAGCTTCTGTTCTTTGTTCTTCGGTGCTGTCCAGATATGGTTTCCTGATGTCCTGCTTTGTTTTTGTTGGTTCCATCTTTCGTGTAGTTGATTCATGGTTTGGGCGTGTGTGATGGCAGCCCGCGGATTAAGTGCTCAATCTTGGAACACAGTTGCATTACATTGCTTCCAAATTTGCCACAAAACACCGGCAAACAGGGGTTTCAATGGTAGGTTCACTGAGGAGGTAAGTTGCTCGTAGATCCACTTGTCTATGTGTGTTACATGTGAGGGATTAGTGTCGACTTAGAGACTTTGTTCTGACCAAATCTCTTTGGTCCATTCGCAGAGAATAAATAGGTGTTCCATCATTTCAGTCGCTTTGTGGCAAAGAGGACACAGGGGATCAGGTAGTACCTTCCTTTTGTGAAGGTTTTCTTTTGTTGGTAGAGCATTACTACATATACTCCATAGAAGGAATCTGATTTTTGGGTTGGTTTGAAGCTGCCATATCTTTGTCTAGAGGGATTTTGGTGTTTGATAGGAGGTTGTGGGATTGTGTACTGTTGAGGAGTCACCTGTATTGTGGATGCTGTTGTATCCACTTTTTACCGTATATTCTCCTGAACTGTTAGCAGTCCACAATAGTCTGTCTAGGCTGGGATGTGTACCAAGCGGAATAGCTATGACTTCCTTGACTACGCTTGCATCAAATAATTCACTGAGTTTGTTGGTATCCTATTCCCTGGCTTGCTGGTTTATCAAATCGGCTACCACACATGGGTCTTGTATGTTTGCTGGACCATGTATTTTTCTTGATGATAACCATCGATCCTCTCTGATTCTGATGTTCTCTCCATTTCCCACGACCCACCTTGTATGTGGCTCAATGACATCTCTACCCATCATTAGGCTTTGCTAACCCTAGGAAGATTGTTGTCTTTTTTGTGCATTCCAAAAGTCCCCTCTAGCGAAATAAATGCTTTTCAACACTCTACTCCATAGTGCATTCGGTTTTTGAACTAATCTCCAAGCTTGCTTACACATCATTGCTCTGTTAAATTCTACTAGATCCCTGAATCCTAGGCCTCCACAGTCTTTTCTGCTTTTTAGAGCCTCCCAATTTTTCCAGTAAATACCCCTCTTTGATGCATGTTGTTTCCACTAGAATGAGGCAATTTTTGTCTCAATAGCTCGACAAATGGACATTGGGATTTTGAAAATGGACATAGCATACTGGGGTAACGCCTAAATTACTATCTTTAGAATGATTTCTTTCTTAGCCTTGGAAATTAGCTTCTCCTTCTAGCCTTCTAACTTGCTCTCGACCCTAGTTAGGAGCCAGTTGAACATATGTTTCTTTGTTTGTCCCCACTCTGTTGGAATGCCTAGGTATTTCCCTGTTTTGTCGATTAGAGGAACCCTCAATGCATCTGCTATGCTATGTTTGAGTAGCTGAGGGCATTCCTTGCTTAATAGGAGACCTGATTTGTTTAAATTAATGGCATGTCCTGAAGCATAGCAATATTGGTTTAGGATGCTGGCTAGGTTTTGTGCTTCCTTTACTGTACCGTTCATAAAGAATATAGCATCGTCAGCGAATAGGAGATAGGATAGGGTGGGGCATGTGGGGTTTGGCCATATACCTTTAATGGTTCATTCAGCTACTACTTTGGACATCATGGTAGAGAAGGCATTAGCAACAATAATGAAAAGATAGGGTGAGAGAGGATCTCCTTGTCTTATCCCTCTCTTAGGTCTAAACTCAACCGAGGATTCCTCGTTTACTAGGACGTTGAAGGTTACTATTGAAATGCATTGTTGAATCCATTGGATCCATTTCTCATCAAAAACCACTTTCCTCATATAAGCACACAAAAAATCCCACTCTATTCTGTCATAGGCCTTTTACATATCAAGTTTCAGGATTGCTTGGAATCTTCGCTTTCTTTTCCTTACTCTTAATTGGTGAAGTATCTCTTGAACAATGAATTATCCAGGATTTGTCGATTGTTAACAAATGCACTTTGTTCCGTTGCAATGATCCTTCCTAGCCATGGCTTCAGCCTATTAGCCAATATCTTTGCAAGGACTTTGTATGTGAAATTACATAGGCTAATAGGTCTAAATTGGGTGATATCTTCTAGGTTTTTTACTTTTGGAACAAGGACTAGATATGTTCTGTTTAGCTTTGAATCAAACCAGCCTTGGTTGAAGGAAGAGTTTACCATATTATAAAGATCCTCATGTAGTTCTAACCAATTTTTTTGATAGAAGAGGCCATGAAATCCATCCAGTCCAGGTGCTTTGTTGGCTACCAACTGAAAAACAGCTGCTTTTACCTCCTCTCTCGACGCTTGCTTAATCAGCTTCTCGTTCATCTCATTGGGTACTACTCGAGGGCATTGGTCAAGAACCGACTGATAATTTCTATCACCCACCGATGTAAATAAATTATGGTAAAAGCTTCGAATGTGCTATTTTAAGGCTTGAGGATCTCTACACCATGTCTCTTCATTAATTTTCAGCATAGTGATCTTGTTCCTCTGTCTTCTTTGAATTGTCATGGCATGAAAATACTAGGTATTTTGATCGCCCCATTTCAGCCAGTTTATTCTAGACCTCATGCCCCAATACATTTCTTCTTGACGCCATAATTCTTCTATTTGTGTAACGATGTTTCTTAATTCCACCCCATTTTGTTCCCTTGCATCTTCATTAGTTAAACGTGTGAGCCTTGTTTTGAGCTGAGTGATCTGTTTCTGGGAGTTCTAGAATTTGCCCTTACTCCATTTGCTTAGTGTCGAAGCTACCTTCCTTAGTTTCCTATTAAGGTTGTGCTGTTTTGAGTTTTCTACAACCCATGTCTTCTTAATCAATTCTACACATTCTGGTTCTTCCAGCCAATATACTTCTAGTTTGAATGGCTTCCTTCTTGGTTTTTCAGGCATATCAAGAGACAGCAGAAATGGGCTGTGGTATGAACCTGTGGCAAGTAAGGCATAGGCTTCTGCATGTAGAAAGGTTACGCGCCATTCTAAGGTACACACTGCCCTGTCCAATCGTTTCTTGACTAGATCAGCCCCTTGCCTATTATTGGACCAGATATACGCACATCATTTGCTTTCTATGTCCATCAACAAGCAATTGTTCAAAAAATCTCAGAAGGCCTAAATCCTATACCGATCCACTTCACGACAGCCTATCTTCTCCCAATGATAGAGAACTTCGTTAAAGTCTCCTATGCATAGCCAGGATAGGGTATTGCTGGATGTAGTAACCCTTAATGTGCGCCATAGCTCTTGTCTCTCCTGAAAATTTGTAGATGCTCGTATAAAGGATATATGCATGATTTCTCCGCTACTGAAATCTTTGCATTAGATGTCAATGAGATCCCCTGAACTTAAATTGACCTCCACCCCAACCTCCTCATCCCACATAAATGCTAGACCTTCTGCAATACCGATTGATTCGATGAGAAAAGATTAGGTAAACTTAAGGCTTTCCCTAACACCGTCCACCATGGGGTCTTTATTTTTGGTTTCCATAAGGAAAATCAGATTGGGCCTTTCATGAGCTACTAAGGCTCGAAGGTGCCGAACTGTTAAGGGTGTGCCCAGCCCTTGACAGTTCCAACTCAAGATCCTTGTTGTTACTGTGGTGGCTTATTAGGGCTAGCCACCAAATTTTGTATGTGGACATCTTCCCATAGTTGAATTGGGGCGTCCATTAATTGTTCTTCATTTACTGCAAGGAAGGGGGTTTTTTCTCATATGGACTGATGCATTTCTGTTTTTTTGGCACCGGAGTTTTGTAGGGTGTTTTCTCGTTTTTTGGATTCCTTACTTTCACCTCTTTGCCTGCCTCTTTCTGATAAATTAACAGGTTTGGTAGTGCTCTCTTCCCTTTGCTGGATGCAATATGGTCTATCTCCTCCATCTTTGAAGTGTTGTCAACTTCAGCAGGTGTAACAGGCATTATAGCCATCTGATTTTGCTCTACATCTTCTGCACTTGGGGCCTCCTTAGTGATGTTTATCGGTTGGGTTGAGGTTGCTGCCTCTTCAAGTACAGTCGGATCAATTTCCCCATAAAAGGCCTTCCAAATTGGCTTGTTTCTCGAACCTCCGCTTTCAACCACGATCCATAGCGCCCCGATTTGTTCTATAGTAGGCATGTTTCCTCATAAGGTATGTTCGGACAAAAAATTGCATAATGTCATATTCTGCCATAGGAGTAACAGTAGTGGGGAAGTCTTTCATATTTGAAATCTAACCACCATTTCTTCCCTCCAAAGCTAATTAGTGTTCCTGTTTGCAGAGGCTGCGTTATGTCCAACCGAACCTTCGCCTTCCCCATTTTGCGGGAATTGTTGGACCTAGCTTCAAATTTGATCTCCTCTACTTCACCCAACTTTGAGGCAATTAAACGCACAAAACCTTCATTTGCTTTGGCTTGGGGGAGGCCTAATATATGCATCCATAACGTATAATGCATAAATTCATAGCAATGTTCAGGTATGGTCCGATCTCCTTCTTTTAATACTAATAAATTGCTGGCAAAAGACTATGGTCTAGTTTCTAGAACTCGATTTTTCTCTTCTACTGAGCTGAAGAGGAAAGTAAAGTAACTAGGTTTTAGCACCTCATATTGAACAGATTCTGTTTTCCATGCTTTCCTCATTGTGCTAATAAAGGCCTGAACATTAACATTCGGTTTTGAATAGAGGTTATTGTAGAGGGTTCGATCATTTACTTGTTGTTCTTCCTCAAGAATGTCCTCATCTAGTTCTGTGAATACCACTTCAGACCATAGATAGCCCACTCTTTTACATAATGCCACCATTCTCAGTTGAGTCTCCTCCATTGCTGGAATTTAAGGATAAAGGAAGGGTTGTATGAAAGATGCACTAATTTTGGGAGATGGAGTGAATGGAGCTCAGATGATGTGAGGAATGCCACCCACTAGACCGAAATATGAGTGGACAAGGTGAAATTTCTTCATTCAAGGACAGACAGCAAATGGGTTGCTGGGATACTTCACACGATGAATGCTGGGAAATGCGACTTCATGGTGCTCGATACTACATTGATCTAGAGACTCCTGGTCAGGTGGGAGATGGGCCATTTCAGCCATGGATGGATTTTTGGGGGTTAGTGTAAGGACCTGGGGCTTGCTGAGTAATATTGTCCGTTTTGGGCCGAGACCCGCACGGTTTTAAAATGCGTTACTCAGGGAAGAGGGATCCCAGCCTTATAAACCATCCTAGGACTCCCCCCCTAGGCAATGTGGGACTCCCCCCACTAGGCAAGAGACATGTGACCCCCCCTTCCTTACGCACGTCCGAGGACCGAGGCGCGGACGCACCGCCATCCCTCTTCCTCGCGCACCGTCGCCCGGGCTGTCACATTCTCCCCCCCTTTGGGCACAGCGTCCTCACTGTGGCCCCACACGCGGTCGGGAGTCGGCTCTGATACCATTTGTAAGGACCTAGGGCTCGCTGAGTAATATTGTTCGCTTTGGGCCGAGACCCGCACGGCTTTAAAACGGGTTACTCAGGGAAGAGGGATCCCAGCCTTATAAACCATCTCAAGACTCCCCCCTAGGCGATGTGGGACTCCCCCTAGGCAAGAGACATGTGACCCCCCCCTTCCTTGCGCACGTCCAAGGACCGAGGCGCAGACGCACCGCCATCCCTCCTCCTCGCGCACCGTCGCCCGGGCTGTCATAGTTAGGGTTAGGGTTTATGAGGGTGGGGATTTCTATCACCAGAAGGGGATAGGGGAAAAGCTCACCCAAGATGAGAGAAGATGATTTCTCAACCTTTAATATATTGCTTTTCTTTGTCTTTTTGGTATGTGATTATGATATTGCTTGAGTGACCCCAAGTTGCACACATAAAGATAATGTGCAAGTCTTCCCAGCATGAAGGGATCATGTGAAGATGCTTTCTAAGTAATATATGGAAATTCTAAAGCAACTTGGGCAGAGTCGAATAATAAGGATTGAAATGTATTAGAATCTTAGGATAAGCTTGTTTATCTGAAAATCTCATGGTAACAAGAAATATCTTTTATGAAAATCATTTTCAAGGAAAATTATTAATTTTCATTTGTTTGGTGGTTTAGAGAAAATGATTTCTTTTTTATTAAAAGGGAAAATCATTTTCCCTTAATCTAAACTTGTTACTCTCAATTCATGAATAACATTTCCCGCAATATTGTTAACTTTTTGTCATCCAAACATTGGAAATTAAGAAAATAATTTTTCGAAAGCAGTTTTTCTTCAAACAATTGGACTCTTACTCTTAGAAGACAAATCCCTAGCACTAGTTGAAAATCCATGTGTTGCATCAATTCAAAAAGTTAACATACGAATTAACTAAGAGATTGACCTCAAAAAGGTTTCCAGTCCAAAAAAATTTAACTAGATGGATCAAAGAGATATATTTTAAAGAAAAGGGGTGTAAATTTTCAAACGATAATTTCTCTGAAAAGGATTTTAAAGACATCAGTTGTTGACTTATCCTTCCAACAAAAGTATTAGGTATAGAAATTAAATATGGTTTCGAATTGCATCAAATGGGAGTGTGGAATGAAATGCGCGTTTAATGGGATTTCTTTAAGGAGCAACAGTTAGCATGACATCGGCCCTATAAATGGATTCATCCATCTCTGCCTCTGAATGCCCACAAAAGTTTCAGATTCAATTAGACTCGAGTAACCAGCTTCAGTTCGATCCTCAGAGACGGGTTAGTTAAAGTTCTCCTCTTTCATTTTCTCGTCGGGGGATTTATTTTTATACTTTGAATATGTTTCTGTTATTTGTAATTTGGGGGCCAGGAAATTAAAATAATAATACTCCCAATATCACGTTTTTACATCTTAAACTTTTGGGATAAATGATTATGCATATTACTTCAAGTTGGTAACACTGTTCGAAGGTCCTGAGTCCAACTCCACAAAATCCTTAAAACGGCCTTTCCCCCCAAGTAATTAATCATGAATCTGCACCTCGCAAGTATGCATCTTTGAATATGATAATCCTATACAAGCCAACGTAAGTTGATGACCTTATGTGAAATTTCACTTCACCTTTTGCTTGAGAATAATAGAGCTTGGAGGGAAATGTGGAAGCTCAAGTTGTCAAAAGGAGATGATTTGGAGGTGAGAAGCATGTATAACAACCTTGGGAGACAGTACTGGGAGTTTGAGTCGAACTCGGGAACACCAGATGAGTTGGCCATGATCGAAAGGATGCGCCAAGCATTCACTCAAAACCGGCATCGTTGGAAGCAAAGTTCTGATCTCCTTATGAGACTTCAGGTAAGACGGGCAATCAATGACTTCACCGTTTCTTTTCGGGTCTCCCCCCTTTCCCTTTCATGAAGACACTCATTGATTTCCTGATGAAAATAGAAGTGGATTGAAGACTGGGAAAAAGGCCGAAGAATATGAGATGTTTGCGTGAAAGATTGTGCCTAACTTTAAGCTAACACTACAATTTAATTTATCGCATAATACTTGCCGACTCTCGCTTCTAAGTTGGCCTAACGAAGAAAGTATAATTGGCAAAAATAACAGAGCATTTGGGCAAGAGAATTGTAAGGCTTTGCTTTGACAAGGCATAATGTGGGATAGGCATGAGAGAAATTGTATATATGGTGATATACATGCTATCCCATTCCAATTAGGGGAGTCAATGGGTAGAATTGGGCGGGCTAGGCTGGATTTTCATGATATCTAACCCAACCCAAAACCCTTTAAGGAAGCACTTGACCCAATCCAACCGAGACCCGAATATCATATAACCCAAACGAATAGGTCAAGTAGGGCAAGGGCCAATCAGCTAAGTTCAGACTTAGAGTTTCGTGCTTCCCCAATCCGATCGAGACCCAAATATCAAATAACCCAAAATAATAGGTCAAGTAGGTCAAGGGCCAATTAGCTAAGTTCAGACTTAGAGTTTCGTCTCGTGGAGAGGGAGGGAGAGAGGGAGGGGCCAGGAAATACTCAAGAATCCTTATCCAAAGAAAATTAAGGCCCAACCCCAAAATCCCTAATTTTAGGGTTGGGCTGGGTCGGGCCAATGTGGAATTTTTTAACACTCCTAATTCTAATAACATGGGGATGTTTTCTGGTATTTGATTCACAAGTCTTCTTTTTTTTTTTTTGTCATAATTCACAAGACTAAGATTGCAAGAAAATTGGGTATGTGTTTCGTTTACTTGACAATTTGGTTTGGAGTGAGAAGTCACAAGCATAGCTTGTCTTGATGAAGATCTAAATTACTACAAAATAATTGTTGTGAGAAATAGTGCTAATGCTAATGGCAAATTACAGTTTGCAAAAGAGAAGTCAGGAGTGGAAGAGATAGAGAAGGTGAGGGTGGGTGAAGAAGACATAAGTGAGAAGGCAGTGGTGAATACGTTGAAGAGGGCCATCAGGTTTTATACGACTCTCCAAGCTGAGGATGGCCATTGGCCCGGTGATTATGGCGGTCCACTGTTTCTCCTCCCAGGCTTGGTCTGCCAATTTGTTCTTTTATTCTCTTTTTAGAAAAAAAAAGAGAAACAAGTCCAGTATTTGCTTGAATACTAAAATGTTAAATTATATGCATATCAGGTTATTGGCCTCTATGTTACGGGAGATCTACACTCGCTTCTATCTTCAGAACACCGTAAAGAGATGATACGTTACCTATATAACCATCAGGTAAGCTTTGACCCAACATTAAAGTGTTGTGACTTCATGTTATTAATTCTGTGAAAACAATTCTACGCAACTAATGTGTCTGCATTGATCTTTACTCATTACCTTTTACTTTAGCATTTACCGGTACCATTTGGAATTATGTGCCTTCTATTTAACTGTTGAACACCTAACATTGGAAAGTAGGTAAATATTGCCATATAGGATACGGTCACAAAAAGAGTAATAACTATACAAAAGTAAGAGGAACACAAAATATCCAAAAAATGAGAGGAAAAAAGAAGAAGAACAAGAATTACCAATATTTGAGTGACTTACCAAAGTTTTCTATATGGAAAGCAAATTACCAATCTCAATTCCAATTTTAGCTTACAGCGCCAATGTGAGCAACCTACCACCTATACTTGACTATTTTTCAAATTACCAACTTTCATTCGCTTACCAACTATAAAAAATAACAACTCTTATGTGAAATAGGGCCTACAGAGGTTTACTAGCTCACGAAGAATCGGTAATTTTTACACACAGAACAATGCAATTATTCTTGTTTAATATTTAGCGCAGAACCAAACTTCCTTCAGTTAATTACTCCTCGTTCAATGATGCAACTGGAAGCAAGCTAATAGAGGAGGAAAGGAAAATCTAGTATTTTCAAGAGGGTAGATAATGATGATGAATAGATGAACTGATGATGAGGATTGAGAAATGCAGAACGAGGATGGAGGTTGGGGAATACACATTGAAGGGAAAAGCACCATGTTTGGGACAGGGCTCTCTTATGTCACTCTCAGATTGCTTGGAGAGGACACCAATGGCGCCGCCATGGACAGAGCAAGAGCTTGGATACTTGATCGCGGGGGAGTCACATCCATTCCCTCCTGGGGAAAGCTGTGGCTTTCGGTTAGTCCTTACTTCTTATGTTTTGTTTTGAATCGATTCCTTTTGGATAAAAAATTATGAAGTTGCCACAGAAAATGAACATAAATTGGACAACTTTGTAATTCTGTCTTCCATCATTTCAATACAGAACAAGAAAAGTGAACAAGTTTCATGAGTACTTTTATATGCAATCGTATGTGCAGGTGCTGGGAGTCTACGATTGGAGGGGCAACAATCCCCTGCCTCCTGAACTATGGCTGCTTCCTTACATTCTTCCTCTTCATCCAGGTCTTCCTCGATCCCACCAAATATTCCTGGTTGCACACTGAGGAATAGGTCTCCGAATATAATTTTTGCTGAAGTTATATAAATTTTTCCCTCCCATACTTTTGTTGATCTGAGAAATGCCACTGTAATTTTGTGCCAATAATCTTCGTTTTATTTTTCTTATGAAAGTATACTCCTTACATCACATTATTTCTGATTTCAACAATGAAAAGTTTCATGCAATATCGAGATATTCAGTTGACAAATAGCTCCATTCGTTAAAAAATTGCTCCATTTTCCAACTTAGCATTTGTTTCTGCCAACTTAACATATTTGACTGCAAGTATAAGAGCATTGACGAAACAAGAAGCAGTTACGCATGTTACTTCTTCTATAGGACGCATGTGGTGTCATTGTCGGATGGTGTATTTGCCTATGTCTTACTTGTATGGGAAGAGATTCGTGGCTCCATTGAGTCCTCTTGTTTTATCCCTTCGAAAGGAGCTCTATGTGCAACCTTACAATCAGATATACTGGGACCAAACTAGAAACTTATGTGCTAAGGTAATTCAATTTCACTCATTTCGATATGGTGTGGCAATTCTTGTGTATTATGCATATGTAAGAGACAATAGAGACGACTGTTGACATGCATAGTTCCTGCAAGGCAAGAAAACCTTACAGCTTAATGCATGAAAAAGGATAAGTTTTCATATACTGATTTCTCATACTTGCCCAGGAAGATCTGTACTATCCTCACCCTTGGATCCAAGACATGTTTTGGAGTTGTTTAAGTAAGGTTGTGGAGCCGCTTCTAGCACGGTGGCCTTTCCATAAGCTAAGACGGATATCTCTTAGTACTGTTATGGAGCACATTCACTATGAAGATGAGACTAGTTACTACATCTGCATTGGTCCTGTTAACAAGGTGACTCCATTACATCAATCTTGGTGATGTCAAGAATTGTGGCTTGTTGCACCATATATTCACCTTATTAAATGTAGAAATCATACTGTATGCCGGATACAGGTGTTAAACATGGTCTGCTGTTATATAGAGAACCCAAATTCAAATGCATACAAGCATCATCTCTCCAGAATCAAAGATTATCTATGGGTGGCTGAAGATGGAATGAAAATGCAGGTACCGATTAGTATAATGTTTCATAAAATTTGAACAGTTGGTTGTGCTTTATGTGTAATGCCTACTTTGAAGGATCTATCATAGATAAATGCTATCAAATTGGCTATACTAACAGGGATACAATGGCTCTCAACTGTGGGATGTTGCATTTGCCGTTCAAGCTCTCCTTGCCACCAATCTTGTCGATGAATGTGGCTCAGCCCTTAAGAAGGCGCATGAATTTGTCAAGAACTCTCAAGTACTTGTCTGGCAGTAAACTCCTTGGTCTTTCGAGCTACATATTTGTTTGATGACTTGCAGCAATAGTGTCTGAAGTTTTGCAAAACAACTAACCCAGAGTTCTTGTCTTGTCATTAAAGGTCAGAGCAGACGGCAGCAGAGATCTTGCCGATTGGTACCGTCACATAGGCAAGGGAGGTTGGCCCTTCTCTACTCCTGAACATGGCTGGATCATATCCGACTGCACTGCAGAAGCACTTAAAGTAATCTTCTTCATGATTCATGTAATGATTAGAGCAACGCTCAATATGCAACTATGGTACACTTAAATAGCTATTTCAGTTCAGAAAATTTGTTCTAGTAATTTAGCATGGTGAGCTGGGCTAAAAATTGATTTTTCCAATCAGAGAAATTTAGACAGGAAATAGATCATGTTCAACTTGGTTTATTTTTGTCTGTTTGTAGGCGGCATTATTATTGTCAGAAATGCAGCCCAGCATTGTGGGAAATGCGATAGCAGTTGATCAATTATATGATGCTGTGAACGTGATCTTATCCCTTCAGGTACTATAATTTAACATTAGCCAATTATCCACTTTTTTCTTTACGAAAAATTTTTGAAAGCTAATCCTCTTTCCACTCTTATATTTAAAATTTGATGAGAAGCCAACAATAATGATTTTTTTTGGTCATTGATCACTAAAGGTTGGTGTTGTAAATTCGTATTATTGGACAGTAGGGTTATGCTAGTGAAAGAACTTGTAAAAGTTATATCTGGAAGAGTTTTAAATGCAGTATGCTGTAATTAGTGCATCAATGATGTGGCAGAATCAAAATGGAGGATTTGCAACATATGAGCAAACAAGATCATATCCATGGTTAGAGGTATGATTTCTTATTCTCTTCCATCTGGTTTGAATGTGGAGAGAATCCGATGTCTTTTAAAGTACATACCTTGTTTGTCATGCAGATGATCAATCCATCAGAAACATTTGGAGATATCGTTATTGATTATCCGTAAGATCACAACCCAACCCTTCAAACTTTCTATAAATTTTACTTGGAGAGCTTACTTGCTTGATGAGGAAGAAAAATAAAATACTCAAGGTGAAAAAACATTTTCAAGTTTCACCTGGTAAATGTTTTTCTGGCTGCACCAGGTCCATTATAATATTCTTTCACTAGTGTAATATAGGATCATTCTTATTAGATGTCGTTGTGTTCTTTGACTAGAAAATTTCTCCTATTTAGGTATGTGGAGTGCACTTCTGCAGCAATCCAAAGTCTTAAGGCCTTCATTAAGTTATATCCACACTACCGACCGAAAGAAATTGAGGCCTGCGTTTTAAAGGCTATTGAATACATTGAAAGCATACAGCTACCAGATGGTTCTTGGTCAGTTTCCTCCTTCAAGATGGTTCTTACTTCTTTTTAGTCATTATAATCTTAGCAAAGGCCAAATTGGGATGATAGAATGTCCCACATTGACATCCATTGATGTTTTTCACCTTTAATTCTGTTGGCAAAAATGTTCTCTAAGGTAGAGTTTGGAGTAATTTCCTTACAATTAGACTAAGGCTGAAAGTGTTAATATTCCATTTAAAATCGGTCTTGCATACCCCTTATGATTTATAAGGTCCAACTGTTTTGACAATCAAATCAGGCATGGATCTTGGGGAGTCTGTTACACCTATGGAACATGGTTCGGGATAAATGGATTGGTTGCCGGAGGTAGAACATACCAGAGTAGCGAAAGCATAAGAAGAGCGTGTGATTTCCTGCTATCCAAACAACTTGATTCAGGTGGTTGGGGAGAGAGTTACCTTTCATCGCAGGATAAGGTAATGCACAACAGATCAAGCTCAAAATTTTCTACTTTCTTTATCCGGGTCTCCACATTCAGTCCTTGATGACATCTTAAATCAGAATGCATAATTTAATATACTTTAAATTTGAAAGTTCAATGACATGTCAACCTCACCTTTTTATAACCATATCAGCAGATTGTCTGCGCAGAACTTTGTAATGAATATGAAATAAAGTTTTTCTGTAACTTTTTTTTTACAATGTTTATGTTTCCATCTGGGTGCAGAGATATACAAACTTGGAAGGAAACAGAATGCACTTGGTGAATACTAGTTGGGCTATGTTGGCTCTTATTGAATGTAGACAGGTACATAGACATGAGGCTTGTCCTTGAAATGCATATACACTAGTAATTCATTTCTCATGACCCTGACGATGATTGGTTAGGATGTGAGAGATCCAACCCCTTTGCATCGTGCAGCAAAAGAGTTGATTAACTCGCAAACGGACAATGGTGATTTCCCACAACAGGTATGTCGAATACTGGAGGTGCAGCAGACACATAACATGCTGTAACCTGCCTAGATTACTACCCAAGGGTATTTGATAAGATTCTAGGTGTCACTGTTTATTTGTCTCATATTTTGACTTGAATCATTGTCACACCGCGACTGTTAGTATCATAAATAATTTATAAAAAGTGTGTGAGTGCCATATAACTTATTATGCAATGCTCATGAGTATTGATCGTCCAATTCTAGCCATGTCCTCTGATTGTAATTAATTCTTTTCTCGCAGGAGATTATAGGAGTTTTTAACAGGAACTGTATGATAACATATGCTGCGTACCGGAACATATTTCCTATGTGGGCTCTGGGGAAGTACTACAATTGTGTACTGAGACCTTCCAAAAATGTACACTCAGGCTATTGTTGAGATGAATGAACATGATATATCTTTGTTTTGCTCCTTAAAGAATTAAAGAAATTGGTGTAATTAAAATGATAGTCAGCGACTAAAGTCTTACATCAATGAACCCAAGCATGTTTGGTTCATGTTAAGATTTGGCCAGGGCCTTGTTAATGGAATGGCAAGCAAGAATGCAATATACAGAAAAACACCAGTAAAACATTCTCTGTCACTTGAAGTGAATGGATGGCTCAGATCAAGCATTAACTATACATACAAGAGAACAGCATAAGCAGAGGACATTCTGTTTGTACATGACATTCTAAGTGTGTAAGGCTTGCCAGGAAATTCAATTTGCCCTTGTTGGTATTCTCTCTCTCTCTCTCTCTCTCTCTCTCTCTCTCTCACACACACACACACACACACAAAACACAAATGCACACATGCGTGCTCATGTGTTTCCTGAAGAACGCAAACACTGAAGATAAAACCCCCCCAAACCAACAAATAAGCCCCATCTCCATTACTAATTGAACATATACTCGTGTATTATGGGCACAAAATGTAATAAAGCATAATACCATTAGCTTACACAGAAGTTTTCTGACATAAGCATTGATGAAGACCACATATTTGGATGCCCACATCAACTTTTGCACCAGGGGGAATGAATACAATTGTAGATTTCGACGATGCACATATTTCCTTGGCAGTTTCAAGGTATTGAGTCGTAAGGACCATGTCCATGACATCCTTTGCAATTTCTCCCGGGACGCTTTCTAATAAGCCAAGCACACTCTGTAAACCATCCACGGTGGCCTGAGGCTGGCGAGCAATAGTCCGCCCAGAAACGTTCTTGGACTCAGCCTCACATTTTTATTTTTATTTTGGGACTGGAGGAACCGCCTCACAGCGAGCGCTCGGCATAAACCTCAGCCCAAAACAAAAATAAAACTTGCAGTAAACTCATATGATGTAGATCAAAATATACTTTTTACATGTAGTAATTTATCTTTGAAGTAGCTTTTAAGCACCAGCCAAAGTCTAATTTCTCGTCTAATGCAGATGATATAGTGTTGCAATAGTTGAGCATTACCTATTCCCGTCCTCCATAAACATGAGACTTGCTCTAATTTCAGGCACCAAACAAAGTCTAATCTCAAGGTTACCAGTGTTGGTTTCATTCATACCTTGCTGAACACGTTCATGCAGTTGAATGCCAATGATCAGGACTCGCTCAATCTTATATCCATAATCAAACATAACCGGCAAAGTTTAGATAACTACAGTTTATATGTCATAATATTATCTAGAAGTCTGCAGTGGACACCCTTTTCCAAGTTCTCCTTCAACAGCTTTGGAAATTTCATTCCTCTGCTGAAAAGCTTCATCCAGGTTTCGCATTGCAATGCTAGCTTTGATCACTCGAATGATTACCACAACAAAATCAATCAGGGATGCTATAGTTGTTACTTACTCAAAGTGTAAGTTGAAGGACTAAAGTAATATGTTACCTGCACGTGTAAATTGTACATATTTGTTCCAGTACCATATCTGTACTGGAGTGATGAAATTTGTTATGTTGCTTTATTTATATTTTCTGGGTTTTATTCCTTTTTTTTACATACATAAGGGCATTATGGTCATATATAATTTATATTAATTATAAACACAATGGGTGTAGGGCTTTTGTTGCATAGAAACCTAGAGCCCCCTTTTGGTTTTTTACCTTCTCTTTCTTTCTCTCTTTTCTCCTTTCTACGTCTACTCTTCCATACTGATAGCTTACTGGTTGGATTATGCTATATAATCAACAATAGATTACAGCTTTGAAATGCAAACACTCGCTAACTTATCACACTATTTTACTCAGTCACTCTTTCTATACTTCTCTCGCAATCACAAAATTGAAGCTCAAGAAAGACAAATGTATGTTCAAAATTCACTTAGACTTTGGAATTGTAGATTGTAAGTCTCATCTCTTGTTTGCTCCTCGACATCTTGGTCTCCTTATATACTCCTCCACTTCTAAAATAAGTGTCGGAATTCTTTAGAGGATTATCCTCCAACCTACCTATTGCATGGATTATATCAAGAAGATTTGGTAGCTGCTGAATGGCATAAACTAAATCTCCGCTTTAAATCTAGTCACCCATACAATGAGATTATGGGTTTCCATAAGTAGAGTTTCTCTACTTAGAAAGATCTTTAGGATTGATTTATCAATCAAATTGATTGACTCAATCTTCCAAAAAATGTGTGAAATCCCAACCAGATCACTAGCTATTATAGAATCTGTACTAATCCCATTTTAGACCTATTAACTTCTGGATATGTTACGATTTGAACTTTCCTCATTTTGAGATATTCAAGTTCTGAACTAGTTATGGTTCGAGCATGTCGGGATGGGAAAATTCCTCTCCATTCTTGGAATAACATCTTGAGTATAAGTCTAAATAAATTAGGTGGGAAAATTACCCAAAAAGTCTCAAAACTGTTGCAATTGTGCCGATATTGTCCTAAACTTATTTTTTAAGCCAATTAAGTACTAAACCATATACAATTGTGTCAATTCAATTCATCTGGCTAAATTTGGCCGATTGGTGCTAACGTGACCATTGGCAACTATTTTTTATTAATATTTTATTTTTCTTATTATTTTATTATTTTTTCTTTTCTTTTTCCACATCTCTCATTCCTCCTCCCTCTTTCTTCCTTTGGTCCAGCGATTGGCCAAAGGCGAGGGTTGGCTGGTCGTCAAACTGAGTGGTCAAGTGAGCTCACCCAGGTACTAGCAAGGCAAACCAACCGCTAGGCAAGCTCACCCTCGCCCAACGATGGTGAGGCGAGCTTGCGTATCGACTGGCCAGCCCTCCCCTCTGCCGGTTGACAAAGCAAAGGAAGAAGGAGGGAGAAGGAAAATAAAAAGATAAAAAAAATTAATAAAATATAAAATAGTCACTGATACCGATCAAAGGCATGTCAACGCCGATTGACCAAATTTAGCTAGATATCTAAATTGGCATAATTGCAAAAGGTTTAGGACTCAATTGGTCAAAAAAATAAGTTTAGAATTAAATTGGCACAATTAGGATATGTTAAGGACTTTTTCGATAATTTTCTCTAAATTAGGTTTGAAGAATACTTTTGCAAATTGTATTAGGATATTTCCATTTCTCGACCAAGTACCTAAATCAAAACACTTCAAGACAATTAACAGACTCGGTAAAAAATCATTGGACAATTTTGTCAGCTTCAAAATTTACCCCGAGTTTTCTCCATCGTTGTTGTATAGAATGCAGACTTTGTGTGCTGACTGGTGAATATGTATATTTCCTGTACTTACTACTTATTTCTTATGCACCAACTAAATTTAAGCTTTCCCTCATGGTGGGCGAGATCTTCCTTCGCCATCCTTCGCGTTCGGTACGAGGCTAAAGTCAAGTTTAATATTGAGATCATTTAATTGAAGGAAATAGGAGGAAAAGGAGGGAAGTTTTATGCTGTTAATGTCCCGCTGAAGGATGAAGTAGACTATACTAGTTCACCTCGACTTTTCAGAGCTTTGACTTTTGCTTAGGGCCTCGTAAAACGATGCATAGCACAATAGACGAATGTTTGATTAATTCACAGCGCATAGGACCCACAAGTTTGTTTTTGTTAAGTACCAACGAGCACGTGTTTCGGTACATTATTTCGTACAAAAAGGGCTACTCTTGCCTTGCATCATTTAATTACGGAAATACCTGTCCTACTGTAGATTGACTTGGAAGGAAGAAACCTAACGCCAAGAAATTGAGAAGCTACAAAATGCTTTGGACAACATGCGCAGGCTACTAGATGAAGCGCATGCTGCGGTCATCCGTGAGAAAAGAGAGTAGGTTTACGCCTGGTTTTAGAAACATGGGCTTGAGCTTTGGGCTTCAAAATTGCTCTTATTTATTTTCTTATAACCCCTTTATTACAGCATTAAATTGTGATATATACATATGCTCCATTAATTTGATTTATCTCATGCTTATCTCACATTATTTCATGCCAATGCAATGCCTTACCATCCCTATCTCACCCAAATGCTTCGTGGGTTTGGCCGATTGCACTTTCTTCATTAGGCTAGCTCAAACACGAGAGTTGGCCGTGTTATCGTGACAAACTAAATTGTAGTGTTAGCTTAAACTCATGAAATAGTTCATTGTGGAATCTTTCACACAAAAATCTAATTAGTCTTTGGCTTTTTCCTAGTGTTGAATCCACTTCAAATTTCATCAGGAAATCAATAAGTTTTCTCCAAGAAAAAGAAGAAGAGAAGAGACCCAAAAGGAAACGGTACAGTCGTGGATTAGTAATCTTACCTGAAACCTCATATGGAGATCAGAACTTTGCTTCGCATGATGCCGGTTTAGAGTGACTTCGCCACCCATCCTTTCGATCATGGTCATCTCATTTGGTGTTCTTGAGTTGGTTCGAACTCCCAGTATTGTCTCCCAAGGTCTTCATACATGCTTCCCGCCTCCAAATCATCTCCGTTTGACAAATTAAACTTCAACATTTCCCTCAAAGTAATATTCTTATGCCAAAAAAAGAAGTGAAATTTTACATTAGAAGGCCATTAATTAACTTTTGGTTCACATAAGCAAATTCTATCGATTAAATGAGAAGTAACATCAAAAGACCTCGAGTAAATAACTGTCTTACCTAAGACAAGACTAGGTGACGCTCTTCTGGAGTCAAATTGTTTATTAAAAATCGGCAAAAGACCTCAAGAAAGACCCCTCGCACAACAAACTGTCACGTCCCGACCTGGCGGAGGGAGATCGGGCGGAGGAGGAGAGAAACAGAAGCTGGACGAGGCCGGTCGGCTTCGAAACCGGCGGACGGTGACTCGCCGGCGACCTGGCAGAGAGCATGGGTGGTGGCGGAGCTTCGGTGGCAGTCGGTGAGGCGGCGGTGCAGCAACTCGGCGGCAGCAGCGGCTCCGTTTCCCGTCGGGCAGAAAGCCGAAGGAGAGGAAGAACCGAAGAAGAAGCTGAGGAGAAGAAGGAAGCAGCGCACGTCCGTGCGATTTTCAGCCAAGAGAGAGAGAGAGAGGGAGAGAGAGTGAGTGATGTTTGAAAGGTCAAACCAGCAGAAATGAGGGAGAAAGGACAGCACCCGGGGAGGGAGGGAGGGGGAGGCGGCGGCAGAAAAGAAGAAAAATGCAGAGGGAGGGGACGTGAGGTGAGGGTGCAGGCGGCAACGGGAAGAAAGAGAGGGAGAGAGGAGAGAGAAAAAAGAAGAGAGAGAGGGAAGGCGCACGTGGGGAGAGAGAGGAAAAAATGACAGGGTCTCGAGTCCAAATTTTGACTTGGCGGTCCTACATACGGCGTTTCTGAGTATCTGAAAATTTTGGGAAATAATAAGGCCAAAGTCCAATAATTTAGTTCCGACATTCGAATTTGGGTAGAAATCATGGCCAAGTCAATTAATCGCAACTCTAGCATATCTCAGACTAACGAGTGGCTTTCTCAAGAATCGCACACTCGTGAAGTCTTTTAGTAGCCTCTCCTTTTCGGTTAGTAGCTCGTGAGTGATTAGTTCAAAGTGAAATTGACTAGCAACGCATTAATGACTACGCATTCATAAAATCTGCCACAGGTCGGAAAATCCAGGATGTCACACAAACATTCACTTGCACAACAAACTTTTTCACGTTATATCTATCTCCATCGAACTCTGAATCAAGCAGGCCTATGTCTTAAGAAAGCTCTTTCAAAGTATTAAAAGATCATAAACTTCACTGACCCAAAAGATGGCCGAAAATGGTGTAAGCCATCGCCAACACAATGCTTCATATATGGGTCGCAACTAGGGGTGAGCATTGGTCTAGGGTCAATCTTGGATCGACCCTGGACCGGCCCGACCCTACTAGTCCTGGTCCGGTTCTCAAGGGGATTGGGTTGATCTTTGGTCCTGAAATTCCAAGACCAATACTATGCAAGTTGGTCTTCGGTCCTAGGAGTTTAAGATCGGTCAAACCCGAACCAACCTTGAATATACATACATATATATATATATATATATATATATATATATATATCTAAAATATTATTTATAATTTTTTTTATCAAAAGAGAAAATAAAAATCAGATGGGTTCAATAGTGATGACCACAAGACTCACGGCACTAATAGTAATTTCAATTTATAACTTTTGTTAAGTATTGATTATATGCGTTGTTTGTTTTGTTTTCAGGTTTATTTTGTTTCCAAGTATTCAAAAGTTGAAGTGAATTAACAAGACATGAAGCTATATATCCATGGTTTATATTAAGTATTTTGAACTTCCTAGGGTTTAATTGTATTTCACTAGTAAGTTTCAATTGCACTTTGCTTTTTAATTTGTGTCAAATGGTAGAAATTTTTGAAAAGTAGTATTGCGGTTGCCACGATAATTTGCTAATCAAGTGGTAGGAAGTTCATTTTTGGTTGATTGGACTTTGCTTGATGGAATGTAGGAAATGATTTTTCATATGGTGTTACAAGTATTATTGATAGATGATTATAGGACCTTCCCATCTTGTCTCACATCTTTTATGAGTAGTGTTAATCATTTTTATGGTTTCTTGCTTTTAACAAATGTGAAATTTCTATTGTTGTCTTATTTTAAATTTGTTGAATATGTAGTGGTATTTATAGTTTGGTTGCACAATGTTGCATTGTCAATGGATATGTAATTTGAAATAGTAAATTTGCCTTTTCAGAGAATGCAAAGAATGAAACAAAAAAAATTATTAGTTGGTCTTGGGTTGACCCTAGGATCGGACCGAACCCATGGATCAGTCCTCAATCCTAAAATTTGATGACCAACACTATGCGGGTTGGTCTCAAAGTTAGGGGGTGGCCCAGCCCAACCCGGACCATGATCACCCCTAGTCGCAGCGCATACAAAACTTCAAAATTTGCTCTATCAAATTGACTTCCATAAAATCCCACAATCCCATAACACCATAAACTTTCTTTACCATGTAATTTTGTAGTTAAACAACTCCTAAATTGCATCTAGCAACTCAGAATTCACATAGATCTAAATTTATGGTGCAACTCCGAATATTCCATGAATTAGATGCACAAAGGGTACGAATCCTCGCCGGGTATTATAAAACGGAGTCAATTTGACTCTTCGAGATGACCGGAGATTACCTGCGACAAATATCCCCTTTCCTACTTCTTTCTCTTCTCTTAGTCCTCTCTGTCTTCTCCGTTTTAATTATCAGTTGGCTGAAGTTGCAATTATAAGAGAGAATTGGCCGAAGTGGAGTGGGCTGAGGCTTAAAATTATATTCCTCGTATCTATTTGAACCCAATTATAACTCAACTATAGTATCATCGCATGATGTAGAGCCTGTTTTTGGATATTTTTAGAGTGGGAAGTCGGAGGATGTCAAAATTTGATCCGTGGTTAGACTTGTCAGTTGGAAGACTCTTTTGCTCGGATAATTTCGAGTCGTTGCGAATCGATTTTCTACTGACCTTCGCTAAAGTTTGTCATTTTATTGTCTTTTGATAGGAATACTTCTTTTGACATCGATTCGTAACAAAGCAAAAGGCTTCTCCGTGCACTTAAGCGCTTTGTTGAAGCCTTTTTTCTTTTTCTTTTTTTCCTTTTTTTTTCATTCGAGGTCTTCTCCATTTCATTTTTTCTGCATGTTAACTAGGGTCATTATTGACACCTAAATTTTGACTAAGTGTTTAAGATTTAAATTGCATAGAAAATTAGGATTCAATTTGACCCTAACAAAAATGATTTTCACATCACCTTGGTACTAATATCATTTGCGTATATTAAGTTTATTATCTATCTTTATTTTACCATATTTTTACCCTATTTTCAGGTTGTTTATTATTATTATTATTATTATTATTATTATTATTATTTAAAAAAAAAGACACTGGCCCACGGTAGGGCTGGCCCAGCCCCCTTCTTTTCTTCTTATCTGCGCCGCCCAAGGCCCAGCCCAGGGCCCAGCCCCCTCCATCTTCTTCCTCCCTTCCTCTTCTTCCCTGCACGCGAGTTGCAGGAGAGCAGGAGCGGAAGACGGAGGCCGGCGACGACAGGGACGTCTCGCATGCGCCATCAATGCCGCCGCGCGAGATCCGGCGCAAAACCTGGACGGAAGAGACGTCTTGGCGGAAAGCTTTCAATGCCGAGCGGAGAAGAGGGGATGGGACGCCGGTTCGGTCGAGGGAGAGCCCGGCTGGGCACTGAGGACCGCCGGTCGGAGCACCTCCGTAGACCGGGCTTCTCGCCTATAAATAGGGGGGTCGAGCGAAGGTTGAAAGGGCAACACAGAAGCAATACAGGGTGAAAAACGGAGGAGAAGCAGGAGCTTGAAAGGTTTCCCTTGGAGAGACATCCAGGAGGCCGGACGAGCGACCGCCGATCCGAGAGAGAGCTGCGAGAGAGAGAGCTGAGAGAGAGATCTGAGAGAGAGGGAGGAAAAACCCGAGAAGAGAGAGAGATCCGAGAGGCAGCGAGCGAAATGGAAAGGAAAAAAGGAGAGTGAGGGTCGAAGTTCTGGAAAAATTCCAGATCTGAGAGGGAGAGAGCTGCGAGAAACGGAGCCGCGAGGGAGAGAGCCACGGGCCGACGCCACCGCCGCTCCGCCACTCCCGACGCCACTGTCGCTCAAACGACCGAGCCCCGCCGCCGCATCCGTAGCTGCCTACCTGGCCCGACGCCACCGCTGCTTGCCCCCCGACGACCGAGCCACTCATTGATCTCAGCCGAACCTCTCGTTGTCTTCCGCCAGCCGTCGCCCCTGCTCCCGCCGACCGTCGTTCTGTCGGCTGGTCTCTTGACGGTCGCCGCCGCTCGCCGCAGCCAGGCCGTGACTCGCTCGGCCGCCCCATCAGCGCCGCAGACGGATTCCGACAGAGAGGGGGCAGGGCAGTCGGGTCATGACCGGGTCGGACCCGTCGACCCGGTCGACCCGCTAGGGTTTAGCTTTGTGGGTTATGGGCTGAAATGAATTGTGCCCATTGGGCTTATTTTGCTTTTCTTGGGCCAGTCTTTGTTTTATTGGATGCACCTGACTATTTATTTCTATTTGTTTCAGGTACTCCTCGCGGGCCAAGCGAATTCAGCCCATTAGCCAAATTCAGCCCAACCGAGGGCCCTAGGTCATCTCGGGCCGGGCCTAACTTGACCCGGGTCCGGCCGGTTTTTATAATAATATATTATTATTTTTAATTATAAAAGTATTTTAAAAAATAATAAAATAAAGATATTTTATTTTCAGGAAATCCGAATAAGGTTTATAATTTCCAATAAAGAAAAGAAAATCCAAAAATATTTTTTATTTTCCCAAAAATCAGAAAATCCAAAAAAAAATGGTTTATTTTCCAAAAAATCATAAAAAATCCAGAAATAATTCATAATTTCCAAAAAGAACAAAAAATCCATGAATATTTCGTATTTTGCAAAAAACCAAGAAAAACCCAAAAATGTTTATATTTTCAAAAGAATAAAACAGAAAAAGCCAAAAATACTTTTTTCACAAATGCATGAAAAATCTTTAAAAAATTCAAAATTTTCAAACCCAAGGATTTAAACAAGATTAGGTACCGGAAGGGCATTAGTGATTAACCAGTGTAATCAAGTCCCCGATCCTAGTTTATCTTGTTGCGCAGGAGTAAAATATTTCTCCCAATATTTTACTTGGGTTTTTAATCGACCCACCCCAAACTGATTAGTGGCGACTCCTTTTTAAATGAAATTGAATTGCATGTTAAAAACTCAAACCTTAAGTCGTGAATTGGTGGGCTTGGGAGAGCATAAACCCGATGAAAGGCGTTCGGCCCGAGCGGGTTAGCCTCCGAGACCAAAAAGGAGGTCGCGACACATCTCCGTTCAAAAGCATTTTTTTTTTATAAAAAAGAAACAATTCACCAAACACTTTTAATTGCATCCAACTACTTTTCTTTTATCTCATGACAGACATTGGTGTATTTTTTTATTTTAGTGCTTCTTTTTGTTGAAGTTCATGCTTAAGTTCTCCTTCTTAAATTTAAGTGCATTTATATCTAATGCATGGCTTACGGCATCCTATCCCACATTGTATTAATTTTGTTCAATACAGTACGAGTTATTTTACATTTGCTTCCCTTTTTAGCTATAATTATAAGTTTAAAATCACTAAGTGATTTATTGCTTACGCACCTTTTTAAAAAAAAATTAAAGTGTCACCTCTCAAACCCAAAATCTCTAATTCGCAGCAATAGGTGATCTCTTGCATTTTACTCGGCTACTATCGGTCTAGATTAGTAGTGACTTAGTCTTATTCTGTAAATCTCCTTAACATTCGCACTGTACAGATCAGAGGGAGCCAAAAAGCGAGACCGACCAGTTTAATCATCTGACCGTTCATGTAAATAACATACAGCATCGGGTGCATGGCAGGTAGAGTATATAGAAAAAGCTGCATCGAAAGTATCGTTGGAGAATGGCATACACATGAAATCAGCCTGCATCACCAAGAAACAACGATTTGCAAGGTGTTCCTCCACCCTAGCAATATCTTCAAGTGCGTAAACAAAAAATCAAAATAGAAGCATGACCACGAATTGGGAAAAAATTAAAGGGGAGATGCGAAGGTGGTGAAAACCTCCAATGACAAAAGAGCTCCTAGTGAAAATCGGGATTGACTAATCTCAACAGAGTTGTGGATAAAGAAAACAAGAAGACAATTACAGCATAAAGAGAAGTACAACGGTTGAAGCCTCAATCATAGAGAGCTCCACGTTAAAATCGGACATCAGACTCCACAAACCTTAACAAATTTGCGTGTCTTGTCAACGCCTGCGATGCGGTTCAGTTCCTATGGGGCAAAGCAAACTTGTCACACTTACAGTGCGAGCAATGCAGTAAATTTAGTACTTCATATTTCAAGAGGAGGGGAAAGTTAAACGCACCTCTCCCCTTTTAATGTGGTACTCGTTGTTGGTTAATCCCGTAATGGATGTGGACCTGTGAAATGGAATAGAGAATGTATCAGTCTACAAGAGCCAGATGAAAGGTATACACTATCTCATTGTTGGTTAATCTTCATTGAAGGAGTTCCAAGATGTAACCTGAATCGAGCTACTTCCCTGAGCAGTCCACCAATTTCACAACCTACATCCAGCACCTTCAATGGAAGAGGGAGAAGATAAGGAGACAAATTCACAATTTGAGCCCAATGGATTGTATTAAAATCTTGCGATCATGAACTATCCACATGAAAAGGAATAAAACTTCATTCCTGGTTTTAAGCCTAGCTGTGAAGCGATGAAGTGTTGGTGTCTCTTCACGCCCTCTCGCAGAGACTCCCCTTTTCATCTGCAGGATCAAACACAATCAACACTGCGGATGAAGTAGTCATTAGAGCACAACACGGGCATGACATTAATTCAGAGCAGATGGGAAATACGACCTGCGTGCGAAATGGAAGGACTCTCCCCAGCCATACTCATAAAAGCTGGTAACAGGATCATGATATTTGTTGGCCTGCACTTGCATTTGCAGATATGTTGTCTCGGCCGTTAAAAATTCAAAGCAACCCTCGATTTCAGTCATCCGAAAACGAATTTTTACAAAGTCGAGGCCATTCTCTTACCATGTCCCTGTACTCAGCTTTCCTTTCTTCCTCTTTGCCTCCATAGCGGCCATGATACTTCTTGTACCTAAACCCAGCAAAAACAAAGTGCATCAATTGAGGTCGACCCTAAGTGTAGTAAAAGGAAGAAGCATGCTGTTGCACACGTACTTATCAATAGCGGAAAGGACTTGGCTTTTGCTAATGGTTCCTCCAAAACCTGCTGCCATTATCCTTCACCAGCAACAAACTCACTCCATCTATCTATTTACCTAACGTGTCACACCCCTACTCTCGAGCTCGTGACAATCCTATTTCACCTGAGGTTTAACTGTACGACGTCTCAGGCACTATTGTCGATCAATTCATTTTATCTTATAATTAAGCACATGCGGAAATGAACAACTCTCAAAGCAAAAACAACAGGGATAGCAACAATAACATCAGATGAAAGACAAACACTATTTTATTTATCTATAAGGTTAACATGCACATCAGCAAATATATACACGCCTTACTACAGACGACATGCTAAGACCTACTCAAAAAGGAACCAGCCTGGCTAACATATCATTGTACAAGTAGGGGAAGGGCTCGTCAAAAAGGGAATAGGTCACTGTTGCTTACTTGCTATCCTCAGAAGGATCGGTCTCTCCATTCGTCGGGTCTGAAAGCTCGCCATCAGAGAAACGATAATAGAAAATAATTTAATGAACAGACGCAATCACGGACGACCTTAACTAGCCTTGGCACACGCGACCTGTAGAAATTGTCAATCACCTCACAATAACAGTAAGAAACATGCAAATAATCATAGCATTGCATGTAACTATCTCATGTCTTAATGGCCACACATGCTCCTATTATTACGACTCTCAAGACTACGGCACAACCTTATGGTTAGCGGTCAATTGACCTAAGCTAGGCATCGTCCTCCTCCTTGAGGCATAGCGACATTATGGGCTATCCCCTACCGACGACATTCCCGAATGAGCATGGGCCTGACCTCTACCACGACTTCACATCTAACCACTGTCAAGCGACCCAATGGTCATGGCACAACCCCAAAGGATTAGCAGTCATTCGGCTATACCGAGCTATCAACTTTAATTTGACCATGCAACATATTATCAAGTAGTTCATTCTTGTCTTTACTTTTGTTTTGTCGTGAATGCAATATAATATGTGCTCACGCGACATGCTGTTACAATTGACATACGTATAATAAAATATAGCAGTAATCAACAATCACGTACAATAGTACAGTCCAACTACGCATGAAAATTTCGATAAATCAAAAAAATCAATTCCAATCAATCAACAACCACGTATTCCCCATAATTCTCAAGAATAATTGACAATTAGCAATTCAATATATCTTAACAACTATGAACTCATCGAATTAAGGCTATGTTTTGTTTATGCATGAATAGTGTCGCATGAACAATAACTATAAACAGTAACTCATTCGAAATTAATTAAATAATAAAAATTAATAAAATTAACCATGGTTACTAAATTAACCTAACTAGGATCAATTAACCCAACCATGGTTACTAAATTAACCTTAGTTACTTTAATAACTAACCATGGTTACTTTAATTACTAACCATGGTTGCTCTAATTACTAACTATAGTTACTTTAATTAACTATGGTCAACCCTAATCTAATTAGCCACAATTAGTAAACTAATCAATAATCAACAAGCACAATTAATCTAATTAAACTAACGTAAGCAAGATTAACCCCTAACTAAGGATTAGGAAATTAATTCACTCGGGTCGGAAATCCGACGACATCGGCACGAAGGTAAGAGTGAGGACTACGCTAGGTTAGTTCGGGGACGGCAATGGACGGCGGACGGCGGCCGAAACCGACCAAAACAGTGCTGGAAAACTGTTCTAGTGGAAAGGAAGCAGCAGAGGCGAAAGTGGCTGGACGAGCTGCCAGCAGGAACCAGGGGTGGTCGACGGTGAACAATTGGCCTGCAGACTTCAGCGGCTCCACACTGGACGGTGGCAGTAGCTCTAGCGGCAGCGGCAAGGGCGGTTTCCGACGATGGACAACAAGGATGGAAAAGGAAGAAAAAAAGGAAAATAAAAGGGAGAGAGAAAGAGAGCCGAGGTTGGGTGGCTAGAATGGGAAAAAGGAGGAGAGAGAATGGGCTGGAGAACTCGATCAAGAAGCTAAGACAAGTGGCTAACCTACTTGCTTCAATAGCCAATGAGAAACAAACAAAAACAAGCCAAACAAAGCCCACTTGGGCACCAAAGGAAAAATGCCAAGAAGAGAGGCCCGTGGGCTGAGAAGCAAGGAGAGATTGGGCCAGCTTGGGCCCCTCATGGGCTAGGCGGAATGGGCAGAAGGCCCATTGGGCCACCGATCTTGGGCCGGCCCACCTACGAGCCCAAAACCCAGTCCAAAATTTCCTTTCCTGACACTTTCAAGCCCAAAGGAAAATTCAAGAATAAATGAAGAGACGTCCAAATATTTAGTCCTAACATCACCAAGAAGTCGGTTCCCAAAAATCGGATTAAAATCGAGGCTAAATTGAGTCGATTGTGATTGTATTACAATTTGGACTATCGAGCGCCCCTTTAGGACTTTTCCTCCCATTTGACCCGAGATCAACCATTCTTTGGTCCACATTTACGCCAATTCTTGAGTCAGGAACATCCATCGATTGTCATGTGATCTTGGGGCTCAATTGATAATCCCGAGTACAAGTTGAAAATGATTTAGTTTAAGGGCGTTCATAGTTCGTATCGAAGTTGTGTGGAAATCACCCATAACCCGACTTTATACTTCTGCCAAATCGATTTATTTTTGTTTCCTTAATAGCCTAGTACTAGAGGATATCATTCTCACCCAGGTCCTCATGGTCAAAGGGTTCGTTTCTATTTGAAATTGCGAGTCGTACGCGTATCATTTCCTATCGACGCCTCCGTATAATCTATTATCCCAAGAACAAATAGCTCGGAATAATTGTACTGACTAGGTATTTGACTAATATCGCCATTTTATAAAATCCCAAAATGGGGTCGATTTTCAGGATGTTACGTAATGCAATTGGAGAGAGGTAAAAGGAGAAGTTATTGCATTTCAAGCTTCCTGTTTTGCAAACAAGCATCAGAGAATGTGATACCCATCATACAGATTCTTGAACAATTACAAGAAAAAAAATGCAGGGCTAAGTAGGATCAAAAGCAGAAAGAAACCTTCTTTCAAGGACAGAAAAACGGGTGTGCTAGCACGAGCATGCTATTGCTTGTCTTATTGGGTAGCAAGGAGAGCTTGAACAGAAAATGCAGCATACCACAGTTGGGAGCCATTGTATCCTTGTTAGTACAGCCAATTTGATAGCTCATCTTACCAAGATCCATCAAAAGTGTGCCTTATACAGAAAGCAAGCAGTTAAAAGGTTTTCATCCCATTTCAGCCACCCATAAATAATCCTTGATTCTTGAGAGATAATGCTTGTATTCTTTTGGATTGGGGTTCTCCACCCAACAACAGACCATGTTCAACACCTGTCCCGGTGGCAAATATATGGTGCTACAAGCCTCTACTAGTTACATGGCTACTTTGATTTAGTCACCTTACCTTATTTACAGGACCAAGGCAAATGTAGTGGGTATTCTCATATTCATAGTGGATGTCATCCATTACAGTACTTACAGCAATCTGTCTCAGCTTAGAGAAAAGGCCACAGTGCTGGAAGTGGTTCCACAACATTGTGAGGACAACTCCAAATCATATCTTGGATTCGGTGGTGAGGATAGTACAGACCTTCCCGAGGAAAGTAGGAAGAAGTCACTATTCTCCATTGTTATCTTACTCTTGCACGCAATATAAATCAGAAGTCAGGGATTTTGCTGCTTGATAATCTGGTGCGTCTACTTCATTCTCTCTGCTGCTAGAGAATCTGCTTCTTATTCTTTGGCTTCTTCTTGTTGTAGCTCATCTTTTCTGAAGGCGTAAAATTGCCAGCTTTCATGAGGGCCGACGAGGGTGGATGAGAGTTGGGCATGGGCGCTCCTCACCAAAAGCCAGCAAAGGCATCTCAGCCCTCACTCTTGCCAGTGACTGGCTGGGATGCCTTCAGTTGGCTGGCGACAAGTGGAGGGTAACAAGGAAAAAAAGAAGAAAAAAAAAAATAAAGACTTATTAAAAATATTCAAAAAAAGTATTTAAAAGCAAATTAAAATGTTAACATCAGTTCCAGCTGTGCCATATAGGACAACCAATGTCCATATCAGCAATTTCCAATATAAATTAGCCGAATAAATTGAATTTGTATAAATATGAAAGATTTGGGATCAGATTGATCCAATTAAAATGTTTATAACTTTATTACTATCAATGCTAGGACTTTTTTAATACTTTTCCTCACACAAGATCTAAGCTTTCACTCAACATCCAGCAGTCGGATGTGAAATGCAAAATCAATACCACGGTTTGTTCAACCACGTGGATTTGCCGTGCAAGTTTATCTTTTTTCATTATGTAAGCTCCCATCAACATTTAGATTTCATTTTATAGGATTTTGCTATAATACACAAATGCGTCGGTGATCATCTTAGTAAGAAACAAAAACTGTTTGAATCAAAACATTGCTCCTTGGATGTTTTGTTTTCAAACCGTCATGAAAAGTATATTTTCACAATTAAACTAGCTTTCGTGGTTTTTTCGAGAAGTATTACTGTGGGTCTATCGATGTATTTTCAATAATTTGTGAATTTAGAGTTGAATGTTGATGAATTTGTGAATTTCCTTTTCTTGTTTCAGTTCAGTGATATGGTAGCTTGTCAGCTGTTACCAATTGACATATAAATGCTCGAATAAGAAATGATCTCACGTGGTAATTTTTTCACAAGACGATGAACTTATAAATGTTATTGCATCCGTGTGATGTCGAGCCAACAAAGGAAAATTATATGAGGCCTTTCACGATTTTAGCAATCCGAGGAAGCAGATTCAAGATTACAAGATCTATGGTATGTGCCAAATAAATTTCGTCACATCAGTACAAATATATAATTAGAACAAATTTGTACAATTTACATATGCAAGTAACATACTTTAGGCAACACTATTGGATCCCTAATTTCCTGATTTTGTTGTTTCAATCATTCCAGCGATTGGAGCTTACGTTTTAGAGTGAAAGATGGATGAACTTGATCTCCCAAAATTTTCTGCATTTTTTCTACATCCAGTCCAAAGGGTTGATATGAAGTCTAGAGTGGACAACCTTTTGGACTGTATATAAGACATGCGGAAAATTTTGATAGATAAGTAAGTTCATCCAACTTTCGCTCTCCTTGCGAGTAGAGAAGATGTGGTTTGTTCCAATCTTGGAGACTGCGATGGGCATTATGGCTCTAATTGTAATTGCAGTTTCCCACTGGAAATACAAATAGAGAATCCGTTCTAGTAGTGGAAGGCTCCCTCCTGGTTCCATGGGGTTTCCTCTCATAGGAGAGACCATTGAGTTCTTCATCCCTAGCTTGTCCATCAACATACCTACATTCCTCGAGAAAAGGACTAAAAGGTTCCTAACTCATTGCGTCAAAACTTATGCTCTTACGCACCGCGTGTTTTTTTTTCTATGACATGTTTCATGGCCTCTGTAACCTTTTCTTCTTAGTGATCACCTTCGTTGCCATAATGTTGGATACTTAGTTTAATACTGAAACTCTGACCTGACTGTATGATGATGATGATGGAGGTAGTGTGTGTGTGTGGTTTTTTGTCGGAACTTCCTTGACTTTTTTTTTTCTCTTTTTAGGTATGGAATGTTGTTCAAAACAAACTTGGTGGGTTGACCAGCAGTGTTGATTTTATAGGCAAGCGAATTGGATAAAATTAGTCATAAGCAAGGAAAGGGAAATTGAACATTGGATTTACGTGGTTTGGTCCAAATATCGAAACTTACATTCATAAGAAAGTAGAACGGAATTCCACTATAGTAATCAAGAGATTTAATGAAGATTACAATCACTCGAGTACGCAAACACTCTCTCAATATTTTCCAACCTCCAATTACACCTAATAATTCACACAGTATTTAGTTTTTCATAATTCCTAATGAAAACTCATTTTAGGAATTATATAAATTTTACTAACAAGAATTTAATTGATTAAAACACTTACACGTTTGGAAGGCTCTCACTTCTCGCTCTAGCTCTACCTTCTTAGGGCCACCGAAGTCCTCCTTTGATAGGAGAATGGATGGAGAAATAAGATAAATGGCGCCCATCTTCAGAAGTCATGGGTCTCCATGCACTCAATAGTGGTGGGTGTGCATAGCCAGGATGCACCGACGGCAGACGAAGGAGCAAAGCTTCTGTCTTCCCTCTATTTTCATTTAATAACAAAGGACAACTGAAGCCCACAAGACAAACTCTGAAGCCATAGTGGGCGCCCGAAAATGAACGTTCCTAGAGACAAAAAGAAGTCCACCATTCAATCCACTAACTCCACAAGTAAGTATATATAATATATGCGAGTCTCTTCTCCTGTATGAGCAGAAGAGTGTTTCTGCGGCAATAAATTCAGCAGGCAAAAGAATCCAACATGCAGGATAATTTTGGACTTGCAGAAGGCAACAAGATCACATGCAATTGATTCTTCTTCACGCATGTTGAAATTGTGGCCAACGATTCTCATTCACCAATTTTTGACTCACACGTGGTTGAGTTCACATATTCTCATCAATCTGATTTTATTCAGCGGGCTCAAATTCGAGACATATTTTTAATAAACAGTGATATTGGCAAATCCTGATTTCAATAGATTCATTCTTCTTGAAGAAGGGAAATCAGTAGAAATGTGGTACTTAGATGCATTTGCTAAGCTCCAAGGTCATGATACTATTACGGACTTGGAAGTTAAGATGAATGCAACTGGGTATGTACATAAACACATAACTAATGTGATCCTGAATCACTTTGGTCTAGAGGGAGTCAAAGATAAGCTCCTTCCTCAACTTCAAGCCATGGCAGAGAAAGCCGTAAATGCTTGGTCAACTCAAGAATTTGTAGTGGTGAAACGTGATTGTGCCATGGTAAGAATCTATTATATTTAGCTAGGGACATACAGCAGTCTCATTTAATTCTTAAGGTTTCAAAACATAGGTCATATCAAGAATTTGAACACTAACACTATATTTTTCCGATGGTTAGTAGTGTGTTTTAGGTGTCACTTATTCGATCAATATGATTACACCCATTTCCTGTGATAACACCTTAATGGTTTGTGTATTTTGCAGATGATATTTGATTTGACTTCAAAACTTTTATTTAGCTACAATGCTGAGAGAATAGGGGAAAATCTGGCGGAGGACGCAGCAGACTCTATCAAGGTCTCATGTCTTTCCCAATATTCCCGGCACGACCTTTCACGAGAGTTTAAAGGTGAAATCATTGATATTATCGCCATCCTTATTTGGGTCTAATTATTGAATGAGAGCTAGTAATTTCAGTGGAACCCTCAAGAGATTAACATGATCCATTGGCTCGCATATACCAGGCTCACATGAACTTGTTATAAGCAAGAATTAGTCCTCCTAATCTGAACTTCTCGCGGCTAGTACTCATGCAAAAAAAATTACATTTCAATGGCAGAGTCAAAAGAAGCTAATGAACATCATTGAACGGGAGATTACCGAAAGAATTGCATCACCTGGAATACGCAAAAGGGACTTCCTTGATCATCTCCTGGAGGACATGAAAACTCATACGTTTCTCACACGTCAATTTGTCACCTACCTGATGGTTGCGCTTATGGTTGCTAGCCTCGAAACAGTTTCCACAGGTTTAGCCATGGCCATTAAGGTTATCACAGAAAGCCCTCAAGTGGTTCAAGAACTAATCGTAAGTTAAGTTAATTACCATGGACTGTTAAGTTCATTAATCTATATGTATTAGTGACCGAAATTTTGCTATCAAGTTTCATTTGCACACTCTCACTTTGGAACGGATGATGATCTCTCTTTGAAATCACTCATGAGAAAGCTTTTGACCGTCATTCCTTAAGAAGGAAAATGAGGAAGCGCTTCGCAAACGAAGGGTTTCGGGCAAAGAAGAAATTACGTGAGAAGAATACATATCAATAGCTCCTAATTCCTTCTTTCCTCTTCTTTTGTTGGAAACTTTCTCTATATAGCTGAAGACTATATATAATGAACTGTTGGAATGATATATAGGTGATCAATGAGTCGTTCAGATTGGCAAGCATATTGCCCGACATTCTTTCATTCTTTTTAGAGTTAATATTAGGATATTCGCTTGCTTTATTTTGCGATTATAATTAATTATACATTTTAATATCTTGAATGTTAATTTCCTGTTTTACAATGGTTAGGATGAAACAAACTGACAGGCCAAACAGCAGACTGACATCAGCCATGTGCGCGTGTGGGCGGTTGCTCGTGTGCGCGCACCCCACACGCGGGCGGTTATCTGCGCGCGTGCAGCACACACGCGAGCGGTTGCCCATGCGCTGCATGCACACGTGCCAGGGAAAACTTCCTCGGCGCCACGCGCTAACAACAATAGTTGGTTCCGGCCGCGCGTGGCGGCGCGTCCTGCCACCTTCGGCGACATGCCGTCACTCATTTTTCTCGTCTAAATGAGAACTACGATCCTACATCTTTAAAAACGAATTTTGACATATGAAGAATAAATAAAAAAAAGGGAACGAATAGTGCGTCGGCTGTCGGGATTTTCACTCCCGAACACTCGTTAGCGTCAATACTTGAATTCCAACCATAAAATCAATTATAAACAATAGTAACAATCAGTAAGAACAAAACTACGCTTCAATACCAATGAAGGAAACGGATTCCAGAAAAACAAAAATCGAACTAATTGAATATCAATTAACAAAATGTGCGGAAACAACCCGAGAACACATATAACATCGATCGGAAGGCATATCACTTTGAGGGACATATCTTATTTGCCACGGATTAAGTGCTTCCTTTGTAGCGATGAGAGTTCTTAATTAAGGCAAATCACTCTTCTTGAGAAAGTTTTTTCTTTTTATGTTTTCGCACGAGAGAGCCTTCAAAACATGAAAAACTGTTCATCATCAAACGTTTCTTTTATCCTTTATCCTTTTTATTTTACAATTTTTCTCCCACAAAATAACTATCTTAATAGTTTACCTCTCTCATGGACTCTTTCAAAAAATAATAATAATAAGTTGGGTTTAGCCCAACATTGACGGCCCATTATTAATGAAAAAACCTATCAGAATGGCTCATCATTGTCGCAGGACTTATTTGTTGTCGAGAGCATCGCTATGTCAACGCTTCTCGAATGGGCAATGGCTGAGTCAATCCGAAATCCCAAAGTGATGGCCAGGGCACACAAGCTGAGGTGAGAGAAGTGCTAAAAGGAAAGGGTCATATAGAAGAATCAGACCTCAATAAACTCAAGTACTTGAAAACAATCATTAAAGAATCTTTTTGGTTTTTTTGGGTAAGGAAGAATCTTTTTGGTTGCACCCTCCATTCCCTCAAGTTCCAGAGAAGTCACTAAAGAACATAAGATCAATGGATACAAAATATCCAGTGAATTCCAAAATCCTTATTAATGTAATGGCAATCGGAAGAGATCCAAATTATTGGGCAGATCAGGAGAAGTTTGAACCGGAGAGGTTTCTCGAATCTCTAGTAGATTTTCTGGGGACAATTCTCGAGCTTCTTCCGTTTGGATCCAGTAAGTGGTCGTGTACTGACATTGCATTTGCCAGTGCGAGCATTAAATTCATATTAGCGTCGTTGCTATATCATTCTGATTGGCAATTGCCAGAGGGAGAAGCCATGGAAGAACTTGACATGACCGAAGCTTTTGCCGCAACAGTCACGAGGGTGCACAATTTAAACGTGATTGCCATTCCCGTTATCCCCTCGGTCGCAGCGTGACAAGAATATTTTTTGTTAAGACAAGCTAGGTGCTGACATAAACTTCATGTAAAGCCGTGCGAATTTGCTTCTGGTTATTTTCCGTGTATTCTGTTCATGCTATACTACATATAAAACCAACTATCAATCATTGGTGTCCACCTCTAAAATTGCTATCCTGCTCAAATATAAATCATGTCTAACCTAATGAAGTAGTCGAAGGGGTAAAGGTGACTTTTGCAATTCGATTACAGCCATCATTAAGTCTTGAACACATTGCTCATAAGCAACCCGGTGGGATTATCTACCCACTGCTATTATTGGAGGAAGGCTGGATCGTCTCCAGACTTCAACTCAACAAGACCCTCGACTCTTGAGTTCGACATTCTCCCTTACTTCTAGTGCGCGAGTAGTTGAGAGAGAGAATATTTTCGTTTTCTTCGATTCAACGGCCCAGGTTTTAGACTTTATCTGGCCCCGTAAAACAGCCTATCGGACCTTAGAATTTCCCTTCAAATGTACTATCGCTTACTTAGATGTACCATGCGTGGAATAAATTCCCATTTTTAGCACACGGAATTTTAGATATCTGCCTCGATCAGAATTCTCCTTAGTTTTTCAAACCATGCCTTTGACCTTGAAGAATTATTTGCTTATATTAACTTCGGTGATCCTGCTAATGTGAGTGTTGCCCTTCATTTTTATCGAGACCATTTTTAAATTCAATGTCGATATGCATTTGATTTGAAATAATTTAATTTTAATGTTCTTCTTTGGACATGCATGATGAATACATGATCATTGTTTATCGGGAAAATGACATAAATAGTCCACAAACTTTAGCCTAATGTGCAATATGATCCCTAAACTTTTAATATATTTTAATGTGATCCATGAACAATTAGTAGCTGTTCAAATGTGTAGTCATTAGGTTTGCTCAAGTGACAAATTAGACACTATTTGATTATGTGATTTATTATATGTTGAGTTGGATTTTTAAAACCGATGAGTCAACAAGAGGAAAATTAATAAAACATTTTTAAACCTATTGCAATTTTTCAAATTCAATCATAAACCTTTCTTTTTAGCCAATTCAGTTCTAAACATTTTTTAATTGTGTTAATTTAGTCCTTCCGGTCAAAATTGGTCAGTTGGTACTAACATCAACGCCTGCCAGTTATCGAATGCTAACATGGCACATTTTTAAAAAAATCAAAATTTTTATTAATTTTTTATTCTTTTCTTTTCTTTTTCCCTTTTCCCCTTCCTCTGGCTGATCACTGCCGGCTAAAAGTGAGAACCGGCAAGGTCAGCTCACCAACCAAGGGCCCAACAACGACGAGGCCATCGTTGCCATAGTTGGGCAACGCCTTGCCTAATCTAGCAAGGCTTGGCCCCACCAGATCTGGTGAGGTTTGTAATTGCCTTCACCATGGCTAAGTGAGGCCGAGCCTCGCTAGATCCGGTGAGGTGTTGCCCACCCATGGCGACAACAATCTTGCCCACCCATGGTGACGATGGTCTCATCGACCAATGGCAAAGCTCACCCCCGTTGACCACTAGCGAGGGCGAGCCTCACCCAACAACGACAGTCTTGCTATTACCATGGTTGGACGACGCCTCGCCCAGCCATGGTGAGGGTTGGTACGGTAGCCCTCACCCAAGTAGGGTGAGCCGTCACCTAGCTATGGCGACAGTGGCCTCACTGTCACTGGGTGAGGCTCTCCCTCGGAAGTGGTCAGTGGGTGCGAGCCTCACCATTGGCTAGTGAGGTTGACCTCACTAGCCCTCACCTCTAGATGGCAGCAACTGGCCAAAGGAAGGGGGGAAAGGCAAAAAGAAAAGGAAGAAAAGGAAAAGAAAAGAATACAAAATTCAAAAAAATAAAAAATATTAATAAAAAATTGGAAAAAAAATTATATAAAATTTGTCATGTCAGTGTTCACCAATCGGTAATGTCCATGTCAACACCGGCCAGCCAAATTTGGTCCAATAGACTGAATTGGCATAATTACAAATAGTTTATGACTAAATTGGCCAAAAAAAGGTTTAGAACTAAATTGGAAAAATTATAATAGATTTAAAAATATTTTAATAATTTTCCCGTCAACAAGTCCTTTTTTTTATCCGTCTACTTTACAAAAGGAAAAAGTAATTAGGGCATTAACATGTCCATCATTATTTAGAGTGCATATATTTCATGAGAAAACCCAAGATTTGAAAAACATTTCCAAAGAAATTATCCATTATATCACTTACAAAAGTGACTAAATAAAAACTATTTCATCACCCATTAGACATAAATTATGGTTGATAATGAAAATATTTTCCATTAAGTGCTGAAAAGTTTAGCATTGAATTCTTACTTATACCATGAAATGTTTTCTATAGCTTGATTGAATCATTCAAGTCGATGTTAGCATTAGTTATGATTCTGGGAACCACTAGATTTGATGTTGGCAAATAAGTCAGAATTCAAATAATAAAAACCTTGGGATGAAAATGAAGATTTGGTTTCTTACTAGGAGGAGAAGTATTAGAGGGAAAGGAAAAAGAAGTGTTAAGGGAGGGGGTGACATCTTGAATTGTGGCCCTATTTTAGGATTATATAAAATGGTAATGTTGATCAATGCCCCGCTAGTACAATTACTCTGAACTGATCATAACAGACCTTTTGGAAACGCCCTTAGGGAACGATACACGTATGACCAGTAGTTTCAATCAGGAACGTATCGTTCGACCATAAGGATCCGAGGGGAAACAATACCATCCTATACCAGATCATTAGTGAACAGAAATAAATTGATTCGACAGAAATACGAAGCTGGATTGCGGATGATTCCACATGACTTCGATATGAATTACGAACGACGTTAAACCGATTTATTTTTATATTGTACTTACTATTATCAATTAAACCCCTAGGATTACATGACAACCGATGGTCGTCACTTGTTTGAGAATTTGCTTAAACATGGATCGAAAAGTTATCGATTATAGGTCAAACGTGAGAAAAACCCTAAAGGGGTGCCCGATAGTCTAAATTGTACTATGGTCACAATTGATTCAATTTAACCCCAATTTTTAATTTGATTTCGGGTATCAATTTTTCAGATACTTCACAACTAAATATTTGAATGTTGCCACATTGATTCTCGAGTTTTCTAGTGGATTGCAAAGTGTCGGAAAAAAAAAATTGAACTGAGAACTTGGGCCTGCAAGTGGGTCGGCCCAAGACCGGCGGCCCAATGGGCCTTGCACCCATCAAGGATAGCCCAAAGTGGGCCCAAGCTAGCCCATTTCTCCCTTCTCTTCTGCCACGGGCCTTCTCTTCTAAAAGCTTAGCTTTGTGTGGTCCTAATTGGTTTGCTTTTGCTTGGTTGACAATCAATCTTGGAGAACAAGTTGGCTAGCTTCTTGGACAAGCTTAGCTAGCTCATTCTCTCTCTTCTCTCTCCCTAGTAGCCACCCCTCTCTCTCCTCAACTCACTCTCTCTCTTTTCTCATCCTTTTTCCCTCACGTCCCTCTCTATTCTCGCCCCTCTTGCTGTCCACCCTTGCTGCTACCACTGCTGCTATTTGCCGAAGCTGTTGCTATCACCATATGGAGTCCAGGCACCACCCGCCGGCCGCTGCTTATCACCATCAGAGCCCATCCAAGCACCAAATGTTGTTGTTGCTATTTCCGCAAGAAAACAACCACCGGTGCTATTTCGTCGGAAATCAACCGCCGTCCGTCATTCGTTGCCATCCTCGAGCTGGTCCCGTGTAGTCCTCACCCTTGCCGTCGTTCCAATGTCATCGGAATCTTAGAGTTCGTAAGTTGATTTCCTAATCCCTTACTTAGGGGTTAATCTTTCTTTATGAGTAGGTTAATTGGTTTAAGTGTGATTAGTGGTTAATGATAGTTGTTTATGGTTAAAGTATGGTTTATGTGCCTTGATTATGTTGAAGTGAGTTTATGATAAGCTAATTGTAGCTTAATTGTGCTTTGTTGTTAATTAATTGGGTTTATGGTTAATTAGCATTATATTATATTACTAAGCTTGCTTATGGTTGATTAATTTGGCTAATGAAAGTTTAATCTTAATTATTATGATTAATTATTTATGGAAATAATTAATTATTATTATTTTATTTTATGGAAATATTATATTATTTTGTGGAAATTAATTAATTATTTATATTTTAATTAATTTCGAATTATTGACTATTTATGGATAATTAATTATTTTTGGGTGAAATAATTAATTATGATTATTTTATGAAAATTGATTAAATTGAGTAATTTTTGTAAGAAATTAACTATGGCTTATTTTTCTAAAGTTGATGGTATTTATATACTATGTAGTCAAGTGGTTTTGAGCATTAAAGAAGGGTTTTATGAAATGGAATTATTTGGGTTGGATACTTATTTATGGGGTTGGTAAATAATTATAAGTATTTTTGTGGAAGTTAAATTATTTATCATAATGATTGACTATATAAATTAGTATTTTTGGATATAATCCTAGTTTATACTTGTTGTGTGATAATCAATTATTTATGGAAATAATTGATTATCGTTGGTTGTTGAGGGGCATGATTATGTACTATTGAATATTGAGATATGTGATTGGTACTGTTAATCGTTAAGGTAGGTGTTGGATTATCGATATTGACCGAGGCACATGACTGATTATTGAAGTGTCAATTGTGGACAAGTTCTTGATAAGTGACGACTATTATGGGAATAGTTGAGGGTGATGGTTATTTTGGAAAGCATGTGATTATCGTAACGTTAATTGTTTGGGACTGATTGTCAGATTATGATTTGAGCTATTGTTTGATGGTTGTATCTGTAACTATTGAATTATGCAAGTTCATGTGACCATTGATTGTTGATACATTACATTATATATGTGTTAACTATAGCATGTCATGTGAGCACGAACTATAATTGCATTGGCAACAGAGAAAACAAATAAATAAAATGGTTGCATACGCTGTCGAAAGACCACCAACCCTAGGGGTTGTGCCGTGGTCTTTTGGTCGCCCGATTTCAGTCGGATGCTTAATAGTGGTCAGTTGCTGAGTTGCGGTAGAGGCCAGACTAATGCTCCTTTGGGAATGCTATTTTGGGGGAGGCCCATGACGTAGCCATGCGTACCCACAGGGGAGACGATGCTTGGTTTATGGAACAGTAAACCGCCAACTATAAGATTGTGCCGAGCCTAAGGGGTCGTAATAATCGGAACACGTATGAATACTAATACATGAAGAAGTTCATTGAGATTATGTGAAATGATTGTTGAGATTGTTATGGCTTGAATTGTACTGTATCCGCAAGGTATGTGTGCCAAGGCAATGTGAGATCGCGTGCGTTTGTATCTGATGGCTGTTGAATTGTACCATGATTGTGTTTCAAGTATGTTGATAGAATAGGCAAAGCAGAGGTCACTTTGCAATTGATATGCCGTCGATATTAGAGTGTGTGATTAGACTGCACTTAAAGCGAATGGACTTTCTAATCGAGGCTTAGGATTTTAACCTACTAAGTTTATCTCACCCCGTCGCGATTAACATTTTTAAGACCTTAGTATGACGCTTTATCCAGTGAGGTTTGATGTGCATATTGACATGAGCACCTCCATCACCATGCGACTCATTCCGGGTCGCAATGTTTTGTACAAGCAGCATGTGATGACCATATGGGTCAATAAGGGGGAGAGGGGCCATTACGTGCCACACGTCTTCAAGGCATGGTACGTCAGGCAAGGAGACATGATGTATGGTCCCCTAAAAGGTTATGATGGGCCTGCATTGTACGAGGGGCCGAGCGACGAGGTGTAGGATCCAATGGACCTCGATCCCCTAGATGGCATAGTGATAGACCCCTCATTAGACGAGTCTGACCCTTTTGAGGCTAGTGATTAGACATCTGTAGCCTAATATCTTTTTGACTGACCCTCCCCTCCTTTTTGTTATGATAGGTTAGCTAGGCCTAATCCATTTTTGTGTAGGCCTTGGAACGTTGCCCGAAGTAGAGCTTGCATATATATAATGTTTCCCCAAGCTAACCTTGTAGATAAATAAAAGAAGTGCTACTATTGCTTTGTTGTTGCATCTTTCTGCTATCCCTACTTGTTGTTGGCTAGGTGTGTTTGGTTTTGTTTCCGCATGTGCTTAATAATGAGATAAAATGAACTAGTTGGCGACAAAACCTGGGACGTCACATGTTTCAGACCACAAGTGAATTGGGATTGTCGTGAACTCAATGGTCAGGGCGTAACAGGGGGAGTTTGATAAATACGGTTAATTCATATCTTACAATTGCATGAGCTTGAACCCTCTTTGGTCATCACGTGGAGATAGGTTGAATCCTTCTATGCTAAGCTTGGTACACAAAGTTTTCTAAGGAAGATGACCCGTCGCCATCAAATTCAAGGGTTCTTGTTATCCAACCCATCAAATATTGAATGAGGAATATTTTAAGTTTGATATAAATGACGATGGTGATTATAAATCAAAAGATGTCAATTTGTATGGCATCAGAGGATAAAGATAGAATAATAACTCTAGAGTTGAGCACTGGTCTTCCATTTGATATAGGCCTTATGGATTATTACCATTTGATGTTGGGTGGGCAAATTTATCTGAAATAGTTTAAAATCAGCGATTTTCTACTGACGCACATTCTTTTCTTCAGATTGCATGTTGATTGGGTGAGGAATGGGTGTTCATGTTCAGTTTTCGATCAATAGTTTTTTTGACTGATACCCACATTTATTAAAATGTATCAATATTGAAAAAAAAATCAAGCGTATCAATTGAAATTCTACCCTTATGATAGGTTGCGTGTGAATCTTAATTGCTTAGATCAGATCGAGTGCATTAATTGAATAATAACTAAACCCATGTACAAAAGATAATACACAGTTACCACTACGTGTGAAATCTCCTTACAAAATGATAAATTTTCTGACTTATATCACCATCCAATTGAAAGATCCATAGGTGACGTCTTGCATTATATTAGTGTTCCAAATGGATGAATTTACGAGTGCATTGTGATGAAAAAAGGAATCGTAAATCATTCAACCTATCATTGTGTTAATGTTCAAACCAACGGAAGTGTAAGCCCACATCATTGTTTTAATGTTCATCATTACATCTATCTTATATCAGCCAAAGATAGAGACACGCTTATATTCACGTGAAACTCTAAAGGTTTAGACTAGAACGCACCTCCTTTGAAAAGTGTCGTTTTCAGTTGAAAAGATATGGCCCCTCATCTCTCGTTTGGAAAGCTATGTGCATATGTAAAGAAATATGCCTGTCACTCTTGATATATTAGACAAAAACAATTCAATTCCCCATCATCCAAAAGAATCTTTTCAAGTACAATTGAAGAATTGGACAAGATGCTCTTTTACAACGTTTACATAAGCATAGCATGGCATATTCCCTAAAATGAGCACATTGATTAGGTTAATCCTCGCATCAGGAAAGTTGGCATCTGACCTGTGACTAGGCCCTTTTTTTGTTTTTCGGTTGTTGTTACGGAGGACAAGTGTTCAAGTGCTTTGATTTACGACGTCCGCTCATAGAGGGCAACGAGAAGACCTATCACAATAATTTCAGCTTCTTTAAAAATGAGATAAAAACAATGAAAATTGAAAGAGACGTGACTTCATACGTGTATTGTTCAGTATGTAGCCCAGGGGGATGGTACCCACGACAGCAACCGAAGTTCTTTTGCAATAGTAGAAACAAAACGAAAAAAATGATGCGCTCAGCTTAACAATACGAACGTTCTCTGTATTTAACCCTGGCTGCTTCAACTGTACCGGCGCTACTTCAACTACAACATAATCTACATGCTAAGTTATACTTTTCGCAATCACAACTCTATGTATTCATCGTTTCATTTGTTGATTTGACTTTCAATCCAGTAAGATTGAACAATGGACAAAAAGGTAATATTACATGGTAGTGTAATGTATTGGAGGCTTTGAACCATGCAATACCCTTTTGAGCTCTAGTCGGAATAGCAGTGTTTATCATGGTCGGGTAATGACCGCTTCACAAATTTAGGATTTTGTTCTTTTCAGGAACTGGCATGTTTCATGTGATTCCACTACTTTGCATTTTTTTGTCCAATATCTTTTGCATAATTTTGTTTTTTTCAGGAACTGGCATGTTTCACGTTATTCCACTACTTCGCTTTTTTTTTTGTCCAATACCTTTTGCATTTACTTAAATATACCCTCTTGGAACCTTGTGCTATCTACTCATGTCTTTTTTATTTAACAATTTGTCAAGCCCTCTAGTTGATTCAATCTATGGTTTATGTAGAATGCAAACTTTGTGTGCTGACCGGTCAATATGTATCTTTCATGTACTTACTAGTAATTTCATATGCACCGACTAAATTAAAGCTTTGGCTCAAACCCCTTTGGGTCCGGTAGTGCTCACTTCTAGATTAGTTAGGGTTACCCAAATACCGGAAGGTCATAGACCAAGGGAAAAAAAGGCTTTGCCTCATGATTTTTTTTTTTTGGATACCTAGGATTCGCCGGGCCCGACAAGCTTACGCTCGCCAACCCACAACCCGTACAGTGCTCGGTGTACCTCGGACCAAGCATCAATACCTAGGGGGAGGCTAGCACAGGAACTCAACACCCATGACCTCCCCTCTTAAGTCATGTTAGCAACGCGGGGATTCAAACCTTCGATCTCGGCGGTGAGGGAGAGAACGAATACCAACACAGCTGCCCATGGTTGGGTTTGCCTCAGGATTGTTGAACTCTTCCTTTCACCATTGTATGAGGCTAAGGTCAGGTTTATTCATTGAGATCATTTGCATTGAAGGAAATAAGAAGAAAAGAAGTTTTATGCTATGAAAGTCCCGCTCAAGGATGGAATAGACGAGCCACTAGCTTCACTCGACTTTTCGAGGCTGTAAGTTTTGCTTAGGACCTTGTAAATTTTCACTTTGTGTCCTTTTTGTTTCCTAACACTTGTTTTCATCTTTTTTTCCTTGTAAATGTCTCTTAGATTATTACAAAGGTCGTCAAAACATACCAACATGGTGCTAGTGTGGTCAAATGCCGGGCATATTCACTTGCTGAGGACCATTTGGGGTGTTTCGATCTCTCTATTGATGGTGGATATCTTGTTATAGTTTCCTCCATGTCCTCCGATGTTGGACTATATATACTTGTTGATTGATTGCTTTTTGGAGCTAATTTTGTTGTGATTGATTTGCTAAAGACAAGTCAGATAGAAACTTTGTGATTATTGGGTCATTTATGTTTCTACAGGACATTTTGAGTGTGTTAGGCTTGTCAAGAAATTCAATTCGCCCTTGTTGGTATCCCCTCTCTCTCTCTCTCACGCATAGACGCACAAATGCACGCATGCGTACTCATGTGTTTCATAAAGCACGCAAACACTCAAGATGAGCCCTCGATCCCCAAAACAATCAACCCCTACCTCCATTGCTGACTGAATATTTACCTTTTCGTACGTGGCTCTGGTACATGAAGATTGTGTAGTGTTCAGGTTACAGGTGGTGGAGAGTACACGAAAGAGAATTTTGCTCGATGATGGGCAGTTGAAACGGGAGTTCTCTTTGATAGAGAGATTGCAAATGATATGCCCTAATGTCAACGTCCTGTGCAATATACTATATCTATCGAATTACAATTTGTGTTGATTTTGTTATTTATATAAGCAATTTAGCAATATTAGGACATTTATATATCTTCTAGAGATACTTAGGATATTTCCTCTAATTTCAATATCTATTTTGATTATGCTTGATTATGCATATCTGATTTGATTTCCTTTGATTTCCTCTATCTAAGCCTATAAATAGACTTCCCATATACTTTTTTCAATATATCAAATTATGTAGAAAATTCCATTTTCCTGTCTTGTGCTTTATTATTATTAACTGATTTGACATACCTTGAGTGTTGGAAGGTGTAATTTCAATACAGGTGATTGTTTTGTTTCGCGCATTGTACATCAAATTCATCGACCTTTTTCATTTTCTTCCGCCCCGTGTTTTGTTGTTCAAGGGGTTGGGGATTTAAGGAAGAACTTGTGTTGCACAATCATTTACTATCTAGATGTGCCATTTTTATATCAAGTCTCATGGCCAGACATATGATACTTATAATGGTGCTTTCTTTTTTGCAGAGATTCCTATAAACGAATATATCAGGTACTTTGCTCCTGGTTATTTGTTGAAGATTCCTCATGGAAATGTAATGCTCGAAATTATTTTCCTCGTTCATTTGTTTTCTTTCAACCGTGTCTGATTAAAGCTAAGGTTGGTGTGCCAAAAATGTATCAAATCTTCATTTTGATAGTATTATTTCTCTTGGTAAATCGAGCAGGAGAATCTGAAAAGCAAGTCCTATCTTAGTGCAATTAAAATGCAAATTTTGGAAAACCTTCCTAATACATGCCCTTAGTGTACAACTGCAGGAGGTTCGTATCCCATACTCGGCAACATCAAACAATCTTTTTTCTTTATTAGAGTGCTGCTTGCTTGAGACCAGATGAACCCTGTTGTTTCTGGCTTGAAGTGGTTGCGCGGTCCTCAACCAAATTTTCTTGTTACATTCATGGAAATCATCTTTTGATCAGATTGATCGAGGTAAGCAGTCTCAAATAGAACTGCTGAGGGATCTTACATTGACATTGGCTGAAAAAGAATCATCAGAGATTTTTTAATTCTATAATTTCTCTCCTGGATTCTACCGTGCAGTGAAGGCAACGAGCTCCATCTTTTGCTGGTGGCGGCAATGCAAAGTCAAGCTTGCGACCAACGATCTTTTGACGCAGACTCACTTGATGAGTATAATTGCCATTGTCTATGTTTGTCGACGATGAAGGAGAGCTATCACAAACTAGATTCATAGACTTATATCTAAGCTATCGCTTGATTATTGCACATGATTATGTAATTTGTTGGAGTTTCCTAATTTCTTAATATTCAATATCAGTCTGATTATGAACATATAGGCCTACTTAATGAGTGCCTCTAGGATATTTGTTAAGCATTCTTAATGGGGTATATTTCGACTTCCCAAGCGTTTACTGCACATAACATGAGAATTGTCTTGGAAAACTCTTGAAAACTTTTCTTTGAATGGGAAATTGCAAACATATGTAGCGACTTCATAGCTTCCGTCCAAATTATTTTCACGAAAAAGATTATGGCATTTATAAGATAGATTCTACTATACAGTTTAAGTCATTGCAGTTATTTCTTATTTAATTTACCTATCTCCAAGATAATTTTCATTTGGTTTGGCTTAATCAGATGATATTAAAATTTGCTATATGATACAATCGAAAAAATTTGGTTTCTATGCTGTGCACAGCAAGGACCATAAGTCTAGTACCATTAGAGTATTTTGATGCTCCATTAGATAATCGTTCCCTCTTGCTTTCACTTGTTTTTTTTTTTAAATATATTATTTCTTGTTTATCTCTAAACAACAACCTATGTCACCTAAATAAAAATAACTTTACTATTATATGATACAGCTCCGCTCCACCTAACATATCTTTAACTTATCTAATTATTAGAATTTCTTAATTGCAATCAAACGTCTTAGACCAGGTCAACTTCATGTCAAACTCCACAAAATAATAGGATCAAATTAACGTGAAATTAAACTAACAGTTTCTATGTCTAACGAAAGGAAAATGAATGTTTCTCAATTGGGTATTTGGCAGATGATATTTGATTTGACTTCAAAACTTTTATTTAGCTACGATGCAGAGAGAACAGGGGAAAATCTAGCCGGGGGACATCAGCAGACTCTATCAAGGTCTCTGTCTTTTCCGGTAAACATTCCCAGCACGACCTTTCACAAGAGTTTAAAGGTGAAATCATTGATCCTATCGCCATCCTTATTTGGGTCTAATTATTGAATGAGAGCCAGTAATTTCAGTGGAACACTCAAGAGATCGACATGATCCATTGGCTCGCACATACCAGGCTCACATGAACTTGTTATATTCAAGAATTACTCCTCCTAATCTGAACTTCTCGCGGCTAGTACTTATGCGAATTCAAATGGCAGAATCAAAAGAAGCTAATGAACATCATTGAACGGAAAATCACCGCAAGAATTGCATCACCTGGAATAACAAAAGAGAATTCCTTGACCATCTCCTGGAAGACCTGAAAACTAAGACGTTTCTCACACGTCAATTCGTCACCTGCTTGATGGTGCGCTTATGGTTGCTAGCCTCGAAACACATGGCTGATTCCCAATATATTGATAAAATAAGTGCACGTTAGCTCGCTCACAAAGCAAAAGATTGGAGAAGCTTAGACGCGAGATTACATACCTGAACTTTAATTCCCAAATGAAATGGTAGGGGCTTGTCCGTCGGCGCACGCTTAGCTCGCTCAGAGAGTAAATTCCATCATTAAACATATTCGGATGCCAACTGGACAAAAAAAGTTGATGAAATTCTTCATTCACATTAAGATGGGTAGATTTCCGAATATTCTTCCCAGTTTAGTGCACCCTGATCTCAAAATGTATAGGTTTCATGCGTGTCGGTATGTTAGTGGCTTGGCTTGCATGTTACTAATTACGTTCCTTACTATTACTTTGACCTCCTAGGTCAGATGGTAAATTAATTACTAGGTGATAGCTTACTACTACTTACCATTTACATCAATGAGATTTAATTTTTGAGTCACGCTACTATTAGATGGACATTATCAATATGTTGCTTGAAATGGGGTACCGAGGGGCATATAGATTGTCAAAATGCAAGTCATCCCAAGATCATGTATAGATGCTTCTAAAGATTGGCCTTGGAGGGTTTTCAGTCCAAGAAACTTATCCAGATGGAACGAAGAGATATCTCTCAGCAAATAGAAAGCTAAAAAAATCAAAAAGAGAAGAAAAAGAAAGACGTCAGACGTTCACTTCTGGCTCCAGTGCAGATTGGCTATATCAGCAGCAGCAGGACAAAAGGATTAGGAGTGATTGAGGCAGCTGGTTTGTTTTAGTATCTTGGAACGGGATATCAGATACAGCGTTTGCTGAGGTCAAATGGAAACGTAGAATCATTTACGGGTTCTTATTCAATGGCCAAATTAACATTAAATTGGCCCTATGAAAGAATTCGTCCATCTTGGCCTTTAAATACCCGCCAAACCTTGTGGTTCGATTAGACTTAGAGTCATCAGCTTCAGTTCGATCCTCAGAACCAGGTTAGTTCAAGTTCTCCCTTCCATTTTCTTCTCGCATTTAAACGTCTAACATGTGTCCCACGATTCATCGTTGGGGGCCAGGAAAAAGGAAAAAGAAGTCCCTTTTGCTCGAGCTGTTGTAGATAAAAATAAAATAATGCAAGTAGCTTTTAAGTTTCATCAGATCCGGAAGGCTTGAGTCAGCTCCTCTCATCCTTCTTTCCCCCATTTATAGGTTTTCTGCTGATCATACCCTCTTAAGATTTAAAGTTTATTGTCCACACGCATCAGGTTTGTATGCCCACGGCCTTCATCGTCCAATTAGCCTTCGCCTGAGGGAGAGTATTATAGATATGAAGTATATGCCGTACTATACATCTTAAACTTTTAGATCAGCAGCTGTGCATGTAAGTTAACTTGAGCAATTAATCAGGAATAAGAAAAATCGCAAGCATGCAAAACTCCAGTAAATACGATGAGCTATGTAAACCACGCAGTCAATCACCTTTTGACGTGAACCCTCACATTTCCGTTTTCGTTTTTTTTTTTTCCCTTTGCGGAGAAGGACATAATTTGAGGAGGGAAATGTGGAAGCTCAAGTGCTCCCACGGAGATGATTTAGAGGTGAGAAGCATTTATGACAACATTGGGAGACAATTCTGGGAGTTCAAGCCAAATGCAGGAACATCAGATGAATTGGCTATTATTAAAAAGATGCGCCAAGAGTTCACTCAAAATCGATATCATGTGAAGCAAAGTTCCGATCTCCTTATGAGGTTTCAGGTACAGATGATTCATAAATCCATCACTTCCATTTTCTCTTTTCTTGATTTCTTTATGAAAATGAAGACACTGCATTTGGGGCAAAAAGCCAAAGAATGGGATGTCGGCTTGAAAGATTCCACAATTAACTATTCCACAAGAAGTTTAAGCTCATATCTTAACACTGCCAGCTCTACCCTGTGAACTGGGCACTTGAAAAAAGCATAACCAGGCAAAAGCTAATAAGGGAGACTTTTTCATGAGATAGTTAACCGTGACTTAATTCATTGACATATATAACCAGATGTGAGATGAGCCTGAGAAACTCATTTTCCTACTTTAACGACATCACATGGTGTATAATTGAAGAAACTTCAGTAGTAGGAATATAGATTCAAATTGCACTTCTTTATATCAGGGTAATGACAGAGTCATGAGTCGCAACCAAGTCGGGATTAGTGAGCATTATGTTAGAGGACCATTGGTATCATTACCTTTTAATATTTGAAAGCTTGATGCACTCATACCTATGGCCTTTTCTTTTGCTATTCTTCTTTGTTTCATTGTGATTAGACACAAGAATAAAGGATAAATCAATCCTGTCCTGAAGAAGATCTAAATTACTAAAGAGAGAAAAAAAAAATTGTGTGATGGATGGTGCTGATTGATGATTACAGTTGGCAAAAGAGAAGTCGAGAGTGGAAGAGATAGAGAAGGTGAGGGTGAGTGAAGAAGAAGACATAAGTGAGAAGGCGGTGGTGAATACATTGAAGATGGCCATCAGGTTTTATTCGACTCTCCAAGCTGAGGATGGCCATTGGCCTGGTGATTATGGCGGTCCATTGTTTCTCCTCCCAGGCTTGGTCTGCCAATTTGTTCTATTATTCTCTTTAGAAACAAGTCCAGTATTTGCTTGAGTACTAAAATGTTAAAATCATATGCATACCAGGTTATTGGCCTCTATATTACGGGAGATCTACACTTGGTTCTATCTTCAGAACACTGTAAAGAGATGATACGTTACCTATACAACCATCAGGTAAGCTATGATCAAAACGTGAGTGAGTTAAACAGTTTCGGAGAAGGTGGATGATGAACTGATGATGATTGGAAGTTGCAGAATGAAGATGGAGGGTGGGGACTACACATTGAGGGGACAAGCACCATGTTTGGGACAGGGCTCTCTTACGTGGCTCTCCGATTGCTCGGAGAGGACATAACCGGCAGCAATAGGGCCATGGAAAAAGCTAGAGCTTGGATTCTCAATCGCGGTGGAGTCACTTCCATTCCTTCCTGGGGCAAGCTGTGGCTTTCGGTCAGTCTTCTTACCTCCGACACCAACATAGGAAGTAGGCTGTTTTTATGGAAACATTCCACTTTTCATCCTTTACTTTTGCGCATTTTCTAGTTGAGTTCTTATACCCTTAATTTGTCTGGACAATTCATTTTACTTTCACAAATTTTCTAATCAAGTCTCTGATACATTATTCCACCAAGCTTAGCTCATGTGGCTTTCCAATGATGGCAAAGTATGATGCGCACAAAGTATGCAAATGCTTATTTATATGTGTATAGAAAAATTTCGGCCTTATAAATAACATGGCAATGTGAGAAAATAATCTATATCATACAACGACATCATTCGACAGTCATGCTAGCTAGATTTGGCTGGATTTTTTTGTTAGAGACACTTTATTTGAGAATTTACTAGTAGGATTTATTAAACAAATTAAAAGTATTGGGGCAAAAGTTATTAACTTTTTCTAAATATATGGGTGCTTTTTGTCCTCTTCGGAATCCTTCTTTGACTGGAATGGTTTTATATATTATTGCAGATGCTGGGAGTTTATGATTGGAGGGGCAACAATCCGCTGCCTCCTGAAATATGGATACTTCCTTACATTCTTCCAATACATCCAGGTGATTAACGGTGCCTCCTTGATTTGCTTGAACCAAATGTTCATGCATAGTTGCGCACAAAGAATATGTCTCAGTCCATTAACTTTAGCAGCACAGATCAGCCGTACCATCTAAAATGCTATAGAATTCTGTCCTGTATGCTGTTTAACTTATTATGTATATATGCATATTGCTTATAAGTAGCGGTCCCTAGTTCCCGTGACAGATTGATCTCAGTTGGGGTTGTGCTGATGTGCTCGCCATGTCACCAATTGAAATATGCTTATTCCATTAACTGAGAATGACCTCCAAACCATAGGGATGAACTAGCTGGTGAAATTTTGACAGTCTCCAACTTCATGAATTGAATCTCATATGATGAGAATTTCTGATGCTACATAGCTTCATCCTCCAAAAGTTGGTGCTTCAAATATGTAAAAACAAGGATGACTAATTCTTTCTTGACAGGACGCATGTGGTGTCACTGCCGGATGGTGTATTTGCCTATGTCTTATTTGTATGGCAAGAGATTTGTGGCTCCATTAAGTCCCCTTGTTTTGTCCCTTCGGAAGGAGCTCTTTGTGCAACCTTACAATCAGATTGAATGGGACCGAACTAGAAATCTATGTGCTAAGGTATCATTTGATGATGGCACAGCAAAATCTCTTACTTTTGATTTATATTGCGTGCAAGAGTAAGACAACAATGGAGAACAGTGACTTCTTTCTATTTCCTCAGGAAGATCTGTACTATCCTCACCCCTGGATCCAAGACATGCTTTGGAGCTGTCTACACAAAGTTGTGGAACCACTTCTAGCACGGTGGCCCTTCTCTAAGCTGAGACAGATTGCTCTGAGTACCATAATAAATCACATCCACTATGAAGATGAGAACACCCACTACATTTGCCTTGGTCCTGTAAATAAGGTAAGGTGACTAAATGTAATTAGCGATGTTAAAAGTAGTGGCTTGTAACACCATACTTTCGCCTTAATCTAACATAAAAATTATATTTGCCACCGGTGGCAGGTCTTGAACATGGTCTGTTGTTGGGTAGAGAACCCCAATTCAAAAGAATACAAGCATCATCTCTCTAGAATCAAGGATTATTTATGGGTGGCTGAAGATGGGATGAAAATGCAGGTACTCGATATTATAACATTTGTGAAAACCTTTAACCGCTGTGCTTTCTGTATAAGGCACACTTTTGAATGTACCTTGGTAAGATGAGCTATTGTTGGGTTTTTGCGGAAGCGTGTGTGCAAGTGTGTATGAAATATGGGGAGCAAGAAAGTATGTGTAAATGAAAACAACTTTCACTGCATGAGAAGTACAAGGGAACAACAAAGAAAGGAAAATGCTCCTAGTACTAGTTGGTATTACAAAAGAGGATAGTTTTTCTAGTAGTTCTTCTTCTTCTTGGAGGAGACGTCCACCTCCTATTTATAGGCGTAAGTCACCGCCTGCACTCCACCGCCTGGACTCCACCGACCCAGTGAGAAGAAGACAGCTCGTTCCTTCATCAAAGTTGACAACTTGTTCTTGCTAAAGCCAGAAGTCCAGAAGTCCAGACTCTTCTCCACATATTATATTATGAGTCCCTTTTTACTTTTTGACTTTTCAAAGGTTTCTTTTGCTGCTGCTTTCCTTGCTTCCCACGTACGGTTTCTTCTTCAACTTGTCTTCTAATTCTCTTGCCTTCTTTGCCGACTTGGACAATTGTTGCCGCCAAGACTTTTCTTCTTAATTAAGTTTACTTCAAGCTTAAGCTAGTTGATTCTGGAGTTTTCCAAAAATGGATCACGGTTCAACACTCCTCCTTGATCTATTTTTGCGATACTCCAAGCATACTTCGTAATGTCTCGAACTTGGCTAGCGGAAGTGCTTTAGTAAATATATCAGCAACTTGTTCTTCGGTCTTGCAATAGTTAAGCTCAATTTCTCCATTGCTTTGCACCTCTCGTATGAAGTGATATTTGATGTCAATATGTTTGGTTCTTCCATGGAAGACTGGATTCTTCGATATGGCAATTGCAGACTTGTTGTCGCAAAGTATTGGAGTTGGTTCCAACTGTGCTTCTCCAATGTCTTCTAGAATTCTTCGAAGCCATATAGCTTGACTACTAGTGGTGGCTGCTGCAATGTATTCAGCTTCTGCAGTGGATTGTGCCACCGAATCTTGTTTTTTGGATGTCCAAGAAAACATTCCGGAACCCAATGAGAATGCATAGCCAGTAGTGCTCCTCCTGTCATCAGTTGATCCTACCCAGTCATTGTCAGTGTAGCCAACGAGCTTGGCATTTGCACTTGGCCGATACCAAATGCCATAGTTTGTAGTTCCTCGTAAGTATCTGAGAATTCTTTTGGCTGCACCAAAATGAATTTGGCTTGGATTCTGCATGAACCGTGATAGTAGACTTGTCGCGTACATAATGTCTGGGTCGTGTTGCGGTGAGATATAGTAGACTTCCAATCAGGCTTCTGTAGAGTGAAGCGTCTGCTTTTTCTGCACCATCTTCTTTTAATAGCTTCTCATTTGTCACAAGCGGTGTTGCAACTACTTTGCAGTGATTCATCCTGAATTTCTTCAAGAGGTTCTCGGTATATTTCTTTTGCGATATAAAGACTCCTTCATTTTGGTCGATCTCTATGCCGAGAAAGTAGTGCATCAAGCCCAAGTCCGTCATCTCGAATGTCTTCATCATTTCTTCTTTAAATTCTTGAATCATTGTCTCATTGTTCCATGTATATATGAGATCATCCACATATAAAGAGACAATGAGAGTGTCAGACTTACCTTGAGTCTTGATATAGAGCGTTGGCTCGCTCATGCTCCTCCTGAATCCTTGCTTGGTGAAGTATTCATCAATTCTGCTATACCACGCTCGTGGTGCTTGTTTTAACCCATATAGGGCCTTCTTAAGCTTTAGAACCTTTTCTTCATTGCCTTTAACAACAAAGCCTTGTGGTTGAGCTACATATATTTCTTCTTGGAGATATCCATTTAGGAACGCTGACTTCACATCAAGTTGATGAATCTTCCATTCTTTTTGTGCTGCTAGAGCTATGAGTGCCCGAATAGCATCAAGGCGAGCAACAGGAGCGAAAGTTTCAGTATAGTCAATACCTGGTTGTTGCAAGTATCCTTTCGCTACGAGTCTTGCCTTATGCTTTTGAATTGATCCATCAGCATTAAGCTTCGTCTTGTAGACCCACTTGACGCCAATGATCTCTTTATCTTCTGGAAGATCAACAAGCTCCCAAGTTTCATTTTTCTCGATCATTTTGATCTCTTCCTCCATGGCTTTAATCCAAACTTCTTCTTTGGAAGCGTCTTCATAGTTTTCTGGTTCTAGGGCAGCAAAGTTGCACGTGTCATAAATTTTTCTAAGGGATTTTACCCTTAGTATTGGAGATTCTAAAGTAGACTCTTCTTGCGTTGCTCTTGGAGAGGATGGTGGTGTTACGTGTTGTGTGGAGGAATTCGATGTTCCGCCTTCTTCTTGTGGCGTTGATTCCTCTCGTGCAGGAGGTATGTCTGGTAAGTTGACATACTTCTTCTCTATCTTCTCTTCCTCCCAATTCCATGTAGCATTCTCGTCGAACTCGACATCTCGATTGATCATGAGCTTCTTAGTTTTTAGGTTGTAAACCCGATAGCCTTTTGATTGATCACTATAGCCAAGGAATATTCCTTTTTCTGTTTTCTCATCGAGCTTGCTCCTTTTTTGATCAGGGATGTGAATGTAGCACATACAGCCAAACACTTTGAGATGCTTCGCTGAAGGCTTCCGTCCACTCCATGCTTCGATTGGAGTTTTATTTTGAACTACTTTAGTTGGACACCTATTCAATAGGTATACTGCAGTGTAGACTGCTTCTGCCCAGAACGTGTTGGGAAGGCCTTTCTCCTTTAGCATGGACCTTGCCATTTCCATGACGGTCCTATTCTTCCTTTCTGCTACTCCATTTTGTTCTGGCACATAGCCAACAGTTAGTTGATGATGGACTCCTTCATCTTCACAAAATTTATTGAACTCCCTTGAATTGTATTCCGTGCCTTTGTCGCTCCTTAGGACTTTGATTCTGCGGCCACTTTGATTCTCGATGCGGTTCTTGAATTTCTTGAAAATTGAGAAAACCTCTGATTTTTCTCGAAGAAAATAGACCCACGTCATTCTTGTGCAGTCATCAATGAATTGAATGAAATATTTGTTTTGGCTGAGTGTGGTGGTCCTCATTGGACCACACACATCCGTATGGACAAGCTCCAATGGCTTCTTAGCTCTCCGTGTACTTCTAGATGGGAAGGACTTCCTCTGTTGTTTACCAAGAAGACAGCCTTCACAAACATCTGAAATTTCTGTAATTTCTGGAAAATCTCTCATCATCTTTTTTTGATGGAGAATTTTTAGCCCATAAAAGTTAAGGTGGCCAAATCTCTGATGCCATAGCCAAGAATCATCAAGTTGAGCTTTCATAGCAACATCTTGGACATATTTCCATCGAATAGGAAAATTCTTGTTTTCCATTTTCACAGAGGCAATAACATGATTCTTATATTTATCATAGATAGTGCATGTATTTCCTTTAAAGTATAAGGAATGTCCATTTTGAATCATTTGTCCAACACTCAAGAGATTTTGTGCTAGACTGGGGACTAGGTATACATTTTGAATATATTTTGAGCCTTTCTTTGTTTCCACGGCGATGGTGCCTTTTCCTTTGACATCCACTAATGCACCATTGCCCAATTTTACTTGAGAATTCACCGACTTATCAATATCGGCGAATATAGATTCGTCCCCTGTCATATGATTGCTACATCCACTATCGATATACCATGTATTTTTCTTATCATTTGCCACTTGGCTTGTGTAGAATATATTTTCTTCACTTTCCTTTTCTTCAACATAGTTGGCTCGATTTTTTTCTTTCGAGCGACAATCTTTTTCTACGTGGCCATATCTTTTACAAAAGTGGCATTGTGGCTTATTTTTGAACCAACAATCCTTCTCCAGATGATTAGTTTTCTTGCAAATACCACATATAGGATATTTTTCCTTTTGTATAATTTCTCCTCTTCTATTTTTCCATTCCACTATTTTTAGAATTACGAGACCGCATATTAATTTTTGACTGAAAAGCACTTTCAACTGTATCTTCATCTTGCACTTGCAATCTTTTTTCATATGCTTCTAGAGAGCCAATTAACTCACTCACTGACAGGGTTTTTAAATCTTTCGAGGATTCTATAGTAGTGACAATAGAATTGTATTTTCTAGTGAGTGTCACCAATATTTTTTCAACAACCCTTTGATCAATGATATTATCTCCATAAGTTCTCATATGATTTACTAGTGTTTTCAGTCTTCCACAATATTCTTGAATAGTCTCATAATTTTTCATCTTAGAATTCTCAAATTCCCTTCTCAAAGTCTGAAGCTGAATAGTTCGTAGCTGTTCAGTGCCTTGAAATTCTTCTTGCAATGTCTCCCAAGCCTTCTTTGCAATCTTCACTCCAATTATTCTCGGAAATACTGTTTCCGAGAGTGCTTGTTGAATAAAGTATAGTGCCCTTGCATCCTTTTGTAGTTGATCCTTCGGAACACTTGCATCTTCTTGCGGAGCCTCATAACCTTTTTCAACGATGTCCCATAAGTCTTGGGCCATCAAGAAGGTTGTCATTTTGATGCTCCAATAATCATAGTTATTCCCATCAAACATAGGAATGGGAAATGAGGATGATGTAGAAGTGGCCATGGTTTAGTTTTTGGAAATTTGGATGGGTAGTTTTAGGAAAGGGTGGTTAGGACAAACGCCCAATACCAACAAAAAACGTGGCTCTGATACCACTGTTGGGTTTTTGCGGAAGCGTGTGTGCAAGTGTGTATGAAATATGGCAAGGGAGCAAGAAAGTATGTGTAAATGAAAACAACTTTCACTGCATGAGAAGTACAAGGGAACAACAAAGGAAGGAAAATGCTCCTAGTACTAGTTGGTATTACAAAAGAGGATAGTTTTTCTAGTAGTTCTTCTTCTTCCTAGTGAAGACGTCCACCTCCTATTTATAGGCGTAAGTCACCGCCTGCACTCCACCGCCTGGACTCCACCGACCCAGTGAGAAGAAGACAGCTCGTTCCTTCATCAAAGTTGACAACTTGTTCTTGCTAAAGCCAGAAGTCCAGAAGTCCAGACTCTTGTCAACATATTATATTATGAGTCCCTTTTTACTTTTTGACTTTTCAAAGGTTTCTTTTGCTGCTGCTTTCCTTGCTTCCCACGTACGGTTTCTTCTTCAACTTGTCTTCTAATTCTCTTGCCTTCTTTGCCGACTTGGACAATTGTTGCCGCCAAGACTTTTCTTCTTAATTAAGTTTACTTCAAGCTTAAGCTAGTTGATTCTGGAGTTTTCCAAAAATGGATCACGGTTCAACAGCTATCAAATTGGCTGCACTAACAGGGATACAATGGCTCCCAACTGTGGGATGCTGCATTTTCTGTTCAAGCTCTCCTTGCTACCGATCTTGCTGAGGAATGTGGGTTGACCCTCAAGAAAGCACATGAATTTATCAAGAACTCTCAAGTACTTGTCTGACAGTAAAATTCTTGGGCATTTTCGAGCTACACACTTGTCTAATTACTTGCAACATGCATCTTGAAGTTCTGCAGCGCAACTAATCAAAAGCTTTCTGTTTTTTGGTAAAGATTAGAGCCAACAGCAGCAGAAATCTGGCCCATTGGTACCATGACATGCGTAAGGGTGGGTGGCCCTTCTCTACTCCCGAAAATGGCTGGATAGTATCCGACTGCACTGCGGAGGCACTAAAAGTAATTTTCTTTATGCTTCAAATTGATTTTTCTCATTAGAACTTACACCAGAAGTGACTCATGTTTGCCTTTGGTATTCTTATCACAAGAAAAACTTAAGGACAATGACTTTGCAGGTGGCAGTATTACTGTCAGAAATGGAGTCAAGCATCTTGGGAAATGCAATAGCAGTTGAACAACTATTTGATGCTGTTAACTTGATCTTAACTAGTCAGGTAGTATAATCTAACATTAGCTAACTCCCTAACGCTTTCTTCACTGCAAATTTTCAAATTCCATTTCTCTATCAACTCTTATTTATTGTATCTCATGAGAAGCAAACAACAATGTTTCATTTTAGTCACCAATTCCAAAAATTTGGTACTCCGAATTTGGTTTGTTATGGAACCGAAGAAAATGAGGATAGGGGGACCATTATTAATGCTCTGATATGGATGACTTTGAAAAACACCAATGATGTGACAGAACCAAAATGGGGGATTTGCGTCATATGAGCCAACAAGATCATATGCGTGGTTAGAGGTAGAATTCTGGTTCTCTTTCATCTGGTTTACATATGGAGATATCTGTCATATTTTAAAAGTCTTGACACGCAGCTCATTTGTCATGCAGACAATTAATCCATCCGAGACATTTGGAGATATTGTTATTGATTATCAGTAAGATTATAACCCAAAACTTCCAAGTTTTTATAAATTTTAGTTGGAGAACTTAGTTATTTGATGATGAACACAAATCAAACTCTTCCCAGCAAATCTATTTTCCAGCTGCATCAGTACGATGTGCTTTTATCAGTATAAGATACAACAGCATATAGCATGACATTTTTTAGAATCATGATTATTATTATTATTTTTCAGTTGTCTCCTTTGTTATTTGACTAGGTATGTGGAATGCACATCCGCAGTGATTCAATGTCTTAAGGTGTTCACTAAATTATATCCACGCCACCAAAGGAAAGAGATTGAGGACTGCATCTTGAAGGCTATTGAATTCATTGAAAGCATACAGCTGCCTGATGGTTCTTGGTTAGTTTCCTCCTTCAAACTGCTCCTCTAGTTATAATCATCTTAGAGGAGTCCAAACTTAGGTGAGCGAGTGTTTCATAACATTTAGGTAACCAAATGTCCCCGTGTCATCATGCATCAACTATTGTTATGAAAACTTGAAAGTGCTTAATTCACCTCTAGTTCTGTTTTTATGATTTATTATCTTAGCGTAGCATTGGGAGACAGTTCCTTGCAATGAGTCTGTGGCTGCCAAGCTATTACTCCACTGAAATCATTTTAATATATAATCTACATAGTCAAATTGCTTGGACAATCAAACTAGGTATGGATCTTGGGGAGTCTGTTACACTTATGGAACCTGGTTTGGGATAAATGGATTGGTTGCTGGAGGTAGAACATACCGAAGCAGCCAAAGCATTAGAAGAGCATGCCATTTCTTACTATCCAAACAACTTGAATCGGGCGGTTGGGGAGAGAGTTACCTTTCCTCCCAAAATAAGGTATGTGGAATTGATCAAAGTGTCAAAGCCTAGTGCAGATTTACTCCTTGACGACATCATCTTGAATCATAATGCTGATTGTATTCTACTTTGACTGTGAAGAGATGACAGTTCAGCATTTCTGCAATGACTAATTGTTTGACATCCGGTATTTTTTGATCTGGTTACAGGAATATATGAACGTAAAAGGAAACAAAATACACTTAGTGAATACCAGTTGGGCTATGTTGGCTCTTGTTGAATCTGGACAGGTACATAGAGACTTGTCCTTGAGTTAGTCAGGTGCTAATAATTCACTTCTCATGGTCCTGACAATGACTGGTCAGGCTGCGAGAGATCCGACCCCCTTGCATCGTGCAGCTAAAGTGTTGATCAACGCGCAGATGGAAAATGGTGATTACCCGCAACAGGTATACAGTATAGTGAACCCTAGGAGGACCATGTTAATATAATACCAACACTCGTAAAACTTACAAGTACTGATGATTCAATTTCCAATGGTGCGCTCTGCTAACCATATACTCGATTCCTTTTCTTGCAGGAAACTAATGGGAGTTTTTAACAAGAACTGTATGATAAACTATGCTGCTTACAGGAACATTTTTCCCATTTGGGCTCTAGGGGAGTACCGCAATCGTGTACTTTTAGACAAATGTCGTGAGTGATCTTACTGTTGTATCGGGGGAAGGTCGCGACACATATTGGGGTGCAATAATTGTTCTAGTAATACGATCATTAATCAAAAGCAAAATATGGCCCTTTGTATCACTTCTAGTACAGTTTTTCTTTGCCCTTTTTTTTTTTCAATTTGTATATAGAAACAAAAAGTCAAGAAGAAACTTTGTGAATATTTTCAATGTATATTAGTCATAAGGATATCTACCTAATTATGGAAAAACAAATTTGGAAAAAAGAGGATAGTGGAGACTCTAGAGATGTTATAAATTCACTTATGAGTTGTGCTTGACGGACCAACATGAACTATCTATTCTATTTTATTTACAATGGACAATCGGACTAGTAATGCTTAAGAAAAAAATCCAATGACATTATTCAAGAAAAGGAAATCCATGAGGTAATTGACTACAGCATCGGTCCAAAATAAAGAATATTTAATATAGATGCATTAGACTTTTTCAAAATTTTCCAAAGTTTTATTCCCTGGACGGTTGGCCATGGGGTTAATTTGCCACCGGAGTCACCAATAACCCTGATACCATTGTCGCTAGAAGAAATCCTTCGGCCAGATAGTCATCACATCCCGCTGTTGTTTCTTAACCTATTAATATGTTCTGAGATTATCGCTAAAGAAGCCTACACTTCTCAATCTTCATCGGCGAGACAGGCGTCCCCAAAGCCGTTGTCACCATATATTATTGTGTTGCCATGGTCATACGGGCTCCAATGCCAACCAACGAATGGAAATGAGAAAAGACATGAGTGAAACTCGCATGCGTACATATGATACGTACATGCACAAAGCTTCACACAGAGAAATCTATCAATTTTTCATTAATTCAAAGATAATCTTAAAAAAAGATGACATCGTATGATAAACATCCTGAGTTTATCAAATAATGGAAGAAAATTAAATCGTGATATTTTTTGTTCTTGTGAACAAGCAAATATGCATCCGCAGCGTGTGTGTGCCCACAAGAAATTGAGATTCCAAATTTTTAAGCAAATTCACTTCATCAAGAAATATTTGTATTACCAAATAAATCAAAAGAAATCAAGGATAAAAGTACACTATACAATATAAGTGGAAATGGAAAGATAATCTAAGATTTAATATCTTTCTAAGGACAGTTTGTTGTAAGAAGGAAAATAATTCAATCGAAAAGTTTGAAGTACATACATTTATCCATTTGTTCAGGTACAAAAATAATTTGTAAAATAAGTAAATAACGATATCTTAGGGAAGAGAAAAGCGATTAAAATCTCTTAAAAAGGAAGAGGAATTCCTTACTTCAAATAAATAATATAGATAAGACATATTGCGACGGTGCTCTTCCGAGCACAAATCATTTTTCGGATTATGCTCAGTCGATTGATGGAGTCATACATCCTTCGGGTTTTAAATTGGGCTTCAAGTTATGATACTGGGCTTTAATTTTGGGCCGACACCGCGAGACCAACCGACCTCAAGTGATCATCCTCCACTGCCGAGATAGCACAAGAACAAAAATCTGAAACCCTAACGGCTACGGCGAACTTGGCATACCGCGAGGAAGAAGAAGTACAAGCAGAGGCAGTAGAAGCAGTAGCAGAAGATGACCCAAAAATCGAGTCTTTTCAAGGGCCAACAGAAGAAGAAAACCATCCCTCCCAATCGCCATGGAAAAGCCCCTCCAACCCGCAAAGGTATCATCTTCTTCTTCTTCTTTTTCCCCTTTTTAGGGTTCGTATGAGTCTTGAGACTTTTGTTGTTGCCAGCTTCTGATGCGATTGTGTTCTCTGATTATTTCGCAGGGAAGAGGTACGTGAAGCCATTGAAGGTCACTAAGGACATGGAGATGGATCGGGTAAGTATTCGCTCACGCCAGAGCTTAAAATTTGTGAAGTCAATGGAATCTGCCGGCTTAGTTAGGTCGATTCGTTAGCTTCATGATTTTCCGATCAGTGCTTGGGAAGTAAAGTTGCTTGCTTTGGACGAATTTGATTGTGAAGCGATGATTGATAATTACTTTCTCTGTTCTCCCCTCATAGTCATAATATATTGTCGAGTTGGTAATCTTCGAAAGCTTTTGATTTGACGCAATTAGAGGTTCTGGGCAGAGCGGTCTGTTATAATAGATTGATTAGAGTGTTGAGAGAATTTGGTTTCATGTTGAAAAACCCAACTCTCTGGCTCTTTCTTTTGCAAGAGTGAGTTTGTTTTTTGAACTCCAAATGTGTTTACTTGATTGCTTATACAGAGGTTGTAGCATCAGTTCTATTCTGCAAATTCTGTCTGCCTAGAGCATATCGATCTGCCACCTCTCTTTTGGAACCAGCAGAGGATTGTAGCGTGTCCTTTGGGATTTCTGTAGACATTCAAGGAAAATTTAGAGGTTTTAATTTGATACACCTGCTTGATGACCTCTTATTTCTGCAAATTCTGTCTGCCAAGAGCATATTGATCTGCCACCTCTTTATTGGAACCAGCAGAGAGAGGATTGTAGTGTGTCCTTTGGGATTTCTGTAGACATTCAAGGAAATTGAGAGGTTTTAATTTGATACACCTGCTTGACGATCTCTCATGATTCGATGTTTGGCATCTCTTCTTGCCTCCAGAATGATACACTTTCCACCACTTTGAAATTTGCTGGGGTAGCATCTGCATTCGGTATATTACGAGATTACTGTCACAACTAGTGTACTCTGAGGCACAATGGTTTTCCTTCTGTCATTTGATTTCTGATCATGATTGTTCGATTCTAATTTAATATGACCATATTTTCGTTGAATCTAATTCTTTGTAAAGGGAAGAAAATCAATCCATTAACCTGTGAAGTCGTCTTCCTGCTTTCCCTGATGCAGGAGTTAAGCAAGTTCATAAACCACTGCAACGAAGTGAAAGCAGCCACTGCTGCTAACAAGGAAGGCGGTCAGCTAAGCATTGTCAAACCGCCACCCGAATCCACTGCTGGTGAAAAAAAATAAATCACTGTTGAGGTCAGAAAGAACACACACAGGTTTGGAGACAAATGGGTGGGTTTGGAGACAGATGGGACTCCAAATTTTGGGGTGATGTACTAACTTATCTGACAGTTTTTCCTTATAGAAATTGCAATACGTGTTATTGTCTCTTGAAATCTCTTTGTTCTCTCTAGATTGTTAGAGTGGGGACTTTGTATGTATCTTTCGCTGAAGGCTAAAGAAGGGAAATCTTGTAATCTGAGAGTGGAAAAGACTAGGAATGGATTGTGCCATCGGTTTCATTGCATTTTTGCAAGTTCTATCACAAATCATGGGTAAATCTTTCACCTCATGTTCTATTTCCAGTAGTCTTCAGCTTGCATCTGATATGAAATGGTTGTTCCAATTATTTCTGAGGTCCTAGACAAAAAAGCCTCACACCGGAGCATTCTCATCACCCTTTACATATCATTTGTTCTGAGAAATCTTCTCTACCGATCAACTTCAAGGTGATGCGGCTTTCTGGATAATGCCGGATCAGAGATACGTAATAATCAGTCTTTAATCCATTCTAAGTTAACATAATTATATAATCTTAAACTACTCCGTGAAGTAAACAAAATACCAAGAAAGAATGGAATTTAAATGACAAAACACAGACGAGTCTTCATCGAGTCAGCATCATGCATGCATGTTCATACAATGTTTTCTTTCTCAATTTTGGATAGAAAATGAGGAGTTTTCGACTCGTTGGTTATTACTGACGAGCTGCTGAGGTGGATCCAAGTCATCGGATCAGAAAGTCCACTTTCTCACGCTCCTTCAATGTAAAATATTCAGCGAAACAGGGTCAGAAAGCCAAGAGCACGTGGTGATGGCCATGAGATTATTGTCCACACGGGGCCCCGAATGAATGACGAGAGCTCAATGTGCCCTCCACCACCATCGATTAAGACCATTCCTAATTTAATGCCCAATTGAGCATGTGAGGTATTTTTTTATTGGCATGCTCATGCTATGAAGCGAGAGAATCCCATTAATTGGTTCATGCATTTAGTCCTATGTTCATACATGTACTTAAGATAATTGGAAGGTAGCGAAAAAGATAAAAAGTGGACATGGTTCAAATTGATGAGTTGTACGCAATTTCTACGATCACTCGTGGCATAGGGAAAGTTTATTCCTTTTGAAACATTTATTACATCATAAGGTCAAAGACAGTTCAAAGATGGGTACCGAATCAATCATTCAGCCATCATTATCAAGTCGTTAGTAGTGGCTGTATCTTAGACATCTAAACCAATTCATTTGTATAAGTCGATTACGATTATGTACCATTTAGTATTTACAACACCCCACTTGCCAGTACATTATTAATCCGTCCAGAATAACATCATGGAAGTGGCACGGGGCAACAGTGATCAATTTGCATTGTGCGACTGGACACGAAGTGGGAACTTTTGAAAAAGTCAGTAGGTACATAGAATATATAAGTACTAAAATAGTTGCATGTACTTTACATCGCTCATGATGGAATCCAAACGATTTAAACGTTGATTTCTAGGCCTCTAAGAACATCACATGGGATATGACGTGATCTATACGGAAAGCAAAAGCTTGAGAGCTTGCTTAAGCTTGCTTGTGTCGTCTCTCAAAAGCAATAAGAAATTGTTGCTCATCGGCCAACTTTGGACTCTGAATCGGTCACCAATTGAAATATTTTCTTTGTTCTTATGAACTTGTAATAACTTTGGTAGAGCGCCCTCTCTCCATCTCTCTTGCTAACCGTAAACTAGTCTCGAAACTTAACGACTCTCTCACTTTTCGCTCATTGATATAATAGCTATGACACGTTTACAAATGTCGGGAGTCGAAAAGAGCTCATTGCCTAATAGATGAGTGGAGCCCAGTCCCGTCCACATATAACCCACCATTTTAGAAACGGAATATCCCGTAATTGCCGAATTTACTTGCTTAAGTAGCAAACTCGAAAAGAGATGAGCTTTTTAGCTAACATCGACTCTCGTTACTTGCTGCAGTAATTACTCATCCTCGAATCTTCACGAAACGTTCCCTAATCAATGAAAGCTTCATTCCAGTCAAACACGAACGTTGTGAGTTCCGTGGACAGTTTGGTGGCGGTCGTGTCTTGCCAGCGCGAAGTTGGAAAGCGAGAAAGGCCGGTCGGTCAATGGGATCGGATGATGATGATGATGATGATGATTCACGGGGGATGTCTCATCAGAAATTCGTCCCTGCTGATCTCAGCCGTCCGATCCCCTCTCCTCCTTCAAGCGTGACCGATCGACAGGCAACGAGCCAAACCCTGCCGCACGCGTCGCACGGCGGATGCAGACCTTCATTTCCACGTGCTCTTATGTTTTAAGCCTTGTGCCTGATTGGTGCGTACTGTCCAGACGAGCTCGGAGGGCGTGGTGGTGGTGGTGGTGGGTGGGCGGAGGAGGGGGTCCTACGTTCTTCAGATACACAGTGAGGTAAGATTCAAAAGTATTCTTGTCTTTAAAAAAAAAAAAAAAAAACCACGTACAGTTTCGACCAATAGCGCTACCAACATCAGTACAGAAAAAGAAACAACCACCGCCCAGCCACCCCAAGAACACAACAAGTTTCCAGCATTCCGGACACCAACACGCCGTCGCCGTCGCCGTCGCCGGTGAATCAAAGATCGTCGCCGCCACCATGTGGGCTACTGCAGAGCCCGTAATTTACTCTTGCTGGGCATCTTCCATTTCCATTTCTATCCTTTCTTTTTTTATGTTCCGATGGATAAAGTTTGAAACTTTTTTTCTTTTTTTTTATGGGTAAACGCAAAGTTTGAAGCTTTCTCTGTGCGTGGTGTGTGTTGTGGTTGTAGGCGGGGGAGAGAGAGAGTGAAGGTGGAGGAAGGAGAGCAGAGGAGGAGGGGAGAGAGGAGACATCAGGCGGTGTGGAATTGAGGGATGTGGAGAGAGGTCAGGTGGGATTTCAAGGAGGAGTGGCTGCTTCTAATCAGGACCGGACGGACCATCGCGCTTCGATGTTGCAGAGGTTGGACCCGATGAACCCTTTGAGGATTGGCATCAATGGAGGGACGAGAGTGACTACTCCTTCTCCTGCTCATGCTTCCATACCTCGCTCCACACCTACCACTTCTCATGCCTCCGTACCTCGCTCCACACCTACTCCTCAGGTAAAACCTTCACCTTAATATCTTCAAGTCCAGCTCCAAAAAGGAAGATGCAAAAGTACAGCATTTCTATTTCTTTGAATTCTGGTGAAATTATTGAATGAATATCAAGAGTTAGATGCTTCTGTTCCTTTTATAGTTAAGTTCCCTCATTAATTTTATTTTTGGTTGCCTTTTCTTTTGGGTTTTCTGGTGCAGTCTTTGACAACACTGAACTCGAGAAATTACACAAACAAAATCTCTCTCTTCCTGTTCCTCCTGCACTTGGTGATGGCAGTCGGTTTAGTTGGTTATCTCGTGTTCAGGGGGATTCAAGGTCTTATAGAGGCAGCAGAGGACGTTAAAAGAAGGGAAAAAGCTGTGCTAAAGTACTTTGTTCCACAAGTAGAAGTCGCATCCTTTCTAAGTATCACTCTTGCATTTGCTTGGCAAAAGGCTGTGAGGGTATGGCCTGAGTTCATGGTCCATTTCATATTGTGGGGCACTTTCGGCATGTCATTGTCGGCCGGAGTTCTGCTACTTTGCTTCCAGACGCCTCCTACCGATGGCGTAGGAGTCTGTTTTATTGCATTTGCCATTGGCAATGGCTTATATGCGTGCTGGGTTTCGCAACGGACTCATTTCTGTTGCGTTATATTCTTGAAATCGCTGGAGCCTGTTATAAAGTTCCCGGACATAAATCGACCCATATATGTAATGCTTGGAGCTGGATTTCTATGGATGTCTTTGTGGAATTTAGCTATTATAGGGGCATTGAACTTCTACTTTCCTCCTTTGATCATAATTGCATTGGTGTTGAGCTTGGCTTGGGTGACTGAAGTTATGAGAAATATAGCGAATATAACAGTTAGCCGGGTCATTGCTCTGTATTATCTCAGAGGAATGCAATCTAGTACTCAGTTTTGCTTCCAGAGAGCATTGACATACAATTTGGGAAGTGCTTGTCTTGGATCTCTTTTTGTTCCAGCCATCGAAGCGCTGAGAATTGTTGCTCGAGCTTTGAATTTGCTTCAGGGAGAAGATGAATTCATGTTTTCTTGTGCACATTGTTGTCTCAGAGTGATGGACTTCATCTTCAAACACGGAAACGGCTGGGCCTTTGTGCAGGTAATGTTCCGAGAAAATTTTTTTTGCTGTAAAGTTCGCTTTTTTTCCATTTTTTATTATAAAATCTTTTAGGATGATAGCTTGTGATAGAAAAAATAATATCTGCAACATATCTGGGCATCATTGTCACCTAGGAATCGATATATTAACAAGTGTTAGATGATACTTCCTCTGCCATTCAATAAATTCACATAAGCCGTGGATTTGGTGGTTAATATTGTTGAAGTCTCTGACTGGTTTGAGCTAGGTTTTACATGGTATCTGAAAAGGGTAATGTTGATGATTTTTGGAGTCATCATAGAGACACAAAGGAGAGCACTCTCTTGTGCTTCGTGACTTAAAAATGCTGATTGTTATTTAAGCCACTGAATTTAGTTGTTGATGCCAAGATCTTGAATAACATATCCTTCAGAGATATTTTAGCCCCAAATCTCTCCTCAGTGATGTGCCTAGTCATCAATCGTGAACTAGTTCATCTTGCTGGTTTCAAGCTGGTGTTGTTAATCAAACTTGTGCAACAGATAGCAGCGTATGGAAAAGGCTTTGTGAAAGCATCACAAGATACATGGGAACTATTCGTGGGACAAGAAATGGTATCCATGGTTGACTCAGACATCACCAGCTCAATTTGCTTCCTCACTGGAGTTTGCAGTGGCTCAATCTGTGTCATTGTAGTTGCTGCTTGGACTGTCACGGTACGGGGAAGCTTCACTGCCACAATTTCCCTACTTGGATTCTTTGTTGGGTACCTAATGGTAGGTGCACCTCACTTGACAAACTTCATGAGTTTATTAATAATGCGATCAGCTAGTGTTTAAAAATCACCGAGATACTTGATTGATGACATCTAATAATGCTTTTTTTTTTATCTTTTCCCTTTTGCAATTTGTTGGCAGACCAGAATTGCCATGGCACTGCCTCATGCTTGTGTGGGTTGCTACTATGTGTGTTATGCGGAGAACCCAGAGAATAGGCTATTTGACGAAACGATAAAGAACCGTCTAAACATGATAAAATCGGAACGGGAGGTGGTTGTGCCAACCCCAAGAATGCCTCCTCGGTTCCGGAGTGCATAGCCTGCAGAACCATGAATCTTTGAGGATCAAATATGTGAAAAAGCAATCCTACAGACACGGGAAGGAATCGTGCCTTGTTAGAAAACCGTGGCCAAATTTTCATCCTTGACAGGTACGTATGTCGAGATGGATACGGATCCGGGTCAAAGTGGAGCGGAGGTGGGTTTTTCCGAGAGGATGGTGAAGAACACAAAGGATGTGTGAAATGGGTGAAAGTCGAGCAATTATTGGAGTCCTCGTCATTGGAGGTATTGTGGAGAGCCCACTCAAGATTCTTATCCACAAGACTCCAAGGAGAACAAAGTTACTTTTGGCACTCCTTTGTGGCATATACTTGAAGTATATTCGGTACAAGAGAGGGCTCCGCCTGTCATCATTATTTAATTGCTGTGCCCAGTTCTGTCCGTTAACCCCACCTCCACCATCGATTCATTCAAGATTACTTGTGTACGTAAAATCATGTTTCTTTCTTCAGGTAGGTCAGTTTCGTGAATTCTACTCAACTTGTAAATAGTGTTCTCATCTTGTTTTCCCCGGTAAGAAAATCGGATTATGTATGTAGCAGGAGGAAGGCTTTAGCTGTTTTCTTTATTACTCTTCGACCGATAGCCTTTGGCAGCAAAGAAATCCGACCATGAGTCGGGCATGATTTTTCACTGTGGTATATATATTTGTTGCTGAACCTAACCTTTACTATTGAACTGAGGTGCATTGCCCAAAGGAAAATGTATTACAGGTATAAAGGTTGAGTAGCATGAATAGACATGCATGGAGCTAAAGTAGAGGTGTTTGTTATGTTAAAGAGAGTGAAAACAGTAAGAAATTGGCAAGCATTTGAAGTAAACGATGCTGGGGGTGAAAAGGCTTTGATGGGCCCAGATCAGGTTTTTCCCGTTAAAGATGTACAGAAACTTGAGCGAAAGCTAAGGATTGCTTTTGGACTTCAAAGAGAAGCATGCACCACCTCAAGTTAAATTCTGATGAATAGTGCTCTTCTCCCGACGGCAGTTTTGAAATGAGTGGAAGTCCTTCACTCATACCAGAGAAGAAGTTGAAAAGGGAAAAATTATGCGAGAGTAGGGATTTGGGAATACTGATATTATTTGAGCAGCTCAAGCATAGTTGTAATATCTATTATATTTTTTGATTTATAATGAAATCATGTCCAGCTCTTCCTGTGGAGTCCACATCAACCGGATCATGATTTACATTTTTTTTTTTCCAACAGATACTGTAAAATAATAGCTTGCAAGTATTAAAAGCAGCATAACGAGACGAGCAGAAGTCGTCACGAAATAAAATACTTGCATGAAATTTTCTCTCCTTTAAAAATTGGAGAATGTCAAAATAGAATGTGACGGCTGGCCATATGGGAATCGTCATCAAGGGAAGGAACAGAAGATTGGGTATTGGTTGGAGGAGTGAGTTAAAAAAAAAAAAAAAACAAGAAGCTTTGATGAGTCACCCCAGATGTTACTCCTATGCTTTCATCAATCCTGAAAATTCCTTTAATCCAGAAGGCCATCTAATCTGCATTAGTGATTTTTCCGCCCCTATATCAAGTAATCATATTTAGTAATTTTTCACTATGATCAGTGATTTTAAAATTGAAATCATACACCCATTTGAATTCATTTCTAAATTATGATCTAATTCATAGAAATACTATATTTCTTAACATATTTTATTTTGTTTCCTTTTCTTGTTCAATGTTTGTAAATTACATGCCATGTAATATTAATTTGGTTTAATCTAAATTATTTGTCACACGCGCGTGTACAATTGCTTTTAAGACAATATTGGAACTTCTATCATTTATAAAGTGGGTAGTTACTCGATAAATGGGTATTATAATTGCAATGTTAATTTAAGAAAAGGAAAAACTCCAAAAGAAAACGGAAAAAGGAAAAAATAAGACAAATCACACTTCTTGCTTATTTATAAACAGGTTTTGGCGTGCAGAAATTTTCTATTGGCCACTTGGACTGAATAATTCAGAAGAAAAACGTACTCTTTTCTCTAATTACAGGAGGCCCAGGAACATTAAATTTCTAATTCAGTCATCTCATCATACATTTTCTTTCAATTTGTTTGAACAACAACGTTCATGTCAACACAAATTGCCTTTTCTCTTCGTTCTTTTTTCTGTTTTTTCTACAACTGAGAAAAGAAAGGAGAACCTATAGCAATCGCTAAATGGGCACCTTCTAGCGAAATTTCCACAAGCTTATTTGCTTTCCGTTGTGAGCGGTGACAACTTTCTTCATTCCCACGGCCAAACACGTGATCTGAGGTCGAGCAGCTCTGGGAATGCTGTCAATCTGAGCATCTTCTGAGAGCCTTCTCCCCTTTCTTTTCTCTATCCCTCCTGAAGAAGAAGCTGACGATACCGGTTGGTCCATGACGAAACTTGAGACTAGTTCGCCTGTGCTTTGATCCAAAACACGCAGCACGCCGTCTATTCCACCAACAACCAGTGTCGATGTGTCATACTGCATGTGTCCCAGCGAGTACAGCACATTTGGGCTCACTCGTCTTTCCCACAGAACCCCCATTTTCCTGAAAAATTAGCGACTTCTCATTTATCAGCTGCTTTCTTTTAGGGTATCAAATATCGCGACCAAATAAAGCCCACATACATTCTCCATGTTCAGAAGCGTGGGACATTCTTAATTTCATAAAGGTAACAATAGCAGAGAAAGTGACAGTCATCAACCATAAGTACCTGAGATCCCAACAAGATGCATATCCGGAAGCACATCCAGCAAACACTAAATTTGAACAAGGGTTGAAACACAATGTCTTTATGCCTGTCGAGAATAGATTTAAGTTCAAGTAAGTTAGATATGGTGCAAGCATCTCCTGGAGCAATCTATCATATATGGCTGAAGGAAGAAAAAGAAATTCGCATGGTGTACACAGACAAGATAAGTTTGACTCATGATATGACAAAGGTTGTGACGTTTAAGTGCACATGCAATCAAAAATCATGCAGCAAATAGGAAGATAAGCAATCATGACCATATTTAGACGGTGCTATGAAAATCCATCATGACATTCATCAGTATCACATTGCAGACCAAAGGAAATATCCATGAACAATTGATTCCTACACAACCAAAACCCACCAGTCCGCACTGATACCGCCATGGCCACTTGCAACACAACATTCAATCTTCAGGATTTTTTTTCCCATGCGCAGGGAAAAGGACTAGCTGAGAGACATTACCATTGAGCGCTTATGAAATCTAGTTTCAGAAACAACTAAAAAGGTGGAGGATAAACTAGAATTATCCTTTCTGAACCAAAAAAAACTAGAATTATCCTTTAAGGCATTAGCTATATAACCAGAGAGAATTTTCATCACCTGCGTTCCTACAACATAATTGAGAACCTTGTGTTAAACCAATGCTTGAAATTTGCAAAAAGAAAATGAATGAGAAATTCATAGGTCAAGAGGTCGACTGATAAAGATCTCAACTGAACATGAAAACTTGAAACTTCCCATGCAAAGCCACTCATAACAAAAAGAATTCTACAGATATATACTGTTTAGAAAATTAGTTGAACAAGCAAGCAAACAACCTATGCGATCATTTGGCCTCAATGTTGCTACTCGCTCATCAGATGAAAGACCTGATATTGTGATGCTGCCAAGTGAGGAACCACTAAAAATCAGCTGCTCACTGCTCAGAGATAAGCAGGTCACTGGGGCAGAATGCATCCTGCAGTCAACCAGAATTATCATTAGCAAGTCATTACAGTAACATCACCTCCCCAATGCATCATAAGAGGATTGACATCAAACTCAGGTTCACTGAAGAAATCCTATCACAGAAGTTACATTTCAACAAGTTAAGCAGAATACCATACCTAATGATTCGAGAACATTTCCGACTGTACATGTCAAATACACGAACAGTACCATCCTCACATCCAACAACTGCCTCGGGATCAAGGTAACTGCAGATCAGATGTCAGTCTTACAATAATCAAATCTGTTGTTACACCAACAACTGCACTGAGATAAGAATAAAGAAACCAATTTACTGGAGCCTATATTTCAATAGGTATGCATCCTAGAGACAAATGACAGAATGATTAAGAATGATAAAGCAACATTAATTGCACCATATCTTCTTATAAGATCAAAAGAGCCGTTCTTTAATTATTTGATGCTTAATAGGTATCAATATTTTGCAACCTTCCTGGTCAAGGATAGTCCGGAGTACTTCTTAGTGTTCTTGATTAGAATGAAAGCTCAATCTGTTTTTCATCTATATAAAGTTGGAATATGCCAATCCACATATTTCACAAGAAAGACATCCCAAGTTCACATCCAATATGTATATTAAAAAGTGACCAAAATGACAAGTCCATAGCATGAAATGCCTATTTTCATGCAATCAAGTGAAAACATCTCTGTTATAAAAATCTGGGAAACTTGATAGACTATTTCCCATGGATATTGAAAGTATAGCAGGTTTTCATGAACCTATTACTCTGAGAAGGCAAATAATATCAAGTGAGTATATTCCAACGCACCGCAGACACAAACCCTTAGGAAAGGTTCCTTCACGGGAGGGAAATATGCTTCTCTGGCCCCCACGCCTCCATATGCCTATGCGAGTGCCAATCAAGCCTACAATCTGCAGAAAGTCGACAGGAGAAGTTTAGAATTTATTATTAGCTGCAACATATTATGCAATCGAGCAAAATTTAATCATCATTACACCTTCATTCATCTCAAGAACCAGCAACTAGTCAACCACATGATAAAGATGGAGAGTATCAGCTTTAGGATGTTCAGCAAGAGGAAAAAAGTAATTATGGTGAAAACATGGGAAACAATTTAGAGATGCCTTTCTGTGCAGGAAACGCCTTTATATGGAAATAATGGGTGGTGCAGAGAAATTGCCAGCATATGTTTCTGAATTAAAGGGTACCGCAAATTTAATGAAAAGCTACCATATTCCTAAAAGCTAGGATGTCAAGACAAAAGAGCACCTCACATGCACAGAAATAACCACATTACATATATGGTCCCATCTGTGCAAGAACGGGTTGTTCCCTTTTCCACCATCTCGAGACACAGAAATCTTAATAGTACCTTGCTTTCATCAAAATCATAATCAATTAAAGAAACTGCATGTGGAATAGCATATTCTCCAAGGCATATGTAGCTTTCAGCTGACCAGAGACGCATAACCTAACATCACAGTACACCATTAGTGGCCATGAGAGGAGAAGTTAGACACCAGAAAAAGACCAAAAGAACATATATTACAATTTAGCATGTGAACAGTATTTAAAATAAAATTCAAAGAGAGAGAGAGAAGATAGAGTTAACTCCTACGCAAGTAATTGATCACTGCCTTAGACCTTAACTGATATTTCGTCGGGAGTTAGACATGATAAGTTTACCCCCACCAGGATGAATCATTTGAAAACAACTCTCAAGGCATCTGTTTGATTCATTTTTACTGTCTCATGTGCCACCATAATGAGAAGCTGGCAACAAGTCAAGGCGAGAAACATGATAGAAAATATCATATCCCCAACATATTAATCATGTAAACAGCTTATGAGAAGGTAGACAAACACAATAGGATAGCGCAGTAGGAACAATATTTGCACTTTTTATTCTAATTTCAGGTTAATATCCTATGGCATTACACCTCTAGTCAAAGAATTAAAAAAAAAAAAAAAAACTATGCTATTACATTATATGAACATATCTCTTTTCTTTGGGCTCTTAGCTCATGCCACCAATGTATCACACACAAACATCCTATCAACAAGAAAGGCAAAGATAATTAAGTCATCAAATTCAAATTCTATTCATGACTTCCTCGTGATTGCAGTAGCTTTATTCAAATAAGCCACCCAGGGAATCATCTGAGTAAATCTCACAAAGGTACATCTTTCAAGTAAATCCTCAGAATAAAGCAGGGGTGCATCAAAGAAGACCGTACCTTGTCACCTACACCAGTGAGGATCAAACCCGTTTTCATTCGGCACTGATTGACCCTAACAGAGAGTATGATTAAAAGCTAGTCTAACTGAGAAAAATTCAAGAAGTAGATCAAACAAAATCTGAAACTTTTTTGGACTATTTACACAACCTTAGTAAAGATTAAATTCCCCTGTTCTGATTAAAATTTCATTCAGTCTCTTTGCCAAATAAACTCTGTCAGATATTAAATCATTTAAAACTGAGGAATTGTTGAATCCTCGTATTTCATTCATTCTCTTCCTCAGTGACTCATTAGCAAATGGCATGCTGTATGCTCACCAAAAGATACTAAGTACTATGTCATGGTAAGTAAAGGATCTGACTACCCCATCCCATAAATGGTACACAACCAGAAACACGTGCTCCCAAAGAAGCATAAAGAAATTTGCTCCTGAGAATGAGTAAAAGCTTATGCTAAATAATCACAAAAGCAGTAAAATACAGGTGGTTTTGCTCAAATTAAAACATGGTGGAGAGGAAGCAAGACTGTGGTGCTAATGGAAAGCTTACCCAATTGAATGCCCTTTCCATTGATCGAGTTCAACATGGCCCTCTCTCAAAGAAGATTGGTGATGTTGTATCGCCCATTCCCGCATATGGTATCTGAGCGGTTTCTGTGAGAGTGCGGGCATATTGGAAGAATGGGCATAACTGCAACGTCGCCTATAATACAAGTCCTGCAATAACTTGGATTTGCTGACAATCTTGTTCCTGCAAAACCAAAGGGGTAAAGGGTGTTTCAAAAAGAAGCATATCCCTCCAAACTCTTTGTTTCGCTGAAATCAACATAGGCTGCATTTAAGCCCATCCCAAAAGCGACCACTAGTCTTGTGAATATTCAATTTAAAAGGACAAGAACCGAGATTAAACTAATGCTCTCCCCGAAATCCCTAAGACATGAGCATCATTTGCAGCACCTTCAGTCTAATCAATAAATACAGGTCTAAAGTCATCGATTCACGGTATTTCCAATCCAAACCCCACTGTATATCATCTACCAAATGGCGAGCGAATGGTTAGAGACAGCTTAAGAAGAATGACTCCGAAGAAATTTTCCAACTTTCAACACTACATTGAATTGAAGTGCCAAACGAGAAGGAGGGAGAGGAAGACCAGAATTTGCAGACGGAAGAACAGCGAGCAAGGTCGAAGGGGCCGAGGAAGGAGAAGACCACGCAGAGGATGTCGTGGTCGAGAGAGTTCATGGAGGCGATTCTCTCGCTGCCGCTCCTCTTCCTGGTCGGCGACCTCCCGTCGGGGAGCGACGGTCCCATCATGGCCACCGGCGGCGGGAGATCCCCCCTCCGACCGAATCCGAATCCGAATCCGAATCCGACCGTTCGCGGGAACCGAAGGCTTGGAAGAACGTCTCTTCACTTCTTCCCAGACGACAGCACTTGCGTGACCCCAGAAGAGCCGACCGACGTTAGAGGCACGAACCCCGTTGACGGATTTCCGACCATGCTAGGGACTACCGAGTTAGGGTGCCTTTTTTTAAGGTTTGGGACTTTGGTGGGTCTTTAAAGTCCTTCCAGCAAAATTTTTTGGACCACTTCAAAAAAAATTACCAGCATTAGCAAAGCCATAGCCAATTTCGGAGACTAATGAATTTCTTTGGAATCTGATTGCTGTAGGTCTATTAGATGAAATTTGGAGAGTCACGACTCAAGTGTAACCTGACAAGCTAAGAGCTACTAAAGTAGATGGTGACTGTCATGTAGGAAAAAATATCTTTTTATTCACATTTGTCTTGGACGAAATGCACTATCTTAGTCGATTAGTGATATCCGGTAGAAATCGTAATACTTTTGAATTGCATGACCTATTTTGTCTAATATCAATGCATCTATAGGGAAAGTACTCCATACATCCCTCCTTGGTCCATCTCGTCATTGATTGTCGTGTTTCCAACCTACATGTGAGTTCAAATAGTCCATATACATCCTTGGTTAAGGCAATCCTTATTTTGGATTGATCTACTCATGGCCTATGATTTAAAAGAGATCACGAGCCATGAGGAGATGTGGGCTTCTATAGGCCAAGGGCCCATTTGGTCAAGGAAAGATTATTGACATTCGAGGATCAAAGATCAATTTTCAGACCCCCCTACATCAATGGGTTTAGTGCATCCTAAATTTCGAATGCTAGTTTTTCACGTAAGATCACCTGATCTAATGGCTTTAATTCATTGAATGTATTGATGAAGATTCGATCACTATTAAGGGGGAAATTTCTCATCAGCCATAATAAACCCCTTGATTATTTGTGGACGTACTGAACACGTACCCGTTCATTTTGTACACGAGGTAACTATATGAAAAGGGTTTCGGTGGCTTACATTCATTCGTGGGATGTTGCCGGCACTCTTCCATCTGTATCTCCCCTGCGTTTGCCATCACTCGTTAGGCATACACCCAAAGGATTGCCAAAAAATCATAAATGACCGAACCCTAATTGGTTCTACATCATTATATCTGCATCACGGATCTTTTACTCGTAACATCGACGGCGTGGCAAAAACATTTCGTTTCTTTTACCTGAACAACCAACCGCGGAGTCCCTTGGACACCAATTCTTGGAGGAGAGGGAGAACAGCGGAAAGGCTATCTCCTCAGGTCAGGATAACCCACGCTGCACGGTTCCCAGTCGTAGATGTTGTGAATGTCAATAGGAGACACACCCTTTTTCGCATTAATTGTGGCCGAAATGCACTTGCTTACTCGATTGGTGGCATTTGGTGAGAAGTCACAATGCTTTTGAAGTGAATATGCTATTTTCTGCTATATCAATACATGCGTGACAAAGTACTATAGTAATTGATTATTGCGTTTTCAATCTGCATGCATGTTCAGTTAGTGCATATACATCCTCAGTTAAACCAATCTTTCTTTTAGATTGATTGACCTATGTCCTATGATTTAATAGATATCATGAGTCAATGAGGATGTGGGCTTCTCTAGATCCAAGGGCCCCATTTGGTCATAGAACGATTATTCATGATGGAAGATGATGTAGATTGATTTCTAGCAATTCTTCACCCAAGACCACATGATCTAATGGCTTTTATTCACTGAATTGTTGCTAACCATAATTGGTTAAATGCTAGAATTCCCTACTGATGGTACATTCATCGAATCACAATTGCCTCCCCCCCCCCCCTCCCCCGCGGGAAAGATAGACAAAAAATCATGACATCTCCCACGTTTTATGGCAAGATTAGTTACATTACATAACCTACTACAGCATTGGTAATGCAGCATTCACATTTTTTTTTCGTTTATTAAGAGATGCAGTATCTGTGCCAAACAGTCCTCTGTGAAGTTGACTATAAAAGTAAGCACAGATTACTCCATTCAAGATGAATCCTGTGAAAGCAAGATGGAACAGTTGAGTAGCACTTAGCAGCTAGTAACTCCAGTCAAGGACACAACAAACAAAAACACATGTTCTTCTCATTATGAAAGCTAAAGAGAGTTTTCTTCATGTCGATAAGGCTCAACATGGGAACAAATCTAATAGCCAAGACGTCCCCGATGAATTCTAGCTTTTAACCATTCATTAAAACGCAAAAAGCCAACACAAATACACACGCGAGCTTACGGCATTTCCAATTATGAATGGGTAGACGCTAGGTGTTTCCAATAGTTAAACACGCATCATTCAAAATCTACACGCATTATTCAAAATCTAGGTTTTCATTTTGAGGCTGATAAGGGCCCTGTTTGCCATCTTGTTGTTGTACAGGATGTTGTGAGCGAGCTGAGGTACATAATGACCCACGTATCTCTCGCCTGAAATGTAAAAATCCCAGATCTTGTACTCAGGAAACCTCTCCAGCCAATTTAGCAAGAGCGAATAATTGTCTGCCGGTGTTTTGCTGTTCCAACGTTGTGTTAGAATAATAAAAACCAACTCCAGCCAGAGACTCTAGGAACAACAAGTTCGCAGCTGCCCTCGTAAAACAAAGAATTACTTCACTCTGTCAACAAGAAGAAAAGGTGAAATGTTTTTGCAAAGACCACCGGTATTCCATGCAAATTTATTTTTGTAAGGAGTCTTCCCATCGCTACTGACTTGGAAAGGTCCGAGTTCCTGCATTGCTCCATAGGCAAAGTATACAATTTTTACACACTAAAGCATAGTTAGAAGTATATAAGACCCATTATCAAGTGATTGAGATCATATTTCAACATCTCCTTCTCACATGCAAGCTGGATTAGAAGCGGCATGTGGAGTTTGATAACGGTATGAGAAATGGATTAGAAGCAATGCATGAAACTTAACTGATGGGGATAGACACACATATGTAAGAGGATAATACTAACTCGATATCGCATCAAAGAGTCTAATTTAAAAGAAATTTATAGGTGGAGAAAGTCACATAAATATAAAGAGCAGATAAGACTATTGTTGAACAACGTTGGACAATATTCCGAGCAAACCAACAAAATCATATAGATAGCTTATGAGATTTCGAGTCTCACGTGTCTACCATTTCGCTGTCAAATCCAGGCTCAACCTTGGACTGGCGGTGGAAACTACCAAGCTAGAATCTATGATTGTATATGCGGTAAAAAACCTAAGCGGAGGATAGTGGTAGATTCATTTGACCAATTAAATTCTGCGATATATTATATCGCCAACAACTAATTTTGACGCGAGAATTGAAATGGCAAATCATGATGATGACTTTATTCATATAACTTTTACCATACGCTATACCTAAGAATATGTCAAAATTGAACTTCAAACATGTAAATATCCTAAAAGTAAACTCTAGTTATGATCAAAACTCCAGACGACCAATACGGTTTAAGCTGCAGCTGATGGCTTAGAGGCAGCAGAAAGCCGGGACCTCTTCTTGGCCAAACTCTCACTGCGACGTTCTCTCTGTTGCTTCAATCTGGTGGCAAGGAGCTTCTGGTAGTTAGCAGCTTCAGCCTTGGCCTTGGCAATTCTTTTCTTCTTTTCCGCAATCCTCGTACGCTTCCTTTGCAGAGTCGATGGAGTGACCAGCCTCTGAATCTTGGGAGCTTTGCTCACCTTCTTGCCTGAGATTGCGCAGCCAAAAATACTGGGTCAACATTGGAGGTAAATTTGTAAAGAACAGTCACTGGCTGTCGACGACACTTTCATTCCCTTTTAGATAACGGGAAACACGATTATCATGGAAACATACCAGATTTTGTCGTAAATGTTTTGCGGTAAGTGTTGACATACTTCCGGACATCATCTACCTTTGAAAGGTTGAAGAGCTTGCGGATCTTCGAAGCCCTTTTAGGACCTCGCATCCTTGGTTTCTCCGTATCGGTGAGACCAGGGAGCTCACTCTCTCCCTTTTTCACGATAACCAAATTCAGAGCAGAAAGGTCAGGGCTGACAATGCACCCCCGCACAGACTTCCTCCTCCTCTCCCCATTCCTCCTTCCGTATCCACGGAAGCAAGGGGTCCCTGATCAAAAGATAAATAAGCCCAAGTTTATAATTCAAGGAGGGAGATAAAAGTTTTTTTTTTTTTTGAGGCTCGGTACCACACCACACTCATTGGGACAACAAGTCCCAGGAGTGGGGGGCGAGTACACACAACAACAAAGATCTACGATAACAACAGAAACAGGGCAGCTTATTGCCCTTTGCTAATCCAAAATTTTAGGGTCTATGCCCCAACTACGCTGCAATCTCCTATTTCTGGGGTTGTCAACCACCGAGTTAAAAGAAATAGCTTTATCTTTGACCACCTTAGTAAGATGCTGCTTATTACACTCATTGGGAGTACACAATGGGACAACAAGTCCCAGGAGTGGGGGGGGGGGGGGGCGAGTACACACAACAACAAAGATCTACGATAACAACAGAAACAGGGCAGCTTATTGCCCTTTGTCAACCACCTTAGTACACACAACAACAAAGATCTACGATAACAACAGAAACAGGGCAGCTTATTGCCCTTTGCTAATCCAAAATTTTAGGGTCTATGCCCCAACTACGCTGCAATCTCCTATTTCTGGGGTTGTCAACCACCGAGTTAAAAGAAATAGCTTTATCTTTGACCACCTTAGTAAGATGCTGCTTCATAGAAGGAACATAAAGGTTTGAGTACCGGAAGGTGATGTCATTCCTAGTCTTCCAAATTACATAGCAAAGAGCACCAAAGGAGAACTTTGCGATGTCAACATAGAAATCATTTCCTAAGAGGGTATCTGTGATTCATCGAAAGTTATCCACCCATGAATGGTTGCTCTAGGGAAGATTACATTTTGCAGCCCAAAAGGAAGCAAGGGAGTTAGGCACATGACATTCAAAAAACATGTGATCAATAGAGTCTGGCCTTGAGTTGCAAAACATTTACAATGAACCATAGGGAGTCTGTTAATAGACATCAGAAAAACTTGGGTAGGAAGTCGGTTCCGACGGATAAGCCAAAGGAAGAATTGGTACCGAGGGGCCAACGCCTTGCTCCATATAAATGAAGACCACGGGACCGACGTCTCTTTTCTCCGAATGATTGACCATGCGGATGCAGTAGAGAAAAGGCCTGAGGAATGCTTGAGCCAAGTAAAAGAATCCCTCATGGGATTTAAACAAGGAAGCGGAAACTGCCATAAAAGTATGTCATGTAACACAGTCTGACCATCCTGTGAGAAAATGTCTGCTACTTTAGCATGCCTAGTTAGAGCCGATTGGTAAATATAAGCATTGTCAAAGATCAAATTTAGGGGGCTTATGTCAAGCCAAGGATCAAACCATAAAGCCTCCAAGCCCACGAGCACAATGTCGGGGGGTATTCCACAATGTACTTTCCTTGTCAGAGAACAGGATTCAAATATGTTTGATCATGACAGCTTTGTTGCTATCTCGAATTCTTCTAACCCCAAGGCTCTCTTCTTTTTTTGGAAGACAAACATCATCCAAGGAGACTTTTGCCCCCGGGGTTCAAGGCTAGGTCCTTTCCATGAAAAATTGCCTATAGATTTGTTCTATTCTGTCAACTACAGATGATGGCAGCCAAAAGATAGACACCCAATAAACTTGTATAGCACATAATATCGATTTGATAAGTTGCAATCGACCCGTAAAAGATAAAAACCGATGAGTCCAAGATTAAACTCTAGTGGTGAGTATGCATACCAGGGCATTGCAGTCTGCTTTGGTTAACCGAGATATGATGATTGGAGCACCAAGATAGCGAATTGGAAAGGATCCCCTTCTGAAGTTCAGGATTTGTAGCAGCTGGGTTTGGGTATTCTCTGACCCACCTGAGAGGAAAACTTCACTCTTGTTGTTATTTGGGAGTAGGCCACTCCATTGGGAGAAGGTGTTTATTCCTTCTTTCATACAGGAAACCGAAGCCAAGTTGCTTTTGCTAAAAATGAAAACATCATCAGTAAAAAATAGATGTGAGAGGCGAGGGATCTTGCATCTCCAATAATACTGATATTCGGGCCGGCTTGCTTGATTTTCCATAATCTCGGTCAGCACTTCCATTGCTAGAGTGAATAAATAAGGGGTTACTGGATCACCTTGTCTGAGACCTTGGCCACTATTGAAGAAACCATGAAGTTCACCATTTAGTGAGATAGAAAATTTTGGGGTGCGGACACATATCATAATAAGGTGTATGAACTGTGCCGGGAACCCGAAAGCTGTCATAGTTTCCTCCAAAAAATCCCAGTCAAGTGTGTCATAAGCTTTCCTGAAGTCAACCTTGATAGCTCACTTGGGAGAATAAGTGTCCAAGTGGAAACCACTGAATAGTTCTTGGGCCAGCAAAATATTGTCCGAGATGCACCTACCTTTGACAAAAACTATTTGGGTTGGGCTTATGACAGTGGGAAGGACTGCAGAGATTCTGTTGGATAAGATTTTAGTGATGCATTTATTTATAGTGTTGCAGCACGCAATAGGCTAGAAGTCATTTACTGAAGATGCATTTGGTACTTTTGGGACTAGCGCAAGGATAGTACAGTTTAATTCCCGTAGAAGACACCCCGAATTGAAGAAATCTAAAATAGCCTTTATTACTGAGGGACCAAGTATCTCCCAGTTTTTCTTAAAAAAATCTGAGTTATACCCATTAGGACCGGGGGCTTTATTCCCCACCAAGGAGAACATAGCTGCCCTAATATCTGAAGGAAGAATAGGCTCAGAAAGGAATCTAACATGATCATCATCAAGGGTGCGCTTGAGAACATTCTTGATCTCACTGGAGGAGGGTCGTACAGGCATGCTCATTAGACCCAGAAGATCTTGAAAATAAGATACAAATATCCGCTGGACTTCTTCAGTATTGATGACCATATTTCCCATATTATCCCAAACTGAGAAGATTCGGTTGCATAATTGATGTTGCTTGACGGAGTGATGGAAGAAACTAGGTTCTGGTCACCCTCATTTAGCCATCGAATCCTAGATTTCTACTTGAAAAAGGATTCCTCAAGGGAACGAAATTTGTAGAAGTCACGAGCTTGGGCCGATTCGGTCTCCGCAAGAGATACATTCTGCGGGTCCCGAAAAAGTGCTTCTTGGGTGTCAAAAAATAATCGCTTGGCATTTGCAGCTTGCATAGAAATATCAGCATACACTACTTTATTCAGATGCTTAAGTTTGATTTTCAGCAGTTTAAGCTTAGTACATAACTTATACATAGAAGTACCTGTAAAAGGGGTATCCCACACCTGGGACACCATGGCATTGAAGTTCAGATGAGTCATCCAGAAATTAAAGAATTTGAATGGTCTTTTTTGAGGGCACGCAACCAAAACTCTAACCAACGTCGGGGAGTGATCCAGTATACCCGAGGGTAGAAAGACGGCTTCTGAATATGAGTAGTCCATGGTCCATTTGTTGTTGACCAGTACTCGATCAATTTTCCTTTGCTTGCGATGAACTCCCGAAGAGGTGGACCATGTGAAGCGCATCCAAACATACCTGAGATCATCCAAGCCCGCTTGACAGATGCAATCCCTGAACTCATCAAAAGAGGGTAGTCAGGTCTCTGGGCTACCTAGGCGATCCGAGGAGTCCTGTATTGCGTTGAAATCACTCGCCACCAACCAGGATTCGTCCAAGAGGTAGGAACTCAATTGGATAATATCATTCCATAGAGGCCTTTTAGCAACAAAAGTGTGCTCACCATACACCGCTGTAAGGTACAAAGTAAGTCCAGTATGCAATAACTTCAGAGTGCCATGAATAACTTGGCTAGTCACATGGAAGCTTTGAAAATCGACCAAAATAGGGTTCCAGCCAACCCAAATACGGCCCCTTACTGAGTGTTCATAATTTCCAATCCATTGCCATCCCGAGCATAAGCTAGGTGAAATGGATTAAAAAAGGTGGGGGCAAAACCTTGGTCTCCAGCAAGCCAAGACAGCAGATTTTATTTTCCCACACAAAATGCCTAACTTCAGCTTGCTTCACCAGGCCAACAAGACCCCGAATGTTCCAAAAAGCTATGTTCATTCAAAGAACAAAAGAGTAGGAACCTACTTAGACTTCCCAATTCGCGGTTTGCTGGTCGGCTGCTTTTGGGGGGACTTGTGTTTAGACACCGAGCTTTTTCGAGGATCAAGAGGCTGGAGACCCCGCTGGGTGGGGGGGGGGGGACTCAATATTTACAACAAGAGGAAGGACCACATGGAGGGCTAAAGAAGGACCAGCCCTTTGTGGTGCCTTAGCAACAACCAAGGGGTTGTTCTCCTCCTGCGTTTCAACCTCGGGAGAGCTAGAAGATCCTGTTGTATCATCCAAATCATCCTCTGATGGAAACAAGTCCTGGCTCGCTTCCTATCTGACCTGGTCATTGCTGTTCAGATTTAGAATGGCTAAGTCAAAAGAGGTAATGTTCTTTTCCTTCCCTTTGTCTATTGGAAAAGGTTGACCCGAGCCCCCCTCCTGCTTCTGCACCACCGCCTCTGGTTTTTTCTGAGGTGCACGCTTGCTGCCCCTCTGTATTTGCCACTAATCTGGACGTTGCTGCTGGAGAACAGGAGGGCTTGCAGTAGTACTAGCTCCCGCTGAGGTGGGGAGGCGGCAAGGGGGGCTGCTGTATGTCTGGATACTTCAAGGCGGTGGTGCAGAAGAAGGAGGGGATACTGCTGATGAAGGGCCTGGAGCTGCCGGTAAGGAAGCTGGTGCAGCTGTGTGTGGGAGTCCTGCAGCTACTGGAAGAAGAGGCAGGGACAGGGAGGCTGCTGCAGGAGAAGAAGCCGAGCAGTTGATGGACAACGGGACAGGAATGGATGCTGCTGTCTCATTTTCATTGTGCTAGGGATGACCAGCACTACAGGATGGCTGGATACGGGACCAGCAACGAGCTCTGGGCTGCCTGAAGAGACGTTGGGGGGATTACAACGGTGACCAAAAGTACCACATAACCTGCAGCTAATCGGCCTCCACTCATACTCAATCGACACATTCCTAGTTGCTCCTTTGAACCACACCAACATTTCATCTTGTCGACTATCTAAGGCTGATAATTCAACACAGACTCATGCATAGGATAGCATCTTCAACTGCTATGTATTTTGGTCGACATAGAGGGGGTTCCCAATCACACTTGCAATGCCACTGATTCCCCGAGAGGACCACAATGCAAAAGGGATGTTTCTTAGCCTAATCCACACCGGAACTTTTGAATGGCCATCTTTTTTTAACTCCAGGAGCGGGTGCCATTGCTGGATGATCAATGGCACTCTAGCAACAATGATAGGGCCATTGTCAAGTAGCTTTCTTCTAAACTTAGCATCGGGGATTCTAAAGAAAAAGAATAATTGATCATCAGCTTTGACATCTATCAACTTAGAGCCCCAAGCATTTTTTAAAGCAGCTTCCACCAATTTAAAATGTAGCTTCTTGCCTATAAGATAACCCACCATACATTCTATCCACATAGGGTCCGCAGCATCAACAACCTCATCATCAAACGCAGCACCCAAGTCATTTCCTACATGAGTTGGCTCAAAATAACTCAAGGTGTAACCCTTCAAAGCAGTCCGAGCTACATTGGCCCACGTTCGAGGAGGTAAAGTCTCCTGGCCATTTTGGTTTGGAGCAGAACACAGTGGTCGGGTATGCTGAACATTGGCCCGAGGGGGAAGCACCGGATGTTCAACATGTTCTGTATATATAGGTTGTTTTGCTGCCCGTGTTGAAGCCTCGCGGGCTAGCTCATTTCCCCCAGGTGTAGCAGCAGGAGCTGCCGCGGGTGTCCCTGCCCTGCTCAACCCCAAGCGGCCACGGGAAACCGAACGAAAAGAGGAGGCCGGCTACGGCTCCTTCGGCGGCGATTTTCCGCCTCAATGGGGTTTGGGTTACGAGTCAATGGGATCTCCATTACACAGAAACGCAGCTCAACAACAACAATCCAGCAAGCAGGTTGACATTTGCAGACAAAGCCCTAAACCCAGATCTGTCCAATAGAGGAATATGAGCATACCTGGAGCAAATGGCTTGGAGGGGATGAAGGCCAGATGGAGGGGAGAAGAATCTCCAAAAATGGCCGCGGATGAGCCCCTGAGCCGGCCGGGCGGAGCGCTGGAGTGACCGAGCAAGTAGAGATGTGGGTAGGGGATTTTGGGAGAGAGCGTGAACAGTGCACCGAAGTTGGAAATCTACTCAGCCACCATCGATTTTTAGGAGGGAGATAAAAGTTTGTGACATCAAATATGCAAAATTTGACATGCAACAGTAACTCTACAAAGATGCGCCATTATTAACACCTCATCATGCGCCCTGCATTGAGCCTATTGTAAGACAAATAGATTTCATTCCTCTTTTCGGGCTACAAATCACTCACCCCTATGAAGCAAGAGGCGGACACGGCCCGGAGTCAGGACTCCCTGCTTCATTGGGAACCCTTGCTTGTCGCATCCTCCCATGATCTTGAAAACATAACCCTTGAACTCCTGTTACGAAAAAAATGTAAACTAACCAGAAAATTTCAGAAAATATGGCAAACGTTGTCAATGACAAAAGCTAAAACTCATTGACCATAATACCTCTCCAAGTGCATCTCCACTGACTTCCTGAGACAGCCTCTTGTCATCAAATGCTCGCCTACAAGACGTGGAAGCCATCAGTCAGCTGGCAAAGAATATTCGGCAATTGAGGGGAAAAAAAAACATAAATTAGGCAGAACTAGACAACCAGAGAGGCTACAGCAATAGCGGAATGAATGAACATGCGTAACTATATTCATGTCATATATTTCCAATGCTATATGTATTTCGGTGTCCAAGGACTACGCAAACATCAGCATCAGCTGCAAAGTTTAGGCAGACGGCATTTCAACTCTAATTAAGCCAACAACAATTTATGGGAAGATCCATCGATAAAGATAAATTCTTTATCAAGCAGGAAAAAATGAAAAATCTACTCAAGCTTTAGAATTTAGTCCCCTCGTCTCCACCCATAAAGCCTGGCCTTTTTATATATGAAGGTAAACCTGTCGTGTGGAAAAGGCAATCCGGACATATCCGGATTTTATCCCATACGCTACTGATGATAACCGCGGGAAACCATGAGACAGGTCGGAAGTAAACTCAATGCATCGAACACACTCCCCAAAACCAACGGCAGAATGTCTTAACGAGAAAAACGACCAAGCATAGACAGTAGCGTAGAAAAGGAACATCCAACCACACGGACGACGTCGGCCTCAGAACATCAAAACGAACTCAAGAACCGAACCCACTTTTGGACCGACTTGGATAGATCCAACGAGCACAAAGAAAGAGCAAAGAGAGAACTAACAATTTCTGTTCATCATCTATCTCGAGCTTCTTCTGGCAGCTAGTGGTGGGGTCGGCGAGGTTGACCTGCGAAAGCACACAAGCAAAGAGAAATCGAAAAAAAGACTGAGTAATACTTCCGAGTACCCTTAGATCAGAGTGTGGGTGGAGAGAAGAGACTGAAACCTTCATCTTGGCTCGGAAGAGGTGATAGCGCAGAGGCGGGGCTACGAGGTTTGCCCTTGTGCTGGAGGAGCTCGAATCTTGCCTTCTGCAACTATTAAAAATATATACATAATTGTGAAAGATACCGAGAATCAAAGAAAACATCTTAAATATTTTTGATGGATATAGAAAATCAAAGAAGATATCCTAAATATTTTAATATGTACAGCAGATTTCCACCTATTGATAGATAGCCCCAAAAAGAACACCATTAGGGTTAGACAATTGGTCGTGCGTTAAGCGGATTTTTTTTTTGTTAAGTGGATATATAGAGCAGGAATTGAATGAAACATGTTTTGATTTTCACCAATTGCATGTGAATCGGGTCTAATGCATAGACCAAGCGCTTGAATTTAACCAATTCACGAGACTTGTAAGCACTTGAATTTAATCAATTCTACTAGTGGCTATTGCATTTATTTTGGTTCCACCTTGGTTTTCTAGAGATCTAAAATGCAACATACCATTGCTATGTCCAACACTAAATTGGAATATAATGAAATGACCAATGTAGCCTCTGAATTACGGGGTTGGGACTAGAAGTGCCATAACTTTCGTACGGCACTCACTTTGGTGCTAAAACTTTTTTTTCGCTCACTTGAGTGCCAAATCGAAGTGAAATCAATCACTTGAGTGCTACTTTGCCGGAAAAGCTAACGTGGCCGCCGGAATGCTGATGTGGCAGCCAAAAAATAATATTTTATATTTTAATTAATTTTTTTGATTTTTGTTAAGGCTGGCGAGGGCCACCGTTGACCCTCACCGGCCACCGAACTCTCGCCCAAATTGGGCGAAGGCCCCTCGCCGTTGGCCACGAAGGCCTTGGGGGAGGTTGGCGAGGCCGTCGAAAGCCCTAGGTGAGGCCGTCGACGGCCTCATCCGCAGTGGCAATGGCAAAGGCCAGGCAGCCCTTGCCCAAATCTAGTCCTGAGCAAGGCCGCAATGGCCCTCGGCATCCATGGTGACGGCCTTGACCATGGCCTTCACGACCAACGGCGAGGGCCCCCTCACCCATTGGGTGAGGGTTCCACGGCCGGCGAGGGTCAACAGTGGCCCTCGCCGGCCTTAAAAAAAACAAAAAAAATTAATTAAAATATTTTAAAAAAATTCCGGCTGCCACGTCAGCATTTCGGCGGCCATGTCAGCTTTTCCGGCGAAGTGACACTCAAGTGAACAATTTTACTCCAATTTGGCACTTAAGTAAGCGAAAAAAAAGTTTTGACACCAAAGCCGCACGAAAGTAATGGCACTCCTAATGTACTTACCTCCTAAATTACTATGGTTATTACAACTTTGAGATCTACCATGCACTTTCCACCTATCACCACTTTTTCTTTGTGATAACATAGGGGCAATCTATCTAGCTGTAAATCCCATCTTCCATTCATGAACTAAGCATGTGGAAATTGACTATCATTTTGTTAGTGATTTAATTAGCAAGAAGAAGTTGGAAGTTTGATTTATTCCTACACAAGCGCAAACGGTTGACGTCATGACAATGCCTTTATCTAGATCCCAATTTCTAATTTTACGTGACAAGCTCAAAGTGACTCCACTTGAGGGGGGTGTGATAGAGAAAATCCCGAAAATAAAGTATCTTACACAATCTATGACAATCCCGTTAATAAAGTCAATCTTTCAGGATTTGTGCCAATTCTATTGATTGAGAAAATCTTCCACAATCTATGATAATATTGTAGATTCTTATTTTTTGTAAAATCTTTTCAATTGTGATTTTCCTACTCATGTACATACTATAAATATAATGCAAATCTCCGCACTACGTGCAATCAAACTCAAATTCATAGTATTTCATACATAATCGCCATCATGGTCGAACTCAACCGATGGTTGTCTAGATCCTGTTTTCAGTCCCTCTAGAGAATGCAGCCCAAAATTGGGTTCTTCCTTTAATCCATGGCAATAAATCGTATGAAAATGGCTCTTGTCAAACCCAATATTTCGATTGATTTAAAACTCATTGGCTTAAGTGTGCCATGTAGGATGTTTAGCGTTATTTAAGTAATTTTCGGTCAAAATTAGCTGAAAAATACATTAAAAATGGTGCTATACGTAATGTCATATGCCTTGATATGGACGATGAGTTGGGATCATGGATCTATAACCCATCATAGTAGTCTAATACTAGTCTGTAAAGTAAGTAAATGATCGTTTTTGCAAGTGATCTACTCTTGCCTCATTTCTTCGAGAAGTATCCCCATTCCTCAAATATCTATTTCTTATGAAGCAACGTACACAAAGGAACATTGATAACCAACAACGATTATATACGGTAGCCAAAAAATAAAAAAATAGAGTTGACTAGGTTTCACTCAAAATAATTGTCTAAAAAATTGTAAACCTACCATATGGCGATCAATTTAGCCAATTAGTCTCAAAATTTTTGACGATTTTTCAATGTATTTTTTTCGGCCAATTTTGACCGAAAATCATTGAAATAACGCCAAATATTCTATATGGCACACTTAAGCCAATGAGTTTTAAATCAGTCGGGATATATTAATTGATTTACACCATACCAATTCTTTAATGTATGACTTATCTAATGTAATCCATACATGCATCTCAACATCTTCACCAATTTTCTCTGCTTTCACATTCCACTCCGCATCACTATCTTTGTTAAAGGAGAAACAATGAAGTTCTTGAAATTCTAAAATAACTGAAGAAATACATGCGCGCCCTTATTAATTACTAAAGAAAGAAAGAGAAACTGGAGGGAAAACTGAGTCCTCAAGCATTAATCCATCATCTTTAAGCACTTGAGGATCTATTTATACGGGAGTAGAGAGCCAGCAAGGAAGTGAGAGATGAGAGAGAGAGCTCTCTTGGGCTGATAGCTCGGCACCTGATGCCCCGCTCCTCGCACTGTCACAAACGTCAAGTCTCCCTCGTACACTTGCACGTACCCTCCGACCTATATGCGTCAAAGACGGTGAAGATTACTTTTCGTTCAACAAGTCAAGCCGACGATCCCCCCGGGATGAGGGGAATCCAAGACGAGAATAATTAAAAGGGTCGATGTCGCGAAAACAAATAAGCCGCCTCACCTCGCTTGCAAGGAACCAAGGACGCCATGGACTCTTCGTCCGGAGGCTCATCTTGCTAAGAGACCTCTGGGTCGATGTCACCGGCACCGTTCCATCCGTGTCCCCGCTGCATTTTCGGTTATTCGTTAGTCATATAACCCCACTTCAATCACCCACAAAAGATTTTCAAAATTCGTCAATGACCCAAACGTAACTAGTTTCTACATGATTTTATTCTCGTCACAGATCTTTTACTTCTAACATGGACGGTGCGTGACAAAACCATTTCTTTTTCTTTTTTTGCTAATTTACCTGTACACCCAAACACGGAGCCCATTGGACATGAATTCTTGGAGAAGAGGGAGGACGGTGGGAGCGCTATCTCCCCAGGGCCGGACAAGTTTGCTGCACCCTTCCCAATCGTGATCGAGCTTCGTAACGTTGGCATGAAGTGCCTTCTGCACATCTTCTCTGTTCAGGTATGCATGCACATAGTCGTCGCTACACGGGTCTAAGTTCATGATCTGCAAAAACGAAACGCAAAACGAAAATGAATGACCCATGTAAACTCAAGTTAAGGTTATTCAAACTGTCGTAGAAAAGTGCAAAAGTATGAGGGGGGAAAGAAGAGAGCGAATGGATTTGAGCTTACGTTGGTCTTCTTGGGACGAGAAGTCAGCTTGGAAGAGAAGCACCGAGGGGCGTAGATGTCGTAACCGTTAATATTAAGAAAAACTTCATAATCTGCATCCAACGTTGCCGCTTCGCATTGGCTTACTTCAGTGGCATTTGGCGAAAATTTGCAATACTTTTGAATTGCATACCATGTTTCTTGGGATATTAACGCATGCGAAGCGAAGTATTCATACATCCCTTTATTGTCCGTTTCATCGTTGATTACTGCGTTCCCAATCTACATGCATTCATATACATCCTCAATTAAGACAAATTATTTTTCTTTTTTAATTATTAATCTAACTTGTCCAATGATTTAATATATATTATGAGCCATAAGGATGTTAGCTTCTCTGGGCCTAATGGCTCCACTTGGCCTGGGAATTATCCTTCATAATGAAGGATCAGAGATCGATTTTTAGGCGCACTAGATTCAACAGACTCAATGCATTCTACATTTTGATTTCAATAGTTTTTCATGCGGAATTCACGTAATCTAACGACTAAAATGCACTAGATTGATGCTGATCTATAATGGTTACATAATACCAAGACTAGTACCAACTAATGTCTCGTTCATCGAATCACAATTTGATCCCCCAAAAAGAAAGAAAAAAGGCATCACATATAGCATGCAGCATATTTATTAAGAGATGCAGCAATTGTACCAAACGTTCCTCTGTTAAGTTGACAACAATAGTAAGAACATGCTTAGTTAAAACCCATTATAGCAAATGTAACAGTTGAGTAGCAGCTAGTAACTCCAATCAAGAACACAACCAAAAACACTTGTTCTACTCATTATAAAGCTAGAAAGATTTTTCTGCATGTCGATGAGGTTCAATATGAGAGTAAATTAGGGAAAAGAACAACCCAAGTGCCAAAACTTGACACGAGAGGACACTTAAATGATAAAAGTTACGAAAGGTACACTTAAGTACTACTTTTTTTTAAAAATTGGATTACTTAAGTGCAAACTCCAGTGAAGGCCGCCGGAAATCTGACGTGGTTTATTTTAATAATTTCTAACATCTACATAGCTTACCGGAATTCCACATCAGCTCACCTTCATAAAAAAAAAAGACGTCGTTTTAGCCAAAGTTTAATTTTTAATATAAATATTAATTAAATAATATTAAAAATGAACTTTTTAAAAAAAAAGAAAGAAAAAGAAAAACGGCAACAGCATAGGTAGGGAGCCTCCCTCGCCTATGGCCACTGCTCCATCGCCGGTGGGGTGACGATGATGGATGGTGAGGGTTGCCAACACTTGGGCGAGAGTCAGTGAGGGTCGCTTGCCCTTGCCCAAGCACCGGTGACCCTTACGGCCATAGGCGGGGGAGTCCCTTCCCTTTGCCCTTTTTTAAAAATTTCATTTTTGATAATATTTAATTAATAATTATATAAAAATCTAATTAAGGTCAAAACAATGTTATTTTGGGCCGATCTAGTCACATCAATGCTCAAAACGATGTCTTTTTGGGCATATTCGGCCATGTTATGGCTAAAAACGACACCGTTTCGACCTCAACTCGCCGGAAAAGTATCACGTCAGTTTTTTCGCTGGATTTTCTCCCAGTTGACACTTAACTAATCGTTTTTACTCCGATCTTGGCACTTAAGTGTACATTTTCGAACTTTTGGTACTTGAGTGTCATCTCGTACTAAGTTTTGTCACTTTAATGGTCTGCACGTCGAGCAAATTACTTGGCAAAACCAATGGCATGATGACTAGCTTTTTCTCATTCGTTAGAACGCAAGAGGCCAACAGAAGAACAAACAAAAGCGTAAAGCATTTCCAATGATCAAGCACACAAGGTTCGAAATGTAACGTAGTTAAAGACCGTGCGATTTATGAAAACAACTTACTATAATCCCTTTGAGGTTGATAAGGGTCTTGTTTGCCTTGATGTTGTTGTATAGAATGGTGTGTGCGAGCTGAGGTACGTAATGGCCCGCGTAGCTCTCGCCTGAAATGTAAAAATCCCTGTTCTTGTACTCGGGAAACCTCTCCAGCCAATTTAGCAAGAATACATAATTGTCCGCAGCTGTTTTGCTGTCTCCACTCGCTCTATAGTCCGCCGTCGTGTTGGAATAAGAAAAACCGACACCTGCTGGAGACTCTAGGAATAACACGTTCGCAGCTGCCCTCTCAAAACAAATAATTGATCCACCCTATTAGCATAAGGAAAAGGTGAAATACTTTCGAAAGCACTAAACTGCATTATTCAAATACTTCACCAATATTCCATGCAAATTTATTTCTATAGAGAGTCTTCCCGTCGCTATGAACTCGAAACGGTCCAAGTTCTTGCATTGCTCCATAGCCGATGGATGAGCATCCAGGGCCTAAAAAAATCACATAAATAGCTAACTTTACTCAATCACACGCACCAGAAAATAATCTAAATATGATTCACCATATATGTACCGTAGAAAATTAAGAGGAAGTACATGTATTTATCCATTCAGAGGTTGGAACTCACAAATCATGATGATAACTTATGTTCATATACTTTTACGTTGCACATAAATATGAAAGAAAAATAGCAACGCTTCAGCGCAAATCACCAGCTTCATTAAACTACCTATGTGACAGCCCGAAATGTTTCAAAATCAATAAAAAGCCAACTACAACAATTAGAAAAATGATTAGTTATTGGGACAAAATTATATTAATAATTTTATGGTAGAATTGAATATTCATATCGATTGATCAAGTTTAAGTTCACTCTAGTATGACGTTGTAAGTATGATGCAATTATATATCTTGGCTGTAAAATTCGGGATAAATTCCTTATACTTGCATTGGAGATCAAGTGAAATTGGAAAAACTAAAGCATTTACCTCCGTTAAGCCATAGAAGAAGCGGCATCAAGTCCTTATTTCGCCTTGCTTCGGCAAAATAATAATAAAACGCTCGACCAGCCGATTCATCGATGGTGACATAACCACCATAGTGATTGAATTCAACCAGCGGTTGTCCAGGCAACCTTTTGATCAAATCTTTCTCCTTCAATCCTTCTTGACGATAAACCTTAGAATTGAGATTTTCATGGTGATTGCTCACTTGAAAAGGGCTCGTGTCTATCCTAGACTTCTCCCATTTCGCTTTGTAAAGAGAATGAAGAACATCTCCTTGCTTCTTACCATGGATTTGAACCAGGGAAGACAAGATGCATAAAGAAAAAAGAAGGAGAAAAGAGCGCCCTTTGGGGTTTCTCTCCATTCTCTCTGCTCTCAGCTTCTTTCTCTTTGAACCACCAGAGAGCGAGAGAAAGAGAGTTTTAATGGTAGTTTTGATATGTTGAATTGCATTAGAATTAGCTGTATCTATAGATAATAGGAAGAAAGAGATGATGGCAATTCTAATAGAATGGGAAAGACTCAACTGCCACTGCCTGGATAAGCTTGATTAGATCTAGGTAATAATATCCACGCAATTAAGGTTTTTCCTTTTTTCGGAATCATGTTGTACCTTGTTACTCCAATATAGACGGCGTTTGCTCATACGGGAACACATGCCGCTTATCTTATATATACTTTAATTGAATAGAATTAAATCGAGTATTATATATGATTTGTTACTACATATGGATATCGTGGCTTAATACTGATGATATGTATGTACAATTAGTATATCTATGAGGTTAATATGTTTCCATGTGAACAATGGAGTGACATAAATGCTAACATATTATTCTACAGCTTCCTTTTGTTCCATTTTTTTTGTTTTCCTTTGATTATATGTCGAAAGTTAAATTTTCAGCACTTATGGTAAGTAAGAATAACCACTAAATACACACAACTTGATTAGTTGGTTTACGTAAAAAACACTCATTATGGTAAGTAAGAATAACTTAATTGATTAAATGATAAAAAATACAATGAAAAATAAAATCTTGCTAGTTATATTATCAAAACCTTCTGACAATGCTATTATTCTATGTTTATCATAAAACGATAAAACTTATTCAATAAGTTATCAAATAACTTTTCATTTTCTTTTCAATACTTTTCAACGCTTGATATTCATTATTTTAAAATTCCTTTGATCCTCTACCACTACTTATTTATCTTTCTCATCAACACCTTAAATTCATCACCTTGCATGTGAAATTACTGACCTTTTTTGTGTGATTACTAACTATTATCTATTTAAGTTATGTACTAGCTAGTTTTGGTTTAAGGTCTGCATGACAACGCTTCTGTTCTCGGGAACAATTTTTGCTCAGAAATGATTATTTTTTATTATGTTTCGGGGAACAATTTTTGAGCATTTGAAAGTGTTTGGTAACTGTCCAAAATTTTTACTCCGAGAGCAGAAATGCGTTTGGTAAAAAAATTTAATTTTTTGATTATTTTAATTTTTTAGTACTTTTTGTTATAATTTTCTTTTTTTCTTTTTTTCTCTCATTTTTCCTCTTGGCTGCCGCCACTGGTGGTGGCCAGCGAGTAGTCGAGCGAGGTCCGGCAAGCTCACCAGCGCCTCGTCAGGCTAAGACGAGGTCCGGCAAGCTCGCTGGAGCCTTGCCCGGCCACTAGCGAGGCTCAGCCTTGCAAATCTAGGTGAGCCTCGCCCAAGCGGCACGAGGCCGGGCCTCGTTCGGCCGCCACCGACGAGGCTCGACCTCACCCAGATCTGTGAGGCCGAGCCTTGCCGGTGACCAGGCATGGCCTCGGCGAGCTTGCTGGACCTCGCCCTAGCTTGGCAAGGTGCCAGCGAGCTCGTCGGACCTCGCTTGGTTGCTCGCCGGTGGTGGCGATGGGGCGTGAGGAGGAAGAGGAAGAAGAAGAAAAAAGGGAAAGGAAAAAAAGAGAAGAGAGAAAAAAAATTGATTCTCAAAATTGTTCCCGGGAGCAATAAGCAACTTTTTTTTGCTTTTGGATTCTACTCCAAATCTATTCCGAGGAACAAAAAATTTACCAAACACATTTCTGTTCCAAATCCACTCTCGGGAACAAAAAAACATAAACAATTGTTCCCGAGAGTGTTACCATGCAGACCCTTACTAACCAGCATTGATAACAAATGGAATAAGTTGGACAAGTTCGTCCCTTGCCTATGGAATAAGTAAGTAACATATATAATCTTACCAACCATTTCTTGGTGAGGTTGAGCCTTGTTGGCCTTGGGCCAGCTTGTCTCTCGCTTGTGGTCGATCGCTTGAGCAACAAGAAAAAAGAAAAGAAAAGAAATTAAAAATTAAGTTTTTTTGATAATTTTCCTCAAAAAATCAAATCAGATTTTCCAAATCAAATGACAAAAATATTTTCCTATTCATTTTCAAATTTTAGCCAAACATTAAAAAATGTTTTCACTTTTATGAAAAATAACCTTCTAAATTTTTTTCCAAAAATGTCATTTTTTCTGCAAAATAGATGGAGCCTAATAGTCGAATATTGATCTATGAAGCAAGGAAGTGTTTGTTGGCAAGAGATCTAGTCTTTCCTCTTTTCTTCAGAAAATATCCTCATCCAATTTAAGTTTTTTTTTATGAAGCCACATATACGAAGGAAAATCGAGAATTAACAAAATAAAAAATAAGGTGGAAAAAAAAACGCAGCCACTATTTACACTCATTTATTACTAAAGTAACCCCCTTTGTAAATAATTGACCAAATTACATTCAAATTAAAAATTAAAGTTACTAACTATTCTGCCTTTTGTCTCCTCACGGTATGATTTCACTCTCTCCTTCATTAAGTTGATGATGTTGCTTCAACTTAAATGGGCATAAGTACAGCTCAAGTGTCAAAACTTAGAATGAGCAGACATTTAAGTGCCAAAAGTTACAAAAGATACATTTAAATGTCAACTCCGTCGAAGGTTGTCGGAAATCTGATGTGGCTTATTTTAATAATATAAATTGCTTATGTGGGTTTCTGGAAACTGAGTTGGCAAAACAATAAGCTAAAACGACGTCGTTTTACGCTAACGTGGATTTTAAAAATTATTAATTAAATAATATTAAATAATTAAAAATATATTTTTATATATTTTTATTTTTTAAAAAAAAGGAGAGGAAGGGGGATCCGGCGACCAGCGCTCGCCGGATCCCCTTCCTCTCCTTTTTTTTTAAAAAATAAAATCGATTTTAAAAAAATTTAGTCTAATGTGGACAATTTTTTTTTGTTAAAATTGCCACGTGAATTTTTTATTTTGAAAAAAATGTTCCGTCAGCAAATAAAATCGCCCGAAAATGGACATATGGCAGTTTAACCGGAATTTTTCGCCGTTGGCACTTAACTGATTCTTTTTGTTACAATTTTGGCACTCAAGTGTACATTTTGTAACTTTTGACACTTAATTGTCCTCCCGTACTAAATTTTGGCACTTCAAGGGTCCTTATGTCAACTTAAATGTACTTTTTTCTTTGCTCGACCAAGATGAATAGAGAGGTGGATAAGACAAAATGTCACTTGCTATTGATGCCACCTCTGATAAAACCATCGCTAGCCACCCATGACCACCACTTGATTCAACCACCAGCACCCCGTCCTTACTCATGCCCTCTCTCTCTCTCGGCCCCATGCTTAGCAATGGCCAAATAACCTCAAATTGGTATTGATCCGAGCCCGCAAAAGCTCCTAATTTGATTTGGGGATTCGAATGAGCTCTTGAGTCAAGGTTGTAGCGACACGGGCTTCAAGCTGGAGGAAAGGAGGAGTGGTGGCCAAGGGCCAAGGTGGCGATGTGACGATGGAGATAGAGATTAGCATTTCGGAACTGAAGGAAGAAAGGGATGTCGTGCTGCAACTATAGGGGCGAGTGATCAATGAGTGACGTGTGCATGGTGTGTGAAAGCCAGGGATGGTGGTGGCGTACGATGTTAGGCTCGGCATGGGTAGGGTCGAAGGCAAGTACATATGAAACTTCAAGGGATTAAGAGAGTTTGCTAATTGTTTGAGGAAACAGTAAAATCAATGTAATTTTCTCTTAAGCATCTCTTTGCTCATTTGATTGAGCAACAAGCACGTTGTGTCAAAAGTATCAACTTATTAAAAGAGGGACTCGACCGGGGGAAAATAAAACGAAATAGTTAAAAAGTAAAAATTTCATTTAGAGGGTATTTTGTCTATCTATATACTCATCAGTGGTTTTAGCAATAAACAGGGTGGACTTCACTTTAGCTTACAGTGCACCCTCTACAAGCTCTTCTCTTCCCATCAGTCTTCTATGCTCCTGTGCCTACAGGGCATTTAACAATTCTGCAAGCTTTATGTTAGCTAAGTCTCTTGTATTTTCTAGAGAAGCTGTGGTGGCTTCAAACTTCTCTGGAAGAGACACCAAGATCTTCTGAACCAATCTTTCATCCTTCAACTCAGTCCCTAAGACTCTGATTTTTTTAGCTATCTCAATCAGCCTATTAAAATATTCCTTCACTGACTCTGAATCCTTCATATGCTCTATCTCAAACTTCCTCAAGAGATTCAACACCTTCATGCTCATTATCTTCTCATCTCCCTCGCATTCATCCTTCAAGAAATCTCATATTGTCTTTGCAGAATCACAGCTCATGATCCTTGTGAAGATAGGGGGTGAGACAATAGCATACATGCAAGACTTTGCCTTAGCCTTCCTTGTGATTCTCTCTTTATGGTACTTTATCTGATTCAAGGTCGGATTGTTTGGAAGTGGAGCAACCTCATAATCATTCTCCATAGCTTCCCATAGATCATGACCTTCCAAGAATGCTGTCATCTTGACAGCCCAAGCTTGATAATTTTCCCCAGTAAAGACTGGAGTAGCCATTGTAGAGAATCTACTCAATCCTGCCTCCATCAGTTTTTTCTTTGTAGATCGGAAGCAGTCTTGACTCACTTACCCTCACTTCACAGTCCCTTAAGATCCCACAGAGGCTCTAATACCACTGTTATAGCTGATATAATCAACTAATAGCATAAACTTCTCTGTTACGCTGAGAGAGAAGGAATGAAAACAGAACATTGAACTTCATACGGCCTTTTTAAAAAAACTGTCAAGTACAAGCAAAAAAAAAACCTCTTTTGGAACTGCACACAAATGTGCAAAACAAAACCGCACACAAATGTGCAAAACAAACTTGTTCTACTTCCTAGAAAATAGCTAAGAAACCAACCACCTAACAAATAAACTTGACTGAATAAAAAAATGACAAAACATCAGTAGTAGCACTGAGACACAGCTTCAACAGTTTAATCTTGTCCTTAAACTGGTTGAAAATATTCAATATTGTCCACGAACTTGAATTAATAGAAGGATAATATTGAATATTCATATAATCCATAAATTAGATTGAATATTTACCAAAAGTTGGGGGACAATATTGAACAAATTACAAGTTCTTGATCGACATTGAAATTTCTTGTAACCTCTTGTTGATCATATAGTGAAATCCAGCCGGTAGATTGTTAGCGTGGGAGTGTAGACGTAGACTTGATCTAAACCGAACCACTATAACATTCATGTGCAATTTCTCTTATCATTTAATCTCTTATTGATTATTATTGGTGTTAATACTAGCAATATCAATTGGTATCAGAGCCCTGTGCTCAGTGTTTTTGAAGTGTTTATTATTTCAAAGCTAAAGATCTTCCATGGCTAGTATTCTTGCACCAGGTCTAATTGAGGGACAAAGCAACACTCAACCACCATACTTTGATGGAAAAGAGTACAACATATGGAAGTACGCTTGCAAGTCTCCGCAAATTACGGTATTATCAAAAGACATATTTTAGGCAAAGATTGACAAGGATCATCTTTAATGTTATTTTTTAAATATATATACATTGAGTAAGGAAATAAAATATTCCATCTTTTTCATCATACCTTCCAAATTTATACACAAATGTTTTATGATTCTAAATGATTTTTATGACTCACGTGTGATTTGTATTGCAAAAAAATCTCTTGTCAGATATTGCACAATTTTATTACATGATTTGGCACGTGATAAAAATGTTTACTTTCTTTTTGCGTATTGCATCAATAATATCCTTTTGAAATTTATGCTTAAGGGAAACCTCTTTTATTTTGAAAGATATTTTTGCATTTTGGGATTCACTTGCTATAATCTTAGAAGATATTTTATATTAGGCAAGTTTGATCCGCAAATTGAAGGAAGGTATGTGCGTGATATTTTCTATAATTTGCAAAGATTATTATCTATTTTATAAGGATTTGCAGGTGAGAAAAAATATTTCCATGTGAGGTTGGGAAAACTTGATCCGAAATTATGGAGATTTTATACTATTTTCGAAGGCTTATAAATTCTATTTTTTGCGCAAAATTCTCACAAATTATTGAGCAGCCCCCAATGTGTCATATGAAAGTGCATTTGCATAGAAAGTTTGTTAAGTTTGTGCAGATTAAATTTGAAGCAAGCTTGATTGAAGAAAACAAATTTCTACCTCAAATTTCAAAAGTAAGAGAATAGTGCAGTTGTTGTTGCTACAAAGGGAATAAATGAACGACATTTTGTTCAACGTGCACAAGCCGTATTATCGCAAATATTGTCATGAAGACAGGGGGAGAAAGTGAGTGCAAAAAGAAAGGGGGAGAATCGTGATCATTTTGAGAAGGCAACAAATTGAGGGGGAGCATTGATCAAGTATGTTAAATTTTTTGAATCAATTTTGATCTTGTTACTATGGAAGGAAAAGGTAAATTGTATTCTACATAATTTGATTTTTGTTGATATATATGAGCTATATTGAATATTCTTTATGTTCGTATCAACATGGTATCTTTAAAGTTTGTGTTTCATGCCTCATACATTTTTAAAAATATTATGTGAATTTATTGTCCACGTGACACCCTTTTTCATTGTTATCACTTTTTGATTATGACAAAAAGGGGGAGAGAATATGTATATGCAAATGTGCTAATTGGTTTATATTATTTAGTACATTATATTGAGCTGCAATTATTTCTATATATTATTTTGCTCATATATCAATTATCTTCTATTTTATAATCTCTTATTTTGAATGACATTCATTGAATATATAAAATTTTGGATATTGCATTATGTGCTTATGATGCTTTGATTTATCAATATATTTAAAAGCATAATTGCGTATCTGCATATTTAGATATTGTTTTGTCATCATAAAAAATGGGGAGATTGTTAGGGAAATCTCTTATGATGTTTTGAATATGACAAAATAAATCAAAGGCTACTAACGTGTTTATTGATTGAGTAACTTGGTGAAAGACACACAAGCCGCTATGCAGATAAATGAACACTTCTGAGTCTACTTGTTCCAGACAGAGAAGCAAATGAATGGTTCTGAGTTTACGAGTCTCAGACAGAGAAGCGATAGAACATCTTTGAGTCTACGTGTACCAGACGGAGAACACAAGCAGACGTAGAACCTCAATCTGACAGACCCAGAATGAACTAACAGTACCAGACGCAGACCCAGAATATGTAACGGGTAGTAATTTGGTTTGGATTCTACACCAAAATAGATTTGATTGACTAAATCTAATTAATTGGCAATTAGATTCCAAAGACAAGAACTTTCCTTATAGAGAAGCTCTACTTATGGAAATCTAGATTCTGATTGTATGGGTGACCAAAATTAAGATGGGGATTTTGCTTTTATCACTCAACGGCTACCAAATCTTTTTGATACAGTTCTGTCCAACGGGGAGATTGGAAGACGATCCTCTTGATACTGTCCAACGGCTAGTTTGGAAGTGGAGGAGTATATAAGGAGATTAAGGGACCGAAGAGCAAGTAAGAGACGAAATGTAGAATCTATAATTCCAAAGTGTAGGCGTACTTTGACCATATACTCTTGTCTTATGTGAGCTTTAAAGTATGTGATCGTGAGAGAAATGCACAAGAATGACTTAGTGAAATAGTATGATCTATTGCTAAGTGTTTGCACTCAAGGTTGTAATCTATTGTTGATTATATAGTGAAATCTAGTCAGTAGGTTGTTAGCGTGGGAGAGTGGACGTAGGCTTGATCTAAGCCAAACCACTATAATATTCGTATGTAATTTCTCTTATCCTTTTATCTCTTATTGATTATTTTTGTTGTTAATACTGGCAATATCGAGGCTCATGGTAACGGGCTCTGGATTTGGGCTGACATTGCGAGACCAACCGATCTCAATTGATTATTCACTCGCATCAATGCTTAAATTTGTTTTAGTTAGTGGAATCTCTTAGCTTAGTTAGGTCGATTTTGTAGCTTCAATCTCGATTCATCCATATGTCTTGTGGTTTTCCTTCCGGTGTTTGGGAAGTAAAGTTGCTTGCTTTGGACGAATTTGATTGTGAAGCGATGATTTGCCCGTTCTTCCCTTATAGTCATGACATATTATGAAATTGGTAAATTTTTGAAAGGTTTTGGTTTGACTCCATTAGAGGTTCTGGGCATAGTGGTCTATTACAATAGATTGATTAGAGTGTTGAGAGAATTTTGCGTCATGTTGAAGACCCCAATATTCTAGCTCTTACTTTTAGAAGAGTGAGCTTGTTTTATAAACTCCACACGAGTTACTTGATTGCTTAAACATAGGTTGTAACATTGGTTCTATTATGTAAATACTGACTGTCGAAAGCATATTGATCTACTATCTCTCTTTTGGAACCAATAGAGAGGATTGTAGTTTGTCCTTTGGGATTTCTGTAGACATTCAAAGAATTTGAGAGGTTTTAATATGATGCACCCGGTTGACGATCGCTCTAATTAATTTGATATGATTCGATGTTTACCATCTCTTTTTGCCTCCACAAAAATTGCACTTTCCACTACTTTTTGAAAGTTGCTTGGCTAGCATCTACGTTTGGTTTATTACAAGTTTACTTTCACAACTGGTGCACTCCCAAGCACAATCATTTTCTTTCTGTCATTTGATTTCTGATCATGCTGATTCGGATTTAATTGATTATTGTCATATTCTCATGTTACGTTATTTTTGATAAAAGGAAGCAAATCAATCAATTAACCTACGAAGCCATCTTTTGACTTTTCTCTAATTTAGTGATGCAGGAGATAAGAAAATTCATGAGCCACTACAACAAAGTGAAAGCAGCCACGGCTGCTAACAAGGAAGGCGGTTAGTTAGGTATCATCAAACCGCCACCTAAATTTACTCTAGGTGGAAAGAAAGAAATCCTTGTCGAGGTCGCAAAGAACACCGGTTTGGAGAGAAATGGGTAGGTTTGGAGACAAATGGGACTCCAAATTTTGGGATGATGTTCTAACTTCTGCGACATTTCTTCGTATAAAAATTGCAATACGTGTCATTGTCTTTTGAAATCTCTTTGTTTTCTTCAGATTACTAGAGTTGGGATATATGTATGTATCTTTTCCTGAAAGCTAAAGAAGGGGAAATTTTGTAACTTAAAAGAGTAGAAAAACTGTGGTATTGTGCCATTGCTTTCATTGCACTTTTGCCAGTTCTATCACAAATCATGGCTAATCTTTCACCTCATGTTTTATTTCCAGTAGTCTTCAGCTTGCAACTGATATGAAATGGTTCGTACAATTTTCTTTATCAATTTGGTTAGAAAATGGGGATTTTTGACTTGTTGGTCATTATTGACGAGCTGATGAGATGGATCCAAGTCATCTTATCAGATGGTCCACTTTGTTACGTTCCTCTCACATATATCCCCAAATGTTCAGACACAACAGGGGCAGAGGCCAGGACGTGATGATGGTCGTGAGGTTATTTTTCCCGGTTTGGCCCTCCAACACCATGGATTGGGCATGTAACGTATTTCTGAATCGGCATGCTCTAAAGCAAGAGAATTACATTAGTTAACTCCATGCATTTAGCCCTATGTTCATATATGTACTCAAGCTAAATGGGAGGTAGCGAAAGAGACAAAAGTAAATATGGTTTGAATTGATTAGTGTACATCGCAACATCGAAAATGCTTATTCCTTTGAAAACATTTATTATAGTATAAGGTTGGAGCTAGTTTAGAGATTAATAATTAATCAATTGGTACCAAAGCAATCATTCGGCCATTATTGTGACTGTAAATTATTAACAATCTCTCACTCATCAGCCAGTACAATATTTATCCGTCAAGGATAACATGAATGTAAGTAGTGACATGGGGACAATAGTGATCAATTTGTGTTGTGCAACTGTAAAAAGCGGGAGCTCTTGGAAAACCACTATGTACGCGTACTTTATATCGATCTTTATGTGGGATTGTGATGTGATTTATACGATAAACAAAAGCCTGAGAGTTGTTTGCTCGTCCCATCTCTCGAAGTAACAAGAAATGGTTGCACATCGTCTAGCTTTGGGCTCTGAATTGACTGCTGATTGAAGTGGTTTCTATGTTCTGCTTATAAACTTGTAAGACCCTCTCTCTCTCTCTCTCTCTCTCTCTCTCTCTCTCTCTCTCTCTCAAAGTGCCTATCCAAGTAGTGTACTGGCTTAATGGGATCACAAGATTAAGATCATATTATGAACAAATCTCGGGACTCGATGACTCGATGACTCTACGACTATTGACGGGAAAATTAACAAAAAAATCATAAACATATTGTAATTGTGCCAATTTAGTCATAAATTTATTTTTTTAGTCAATTTAGTTCTAAATATTTTGCAATTGTGCTAATTCAATTCATTTGAATAAATTTGGCCTGCTGGTGTTGACAACTTTTTTTTTATTAATATTTTTTTTTTGAATTTTTTTCTTTTTTCTTTTTTCTCCTCCTCCCTACTCCTTCCTTTTGCTTCAATGACTAGCCAAAGGGGAGGGCTAGTCGGTCGCTAGACTAAGGCAGCCAGGCAAGCTCACCCAGTCACTAGTGGGGCAAGCCCTTGTTGGATTTGGCCAGCAAGCATGCCTCACCCGCACCTAGCAATAGTGAGCCACTAGTGAGGCAAGCCCTTACCAGATAGAGTGAGGACTCACCTTTCCGATCAATCAACGAGCTCGCTTTGCCATTGCTGGGCGAGCCCTCATTGGATTTGGCGAGAGGGCTCACCTTTCCAATTTATTGGTGAGTGAAACCCTCAATGCCTTTGTAGTTGATCGGCGGCTCTAGACCAACTAGGACATTGCTGACTTCCCCATCAATCTGCATGGTCTAAGGGATTGGGAGTGTTCAATTGCGTTTTTCTTAAGAATAATGTTCAAATCATGGGCTAGATCTGACGAGGGCTTGCCCTACTAGTGGCTAGGCAAGCTCGCCTCGCCGAATCTAATGAGGGCTTGCCTTGCTAGGAACGAGGTTAGGTCACTCGGCCGCCTCAGTTCAGCAATCAGCTAGCCCTCCCCTCTAATCGGTTGTTGGAGCAAAGGAAGGAGGAGGGAGGAGAGAAAAATAATAAAAAATTTAAAAATAATTCGAAAAGATAAAATATTAATAAAAAATAGTCATCGGCGGTCACTTCAATGTCGGCCAATCAAATTTGGCTATTTGGACCGAATTTGTATAATTACAAAAGATTTAGAACTCAATTGACCAAGAAAATAAGTTTATGATTTAATTGACATAATTACGATAGGTGTAGAATTTTTTGGGTAATTTTCCTGACTTTTGGCCCATCCAATGTGATAACAAAAACATGTTTGCAAATGACAGGAGAAAATGAGAGCTCATAGCCAAGTAGATGGGTGGCATCCGGTCTCGTCTGCTCATACACAAGTTTTTTAGCATCGGAACTTCCTATAATTGCCGAATTTACTTAAGTCATAAACTCAGAAAAGAAATGAACTTTTAGCGAGATTAATGTGCTTGATTTTGCAAGTCGCTTCTGCATAATTTAGTCGTCCTAATCAATGAAATTTATTTCAGTCAAACAAGAGCGCTGGAGTTCCGTGGACGGATAGGTTGGCGTGGTGGTGTCTGCCTCCGCATCGGAAATTCGTCCCGACGAATCTCAGCCGTCCGATCGTTCCCCTTCTCGCTTGGCCACTCGACAGGCGATACCAAAGCAACTGTTTGGACCAGTACAATCGACACCCAGCCACCCAAAAAAAAGAATAAGAAGAAGAAATTCCCAGCATTCCAGACACCACCACGACCGGCATCGCCGCCGTCTTCGCCGTCGCCGGTGAATCAAGATCGCAGCGGCCATCGCGGGGGCTGCTGCAGAATCTGTAATTCACTCTTTCTGGGCTTCTTCTATTTCCACTTCTGTCTCTCTTTTTTAATGTTCTGATGGATAAAGTTTGAAACTTTTCTTACGGGTAAACGCAAAGTTTGAAGCTTTTCTGCGTGTGGTGGTTGTGGGGGGTGGAGAGAGAGAGAGAGTGTGAAGGTGGAGGAAGAGGAGCAGAGGAGGAGGAGGAGGAGAGAGAAGAGAAATCAGGCGGTGAGCTTGAAGGATGTGGAGAGAGGCGACATGGGATTTCAAGGAGTGGCTGGTTCTTATCAGAACCCGACAGACTTTGATGCTTCGATGTTGCAGAGGTTGAACCCAAGGAACCCTTTGAGGATTGTCATCAATGGAGGGACGAGAGTGACAACTCCTTCTCCTGCTTGTGCATCCATACCTCGCTCCACACCTACCCCTTCTCATGCCTCCGTCCATCGCTCCACACCTACTTCTCAGGTAAAAGCTTCACCTTCATATCTTCAAGTCTAGATCTCTCTCTCTCTCTCTCTCTCTCTCTCACTGCATGCGCGCGCGCGCGAGAAATCACAAGGGCGGATGCGAAAGTACAGCATTTCTATTTCTTCGAGTTCTGGTGAAATTATTGAATGAAGATGAAGAGTTAGATGCTTCTGTTTCATTTATAGTCTACTTTCCTCATTAATTTTTTTTTCTTGGTTGCCTTTTCTTTTGGGTTTTCTGGTACAGTCTATACCAACACTGAACTCAAGAAAATAAACACATAATATCTGTCTTTCTGTTCCTCCTGCAGCTGGTGATAGCAGTCGGTTTAGTTGGTTTTCTTGTGTTCAAGCGGGTTCAAGTTCTTGTAGAGGTGTCAGAGGACATTAAAAGAAAGGAAAAAGCTGTCCTAGAATACTTGGTTCCAAGTATCTCTTGCATTTGCTTTTCAAAAGGCTGTGAGGGAATGGCCTAAGTTCATGGTCCATTTCATATTGTGGAGCACTTTTGGCATGTTGTTGTCGGCCGGAGCTCTGCTACTTCACTTCCAGACGCCTCCTACCGATGGTGTAGGAGTCTGTTTCATTGCATTTGCCATTGGCAATGGCTTATATGCTTGCTGGGTTTCGCAACGGACTCGGTTCCATTGCAGCATATTCTTGAAATTGCTGGAGCCTGTTTCAAAGTTCCTGGACATAAATCAACCCATGCATGCAACGCTTGGAGCTGGATTTCTTTGGATGTCTTTGTGGAATTTAGCTGTTGTAGGGGCATTGAACTTCTATTTGATTCCTTTGATCATAATTGCATTGGCGTTGAGCTTGGCTTGGGTGACTGAAATTCTGATAAATATAGCGAATGTAACAGTTAGCCAGGTCATTGCTCTGTACTATCTCAGAGGAATGCGATCTAGTACTCAGTTTTGGGAAGTGTTTGTCTTGGATCTCTTTTTGTTATGGCCATCAAAGCGCTGAGAATTGTCATTCGAGGTTTAAATTTGCTTGAGGGAGAAGATGAATTCATGTTGGACATTGCTGTCTCAGAGTGATGGACTTCATCTTCAGACATGGTAATGGCTGGGCCTTTGTGCAGGTAATGTTTCAAGACAACTTTTTGTGCTGTAAAGTTCTCTTTGGGTCCATTTCCTACTATAAAATTTTTTAGGAGGATGGCTTGCGGTAGCAAAAATAATAACTGCCGCATATCTGGGCATCATTGTCACCTAGGAATTGATGTATTAAGAAGAGTTGGATGATGCTTCCTCTGCCATTCAATAAATTTACATAAGCCGTGTAATTGGTTGTTAATATTGTTGAAGTCTCTGACTGGTTGAGTTAGGTTCTACAGGGTATCTGAAAAGGGTAATGTCAATGATATTGGGAGTCAGTCTTAGAGAGTCAAAGGAGAGCATTCTGTTGTGCTTCTTGACTTAGGAATGCTGATTGTTGTTTAAGCTAATGAATTGAATTGTTGATGCTAAGATCTCGAATAAAACGATCCTTCAGAGATATTTTGGCCCCAAACCTCTCCTCAGTAAAGTGCCTAGTCATCAATCCTGAACTATTCACCTTGCTGGTTTCAAGCCGGTGTTGTTGATTAAACTTGTCCAACAGATAGCAGCTATGGAAAAGGCTCTGTGAAAGCATTGCAAGATACATGGGAACTATTTGAGAAACGAGACATCGGGCACATTGTAGACTCAGATATTACCGGCTCGATTGCTTCCTTACCAGAGTTTGCAGGGGTTCAATCCGGGTCATTGTAGTCAGCTTGGACTGTGGCAGTACGCGAAAGCTTCACTGCCACAATTTCGCTACCTGCATTCTTCGTTGGGTACCTAATGGTAGGTGCACCTTACTTGACAATCTTCATGAGTTTATTAATCATCTGATCAACTATTGTTTAACAATTGTCGAATTACTTGATTGCTGACATCTAATGGTGCTTTTATTCTTTTTTTCCTTTTGCAATTTGTTGGCAGATCAGAATTGCCATGGCACTGCCTCATGCTTGTGTGTGCTGCTACTATGTGTGGTGTGCGGAGAATCCAGGTAACAGGGTTTTTGACAAAATGATAAAGGACCCGTAAAAGTATGATGAAATCAGACAGGGAAGTGGTTCTACAGCTGAATCCAAACTACAGTTGTCTTTATATGTACCAGAGTCTGTCTTTATACGTAATGAGCGAATCGAATCGCGAGCTAATGTGGAAATTCAGGTCAGCAAAACACTCTATATGGCCTAAATGGGCAGCAGAGACTAACCTCAGCCGAATTGCCATATTCCAAAGTCCAAGTCCTCGTCCTCTCCATGATGGGACCTTCCTGATGGGCCAACCTGCTTGTCCTCCTGCTCTCCACCACCACCATGTCGAGGCTGATCGGGGATGATGGTCTCCTGGTCCTTCTCCCCTTCCTTCGTCAGCTTCCACATCAGATAGGCAACCTCCCCATCTGCATAACGTCCTAGAATCGATTTCTTGTGGGTATATCCGAGGGTAGTGAACAAGTTGATAGCAATGCGGTTACTTATCCTCACGATGACATAAACAGATACAGGGTCATAATCCTGTCCAGTATGATGGAAAAAATATGAGTAAGATTTCATATGCAGAAACCATTCACTTGCTTAAAGATCCATAACAACGACATCCCTAACATTGACACCAAGTGCCCCAAATGACAGGAATATCTGTTCAACTTCTTGCATGTGTTATATGCTCAATGCAAATATTGCATTGGGGGAAAAATTAAAGATGAAAACAGCACAAACCGATTGAAGAGGAAAAGAATAGATAGCTTAATGAAACCCTAAAGGTCCGATCTCATCAAAGGCACAAATAGTCCTACCGGAAAGCAAAGCATGAAATCTTCCAAAACCGGACAAATCATCCTACCCGCTAACCAGAGATTTTCCTAAAAAAGGAAAATGAGACAACGGAAAGACCTCCTTCAGGGTAGTGTGAGTGGCGTTCATGAGCTTCTTCCCTAGGCCCATCCCACGATAAGGCCGCAGCAGCGCAATGGACCGGATGTAGGCGACCACATCGTCCTGCTTTTCGTCCATCTCTGCAATGATGTACCCGACGATGCGGCCGCGTGGGTCCTGGGCGACGTACTGGAGCGTAGGCCAACGGACGATGGAGTAAGTGAACCAGTCCACCTTGTAGGTATCTTCCGGGGGGAAGAAGCATTTCTCGCTGCAGTCCTGCATGTGGAGAACATCCCCAACCTTAGCCCTGCGAACAAAGGCTGCCATTATCGGTCTCGGAAGCTTTTGGGGGTGTCCCCTTTGGGTTTCGCGCGCGGGAGGAGAAGATTCTGTTTTGGTGGGACAAGGAAGAAAGAGAGCGGGAGCTTTTAATGAAATGAAAATGGAGATGACTGATTTTAGTGTAATAAAAATAACAACTACAAAAACAAAAAACCAAAACTTGTACTTATATAATGTATTTACCCCATACTCATACTCGTACAATGTGATATGTTTACCCAAAAATTCCTCAAACTTGTATTCGTATAATGTATTTACCTCAGAATCTTCATATCACATAAAAAAAGTTTACAGAAAAAATTAAAAAAAAATTCGCAAGTGATGCCCACATTTATCCATATTTATTATTTGCACATGCAATCTATTAGTGGAAGATTTTAATTGACCAATCATATTCTGTAACTTTTCACTATATGTCAAAAAACCTAAATATTTATATATTTCTAATGAGATAACTCACGTGAAAAACATAAATCTCCGTAACTTTAAAATCGAAATCAGACTTTTATTTATTTATTTATTGGCAACCATTTAAATATTCGATTTTGTTTTCTTTTCTTCTTAAATGTTTGTAAATCACACGGCATGTAATATTAATTGGGTTTAATCTAAACTAGATATCACACTTCAACCATAGTACTCTTGAGACGGTAATAAGAAAATCCATCATGACATTCATCAGTATCACATCGCAGATCAAAAGAAAGAACCATAAACAATTGAATCCTGCACCAACCAAAACCCACCAGTCCGAACTGATACCACCATGGCCATTTGCGACACAATATTCAATATCAAGGAATTTTCGCCCCGTGCGCAGGGAAAAAGGACTAGCTGATTACAATCAAGAGCTTATGGAATCTAGTTTCGGAAACAACTAAAAATTTGAAGGACAAACTGGAATCATCCTTACAGGCATTAGCCATATAACCGGATACGATTTTCACCACCTGCATTCCTACAAAAATAGGCTTAGAACCTTGTGCTAAACCAATGCTCGAAATTTGAGAAAAAAGAAGAAGAAACAATCCAGAGTCTGTAACAAAAATAGGCATCGAAACAAATGAGCCGCCTCACCTCGCCCCCCAAGGAGCCAAGGACGCCATGGACTCTTCGTTGGGAGGCTCATCTTGCTAAGAGATCTCCTGGTTGAAGTCACCGGCACTCTTCCATCCGTATCCCCGCTGCGCTTTCCATCACTCATTAGTCATACACCCAAAGGATTGCCAAAAAATCGTCAATGGTCGAACCTTAATTGGTTCTTCATCATTGGATTCGCATCACAGATCTTTTACTTGTAACATCAACGGTGCGACAAACAACCAAACACGGAGTCCCTCGGACATGAATTCTTGGAGGAGAGGGAGAATGGTGGAAGGGCCATCTCCCCAGGTCGGTATGACAACGCTGCACGGTTCCCAGTCGTGATCGAGCTTCGTCACGTTCGCATGAGGTGCCTCTTGCACATCTTCTCTATTCAGGTACGCATGCACGTAGGTGTCGCCACACGGGTCGAAGTTCCTGGACTGGGACAACATGACACAACTCGAAAATCTATGAGCGAAGTGCTCAAGTTTGGTGAAGAAAAAAGGCAAATGGATTTAAGCTCACGTTGGTCTTCTTGGGATGAGGAGTGGGGTTGGAAGAGAAGCACAGAGGGGCGTAGATGTTGTGAATAACAATAGAAGAAACAGCCTTTTCCGAATCCGTTGCGGCCGAAATGCACTTGCTTACTCGATCGGTAGCATTTGGCGAGAAGTCACGATATTTTGGAATTGCAACCCTATTTCGTCGAATCCGTTGTGGCCGAAATGCACTTGCTTACTCGATTAGTGATATTTGGTGAGAAGTCACAATACTTTTGAATTGCATGTCTTGTTTCGTCTGAGATTAATGCATGAGTGGCAAAGTACCCGTACATTCCTCTTTGGTTTGTCTCGTCGTTAATTATTGCATTTCCAATCTGCATGCATGTTCAGTGTGTGCATATACATCATTAGTTAAACAAATTTTTCTTTTGGATCGATCTATGTATATCCTATGATTTAATAGATATCACGAGTCAATCAGAATGTGGGTTATTTGGTCATAGAATGATCATTGATGACGGAGGATGATGAAAGATTGATTTGTACATGCTTCTGATTTAATGGGCTTAGTGCATCCAAGATTTTGATTCTAGCAATTCTTCACGCAAGACCACATGATCTAATGGCTTTTATTCACTTAATTGGTGCTAAGCAATTATGGTTAAATGCTAGAATTCCCTACTAATGGTACATTCATCGAATCACAATTGGACCCCCCGGAAAGATAGACAAAAACCATGACAGCTCCCACGTTTTATGGCACGATTAGTTACATTACATAACCTACTACAGCATTGGTAATGCAGCATTCACATTTTTTTTTTCCGTTTATTAAGAGATGCAGTATCTATGCCAAACAGTTCTCTGTGAAGTTGACTATAAAAGTAAGCACAGGTTACTCCATTCAAGATGAATCCCGTGAAAGCAAGATGGAACAGTTGAGTAGCACTTAGCAGCTAGTAACTCCAGTCAAGGACACAACAAACGAAAACACATGTTCTTCTCATTACGAAAGCTAAAGAGAGTTTTCTTCATGTCGATGAGGCTCAACATGGGAACAAATCTAATAGCCAAGACGTCCCCGATAATTCTAGCTTTTAACCATTCATTAAAACGCAAAAAGCCAACATAAACACGCGAGCTTAAAGCATTTCCAATTATGAATGGGTAGACGCTAGGTGTTTCCAATGGTTAAACACGCATCATTCAAATTCTGGGTTTTCATTTTGAGGTTGATAAGGGCCTTGTTTGCGATCTTGTTTTTTTATAGGATGTTGTGAGCGAGCTGAGGTACGTAACGACCCACGTATCTCTCGCCTGAAATGTAAACATCCCTGTTCTTGTACTCGGGAAACCTCTCCAGCCAATTTAGCAAGAGCACATAATTGTCCGCCGGTGTATAGTCCAACGTCGTGTTAGAATAAGAAAAACCATCTCCAGCCAGGGACCCTAGGAACAACACGTTCGCAGCTGCCCTCGTAAAACAAAGAATTACTTCACTCTGTCAGCAACAAGAAAAGGTGAAATGCTTTTGCAAAGACTACACTATTCAAAAAATACTATACCGGTGTCCCACGCAAATTTACTTTTGTAAAGAGTCTTTCCATCACTATGGACTTGAAAAGGTTCAAGTTCCTGCATTGCTCCACAGGCGAGGGATGAGTAACCGCGACCTTAAAAACCAGCAGTACATAGTTAATTTTTACTCACTAAAGCGAGGTTGGAAGCATATAGGAACCGTTGTTCATATAGGAACCGTTGTCAAGCGATGCGGGACAATATTTCAACATTTCCTTCTCACATGTAAGTTGGATTAGAAGTGGCATGTGGAATTTGATTATAGCTCGAGATATGAATTAGAAGCGGTGCATGAAGCTTAACTGGGACACACATATGTAAAATATATATATATATATTAATTATAATATCATGTCAGAAAGTCTATAACTCAAAAGCTTAAATTATATAGATAGCTTATGGGATTTTGAGCCTCGAGTATCTATCATTTTGCCATCAAATCCTAGGGCTCAACATTGGATAAGCGGTGGAAACTACCATGCTAGAATATGCGCTAGTATATGTAGTAAAAAATTAAGGGGAGGATAGTGGTAGATTCATTCAGCCAATTAAATTCTGCGAGATTTTATATCACCAACAACTAATTTCAACATCAAAATTGAAATGGAAAATCATGATAATAACTTTATTCATATAACATTTACCATACGCTGTACCAAAAAAATATGTAAATACCAGAAGACCTCACGACCATCAAAAATTGAACTTCAAAAATGTAAAAATCCTAAAAGAAACTCCAGTCATGATCAAAACTCCAGGGATAACCAATATGGCTTAAGCTGCAGCTGATGGCTTAGAGGCAGCAGAAAGCCGGGACCTCTTCTTGGCCAAACTCTCACTGCGACGTTCTCTCTGCTCCTTCAATCTGGTGGCAAGGAGCTTCTGGTAGTCAGCAGCTTCAGCCTTGGCCTTGGCAATTCTTTTCTTCTTTTCGGCAATCCTCGCACGCTTCCTTTGCAGAGTCGATGGAGTGACCAGCCTCTGAATCTTGGGAGCTTTGCTCACCTTCTTGCCTGAGATTGCGCAGCCAAAAATACTGGGTCAACATTGGAGGTAAATTTGTAAAGAACAGTCGCTGGCTGTTGACGACACTTTCATTCCCTTTTAGATAACGGGAAACATGATTATCATGGAAACATACCCGATTTTGTCGTAAATGTTCTGCGGTAAGTATTGACATACTTCCGGACATCATCTTCCTTTGAAAGGTTGAAGAGCTTGCGGATCTTCGAAGCCCTTTTAGGACCTCGCATCCTTGGTTTCTCCGTATCGGTGAGACCAGGGAGCTCACTCTCTCCCTTTTTCACGATAACCAAATTCAGAACAGAAAGGTCAGGGCTGACAACGCACCCCCGCACAGACTTCCTCCTCCTCTCCCCATTCCTCCTTCCGTATCCACGGAAGCAAGGGGTCCCTGATCAAAAGATAAATAAGCCCAAGTTTATATTTCAAGGAGGAGATACAAGTTTGTGCCATTATGCAAAATTTGACAGTGTAACAGTAACTCTACAAAGATGCTGCCATCATTAACACCTCATCATGCGCCCTGCATTGATCCTATTGGAAGACAAATAGATTTCATTCCTCTTTTCAGGCTACAAATCACTCACCCCTATGTAGCAAGAGGCGGACACGGCCAGGAGTCAGGACTCCCTGCTTCATTGGGAACCCTTGCTTGTCGCATCCTCCCATGATCTTGAAAACATAGCCCTTGAACTCCTAATACGAAAAATTGTAAACTAACCCGAAAATATCAGAAAATATGGCAAACGTTGTCAATGACAAAAGCTAATACCTCTCCAAGTGCATCTCCACTGACTTCCTGAGACAGCCTCTTGTCATAAAATGCTCGCCTACAAGACGTGGAAGCCATCAGTCAGCTGGCAAAGAATATTCGGCATTTGAGGGAGAAAAAAAAACATAAATTAGGCAGAACTAGACAACCAGAGAGGCTACAGCAATAGCGGAATGAATGAACATGCGTAACCATAGTCATGTCATATATTGGAAATGCTATATGTATTTCGGTGTCCAAGGACTATGTAAACATCAGCATCAGCTGCAAAGTTTAGGCAGACGGCATTTCAACTCTAATTAAGCCAACAACTCTTTATGGGAAGATCCATTGATAAAGATAAATTCTTTATCAAGCAGGAAAGAAGTGAAAAATCTACTCAAGCTTTAGAATTTAGTTCCCTCGTCTCCACCCATAAAGCCTGGCCTTCTTATATATAAAGGTAAACCTGTCGTGGGGAAAAGGCAATCCGGACATATCAGGATTTATCCCATACGCTACTGATGATAACCGCGGGAAAACCATGAGACAGGTCGGAAGTAAACTCAGTGCATCGAACTCACTCCCCAAAACCAACAGCAGAATGTCTTAACGAGAAAAACGACCAAGCATAGACAGTAGCGTAGAAAAGGAACATTCAACCACACGGACCACGTCGGCCTCAAAACATCGAAACGAACTTAAGAACCGAACCCACTTTTGGATAGATCCAACGAGCACATATAAAGAGCAAAGAGAGAAAACTAACAATTTCTGTTCATCATCCACCTCGAGCTTCTGCTGGCAGCCAGTGGTAGGGTTGGCGAGGTTGAGCTGCGAAAGCACACAGGCAAAGAGAAATCGAAAAAAAGACTTGAGTAATACTTCTGAGTACCCTTAGATCAGAGTGTGGGTGGAGAGAAGAGACTGAAACCTTCATCTTGGCTCGGAAGAGGTGATGGCGCAGAGGCGGGGCTACGAGGTTTGCCCTTGTTGCTGGAGGAGCTCGAATCTTGCCTTCTGCAACTATTAAAAATATATACATAATCGTGAAAGATACCAGGAATCAAAAAAAATATCTTAAATATTTTTAATGGATATAGAGAATCAAAGAAGATATCCTAAATATTTTAATATGTACAGCAGATTTCCACCTATCAATAGATAGCCCCAAAAAGAACACCATTAGGGTTGGACAATTGGTTGGGTGTTAAGCGGATTTTTTTTTGTTAAGTGGATTTATAGAGCAGGAATTGAATGAAACATGTTTTGATTTTCACCAATTGCATGCAAATCGGGTAACATGCATAGACCAATCACTTGAATTTAACCAAGTCACGAGACTTGTAAGCACTTGAATTTAATCAATTTTACTAGTGGCTATTGCATTTATTTTGGTCCCACCTTGGTTTTCTAGAGATCTAAAAAGCAACATACCATTACTCGGTCCAACACTGAATAGAATACAATTGGATGGCTAATGCGACCTCTGAATTACTGTGTCTATTACAACTTTCCACCTATCACCACTTTTTCTTTCTGATAACATAGGGGCAATCTATTTAGCTGTAAATCCCATCTTCCATGTACGAACTAAGCATTTGAAATTGACTATCATTTTGTTAGTGATCTAATTAGCAAGAAGGAGTTGGAAGTTTGATTTATTTCTACACAAGTGCAAACGGTTGACGTCATGACAATGCCTTTATCCAAATCCCAATTTCTAATTTTACGTGAAAAGCTAAAAGTGACTCTACTTGAGGGGGGTGTGATAGAGCAAATCCTCCAAAATAAAGTATCTTACACAATTTATGCCAATTCCATTAATAAAGTCAATCTTCCACGATTTGTGCCAATTCCATTGATAGAGCAAATCTTCCGCAATCTATGATAATATTGTAGATTCTTATTTGTTGTAAAATCTTTTCACCTGTGATTTTCCTGCTCATGTACATACTATAAATATAATGCAAATCTCCGCACTATGTGTAATCAAACTCAAATTCATAGTATTTCATACATAATCGCCATCATGGTCGAACTCAACCGGTGGTTGTCTAGATCCTGTTTTCAGTCCCTCTAGAGACTGCAGCCTAGAATTGGGTTATTCCTTTAATCCATGGCAATCAATCGGATGTAAATGGCTCTTGTCAAACTCAATATTTTGATTGGTTTAAAACTCATAGGCTTAAGTGTGCCATGTAGAATATTTGACGTTATTTAAGTAATTTTCAGTCAAAATTAGCCGAAAATACATTGAAAATAGTGCTACACGTAATGTCATACGACTTGATATGGATGATGAGTTGGGATCATGGATTTGTAACCCATCATAGTAATCTAATACTGGTCTGTAAAGTAAGTAAATGATAGTTTTTGCAAGTTATCTAGTCTTGCCTCATTTCTTCGAGAAGTATCCCCATTCCTCAAATATCTCTTTCTTATGAAGCAACGTATGCAAAGGAACATCGATAATCAACAAAGATTAAATACGGTAGCCAAAAGAAAAAAATAGAGTTAAATAGATTTCACTCAAAATAATTGTGTAAAAAATTGTAAACCTACCATATGGCGATCAATTTAGCCAATTAGTCTAAAAAATTTTCATGATTTTTTAATGTATTTTTTTGGGCCAATTTTGACAAAAAAATCACTAAAAAAATGCCAAATATTTTATATGGCACACTTAAGCCAATGAGTTTTAAACCAATAAGGATATATTAACTGATTTACACCATACCAATTCTTTAATGTATGACTTGTCTAATGTAATTCATACATGCATCTCAACATCTTCACCAATCTTCTCTGCTTTCACATTTCACTCCACATCACTATCTTTGTTAAAAGAGAAACAATGAAGTTCTTGAAATTCTAAAATAACTGAAGAAATACACGCACGCCCTTATTAATAACTAAAGAAAGAAAGAGAAACTGGAGGGAAAAGTGAGTCCCCAAGCATTAATCCATCATCTTGAAGCACTTGAGGGTCTATTTATACGGGAGTAGAGAACCAGCAAGGAAGTGAGAGATGAGAGAGAGAGCTCTCTTGGGCTGATAGCTCGGCACCTGATGCCCCGCTCCTCGCACCGTCACAAACGTCAAGTCTCCCTCATACACTTGCACGTACCCTCCGACCTATATGCGTCAAAGACGATGAAGATTACTTTTCGTTCAACAAATCAAGCCGACGATCCCCCCGGGATGAGGGGGATCCAAGACGAGAATAATTAAAAGGGTCGATGTCGCGAAAACAAATAAGCCGCCTCACCTCGCTTGCAAGGAACCAAGGACGCCATGGACTCTTCGTCCGGAGGCTCATCTTGCTAAGAGACCTCTGGGTCGATGTCACCGGCACTCTTCCATCCGTATCCCCGCTGCATTTTCGGTTATTCGTTAGTCATATAACTCCACTTCAATCACCCAACAAAGATTTTCAAAATTCGTCAATGACCCAAACGTAACTAGTTTCTACATGATTTTATTCTCGTCACAGATCTTTTACTTTTAACACGGACGGTGCGTGACAAAATCATTTCTTTTTCTTTTTTTGCTAATTTTTACCTGTACACCCAAACACGGAGCCCATTGGACATGAATTCTTGGAGAAGAGGGAGGACGGTGGGAGGGCTATCTCTCCAGGGTTCGGTAATATCGCTGCACCCTTCCCAATCGTGATCGAGCATCGTAACGTTGGCATGAAGTGCCTTCTGCACATCTTCTCTGTTCAGGTATGCACGCACATAGTCGTCGCTACACGGGTCTAAGTCCATGATCTGCAAAAACCAAACGCAAAACGAAAATGAATGACCCATGTAAACTCAAGTTGGTTATTCAAACTGTCGTAGAAAAGTGCAAAAGTATGAGGGGGAAAAAAGAGAGCGAATGGATTTGAGCTTACGTTGGTCTTCTTGGGACGAGAAGTCAGGTTGGAAGAGAAGCACCGAGGGGCGTAGATGTCGTAAACGTCAATATTAAGAAAAACTCCAGAATCCGCATCCAACTTTGCCGCTTCGCATTGGCTTACTTTAGTGGCATTTGGCGAAAATTTGCAATACTTTTGAATTGCATACCATGTTTCTTGGGATATTAACGCATGCGAAGCGAAGTATTCATACATCCCTTTATTGTCCGTTTCATCGTTGATTACTGCGTTCCCAATCTACATGCATTCATATACATCCTCAATTAAGACAAATTATTTTTCTTTTTTAATTATTAATCTAACTTGTCCAATGATTTAATATATATTATGAGCCATAAGGATGTTAGCTTCTCTGGGCCTAATGGCTCCACTTGGCCTGGGAATTATCCTTCATAATGAAGGATCAGAGATCGATTTTTAGTCGCACTAGATTCAACAGACTCAATGCATTCTACATTTTGATTTCAATAGTTTTTTATGTGGAATTCACATAATCTAACGATTAAAATGCACTAGATTGATGCTGATCTATAATGGTTACATAATACCAGGAGTAGTAGTACCAACTAATGTCTCGTTCATGGAATCACAATTTGACCCCCCAAAAAGAAAGAAAAAAGGGATCACATATAGCATGCAGCATCCGAGTTATATATTTATTAAGAGATGCAGCAATTGTACCAAACGTTCCTCTGTTAAATTGACAACAATAGTAAGAACATGCTTAGTTAAAACCCATTTTAGCAAATGGAACAGTTGAGTAGCAGCTAGTAACTCCAATCATGAACACAACCAAAAACACTTGTTCTACTCATTATAAAGCTAGAAAGATTTTTCTGCATGTCGATGAGGTTCAATATGAGAGTAAATTAGGGAAAAGAACAACCCAAGTGCCAAAACTTGGCACGATGAAACACTTAAGTGATAAAAGTTACAAAATGTACACTTAAGTGCTATTTTAAAAAAAAAAATTGGATCACTTAAGTGCGAACTCCAATGAAGGTCGCCGGAAATCTGACGTGGCTTATTTTAATAATTTCTAACATCTATGTGGCTTACCAGAATTCCACATCAGCTCACATTCATAAAAAAATGACGTCATTTTGGCCAAAGTTGGATTTTTAATATAAATATTAATTAAATAATATTAAAAATGAACTTTTTTAAAAAAAAGAAAGAAAAAGAAAACAGTAGCAAACTGCTCCATCGCTGGTGGGGTGACGGTAATGGATGGTGAGGGTCGCCGACACTTGGGCGAGAGTCAGTGAGGGTTGCTTGCCCTTGCCCAAGCACCGGTGACCCTCACGGCCATAGGCGGGGGAGTCCCTTCCCTCTGCCCTTTTTTTAAAATTTCGTTTTTGATAATATTTAATTAATAATTATATAAAAATCTAATTAATGTCAAAACAATGTTATTTTGGGCCGATTTAGCCACGTCAATGCTCAAAACGATGTCTTTTTGGGCATATTTGGCCATGTTAGGGCTCAAAACGACACCGTTTCAACCTCAACTCACCGGAAAAGTGTCACGTCAGCATTTTGACTTAACTAATCATTTTTACTCCAATCTTGACACTTAAGTGTACATTTCCGAACTTTTGGCACTTGAGTTTCATCTCGTGCTAAGTTTTGTCACTTCAATGGTCTACACGTCGAGCAAATTACTTGGCAAAACCAATGGCATGATGACTAGCTTTTGCTCATTCGTTAGAACGCAAGAGGCCAACAGAAGAACAAACAAAAGCGTAAAGCATTTCCAATGATCAAGCACACAAGGTTCGAAATGTAACGTAGTTAAAGACCGTGCGATTTATGAAAACAACTTACTATAATCCCTTTGAGGTTGATAAGGGTCTTGTTTGCCTTGATGTTGTTGTATAGAATGGTGTGTGCGAGCTGAGGTACGTAATGGCCCGCGTAGCTCTCGCCTGAAATGTAAAAATCCCGGTTCTTGTACTCGGGAAACCTCTCCAGCCAATTTAGCAAGAATACATAATTGTCCGCAGCTGTTTTGCTGTCTCCACTCGCTCTATAGTCCGCCGTCGTGTTGGAATAAGAAAAACCGACACCTGCTGGAGACTCTAGGAATAACACGTTCGCAGCTGCCCTCTCAAAACAAATAATTGATCCACCCTATTAGCATAAGGAAAAGGAAAAGGTGAAATACTTTCGAAAGCACTAAACTGCATTATTCAAATACTTCACCAATATTCCATGCAAATTTATTTCTATAGAGAGTCTTCCCGTCGCTATGAACTCGAAACGGTCCAAGTTCTTGCATTGCTCCATAGCCGATGGATGAGCATCCAGGACCTAAAAAATCACATAAATAGCTAACTTTACTCAATCACACGCACCAGAAAATAATCTAAATATGATTCACCATATATGTACCGTAGAAAATTAAGAGGAAGTACATGTATTTATCCATTCAGAGGTTGGAACTCACAAATCATGATGATAACTTATGTTCATATACTTTTACATTGCACATAAATATGAAAGAAAAATAGCAACGCTTCAGCGCAAATCACCAGCTTCATTAAACTACCAATGTGACAGCCCGAAATGTTTCAAAATCAATAAACAGCCAACTACAGCAATTAGAAAAATGCTTAGTTATTGGGACAAAATTATATTAATAATTTTATGGTAGAATTGAATACTCATATCGATTGATCAAGTTTAAGTTCACTCTAGTATGACGCTGTAAGTATGATGCAATTATATATCTTGGCTGTAAAATCTGTGATAAATTCCTTATACTTGCATTGGAGATCAAGTGAAATTGGAAAAACTAAAGCATTTACCTCCATTAAGCCATAGAAGAAGCGGCATCAAGTCCTTATTTCGCCTTGCTTCGGCAAAATAATAATAAAACGCTCGACCAGCCGATTCATCGACGGTGACATAACCACCATAGTGATTGAATTCAACCAGCGGTTGTCCAGGCAACCTTTTGATCAAATCTTTCTCCTTCAGTCCTTGACGATAAACCTTAGAATTGAGATTTTCATGGTGATCGCTCACTTGAAAAGGGCTCGTGTCTATCCCAGACTTCTCCCACTTTGCTTTGTATAGAGAATGAAGAACATCTCCATGCTTCTTTCCATGGATTTGAACCAAGGAAGACAAGATGCATAAAGAGAAAAGAAGGAGAAAAGAGCGCCCTTTGGGGTTTCTCTCCATTCTCTCTGCTCTCAGCTTCTTCCTCTTTGAACCACTAGAGAGCGAGAGAAAGAGAGTTTTAATGGTAGTTTTGATATGTTGAATTGCATTAGAATTAGCTGTATCTATAGATAACAGGAAGAAAGAGATGATGGCAATTCTAATAGAATGGGAAAGACTTAACTGCCACTGCCTAGATAAGCTTGATTAGATCTAGGTAACAAAATCCACGCAATTAAGGTTTTTCCTATTTTCGGAATCATGTGGTGCCCTATTACTCCAATATAGACAGTGTTTGCTCATACAGGAACACATGCCACTTATCTTATATATACTTTAATATAATAGAATTTAATCGAGTATTATATATGATTTCTTACCGCATATGGATATCGTGGCTTAATACTGATGATATGTATGTACAATTAGTATATCTATGAGGTTAATATGTTTCCATGTGAACAATGGAGTGACATAAATGGTAACATATTATTCTACAGCTTCCTTTTGTTCCATTTTTTTTTTGTTTTCCTTTGATTATATGTCGAAAGTTAAATTTTCAGCACTTAATATCATTAAGTGCATTTGATAACCACTAAATACACACAACTTGATTATTTGGTTTAAGTAAAAAATTCTCATTATGGTAATGTTGACACCTAAATCTTGGTGATTTGTTTAAGTGTTTATTAATTGTATTAAAAAATTAGAGATTAATTTCTAACCTCTAACCAAAAAAATTTCATTAAAATTGCATCGAATATAAACATTAGGGGCACTTTGTGTCATTAGTTTTAAAATTTATAAAAAAAAATTAATTTTTTTTTAAAAATCGAAATTAAAAAAAGGGGTTCGGGCCGGGGCTGGGCCTGCCCGGCCCCTTTCTTTTCTTTCTTTCCCCCCGCATGGGCTCGGCCCACTTACTTTTTTTTTCCCTTCTTCCTCAGCCCGGCCCGCCTGATCTTCTCCTTCTTCCCTCCTTCTTCTCCCACGCGCGAGGCAGCGACCTGGAGAAGAAATAAAAAAATTTGCAGCAAGTTGCAGCATGGCTGCAGCAGACCCGGATAGAGCAATCTGCAGGTCAAAGGCAGCAGAAGTCAGTATCAGCAAAAGAGCAAAAAAGCTTCTGCAGAAAGAAAAACAGAGGAAAGAGAGGGGGAGGACAGAACAAAAAAAAGGGGAGAGAGCTCGAGAGAGAAAGAGGGATGAAAAAACGAAAAAAAAAGGAGACAGAAAGGGGGGGCCGAGAGAACGAAAAAAAAAAAAAAAAAAAAAAGCCAGAGGGAGAAGAAAACTGGGAGAGAGAGGGACCGTCGGTCGAAAAAGGAGGAGAAGGAGACCGAGGAAAAAAGGAGAACTCCGAGAGACCGAGAGAGAGAGGGAGAGAGCAAACCCAGAAGCGTGTTCGAACGCCGCCGGAGTCCGTTCGTCAGCCGCTGTCCGCCGCGTCACCTTGCCCGAAACAGGTAGGTTTTCTCCCCCAGGGGCATCTTCATGCTGTTTTTGCGAGGCGTCGGGCCGGAGCTCGCGCCGACCAGTTCGGGGGAGCCCCGGCACCTGCCGTGTCTCCGTTTGCGTCCCTATGCGTACTGGCATGCTCGTTTAGAAGCTTAGGCTCGGTTTGAACTCAGTTCGAGTCGGGAACACCTTTGTTTGATCATGCACACCTATTGTTCGATAAAATGCCCAAATGAAGTCCCGAAACCATCATCCTCAGATCGGCGTTTAATAGCTGAGCTTGACATGTTTTGCTCATGTTTGGTAGATCCTTGTGTGTTTTCGTGATCTTCCTTGTCTTTTCTACGAGGGTTTATGGTCTGTCCGTTTATTTTTTGCGAGTCGTCGGAAAAAATAGACACTCGTCGGAGTGAGCGGCCGGAACTTGTGGCTAACGGCTGTTGATGTTGCCTGGGAGTTGGTGAAGTTTTACCGGTCGTGTAGGTGTCGGCATTAGCTTGGTCGAACGGTGATCGGAAGTAGGTCGATTCGAAAAAATTTGCAGGCGTGAGGGGGCGTTCGGCAGAAGGTTGAAGACGATGCAGGGGGGAAGAAAAAAAGCATGCAGAAGTGCACGTGGAATAAAAAAGAGAAATGAAAAAACAAAAAAGGGCCAAAAACAAAAGAGGACAAAAGATGGAAAGAAGGCTGGGTTTTGCTCACAATGGGCTTCGGCTCTTTTTTTTTAGCGGGCCGTAAGAATCGGGCTGAAGAAAATAGTTGGGCCGCCTGGTTTTGTTTCTTTTATAAAAAAAAGGCAATCCACGTGGGCTTTTTTAGGTGGGCTTGAGGCCGGCTCGGTTTTTCACCCAACCAGGACCAATAGGGTCCGGATCAGTCTAGTACGGCCGGGTCCTTGACCCGGTCCGAATTATTTTTCATAAAAAATTTAAATTTAAATTAAAAAATTTAGAAAATATAAAAAATTTAAAATACTAAAAAAATCACAAAAAATTTCGAAATTTCAGAGAATTCATGGGAAATTCAGAATCTTGAAAATTTATAAAAATTTTCGAAAAAAAAATTTAAAAATATATTTTTTAAAACAATCGAAAATATTAAAATATTAGAAATTTCAAAAAAAGAAATTTTTTTCAAAAATCCCAAAAATTCCAAGTTTATTTTAGAGTTCCCTAAAAATCTCTAAAATAATTCTTGGACCAATTTTCTCTTAAAAGGTGTTGGAAAATTATCGGCTTAATATTATGCTTAAAATTGAACAAGCCCTTACGGCTTTATTTTAGGGTTTTAATTATCCTCGGATATAATTGCCCTTGATAGCATGCTTATGATGTAATGGTTATGGTTTCCTCCTTAGTTTAATTAGGATTTCTATTTATTTATCTTTTAATGCTATGTGTTTATTTTTCCCTTACAATTTATTTAATGTTTTCTTTAATCGCTGATTATTATTTTGATAATTGCGCACCCGCATGGTCATCTCACATGTTAGTGGTTAAGTCTAAAATCAATCCAAACTACCTGATAAAAGTCTTTTTGAAATGAACAAGATTAAGTACCGAAATGGCATTAATTGATTAATTAGTGTAATCAAGTCACCGACCCTAAATTCTCTAGTTGCGTAGAAAGTGAGGCACACTCCCATGTCTCGCTTGGTTTCTAACTGATCCCAATAAGCTAGTGACAACTCCTCATTTGAAAATTTTCATAAACATCCAATATCACGCGGGATTCAGGCTTAGAAGAGCCTATGTTTAATAAGGGTCCTGGACCCACCTTTTGGACAATACCCCTAAATCTATTTATTGATTTCTTTCCCCTTCGAGATGGAAAAAATAGGTCGTGACAGGTAAGTAAGTATAACTTAATTGATTAAGTGATAAAAAAATACAATGAAAACTAAAATCTTGCTAGTTATATTATCAAAACCTTTTGGCAATGCTATTATTCTATGTTTAGCACAAAACGATAAAACTTATTCAATAAGTTATCAAATAACTTTTTCACTTTCTTTTCAATACTTTTCAACGCTTAATATTCATTATTTAAAATTCCTTTGATCCTCTACCAATACTTATTTATCTTTCTCATCAACACCTTAAATCCATCACCTTGCATGTGAAATTACCAACCTTTTTTGTGTGATTACTAACTTTCATCTGTTTAAGTTATGTACTAGCTAGTTTTGGTTTACTAACCGGCATTGATAACATATGGAATAAGTTGGACAAGTTCGTCCCTTGCCTATGGAATAAGTAAGTAACATATATAATCTTACTAACCCTTTTTTCGATGAGGTTGAGCCTTGCTGGCCTTGGGCCAGCTTGTCTCTCACTTGTGGCCGGTCGCTTGAGCAACAAGAAAAAAGAAAAGAAAAGAAATTAAAAATTAGGTTTTTTTGATAATTTTCCTCAAAAATCAAATCAGATTTTCCAAATCAAATGGCAAAAATATTTCCCTATTCATCTTCAAATTTTAGCTAAATATCAAAAAATATTGTCATTTTTATGAAAATAACTTTCTAATTTTTTTTTTCCAAAAATGTCATTTTTTTTTCTGCAAAATAAACGGAGCCTAATAGTCGAATATTGATCTACGAAGCAAGCAAGTGTTTGTTGGCAAGAGATCTAGTCATTCCTCTTTTCTTCAGAAAATATCCTCATCCAATTTAAGTTTTTTTATGAAGCCACATGTACGAAGGAAAATCAAGAATTAACAAAATAAAAAATAAGGTGGAAAAAAAAACGCAGCCACTATTTAGACTCATTTATTACTAAAATTACCCCCTTTGTAAATAATTGACCAAATTACATTCAAATTAAAAATTAAACTTACTAACTATTCTGCCTTTTGTCTCCTCACGGTATGATTTCACTCTCTCCTTCATTAAGTCGATGATTTTGCTTCGACTTAAATGTTCCTTTTTCTTTGCTCGACCAAGTTGAATACAGAGGTGGATAAGACAAAATGTCACTTGCTATTGATGCCACCTCTGATGAAACCATCGCTGGCCACCCACGACCACCACTTGATTCAACCACCGGCATCCCGTCCTCACTCATGCGCCTCTTTTTCTCTGTGTCTACTCTCTCTCTCTCTCTCTCTCTCTCTCTCTCGCTAAGTCTCTCTCGGTCCCATGCTTAGCAATGGCCATAACCTCAAATTGGTATTGATCCGAGCCCGCAAAAGCTCCTAATTCGATTTGGGGATTTGAATGAGTTCTTGAGTCAAGGTTGCAGTGACACGGGCTTCAAGCCGGAGGAAAGGAGGAGTGGTGGCCAAGGGCCGAGGCGGCTATGTGACAATGGAGATAGAGATTAGCATTTCAGATCTGAAGGAAGAAAGGGATGTCGTGCTGCGACTATAGGGGCGAGTGATCAATGAGTGATGCGTGCATGGTGTGTGAAAGCCAGGGATGGTGGTGGCGTACGATGTTAGGCTCGGCATGGGTAGGGTCGGAGGCAAGTACGTTTGAAACTTCAAGGGATTAAGAGAGTCTGATAATTGTTCGAGAAGACAGTAAAATCAATGTAATTTTCTCTTATGCACCTCTTTGCTCATTTGATTGAGCAACAAGCACGTTGTATCAAAAGTATCAACTTAATAAAAGAGGGACTTGACCAAGGGAAAATAAAACGAAAAGCTTAAAAAGTAAAAATTTCATTTAGAGGGTGTTTTAGCCATCTATATACTAATCAGTGGTCTTAGCAATAAATAGGGTGGAAATAATGGCTGCCAAAAAAAAAAAGTCACATAGGTTTAACTGAAAACAGATACGAATAATTAATTGTTGGTTTTCACAAATCCATTTACGTACTGCTCTATCGTATTCTGCTTCACTTTATATCATATACCACGTCTAAATAAATAATTCTAGTTCTACTTGCATGTGTCGGTTTGTGTAACTATGTCGATGGAAGAACCCTAGTTAGAAGGAATTCCAGTCAGTAAATAGGAGAATGCATTTGCCCGCAAAAAAAGAAAAAGAAAAAGTAAATCCATCACCATTGTCTTCAACTCATTTTTACACATGATAAATACCGATGAACTATATTCAACTATTTACTTTTTACCGTGAGACTTAGTGTGAGCTCCACGGATCTTGACATTTTTTGGTTAATTAGGCTAGACTTTAGGGAGACAAAATCAAAATGGACCCACCTCCACTAAAACACTTAAGCCAATGATTTAGAAGCTATAGTATTTTAAATGTTATACACCATACTTTATCTTCAATGTAAGACTTATTCAATACAATTCACACGTGCATCTCAATATTTTCGCAAATTTTCCCTGATTTCACATTTCTTTCCACGTCAAGATATTTGTTAAAAGAGAAAAATGAAGTTCTTGAATTCCCAAAAAACTGAAGAACTACATGTGCGGCCCTATGAATTACCAAAGGAAGAAAAAAGAAATTAGAGAGAATTGTGTCCTCAGGCATTATTACTTCATCATGTTCAAGAACTTGAAGGGTCTATTTATACGGGAGTAGAGAGCCGGCAAGGAAGTGGGAGATGAGAGAGAGAGCTCTCTTGGGCTGATAGCTCGGCACTTGATGCCCCGCTCCTCGCACCGTCGCGAACGTCAAGTCTCCCTTGTACACTTGCACGTATCCTCCGACCTATACACGTCAAAAAGACAATGCGGATTACTTTCGGTTCAGCAAATCGAGCCGATTGATCCCTCTGGGATGATGGGGATCCAAGAAAAGAGTAATTAAAAGGGGTCGATCGATGTCATGAGAACAAATAAGCCGCCTCACCTCGCCTCCGAGGAACCAAGGACGCCATGGACTCTTTGTAGGGAGGCTCATCTTGCTGAGAGACCTCTGGGTCGAAGTCACCGGCACTCTTCCATCCGTATCACCGCTGCATTTCAGTCATTCGTAAGTCAAACTCCCACTTGTATCGCCCACGAACAAATACATTTATTTTAATATACACACACATGCACCTGTACACCCAAACACGGAGCCCATTGGACATGAATTCTTGGAGGAGAGGGAGGATCGAGGAAGGCCCCCATTTCCAGCCCTTGATAACACGGCTGCACCCTTCCCAGCCGTAATCGAGCTTCGTCACGTTAGCATGAAGTGCCTCTTGCACACTTTCTCTGTTCAGGTACGCGGGCAGGTACTTTTCGCTACACGGGTCGAAGTCCATGATCTGCCAAAACCAAACGCAAAACGAAAATCTATAACAATTGCAAATTTGAGTTTGAGTTTTTGCACATTAACGTTCAAAAGTGCAAAAGTTTGTATGGAAATAAAAAAATAAAAGCAAAGGACTTTGAGCTCACGTTGGTCTTCTTGGGATGAGCAGTCAGGTTGGAGAAGCACAGAGGAGCGTAGATGTCGTAAATGTTAATATAGGAAACCTCCCCATCCGCATCCGACGTGGCTGAATTGCATTGGCTTCCTCTATCGGTGGCCTTCAGTGAAAAGTTGCAATACTTTTGAATCGCATACCATGTTTCTTGTGATATTAATGCATGCGTAGCGAAGTACTCGTATATCCCTCTCCAGTCTGTCTCATCGTTGATTGCTGCATTTCCAATCTACATGTGTCCATGCATGGACTCAGTTAAAACCAATCTTTTTTTCTTTTCATTTTTCTAATTAATCTACCGATGTCCAATGATTTAGTAGATATTATGGATCATGAGGATGTGGGCTTCTCTAGGTCTAATGGCCCCATTTGACCATAGAATTACCCTTCATAATGGAGGATCCAAGATCGATTTTTAGATGCACTAGATTCGATAATAAAGATTACGCAATTCGTGAAGACAACTTACTATAATCCCTTTGAGGTTGATAAGGGTCTGGTTTGACTTCTTGTTGTTGGATAGGATGTTGTGAGCGAGCTGAGGTACAAAATGACCCGCGTAGCTCTCGCCTGAAATGTAAAAATCCCTGTCCTTGTACTCGGGAAACCGTTCCAGCCAATTTAGTAAGAATACATAATTGTCCGCAGCTGTTTTGCTGTCTCCGTTTGTTTCATAGTCCAACGTTGTGTTAGAATAAGAAAAACCGACACCAGCTGGTGACTCAAGGAACAACACGTTCGCAGCTGCCCTCGTAAAACAAATAATTGATCCTCCCTATCAGCGGAAAGAAAGGGCGAAATACTTTCAAAAGCACTAAACTGTATATTTTAAATACTTTACCTATATTCCATGCAAATTTATTTCTGTAGAGAGTCTTCCCATCACTATGGATTCGGAATGGTCCGAGTTCCTGCATTGCTCCATAGAGAGATGAGCAACCGGGACCTGAAAAACCAGCATATATGGCTAAGTTTTACTCGCTCAAATGCACCAGAAAAATAATATAAGAATGATTGACAACATAATGGCGTTGATAGATAACCAAAAGAGTGATATAGATTGCTCATCTGTGCTTGTATATGTTCTGTAGAAAATTAAGGGGAGGACGGTGCTATATTCATTGGACAAATTCAATTCTGTGATGTTATATATCACTGAAAATCCATGCATATGTTGGAATTGACTAGTTGAATAAGGTTTATTAGAAAATGGCGAATCACGATGATAACTTATATCAATATACTTTGACTATAAGCGGCACCTAAAATATGAGCTACGTATAGCAACGCTTGAGCGCAAAGCACCTGCTTCATTAAGTTATCAATATGACAGCTCGAAGTGTTTCAGAATCATTATAAACCAACAACGACAATTAAAAAAATGCTTAGTTGTCGTGACAAAGTCATATCTATTATTTTATGGTAGTTTTAAATACTTATATCGATCAATTAAGTTTAAGTTCAGCCTAGTATGACACCGTAACTACCATGTAATTATAAATCTTGACTGTAAAAACCATGATAAATTCCTAACTGAAGAGAATAATATACTTGCGTTGGAGATAAAGCGAAATTAGGAAAACTAAAGCACTCACCTCCGTTAAGCCATAGAAGAAGCGGCATGGAGTCCTTATTTCGCCCTGCTTCGACAAAATAATAATAAAATGCTCGACCGGCCGATTTATCGACAGTGACATAACCACCATAGTGATCGAATTCAACCGACGGTTGTCCAGGTAACTTTTTGATCCTATCTTTCTCCTTCAGTCCTTCTTGGTGATAGATCCTAGAATGGAGATTTTCATGGTTGTCACTCACCTGAAGAAGGCTCATGTCTATCCCAGACTCCCTATACTTCGCTCTGTATAGAGAATCAAGAAAGTCTCGTTGCTTCTTTCCATGTATATGAACAAGCGACGACAAGATACATAAAGACAAAAGAAGGAGAGATGAACGAGCTTTAGGGTTTCTCCCCATTCTCTATGCTCTCAGCTTCTTCCTCTCTGAGCCACAAGAGAGAGAGAGAGTTCAATGGAATTTTCTGTACATACAGTCGGAAGAAAGAGAAGATGGCAATTGGTGATTGAAGGGGAAAGTATCCACGACTTGAGTAAGCTTTGATTAGATCTAGGTAATGATATCCCTGCTATTAAGATTTTTCTTTTTTCATTTTCGGAATAATATAGCCTGTGTTTGATCATATGGAAAAAAACATGCCGCTTATTTCAGAAATACTTTCATCTGATTGAATTGAATCGACTATAATATATGATTTCTCACTACAATATAATTTCATTCCAATAATGCTCATTATTCCATGTTTAGCATGAAAACAATAATACTAATTAATTAATTTCATATGTAATCAAATAATCTTTTTATTTTCATTTTCACAACTTTTCAGAGCTTAACTCTTTGATCCTCTATCGATGTTCATTCATCTTTCTCACCAACACTTTAAATGTATCATGTAATATATAAAATTACCAACCTTTCTTGTAATATATGTCAAAGCTAATTGCTAACCAATTTTGATTTACTAATTCTCATTTGAGTTGCTTAGTAATGATTATGGGAATAGCTCCTTGCAACAAGTAGATATGGTGAACCTCGCCAACCAAAAAGAAAATAAAAAATTCAAAAAATTGCAAACATTATTTTAGCATTGACTGTGCCACATAGGATGATTTAGCATTTACGTCGACGATTTCCTACTAAAATTGGCCAAAAATATTTTAATTGGCAAATTATCAAAATATTTATAACTAAATTGGCCAAATTGAAAGGTTCGGAATTAAATTGACACAAATGCAATTAATTTAATAAATTTAGGATGGTTTTAGTAATTTCCCCCTTTACTCAAACACACGTGGGGATTTGATATAGTCCACAATATATTAAAGAAAAATATCATTTGAGTACTTCTAGAAAAGGAGAAGGCAAAATATAAAAAAGTTTCCCTAAGAACATAAACCGTGGATTTTTTGCCAGCATCTTCATATCTATGACATAGATAGGAAAAATCATCCAAAAAATCATAAATTTATTACACTTTTACCAATTCAGTTATTAACCTTTTAATTGTTTTAATTAAGTCCTAAACATTTACAAGTTTTGCCAGCTAAATATATCAGTAAATTTTGGCCGAAAATTGCTAATGTGAGTGTTAGTCGTCCTATATGATGCGACTAACACTAATGTGGACAATTTTTAATAATGATTTTTTTATTTATTTTTCCACTCTTCCTCTAGTTGGTCGTTGGGTTGGAGTCACCAGGCTTGGCAATGGCCAGCGACCGACTAGAGGTGAGGGCTAGAGAGGTTGACCTTGCCATCTAAGGGTAAGCATGGTTCTAGGGTAAAACCTAAAACTTAATAATTGTACCAGTGGGAACTTGTAAGTTCCAGATTCCAAAGTATGCATGATAAGTTCTAGGTTTCAAATTTTGGAAAACATATTTCAACGAATAAATTCTAGGTTCTAGGTTGGTAGAACTTGGAACCTAAAACCTAGAACCTCGAATATGTTTTTGTGATTTTCTTAGAACCCATGTTCGAGCAATTGTTTCATTCAAGATAATGATTTTATATAATATAGTGTCGCGACCTATTTTTTCCGTCCCGAGGGGGAAAGAAATCTCCACAAATATATAGAAATAGGTTTATGGGTATTATCTAGAAGATGGGTCGAGGACCCTTAATTAGATATGGGCTTTCCCAAGCCCATACACTATGTGACACTGGGTGTTCATGAAAATCTTCTAATGAGAGTCGCCACTAGCCTATTGTGGTTGGTTAAAAACCAAGTAAGGTAGGGGAGTATGCGTCACTTTCTACGCAATCAAAGAATCTAGGGTCGGAGACTTGATTACACTAATTAATCAATTAGTACTATTTCGGTACTTGTTCATTTCAAAAAGACTTGCCAGGCAGTTTGGATTGATTTTAGAATTATTTACTAACATGTGAGGTGATTATACGGGTGCATAACCATCAAAATAACAATATGCAACATGAAGGAAGCAATAAATAAATTGCAAGAGAAAGTAAACACCTAGCATTAATAGAAAAATAAATAGAAATCATCATTAAACTAAGTGGAAACCATAATCATCGTTTCATAAATGTGCAATCAAGGGCAATTGTATCAAAGGATAATTAAAACCCTAAAATGAAGCCGTGAAGGCTTGTTCAATTTTTAGCACAATCTTAGGCCAATGATTTTCCCACACCTTTTAAGAGAAAATTGTCCAAGAATTATTTTAAATCTTTTAGGGAATTCTAAAACAAACTTGGAATTTTTGGGATTTTTGAAAATTTTCTCTCTTTTTTTTTTTTTGGAATTTCTAATATTTTAATATTTTTGAATTTTTCTTATAAAAATATTTTTTTTCGAAAATTTTATAAATTTTCAAGTTTTTGAATTTTCCATGAATTTTCTGAAATTTCGAATTTTTAATGATTTTTTAATATTTCTAATATTTTCTGAATTTTTATTTCTTTATTTTTTATACTTTTTTTTAATATATGAAAAAAAATTCGGACCGGTCAAGAGACCTGGTCCTACTTAGCCGACCCGGACCCTATTGGTCCTTGTTAGTTAAAAATGGGCCAACCCCCAAAGCCCACTCGAAAAAAAAACAAAAAATTAAAAGCCCACAAAAATCCTTTTATAGAAATAGCCCATTCCCAATTTTTTACTCTCGGCCCAGCCATCTCAGCCCGCGGCGAACCTAGCCCGGCGTGCACAAGCCCAAGATGAGGCCCATATTCTTGCCTTATTATTCTTTTCGGCCTTTTTGTTTTTCTTCTTTTCCTTTTCTTTTTCTTCTGGTCTTCTTCTTCCTCTTGGTCGCAGCACGCCCGACGCTCCTCCTTGCGGCTCTTCTTCCCGAACTGACGCTGAGTGCCACCGTGAGTCCTCGATGACCCTTGGGAGGTCATCATACCACCACCTGGTGTCAATCGTTTCGTCTGACCAACGCCAAGCACTGCCAGCCGCTGGTCGACCAGCATTACAAAAGTCACCGAATGGACTTTGGCGACCTACAGACGCCTAAACCGATGCAAGCAACACAGGAGAGATGGGCTTAGCCTCGGTTTTTCGATGGTAACAATATAACTCCTAGCAATGCGGGGAAAAAAAAACAAAAGCTGAGCTCCAATCAAGAGTTGAGCTCGGTTTTTTAGTGGAGCATTTCATTGAACACCTAAAGAACACTACCGAAGGGGGGTTGCGGACTCAAACACGATATGTCGAAGCACATGGTAACGTCGATGGGGGATTGATGGCTGCTCTGCCTCTGCTGCTGACTTGTTGCTACTGCTTTTCTGCTCACTTCCTCTGTTGCTTTTCCACGCGTGGAAGAAGAAGGGGAAGAAGGAGGAGACGGGTGGGCCAAGCCGAAACAAAAGGGAGAAGGGCCGGCCCAGGCGCCAAAAGAGAAGGGAAAAGAGGAAGGGGCCGACCCGATTGCCCCTCTTTTTCTCTTTTTTTTTTTAATTTCGATTTTTTTAATTTTAATTAATTTAAAAGGGAACTAATCCCTAATTTTTAATGCTATTAAGTCTTAAATAAAACGGTAAAATTTAGGTGTCAACATATAGGAGCAAACGTCACATTGAAAATCATAAAATTTCCTTAATATATTCGACATGTGCATATAGATACTCATTCTTAGGCAATTGATAATAAAATCCCTATTTATTTTTATTGTTGCGTTTATTTTTATTTTTCTTAACTAAAGATGAAAAAAGAAGAAGAACCCATTGGAACTTGGAACTGACCCTAGAACTTGTAACAAGGTAGGTTTCAAGCTTCAAGTTTTGATGAATAGGTTTCAGACGAAACCTGTAAAGAGCCTTGGAACCACTCATCCCTATTGCCGTACACAGGCGAGATTGACCTTGTCGTCCTTAGGTAAGGTCAACCTTACCGGGTCATTGATGGCTAGTGGCCGATGGGGGTGAGCTTCGCCAAAGGCTAGCAATGTTGACCTCATCGGTTTTCACCTTTGGCTGGTTGCTAGGAGGAAGAAGGGAAGGGAAAAAAAAATGAGAAAGAAAAAAAAGGAAGAAAAAATGATAAAATAAATAAGGAAATAATCGAAAAAAATATTATTAAAAAATGTATACATTAGGGCTGGTCATGTCACTTAGGAGGTTGATATCTACATTAGCGATTTTTGGCCAAAATTAACCAAATGCACTCAATTAGCATAATTAAAAGGTTTAAGATTAAATTAACAAAGTAGAATAAATTTAAGACTTTTTAAGACTATTATTCCAACCTCAATGCAAAAAAATTCAATTGTTCGCTTAATTTGAGAAACGACACTCCTAATCCAGATTCATTTCTTTGGAAAAGTCATCTCCAATCACCACTGACCTTTTGTGTGACGGAAACTATTGATATCCCTCTTAGTTTTTCAGATTGGGATCAAGATTAGCATATTTGCTCCAATAAGTTTACTACAAAATAACCTTAATTAAGTTTTACATAGACAAGGGAGCTCTAACGTGCGCTTTGAAACCCTTGGGTACGGCGAAAAAGAGGTTTAACGCCACACCCGTCCAACTATCTTGGAAAGACAGGAGGGGAAAGATGAATTAGCAACTATCCAAATCGATTTGTTTCTTGGAAGGACAGAATCAAATTCCTAAATGGTAATCGACGAAACGAGGCAATGGAACAGAAGTACAAGCAATTCGATCATCTTCATAACTCCGGGCTAGGTGCTATTACTGTTCAGATGGGAGTGAAGAGCCAGAAAGGAAGTGAGAGACGAGAGAGAGGGCTCTCCTGGGCTGGTAACTCGGCACTTGATGCCCCGCCCCTCGCACCGTCACGAACGTCAAATCTCCCTCGTACACTTGCACGTATCCCCCCACCTGCGCATCCCATATACAAAAAGACATTAACCCGGGAGGATCAATATCGATTTATCTATCATTCAGGGGAAACGTTAGCCACCTACCTCACCCCCGACGTACCAAGGACGCCATGGACGTTTTGTCGGAAGACCCATATTATGGAGAGATTTCTTGGTCGAAGTCACCGGCACAACCCCATCCGTATCCCCACTGCATTTCCGAATCATTTGATCAGCGCATCGATCGAGAAGCTACGTACCATGTACATAAATTGATGCATTAGCTTCACTATTGTTCACCCAAATCCACAAACTACATTTGATTTCGATAGGTGTCACCATGCTTGATTCGATTTCACCTGAAAACCCAGACGCGAAGTCCATGGAAGAGGAGTTCGTGGAGGAGAGGAAGGATGGTCTGAGGGCTGTCTCCCCATTTCTGGATCACGTCGCTGCATGGTTCCCAGTCAAACTTCAGTTTGGTCACGTTCGCATGAAGCGCCTCCTGCACTTCTACTCTGTTCATGTACGCACGCACGTAGTCCTCGCTGCATGGGTCGAACTTCATTATCTGCATAACAAAAACAAAAGGAAAGGCAAGAACCATGTAATAAATAATTTGATCATTGGTGAAAATTGAATAGCACGTTGTTCATATATACAGCCTTTCAAAGCATCGAGACTTTGAACTGCAACTCACGGACGCCTTCTTGGGGATCGAAGTGAGGTTGGAAGAAGAGCACAAGGGAGCGTAGATGTTGTACATGTCGAGGTTCGATACATCGTCATCTGCATCATCAGCTGCGGAAATGCATTGGCTCGATTGAGCGGTGGCATTGGCAGAGAAGTCGCAGTACTTTTGAATCTCGTTCCATGTTTCATCTGATATCAACGCATGCGTTACTAAGTAGTTGTACATTCCTCTCAGATCTGCCTCATCGTCGATCACGGCATTTCCAATCTGCATAACCGATCAATTAAGTCCACATGCTTCTTATCAACCCTCTTTTTTTTTTTTTTTATAAAAAATTTTATTGTCTATATTCTTTTGAGTATGTGTACACCAATTGTGAGTTTTGTGATACCACTACCTACAACTATAAAAACTTAAGTTGATAGGTGGAAGGAGACCATATGAATATAAAGAGCACCGCATAAATATAAAGAGTATTTAAAACCCATTGTTAAGTAATGTGAGACAATACTTCAACACCCCTTCTCACAAGTAAGTTGAATTACAAGCAGCACATGAAAGTTTTCCATGGCATGTGGAATTTGACTAATGGGGCCAAATGCACATTCACAAAAGGGATAACACTGACTTTAATACTATATTAGAAAGTATACCTCAAAAGTTTAAATTTTTAGAACAGTTGGCAATGATTCCACAAAACTTTATTTGGTATTATGGTAGGAGATCCTAAGTTCAAATTTTTTCTCAAGCCTTTATTTGCCTCCCCGGTTGCATATTTCCATACCTTATTCTTCATCTAACAACTCAAACTCTCATAACAATTAGCAATAATCTTGCAGAATCTCTTACCATGTGACTTTTGTAATATCATTATCAACCGTTCTAAAAACTTGAGCTAATAGATGAATAGAGATTACATGAATATAAAAAGCAAGATATAGATATAAGAGGAACTTAGGACCCTATGTGAAACAATGTTAAACAATACTTCAATACTAATAATTGAGATCATGTGGATTCTTGAGACAATGGATCGAGTGGCCTGAGAGGACACATCAGTGTCCATTCCATCAATCACCTCTCTCTATGTTAGCAGAATGAAGAGATGACATTCAATCGATGCGGCTTTCAACTTATCTTATCTTTGTAGCAAGACTCTAATTATACTTACGATTTAGCATCTACCTATTAAAACAATAATAACAAATTTGCAGCATCGATTGGTGCCACAGTGTTTCTTTGTGAAGTTGACATCAACATGCCCCTACTCATATGGCATGGTTGTTGGTTAGTGGACCACCGTTGGCAAATGGATCAATTAATGAGCAACATTGGCAAGCAACTCCAATCATGGAGACCACAACCAAAGCACATCTTTTTTGTTTCACTCAGGTCTCTGAACTCAAATTTTTTTCAAGTTCCTTTTTGTTTCCCCGGTTGCATATTTCCATGTCTAAGCCTTCAAACAATTTAAACTTTTATAACAATTGGTAGTAGTCTCACAATATCTCGTATCATGTTAATTTTGCAAGATAATTATCAAGTATTCTAAAAATTTAAACTTATAGGTAAAAGGATTCCATATGAATATGAAGAGCACCACATAAATATAAAGAGAACTTAGGACCCATTGTCAAAATGATGTTGAACAATACTCCAACACTAATAATTGAGATCATGAGGAGTGGCCAGAGAGGACAATCAGGGTCCATCCCATTTATCAACTATCTCTATATTAGGTGAATGGAGAGACTACGATCAATTAATGCCGCTTTCATCTTTATCTTAGCTTTGTAGCAGGACCCTAGTAATACGTATGATGTAGCACCTACCTATTTAAGCAATAATAACAAATTCGCAGAATTGATCGGTACCGCAATTTTTCTTTGTGAAGTTGACATCAGCATGTCCTTACTCATATCGCATGGTTGTTGATTAATGGACCCCCGTTGGCAAATAGATCAATTAATGAGCGTCATTTGCAAGCAACTCCAATCATGGAGACCACAACCAAAGCACATCTTTTTTGTTTCACTCATTCTAACAGCTAAGAAGATGTGACATACCATTATTGATCATTTGATAGGCCTCACTTATAATCCGTTACATCATTTAATAAAAGAATTTCGTAAACCAATTTCAATGTATATCTAACACTCTTGAAAGATATTTTCGTCTGCGCTAAAGCTTTCCGATTATGTAACCAGCCTTCCATGTTCAAATGATAAGACATGCATGAGTCAAAAGCTAGTGGACAATGATCATTTCCATTTCTTTAAGCGAATGGATGATGGATATTTGCATTTCCTTTCTCCTGTCAATCGCACAATCCTTCACATATCGTTATATACCACAATGTCAAGCTTTCCAAGCAAAGTAGTTTTCGCATAAACTGATGTGGTGATTTATAGAAAATTGAGAAAAATTCACATCTTGAATTTGAGAATTATGAGCTCCGATTAACAGCGCGATGTGTGATATAATCGTGTAACATTGGACAATTTTCTTAGAGGGGGAGAGAGATCTTACAATAATGCCTTTGAGGTTAATAAGGGTCTGGTTTGCCTCCTTGTTGTGGTAGAGGATGTCATGAGCAAGCTGAGGTACATAATGACCCGCATAGCTCTCGCCGGATAGATAAAGATCCCTATTCTTGTATTCGGGAAATCTCTCAAGCCAATTTAGAATAAACACGTAGTTATCTTCTGCTGTTTTCCGATCTCCATTGGTGCCATAATCGGATGTAGTGTTCGAATATGAGAAACCGACACCGGCCGGAGATTCTAGAAATAAAACGTTAGCAGCTGCCACATGATAATGATAGTAATAGTGAGTCAAATATTTCACAAATTACTTGAATCAGACAATACATGGTCATCGTGCTATACCAATATTCCAAGCGAATTTGTTTCGATAAAGAGTTTTTCCATCACTATGGACTCGAAATGGCCCGAGTTCTTGCATTGCTCCGTAGGCAAGGGATGAGCAACCGGGACCTGAGATGAGAGCATGAAATTCCTGATCTTAGTATGGTAAACATAGTGTAAACATCCCAAGAAGATGGCACATGATAAGTCACAACTCATATCCCTGTAAAGATATGTTAACTATGAAAAAGGCATTATTCCGAGATAGATATGAAAGATTAAAAAATAGACTTAAGATCTTTAGCTTCGTTGGCCATTATTGGATACGTTGACCTTGTGGAGAGGGAGAGATCTTCATGGAAATGCTTAAATAATGGACGATATTTACTTTACTGATAGGGAAGCGAACTTGACATTATATCTTGAACCTGGCAATGACAATGGAGATCGAGCAGATGTGGGAGTCAAGAACACGTCATACCTCCATTAAGCCATAGAAGAAGAGGAAGAGAATCTTTATCACGCAGTGCTTCGACAAAGTAGTAGAAAAACGCTCGACCCGCCAATTTATCAACGGTGACATAACCACCATAGTGGTCAAACTCAACTGGCGATTGTCCGGGCAATCTCAGGATCCTGTCTTTCCCCTTCAGTCCCTCTTGAGGGTACAGCCTAGAATTGAGTTCTTCCCTTAATCCATGCCGATCGATCACATGAACATGGCTCTTGTCAACCCCAATATTCTGGAACTTGGCTTTGTGGAGAGAACCTAGAATTTCTCCTTGCTTCTTTCCATGGACTTGAACAATAGACATCGAGAGAAGTAGGGAAACAAGTAGAAGACAAGAGTTGTGTTCTTGAGGGTCCCTCCCCATTCTCTCCACTTTCCTATCTCTTTGAGCCGCTTGAGAGGGAGGGAGAGAAAGAGAGACTACAAAGAGGTTTTTAATGGTGGTTTATTGAGAAAAGATTCAAGTAGCTGTATCTTTGTACACAAGTCTATTAATCGAAAGTCTCAACGACTAGAGGGGGCTTGACTAAACTTACGCAATAATTCATGCGATAGAATATAATTTATATTATCCAATCATGTTGTAGCATTTGATTGCATTGGAGTTTATGCCTGTTCATTCGGAAACACATGCCGCTTTTTCAGCTCTTTAAAATTGAATAGCGATGCAAGACATACGTATTATACGTAGTGGCATACGACTAGATACGGAGGACGTGGCTCATTTTGGATCATGGATCTATAGCCCATACCCATTGTCTAATATTGGTCTATAAAGTAAGTGATCGTATTTGCAAGTGATCTAGTCTTTCCTCTTTTCTTCAAGAAGTATCCCCATTCTTCACAGATCTGTTTCTTACGAAGCAACGTATGCAAAGGAACATCGATAACTAGCAAAGATTAGATAGGTGGTCAAAACAACATAATAGAGTTGAATAGATTTCACTTTAAATAATTATCCAAAAAATCCTAAACCTATTATATCACAATCAATACAATTCTAAACTTTCCAATTTAACAAATTAGTCTTTAACATTTTGATGACTTTTCAATGTATTCCTTTCGGCCAATTTTGGCCAAAAATTACTAAAGTAGACGCTAGACATCCTACATAGCGCACTTGGCAATGGTACTGACTTGGACAATTTTTGTAATATTTTTTTTTCAATTCTACAAGTCCTTTTCTTTTATTTCCTTTTTCTTTTCCTTATTTCCCTCTGCTAGTCGATGGGGGCCTCAACTATAGCCAATGGAGTTGGTCAACCACAAACAAGGGTCGGCAAGGGCGTTGCAACCCTCATCTCTTGCTGATTACCTCCTCTGGCCATCACCGAGGCCCTAGCAACCAACAAGGGATAATAGGAATATAGTAAAATAAAATAAGGAAAGGAAAATTTATTGGAAATTATGAAAATCATCCACGTCAATGATTTTTTGCCAAAATCGATCTAAATGACTACTTTGGAAAGTCATCAAAAGATTTAAAAATAAATTAGCTAAATTGAAAATTTTAGAACTAAATTGGCAATTATACAATAGGTTTACAATTTTTAAGACAATTTTCTTGATTTCATTTGAAACAAATGCAAACTTTCACAAATTCATTTACTCGCTACTTGCTTCATCGGAATTGAACCGACAAAGAAATACATTTTGAATATATGTGGATCAATTAGTGAATCAATAGAAAATATGAAGGGTCCTTTGTTCATTTTGTATAGGAAAGTAAGTGACAAGAAACTAAAATATACGAAAACTAGAGGCAATCACAACTAGCCATTTAAATTGCGGAAGAGTAAAAATAAAAGGAAAAAAATACCATCAAAAACCTTAAACTATGCCACTTGGGATAATTTTACCATAAACTTTTTTTGTACCACCAAAAATTCCAAACTGTTACTTAAGACAAATTTACCCTGAATTTTTTCATATGCCACAAAAAATCACAAACTACATCACTTGGGATACACCATAAACTCTTTGGTTAAAAGGCATTTTTGTCTTTTCTTTCTTTCTTTTTCCTCCTCTCTTCCCTTTGCCATGGTCGACAAAGGGAAGCCAGCAAGGGCCACCCTAACTAGTAGTGGAGTCAGGCAAGGGCAACCCTTGTTGGGGAGTGTTGTCCCCACCAAATCTAGTGAGGGGTGACCCTCACCTAAGTCAAGTTAGGTGAGGATCGCCTTCGCTAGATCTAGCAAGGGCAACCCTCCATAGCAAAGGCCACCCTCACTCGACTCCGCCGCCGACAAGGGTGGCTCTCACTGACTTCCATCTACCATGGCCAAAAGAGGGAACATAGGAGAAAAGCAAAAAAAATGAAAATGCCCTTCAGCTAAAGAGTTTGGGGTAAATGTGTCTTAAGTGACATAATTTGAGATTTTTTGTAGCACAAGAAAAAATTCAGGGTAAATTTGTCCCAAGTGGTATAATTTGAGGTTTTTGGTAGTACAAAAAAAATTTTATGGCAAAATTGTCTCAAATGACATAATTTGGGGTTTTTGATGACAAAAAAAAAATTCAAGGTAAAAATTGTTCCAAATGGCATAATTTGAGATTTTTTTTGTTGTATTTTCCCAAAATAAAAATAAGGCTTAACACCTCAAAAAAACCCCAAATTGGTACATGTGACATATTTACCTCAAATTAATTTTTTAATAATAAAATAAACCCTAAATTTGTACACATGCGACAAATTTATCTCAAATTACCACAAAAAATCTTAAACCGGTACACTTGTGACAAATTTACCATAAACTATTTTTTTATCACAAAAAATCCCAAACTGGTGCATTTATGACAAATATACCCTTCGTTAAATTGGATTATTAACATAAAAAACCTACAAAACTGGTACAATTGTGACAAACGAAAAATAAAATCCCAAACGGGTACACTAATCAACTGTCATATGTCATCTAATTCGGTAATTTGATATTAAAATTTTATGGAGGACAATAGAGGGTAAATTTGTCAAAGCTATACTAATTTTGGGTTTTTATGGTCAAAAAATTAGTTTATAATAAATTTGTCGTAGGTATACTAGTTTGAGGTTTTTTAGAATATTAACTCTAAAAATAAATTTGCAAAGAAAGTGGAATTCTATTGTTGATTGGTTGGAGAGTTTTTACAAAGCGTACAATGTGACAATTTAAAGCCTATAATCAACAATTACAAAGTAGAAGTTAAAGAGATAACTTCTTGATCTTATATTATAAATAAATAATTTCCTAATCCCATCTATGGTTATAAGAAGTTACAACAGTACTTATCCACAAAAAAATTACAAATTTGAAACTATCACTATTGCGGCCTACCTTTTCCAGCCCAAAGAGAAAAGATATAAGTTTAGGGATATGTTTAGGGGTATTGCCTAAAGAATGAGTCTAAAACTCTCTGTTAAACACAGGCTCTCTCAAGCCTATATCCCGCATGACATTTGGGTGATCATAAAAAATTTTCTAATAATGAGTTATCACTAATCTATTGGAGTTGATTATAAACCAAGTGGAGCATGAGAGTATATCTCACTTCCTATGTAACCAGAAAGTCTAGGGTTAATGACTTGATTACACTAATTGATCAATTAGTGCTCATTCAATACCTAATTTTGTTCATTTTAGAAAAATATGTTTATGAGGCGGTTTAGATTAATTTTAGGCTTATCTACTAACATGTGAGGTGATCATGCGGGGTACAATCACTAAGATAACGATTGGTAACTGGGAATTCATTGAATAAATTACAGGGGAAAAAACAAACATCTAACAACAACCCTAACTAGGCTTAGGGGAAATCACAATCATCACATCAAAAGTGCGCAATTAAAGGGTATTTATCACTAAGAATAATTGAAACCCTAAGATAGAGCCATAAGAGTTCGTTTAATTCTAGACACAATCTTAAACCAATGATTTTCCCATGTCTTTTAAGAGAAAATTACTTGAAAATTGTTTTTATGCATTTCAAGGAAATCTAAGGTTTTTGGATTTTTTTTTTTTGGATTTTTAAAAATTTTCTGAATTTTCAATATCTTTTCAGAGTTTTCTGAATTTTTAATTTTTTTAGAATTTTCTAAAATTTTTAATTTTTTAATGATTTTAATTAATTTATTTATTTTTAAAAAGGATTCGGACTGGGTCAGGAGACCTGACCTACTAAACCGACCCGGACCCTATTGGCCCCGGTTGGACTAGTGACCGGGCCTGCGTAAGGCCCATACTAATCTCCAATTAAATTGGCCCATAATAAAAAAAATGTTTGCGAATCAGCCCATTTCAACCTTTCACAAAAGCTCAGCCCAGCCCGTATCAAAACCCTCGGCCCGGACCCATTCGGCAATTTCTCAACCGAGCCCCTCTCTGTTTCTTTTTCGCTTCATTTTCTTTTCTATTATTGTCTTTTTCTGTTTTGTCCTTTTCCTCCTGCTTCATCTTCTTCCTCGACTCATCTCCTTCCCGAAGGCCCCTCCACTGCCGGGATCACACAGATATTCAATCAAGACTCAATATTCTAAAACGCATGAATGAAGATATACTCATCTCAGCAGCAGGTAATCACTGCATACTCGACGCTCACTCTTCACCGTCTCTTATCTCTGGACCTCCACGATTAACCACCGGAATAACACCATCGGTGACCGCTGTCGGAACACATAAAGATGCGAAAAAGAAACAAAAGGAAGCGGTTGGATATGGTCGTAGTAAGAATGAAATATGACTGATATCGACTAAAGGCTAGAAAATCAATCAGCAATAATCAACTACATCGACACATTCTCAGATTTGAACAAGATCGCAGATCATTTTCTGCTTGTGCCTCTGAGGCATTTAATCAAACAGGTTATGTACAATTCATCCGCGACACCTATATGCAGATCTAGGACAAACAGCTCATTCTCGGCCATTACAAACAATGGAAGTATATTTCAGATTATCGAAGCAGCATCAATACACGTTCAAATCGTAAACATCAACTAGAGTTCAATTTCGGTTTGAGCAAGTAGAGGACATTACCTACGTGAACGAAGAAGTTGCAGCAACCAAAATCGATGAAGATAGCGTTCGGCTGCGATGGACATCGACTGATGGAATGCTCAACTTCTCCAGAAGCTTTTCGTTTAGAGAACCTTTTCTCATCGTCTGTTTTTCTCGTTCTTTTCTGACATACTCTTTTCTTCAGCAAGAACACTGCACCTCCAGTCCGCTTCCTCTCTTCTTTTTCGAGGACGGACCTCTCCTCCTTTTTGTAGAGGAATTTGCTGCTTCCATTATATCATTGGCGGCCCACAGCTTCATGTATAGATTTTCATGCTCATCTGCCCCAGTGGGGGCAGGGCTCTACCTAAGACCTGGTGAAACCTGAAAGTGACCATTGCGGACGGGAGAAGGAGAAGATGTTTGAAAATCTCCGAAGCCGCGATGGTCTCCTCCAATGGCCGAACGCTCGATCCCTCTCCATTTCATTCCGTTGCTATCTGGCTTGCTGTCTCTCCGCGCAAAGAAAACCGAACCCCCTCCCGAAGAAGAAGACCTCCCAGAAAACCCTAACTCTCTCCTCAGAAAACCAGCAAAAACCCCCCCTCTGCTCTCTCACTTTCCGGTTTGCTCTCTCTCTCTCTCTCTCTCTCTCTCTCTCTCTCCGTTTTTCCAAGAAGAGGAAACCCCGATCCTTATGCATCTCAGCCTCTCTCCGCGCCACAGCGCAGCACGGACCACTCCTTCTGCTGGCGTCGAATGACGTCGTGTGAGTGTGCCGTGCGTGTGTACACGCAGTGCCAAAGGAGCCCAGCCCATCTTCTTTTCTCTCTTGAGCTGAAGTGGGTTTTTAAGAAATAAAGAAATGGGCTAAGGGATTAAAAGAATGGGCTGGACTACACCAGCCCACTCGACTTTGATTTTTTTTTTTTTAATTTTTTGGCTTTTATCTTAAGATATATTTTATATATTTCTGCAATAAATGGGTATAGAAAAGGTGCCGATAAAATTTCCGGTGTCAATAATCATAACTTGGCAATTACACCCCTAGAAAATGGATACTTGTTGTCAATAGCTTCCTTGACGAGTTCTTGATACTCTTCAAGTTGTCAACCATTCTTTTCATCCTATTGTTCACCAAATTTTGCTACTATCAACTAAGTCTGTCACTTGTCCATTATGACCAAAATTTGATCACTTTTGGGTAGAAAAATTTACCCCTTTTAAAGGAATTGAAAGATTCATCGATTATTCGATTCTTTAAATAAAATAATCAAGATTCATCGTCCCCTGTTATCGGCAAATTTTATTTTTCCTTATTGAATTTCCTCTTCATCTTATGAGGATTTATATTTAGTGCAACATTCTCTTCATTTGTTATTAGTGAGATATTGGGAAACATCTACCCCTTGCGTTGGCCTTTTTTTCTATTGTTCAGTTAACGACTGAAGATTTAGAGTGCAAAGCAACTTCTGTCAATGAATTGTTATTGACAATAACATTATTAGATTCTTGTTGATTTTTGGTCTCGCCATTGTTGTCTACTCAAACAATCAAATGCATCCTACCAAGCATGCCAAAAAAAAACACAAAGTTTCGCTTGAATTGAAGCGATGATAAAATACTTTCTAAAGTTATGCACTAGCTGGTTTTGGTTTACTAATTCTCATTTGAGTTGCCTACTCATCATTATTAAGCTTTTTTGTTTTTAACTTATCAACTTTTCTATTGAGTTGTCACGTTTATTTAACGTTAAGCCCAAATGTAAAGAATCTAATGATCCAAATTAGGTCTTGACAATACACTAAGACCGATAGATGGAATGCCTAACGAGCTTATCGACATAGAGAGTTGTAACAATTTAGTTCGCCCACAAAGCCCATCGATGGAGAACCTATGAGTTCCGCAATCATGAGTTTTCAATTGACGGATTTTAATTGAAGTCAATGACACATGGCATCAATCAATTGACTCAAAGCAGGCATAGAAGTCGAAGGCTGAGTCAATTGACCAAGAGATGAGCGTGATTAAAGAAACATGAGTAATTACAAATCATCTCTAGAGGAGCACACTAGCCAAGATAGAGATTCTTGTGGGGTAAGAAAAAACAATTTAACCTAGGACATTGTTCATTGTGCTACCAGCCCAAGAGGTTGGCATTATTAAACTGCAAATCATGATAACTCATAAGTCTTATCCCTATGAATATATCTCGACAATGAAAAATGCTTTCTTCCATTTCTTTGGTCATTATTAGTTATGTTGACTTTGCACGGAGGGAAAGATTTTCATAGGAACTGTCGAATATTGGACAACATATACTTGTGCTGGAAGCGAAGCGAACTTGAAGTTATTTCATAAACCTGGCAATGACATTAGAGACCGCGCAAATGCGAGAGTTAAGAGCGCATGATACCTCCATTAAGCCATAGAAAAAAAAAAGGAAGAGAATCTTTATTACGCAGCTCTCTTCCCTTGGTGGACCCTGTCCCTTCCTCTTAACTTGATCATGCTTCTTGCCAAGAGTTAGTAGGAGGTCGGTCTTTGAAAATCTTCAAGGAGTGATATGACGCGATGGGGACGAGAGGCAACCGTGATTCAGAGACGTTTCGAGAAGTCCTGGCAATCTGGCGCGGCGGTTCAGCGACCACTGGGGACAGGTCCTTGCGACCGCGGACCAACGAAAGTGGCAGTGAATTCAAGTGATATCACGGTGGTTCGCTAGTGAAGTGCTTGGGCGGCGCCAGGCGATTTTAGCTGGGAGAGCCCATCAGGTCTGCCAATGGTCTCCTCGGATCTATAATGGGTGTATCGAATTATATGAGACGGAATCCACCTCAGGTATTGTAGCGAAGGTGTGAATAAATAGGGTGGAGATCTTCTTCTTTTTTGTCGGTCCTACTATACGTCCTACCATATTCTTACTTTAACACTCAAACTTTTGTCTTGCCTTTGTGCAGGATGTGCAAGTCAAAATCAATTCTTGAACTACAATGTCCCCACCCTAACTCTCCCTAGTAAGGTAGAGATTCGAACTCTCACCTCCCCCTTTTCATGTGAGAAAAGTGACAATTGGGGCAAACCCTAATGGTTAAACAAATAGGGTGGAGATTGTGGGAATCTATTGGTACTCTCTTCTCTCAATCTCTTTTGTGCTAGGAATTTTGCTCTATTCGATCGAGAGCTTCCCTTATTCAAATAAAAGAACTCCAGGTGCCTTCATTTGTGGAAATTAATTCCATCATCCAAAAGAAAGTCTGCAATCCCTCTTATTGGAAAATTGTCCAAAAAATTTTAAATTTATTGTATTTTCTCCAATTCAATTATAAACTTTTCAATTTTGTCAATTGAACATTAAACATTTTCATTTTTTATCAATCGAGTTCATCCGATCAATTTTATCAAGGGTTTGTTGGAGTGGACGTTATCTTACCTATGTGATATAATCAGTGCCAACATGAAAAAAATTTAATAACTTTTTATTTTTTTATGTTTTTTATTTGTGTTCTATTTTTCCCCCTATCTTATTCCTTTTGCCGGTGGTCAGCCACCAGCCACAAGCAATGGATGAACACTGGCCATGGGCAGGCAAGCTAGCCTCGCCTACCACAAGCAAAGCCAACCCACCTATATCAGGGCGGGCTGACCCGACATTGCCTTCACCCAAATAAAAAAAGTAAAAATTCAAAAAATTAAAAATTATTAAAAATTATCAACGTCAACATTGACAGTTATACGTGGCAATGCCAACATCACATCAACAAATTCCATCAAAAATTATTCGGATGAACTCGATTTGACAAAAAGGTAAAAAGATTTAAAACTAATTAGACAAAAGTGCAATAAATTTAGGAATTTTTGGATAATTTTCCTGAGAATACAACACCTAGAAAATGCTCTTGGTTCACGAATTTCCTCGGATTTCTCTTTCCATGAATTCCTCTCAGTGCCTATTTAGTATCTTCTTTCAATATGCGGTGATTTGGCATATAACAATCTAAATCGCTCATCGGTGATAGCATCACAAAGAAACCATGTGATCTCCATTTGAGCAGAGCATGCGCACGACACCTGACTGCGGCATGTGCAAGGCATGTGGCTATTCATGATTGGTGCCTGAGGGTCCATGGTGGCACGGCAAATGTGATGTCACTTTATCCATTATCTTCGAATCTTCCTATAATTTTGGAATTCCTTTTGACATTCGAGACTCCCACGTTCTTGGAAAAGCATGTTTTTTAGCTCGTCGAGCTATTTTCAAGCCTCCATAATGCTGGACAATTCATTGAGGGCCCATCCTCCCGTTCGGGTTCAGTTTCGAGTTCCAAGGATGTTGGAAACTCAGACCGCGACCTCACCTCTAATGTTTGGGCTCCAAGAATGTTGCAGTTATCTCATGTTAACCTCATTTCCCCTCTCTGATCATGAATTCTCCACCGAGTCACTTATCGAATTCACCTCCGACGCTCTGCATCATTTATTAGTCCCAAAATGCAAAGTAATGCGATGCGGATCGTAAATAAAATGTAAATGTGAATCATGCAAAGGATATTTTGATTTAGGGGTCAACATCAATCCCTAATTTTCTTATGCAATAATTAAAGGTTAAATAGCTAAAATTTTGGTGTCAGCGATAGAGTCGAATAGACTTCAATTGGGATAATTGTCAAAAAAAAAAAAACCCTAAACCTATTATACGATGGTGAAGTCAATGCTAAACTTTTCAATTTAGTAAATTTGGTCATAAATTTTTTTAATGATTTTCAATATAGTCTTTTCTGCCAATTTTGACCAAGATTGGTTGATGCAAATGCTAAGCATCCTACGGGGCACAAATTAGTGAAAGTTAAAACTAGATTGTTCATATTAGGGATGTGCAAAAGAACTGAAACCCGTTGGACCGCCCGGAACCAATTGCTCCTAAAGGGACCGGTCTGGTTCTCGGTTCCATGGGCAGATCCGCCCACCCACTCGGACTGGACCAGTATTATAATAATTTTTATTAATTTTTATTAAAAAAATTTGGTTGAAAAAAATTAAAAATTTTGAAGCCCCATGTTTATAATTCTTATTGTTCTATTTGGAGCCCTAATTTCCTATTTGCCAAATAGCCCTTGCAATTCTTATTGTTGAAGTCTCGAAAAGCACAACAAAGGTCAAGAAACAAGCGACTTACATAGCGTCTCTCAGTTTCATCTTCTCCATCCAACTCTTCAAGACTTCGACAAACTCGTGCATAGCTAATTAGCTGATCTAAAAGAATCAAAAGTGAAGTTATAACACTCTGTTGCTTAGCCCAACACGGATGCCGCATCAATTTGTTCTTTTGTTGCAAGTTTCTTCGACATCAAAATTAGTTTGGTAACGCAAGAGACTTCATCATTTTAGTTCTAATCTCATATCATTCTTTTACCACCTCATGGTCAAGAATTTAATAAGAGGTGACTATAAAAGCATGGACTTCAAAAGTACTGAATGTTATGTGCTTATGAATGTAAGTGCAACCGAATTTGGTTCATCAATGCATATTGAGTAGGTGCGATCACTTGTGAGACTGATTTCATGGATCCACTCGAGAACCGGACCAAATCAGCGGTCCAGTTCTTAGGTGGATCCATAGAACCAACGGGTGGTTCTCGAATCCAATTTTTCGGAACCAGTCCTTCTTGAGTAATTCCCGATTCTAGGTTGGGAATAGCCCACCCAGACCATGTACATCCCTAATTCGTATTTGTTTCAAGTCAAATTGGGAAAGTTATCCAAAAAAATCATAAACATATTGTATTGTGACAAATTTAATCATAACCTTTTTAATTTGGATAGTTCTAAACCTCTGTGATAAATTTTCAAAGTACTCATTCTTGCCAATTTTGATTAGAAATTACCAATATAGATTATTTTTGCACAAAATTTTCAAAATTTGCCCAATTTTTTCTATTATTTCCTTCTTCTTTTTTCCTATTTTCCTCCAGCAACCATCACTGATTCACTATGGTCCTGGCCACTAGCCAAGGGAAATATTTAAAAAAAAGGACAAAGGGAAGAAAAAATAATAGGGTAAAAAGGAAAAATCAAAAACTTTATTAAATTTTGCAAAAATTGTTAATATCAGCGATTTCTGACCAAAATTTCCTAAATGAACTACAACGATTTTCCATGGATATGAACAAACGATAGCAAGATACATAAGGAGAGAAGAAGAAGAAAATAGCATCCTTTGGGGTTTCTCTCAATTCTCTCTACTCATGGCTTCTTACTCTTTGAGAGAGAGAGAGAGAGAGAGAGTCTCCACAACCTATGTAAGCTTGATTAGATTTAGGTAATTATATCCATGCAACTAAGGTTTGTTTCATTTTTTGAATCGTGCCATGTAACTCCAATATAGACAGGGTTTGCTTATATGCAAACACATGCCACTTATTATAGAAATACTTTCATTTTATTTGATTAAATTGAATATAATACATGATTTGTTATTATATATGGATATTGATGATGTGCTCTTTAATTAGGGAAAAATTATCAAAAAAATCCTAAATCTATTGCAATTTTTCAAATTTAGTCCTAAACCTTCTTCTTCTTCTTTTTGTCAATTCAGTTCTTAACATTTTACAAATATGCTAACTCAATCCATTAGGCCAATTTTGACCAGTTGATACTAACGTGGACAATTTTTAAATTAACTTTATTTCTTTTCTTTTCTTTTCTTTTTCTTTGTCTCTTTCTCTTCTTCCTTCTTTTTCGTTTTTCCCCCACAATAATTGACAAGGGTCATAGCCCTCAGGCCTCACCCAAATTTGGGCAAGGGCTTGGCAGCTCTCGCCAGCCAATATGGGGAAAGGAGTAAGAAAAGGAAAAATAAAAAGAAATCATTCAAAAAAATTGAAAAAAATTATTAAAATACGTCCACATCAACGTTGGTCAACCAAAATTAATTGAATGAACTGAATTGGTAAAATAGAAATGTTTAATATTGAATTGGAAAAATTGCAATGAGTTAAAGACTTTTTTGGTTAATTTCCCCTATAATTAGAATGAGGTAAATATTTTATCATGTGCACAAGGGAAGTGGCATGATATTATTCTATAACTTACTTTTGTTACAATATTTTCATTTAATAAATTTCATATCTAATAACTTTTTTTAGTTTAATTTTCATTACTTTTCAGCTCTTAATGCTCATTATTTAAAACTTCTTTTATCTTGTAGCAATGTGCATTTATCTACCTCACTAACGCCTCACATATACTACCTAATATATGAAATTACCTACCTTTTTTGTGTGACTAGCGAAACTTTTATCCAAGTTATGTACTAGCTATTTTTTATTTACTTACTATTATTTTAAGTTGCTTATCCATGATTATTATGCTTTTTGTTTTTAACTCAATAACTTTTCTATCGAGTTGTCAGTTTTATTCAATCCCAAGCCCAATTTGAGCTCAAATTTAGAGAAACAAATGGCCCAAACCAGGTCACGACAATACAACCAATCCATAAGACCAATTATGAAATGCCTAAAAAGTTCATCGATAATGAGAGTGATAAAAATATAATTTACCCACACACATTGCGTCGATCGAAGTAAATAAAAGGGCAGTCTTACCTTGGATGAGATCGCAATTCAAACACGGAGGATAGAGCATACAGAAGGCAAAAGTAGGCTTAGAAGCCACCAGCTGAGCACAGTAGAGGAGCATCAGTAGACGCCGACCGGCTGAGCACGATAGAGATGCACCGGAAGAAGAAAACGATTGTGGTTGTAGGGATCGCGGATGAAGCTCTTCACCAGTGAGGCAACGCCGGTTGCCAAAGAGAGCTCTGGAGGTGGGGAGGGAGAACGCCAGGCGGAGAACACCGCGAGAGCGAGAGGGAGGCAGCTCGGCATGAAGAGAGCCGATTGCCTCAGTGCTTGAGTGCGTTCTCTTCAAACCCACTCCCTTTTTTCAGACTTGATGGACTTTGTCCCTTTCTCTAATCTGATCGTGCTTCTTGCGATGAAGGAGTGGAAGGTTGTCTTTGAAAACTCACGGCTCCGACTCAGATTTGCTCTTCCTTGTTCTCCTCCGCTTGGGGTGATCGTGGCTGTCAGCGTGAAGAGTAACCTTTCATTCTCAGACGTCATGCCCAGAGGAAGTCATCTGAGATACTTTACATGTAAGTCATCGAACTCGATGTCCGAACGTGACGAAATCTTCCAGTTGTGATACGAGGCGATGGGGCCGAGATCCAACAGTTGCTCAGAGACCTTTCGCAAAGTCCTGGCACACTGGCACGGTGGTGATGACCAAGAGTCTAATGAGATGGAATGGCACTTGTGATGTCACTCCATCCATTATGTTCAAATCTTCCCACAATCTTGAAATTGTAGCTTGAATCACCATTCAATAGCCAATACAATCCTAAACTTTTCAATTTGATTTAATTAATTCTAAAAAATATGATGATTTTCTAGTATAATCCTTTCGGTCAATTTTGGCCGAGAATCACCTAGCAATAGACTGGATATAAAGGGAAAAAAATAAAAATGATAAAGGAAAAAAATTAATTCAAAAAATTTAACAATAATTTGTGATGATCAACCATGTCAGCGATTACAAAGAGAACCAAATTGAAACATTCAAGACTATTCTTGATATTTTTTTCGTTCATTAAGTCAGTCGTTCATAAAACCATAAAAGAGCACATTCCAGATAAAATTTAAGTCCTAAAGAGCAAGCAACTTCAACTCTTCGCCTAATTTCCATGCTTTCACATTCCTCTCTGCATCACTTTTCTCAGCTAAAAGAGAAACAATAAAGTTCTTGAATTCCTATTTACATGCGCGCCCATCTTCAAGCACTTGAAGGGGTCTTTTGCGACGGGAGTATAGAGCCAGCAAGGAAGTGGGAGATGAGAGAGAGAGCTCTCTTGGGCTGATAGCTCGGCACTTGATGCCCCGCTCCTCGCACCGTCGCGAACGTCAAGTCTCCCTTGTACACTTGCACGTACCCTCCGACCTATACACGTCAAAAAGACGGTGTGGATTACTTTCGGTTCAGCAAATCGAGCCGATCGATCCCTCTCTCTAGGAGGAGGGACTCAAGACTATGTAACTGAAAGGGGTCGATGTCGTCAAAAACAAATAAGCCGCCTCACCTCGCCTCCGATGAACCAAGGACGCCATGGACTCTTTGTCGGGAGGCTCATCTTGCTAATAGACCTCTGGGTCGATGTCACCGACACTACTGAATCCGTATCCCCGCTGCATTTTCAATCATCCGTTAGTCATATCCCACTTCATTCACAAACACACAGGATTGCCGAAAAGCTGTCTATGACGCTGCGGGGGAAAAACAAAATCCTCTGTTTTGTTATTTACCTGAACACCCAAACTCGTAGTCCGTTGGACATGAATTCTTGGAGGAGAGGGATGATGGTGGAAGGGCTATCTGCCCACTTCTGGATAACATCGCTGCACGCTTCCCAGTCGTGATCGATTTTCGTCACGTTAGCATGAAGTGCTTCTTGCACATCTTCTCTGTTTAGGTACGCATGCACGTAGATGCTGCCACACGGGTCGAAGTCCATGATCTGTGAAAACAAAACGCAACCCGAATAAACTACGACCATTGCAAATTTGAGTTAAGTTTTTTGCATGTCATCGGTCAAAAGTGCAAAAAGTTTGAGCGGAGAAAAGGAAAAGAGCAAATGAATTTGAGCTCACGTTGGCCTTCTTGGGACGAGCAGTCAGGTTGGAAGAGAGGCACAGAGGGGCGTAGATGTTGTAAATGTCAATAGAAGAAACATCATTATCCGCTTCGGTCAGAGCCGAATTGCATTGGCTTACTTCATCGGTGACATTTGGTGAAAAGTTGCAATACTTTTGAATTGCACGCTCTGTTTCGTCGGATATCAATGCATGTGAAGTGAGGTACTCATACGTCCCAATCTGGTCCGTCTCGTCGTTGATTACTGCGTTTCCAATCTGCATGCGCCCATATATAACCTCAATTAAAACCAATCCTTTTTTTTTTCTTATCTATTTAAATATGTCCAATGATTTAATAGACATCATGAGTCATGAGGAATGGCTTTAACGCACTAGATCGGTGCTAATCAATAATGGTTACATAATAACAATAGAATTACCTACTAATGTTACATTCATCGAACCAAAATTTGAACCCCTCAAAAGGAAGACCAAAAGTATCGTATCTAATTATGTTTATGACGTGATTAATTACATTACAAGTCCTGCTACAGCAATGAGAATGCAGCATCCCCATAATTTTAACTTATCAAGATATGCAGCACTTGTGCCAAAAATTCCAATGTGATGTTGACCACGATAAGCACGTGCTTAGTTGTTAGTTTTTTTTTTTTTATAACCCAGGGAACCCCGCAGTACTTAGTTGTTAGTTGAATCCCATTATAGCAAATGAAACAATTGAGTAGCACCCAGTAACTCCAATCATGAAAACAACACCCTAAAACACCCGTTCAACTTAGATAAAAAGATTTTTCTACATGTCGAAGAGGTTCGATATGGAATGTAACTTTATAGCAAAGGACGTGCATGATGACTTGTAGCTTTTAATCATTCATTAGAACGCAAAAGCCCCACACAAAAACACATGTAAGCTCAAAGCTTGTGAATGTTCAGACTTTAGGTGTTTCCAATGATGTCAAAAAGTGATGTAGATTAAAACTACACAGTTCATTAGAACAACTTACTATAATCCCTTTGAGGTTGATATGGGTCTTTCTCGCCTTCTTGTTGCCAGATAGGATGTTGTGAGCAAGCTGCGGCACGTAATGACCCGCATAGCTCTCGCCTGAAATGTAAAAATCCCTGTTCTTGTACTCGGGAAACCGCTCCAGCCAATTTAGCAGGAATACATAGTTGTCCGCAGCTGTTTTGCTGTCTCCGTTTGCATTATAGTCCGACGTTGTGTTCGAATAAGAAAAACCAACGCCAGCCGGAGACTCTAGGAACAACATGTTCGCAACTGCCCTCATAAAACAAATGGTTAATCACCCTATCAGCAAAAGGTGAAATACTTTTGGTATTTTTTAAATACTTTACCTGTATTCCATGCAAATTTATTTCTGTAGAGAGTCTTCCCGTCACTATGGACTCGGAATGGTCCGTGTTCCTGCATTGCTCCATAGGCGAGGGATGAGCAACCGGGACCTGAAGAAACAGCACAAATAGCTAAGTTTTACTCACTCAAAAGCACTAGAAATTAGTCTAAAGATGATTTATAATATAATGACGTAGATAGATTACCATAAAAATGATACAGATGGCTCATCTATGCTCGGATACGTTGGAATTGACAAAATGAATAAGGTAGGTTAAATAATGGCAAATCATGATCATGACTTTTTTTTTAGGGGGGCCCAAATGTTCATGGCTTATATTAATGTACTTTGACTATACACTGCACCAAAAAATATGAAACGCATATAACAACGCTTGAGCTCAAAGCACCTGCTTAATTAAACTATCAACGTGACGGCTCAAAGTTATTCAAAATCATTAAAAGGCCAACCAAAAAAAAAAAAGAAACATGCTTGGTTCTAGTGACAAAATTATATGCATTACAGTACCTATACCGATTGATCAAATTCAATTTCTGTCTAATATGACCCTGAAACTACCATGCAATTATACATCTTGATTCCAAAAACCGTGATGGTAAACAGAGTAATACGGTTGCATTGGAAAAGAAGTAAGCTTTATCTTGCTTTCTAAATTTGAAAATGACGTTGGAGATCAAGTGAAATTGGAAAAATTAAAGCACAGACCTCCGTTAAGCCATAGAAGAAGAGGCATCGACTCCTTATTCTGCCCCGCTTCGACAAGATAGTAATAAAATGCTCGTCCGGCCGATTCATCGACGGTGACGTAACCACCATAATGATCAAATTCGACTGGCGGTTGTCCAGGCAAGCTTTTGATCCTATCTTTCTCCTTCAATCCTTCTTGACCATAAATCTTGGAATTGAGAATTTCATGGTGATCACTTGCCTGAAAGAGGCTGGTGTCAATCCCAGACTTCTGGGACTTCGCTCTGTATAGAGAAGCAAGAACCTCTCCTTGCTTCTTTCCATGAATATGAACAAGCGATGACAAGATACATAAAGAGAACAGAAGAAGAGATGAGCGTGCTTTAGGGTGTCTCTCCATTCTTTCTGCTCTCAGCTTCTTCCTCTTCAAGCCGAGAGAGAGAGAGAGAGAGAGAGAGAGACCAATGGTGATTTTAATATTTTGGAATTGGATTCGAATTAGCTATACATATAGTAAATCGGAAGAAAGAGAAGATAGCAATTGGTGATTGAACGGAAAAGTCTCGACAATCTGAATAGCTTTATCAGGTATGCAATTTGGCTTAATGTGGTCCACAGGAAATAATTGATAAAAAATCAATTTTCCTTAAAAAAAAAAAGGCTTATATCATCTTAAAAAATAATGAACGATAAATATTTTCATCTTTGAATACATATTTAGACATAAATTATTTTCAATAATTAGGACATATTTCAATGGTTAATTATTTTATATCATACAAGCCATTGCTTTTAGGAAAATATTTTTCAATCATTTATTTTTCACGAAATAAATGAAGTCTTAACATCATATCATCTTCAGAATCATGTTGTGCCATGTGACTCCATTACGTACAGTTTTTGCTCATAGGGAAATATATGCTTGCTTATTATAGATATAAGGTAATTTAATTGAAATGAATCAAATATAAAACAATATATGATTTGTCATGGCTCAATATTGATGATATGAATCTACAATTAGTATATATATGGGGTACATATGTTACCAAGTGAACAATGCAATGGCAATATACTATTCTACATCTTCCTTTTATTACTTTTTCTTTTCTTTGATAACCATATTTAGTGTTGAAAGTTAAAATTTTCAGCACTTGATATCATTAAATATATTTGATAACCACTAAATGCACACAACTTGATTAATTGGTTTAAGTTAAAAATTAAGCATTTTGGTAAGTAATATTTTCAGCAGTTGAAAGTTGAAACAGCTTTAAGCTTCCCAAAAAAAATTTAAATGGTCTAAAAGTGCCCTTACTCAAATTTCATTACTGGTATGATCGGTGAAATAGGACAATAACACCTTTAATTAACATTCCTAAAATATAGTTTCTTTTTTTCTTTATCTTTCTTTGTTCAATCAAATAAGTTTACACGTTTTTTTTTTAACGACAATCATCTAAGATTTGAGTATTTAAATAAATCTAATGATCAAGACTCTAATTTGAAAGAATATTAACAAAGTACATATTTTTTACAATGTTTCTCTTGTTCAAGAATCCTTACGAGATTCTTTCGTAAAAGTTGTGAACATTTTATGATTGCAAATTATATTTAAATTATATTCGTTAACAAAAATTACCATAAAAGTTCAAACTCATTGCAAAAATATCCTTCATAAAAATCAGCTTCAACACATTGAAAGTTGATGAGAGGAAGTGAAATCTATATACAACACGAATGGAAAAAAGTACGGTAGTAGAATAAAATGTCATTGTTTTGATTAATAAGAATTATCTGGTATTTCAATACATAGCAACTTTCATTCTTTTCATTTGTGATTTTGATTAATTAGTTATCTGCAGGTTATTTTCATTAACTCAAAAATCTCGGGAGTGTTATACTCATTTGGATGGTGGAGACAATGTAAGCCTTTTTTTTTAACATAACAACTTTTCTATTTAATTATCGCTTTTATTGACACTAGGCCCAAAATTCGGGCCCCAACATGAAGAAGCTAATGGAAAAAAACAGGTCATGACAATCTAATCAATGGAATGTCTAATAAACTCATTGATCATGAAAGATACAACGATATAATTTATCCAAAAGGCTCATCAATGCAATACCTAATGAGCCCATCTATCGTGAGTTGCAATTGGTGGATTTTAAGTGAAGTTAACGATACATAACACCAAACAATTGACTCATAGCATGCATAGAAGTTGAAGACTGAGTCAACTGAGCAAGAGATGACAGTGGTTAAAGAATCTTGAGCAACTACAAATCATCTTTAGAGGAGCACAAAAGTAAAGAGAGTCTTTCTCGTGAGGTAAGAAAAAACAATTTAACCTAAGGGCATTGTTCATTGCGCTACCAGACCAAGAGATGGCAATATTAAACTGCTAATCATGACAACTCATAAGTCTTATCCCTATGAATGTATCTCAACAATGAAAAACGCTTTCTTCCATTTCTTTGGCCATTATTAGATATGTTGACTTAGCGCGGAGGGAGAGGTTCTCATAGGAATGCTAAATGTGAACACTATATAATTCCACTAGAAGTGAAACGAACTTCACATTATTTCTTAAACCTGGCAACAACATTAGAGGTCGCGCAAATGCAAGAGTTTAGAACACAAACCTCCATTTAGCCAAAGAAGGAAAGGAAGAGAATCCTTATTACGCAGCACTCCCGCAAAATAGTTGAAAACGCTTGATTTGCCAATTTGTCAACCGTGACATAACGGCCATAATGATCGAACTCGACCAGCGGTTGTCCAGGCAATCTTCTGAACTTGTCCTTCCCCTTCTGTCCTTCTTGGGAATAAATCCTAGTATTCGGTTCTTTATGCCACGGTGATCAATCATATGAAAACGGCTTTTGTCAACTCCAAAATTCTGGAACTTTGCTTTGTGGAGAGAACCTAGAATTGCTCCTTGCTTCTTTCCATGGATTTAAACAATAGATGTCGTGACAGCAAAATTACTATAAAAGTCCTATTGCACTTATGTCAATTCAGTTATAAACATTTTAATTTGGACAATCTGATCCTAAATATTTTGACAACTTTCTAATTTAATCATTCCGGCAAATTTTTTGCTAGAAATCGCTAACGTTGATATCAGCTATACCACATAGGATGTCTGATGCTAACACAAATAATTTTTCTAAATTTTTTTGAAAATTAAATTTTCTAAACTTTTTTCATTTTTTTATCTTTTATCTTTTTCTTTTCTTTCTTTCCTTTTCTTACCAAGTATGTCAAGGTTTGCCAACCCTCGCCTTTGGCCCATGAGGGTTGCCTCACTAGGCTTAGAAGGGAAAAAAGGGAAAAGGAAAAGTAAAAATATTATAAAAAAATTTAAAAATTAATAAAAATTGTCCATGTAATACTGATCACGCCACGTAAGATAGTTGACATCCACATCAGCGATTTCAAATCAAAATCAGTAGAAAGAACTATATTGACAAATCGTCAAAAGGTTTGAAATGAAATTAACCAAATTGAAGGTTTAAGATTGTATTGCACATATGTTAAGATTTAAGATTTTTTTGGCAATCTCCTCTGTCGTGATAAGTGGAGACAAAAAAGTAGAAGACAGTAATTGTGCCCTTTGGGTTTCCTCTCCATTCTCTCCACTTTTCACCATCTTTGAGCTGCTAGAGAGAGAGAGAGAGAGAGAGAGAGAGAGAGAGAGAGAGAGAGAGAGAGAGAGAGAGAGAGAGAGAGAGAGTGTGTATGTGTGTGTTTAATGGTGGTTTGATTTATAGAATTGGACTCGAATTAACTCTGTATATAAACAATCGGAAGAAAGAGAAAATGACATTTGTTGATTGAAAGATAAAGTCTCCAGCACTTGAGTAAGCTTGATTAAATCCATGCAATTAAGGTTTCTTTCATTTTTGGAATCATGTCGTGCCATGTAACTCCAATATAGATGGTATTTGCTCATTTGAAAACACATGCCGCTTATTATAGAAATACATTCATTTTATTGGATTGAATCAAATATAATACATGATTTGTTACTCCGTATGGATATTGTGGCTAAATATTAATGATGTATCTATTATTAAGGGAAAATTATCAAAAAAATCTTAAATCTATTGCAATTTTTCCAATTTAGTCATGAACATCCCTCTTTTTTGCCAATTCAGTTATAAACCTTTTGTAATATGTCAATTACATCCATCTAGCCAATTTTGACCAACTGGCACTAATGCGAAGAATATTTAATAAATTTTTATTTTTTAAAATTTATTTATTTTCTATTTTTCTCTTTCTCTTTCTCTTTTTTTTTTTTTTTGTAACCCTAGGAACCCCGCACCCCGCCGACAGCTAGGGGAGTAAAGCCAAGGGGCAACACGTGTGACCACCACACACGTGCCACCAGGGTAAGTCACCCTGCAGCGAAGTGGGGTTTCGAACTCCCGACCTTTTGCGAGAGGAGGAGAGCTCGAACCAACAGCGCTACCCAGGTGAGTGGTTCTCTTTCTCTTTCTCTTCTTCCTTCTTTTTCATTTTTTCCTCATAGTGGCCAACAAAGGTCTTGACCCTTGCTCAACCTCACCCAAATTTGGGCAAGGCCAGGGGGCCATGGGCACAACCAACCTTGCCATGACCTTGCCAACCACAAGTGAATGGCGAGGCTAGCCTCATCTAGATTTGTGCAGGGTTGGGCAAGGGCTTGGCAACCCTTATCAACCAATATGGGAAAAGGAGGAAGAAAAAGAAAAATTAATTAAAAAATAAAATAAGATATAATTAAAATGTGTCCACATTAGCATTGGCCGGATGGATTGAGTTGATAAAAAATAAATATTTAAAATTAAATTAGAAAAATTGAATGAGTTAAAGAATTTTCGGTAATCTCCCCTACAATTGGTATGATGTAGATATTTTACCATGTAAACAAGGGAATTGGCATGATATTAATCTGCGACTTACTTTTGTTATAATATTTTCCTTTAATAAATTTCATATTGAATAATTTTATTTTAATTTTCATTACTTTTAAACTCTTATTATTCATTATTTATAACTTCTTTTATCTTTTACCAATGTTCATTTATCTTTCTTACCAACGCCTCAAATACACCACCTAATATATGAAATTATCTAACTTTTTGGTGTGACTAGCTAAACTTTTATCTAAGTTATGTACTAGCCATTTTTGATTTACTAACTCTTATTTAAGTTGCTTACCAATGATTATTATGCTTCTTCTTTTTTTAACTTAGCAACTTTTCTATCTAGTTGGCACTTTTATTCAATGCCAAGCCCAATTTGAGCCCAAATTTAGAGAAACTAACGGCCAAACCAAGTCATAACAATACAATCAATCCGTATGAACATTATGAAATACCAAAAAAGTTAATCGATAATGAGAGTAATAAAAATATAAATTACCCACAAAGCCCATCGATGGAATACTTGATGAGCTTGTCAATCCTGACTTTTCAATTGGCAAAGTTTAAGTGAAGTAGACATACGTAATATGTCGATTGAAGTAAATAAAAATGGAGTCTTACCTTGGATGAGATCGCAATTCAAACATGGAGGATGGAGGATAAAGCAGACAACAGTAGGCTTAGAAGCGGCCAGCTGAGCACGGTAGAGGAGCATCGGTAGACGCCGACCAGCTGAGCATGATAGAGATGCACCGGAAGAAGAAAACGATCGTGGATGTAGGGACCGCGGATGAAGCTCTTCGCGAGTGAAGCAGCGCCGGTTGCCAAAGAGAGCTCCGGAGGCGGGGAGGGAGAATGCCAGGCCGAGAATACCAAGGGCGAGAGAGGGAGGGAGCTCGGCATTAAGAGAGCCGATTGCCTCAATGCTTGAGTGTGTTCTCTTCAACCCAGTGTCTTAGCTGAGCCCCCACTCCCTATTTTCACTTGGTGAACTTTGTCCCTTTCTCTAATCTGATCATGCTTCTTGCCATAAAGGAGTGGAAGATTGGTCTTTGAAAACTCACGGCTCCGACTCACGCTTGGGGTGATCGTGGCTGTCAGCATGAAGAGTAACCTTTTATCCTCAGACGTCATGCCCAGAGGAAGTCATTTGAGATACTTTACACGTAAGAGCTCGATGTCTGAACATGGCGAAAATCTTCAAGTTGAGATACGAGGCAATGGGGGCGAGAACCAACAGTTGCTCGGACAAGTTTTGCAAACTCCCAGCAATCTGGCACGGCAGTGATGACCAAGAGTCTAATGAGACGGAACAGCATTTGTGATGTCACTTCATTCATTATGTTCAAATCTTTCCACAATCTTGGAATTGTAGCTTGAGTTAATGTTGAGTGGTCAATTTAGTCATAAAATTTTCAATTTGGTTATTTAGTTATAAATTATGTGATAACTTCTAGTGTCTCTGACGAGACAAGGATCCAGATATTGCAGTTGCTAAGCTTCCGTTCGGGATCTCTACCAGTCAAGTACTGGGTGTTCCAATCATTACGTTGAGGTTGAGCAAAGTGGATTGACATGCTCTGGTATGTCTTCTAACTGCTAGAGTCCAATACTTGACACATTGTTTTCTTTCCTTTGCTGGGCGACTCCAGCTTATTAGATCTATACTGCATGCTATTCAAATATATTGGGCATCAATTTTCTGGCTACCGTCTTCTATAGTAGACAAGATAGAACAAATATGTCGACAATTCTTTTGGAAAGGTCCAGGACTTGGACCGGGAGGCGCAAAGGTTTCGTGGGATGACGTTTGTCTCCCTAAACAAGAAGGGGGTCTAGGAATTCAGCAAATTCGAAACAGTAATAAAGATGCAATGTTAAAACATATTTGAATCTTATTCACTGATAAAGAATCATTATGGTGTAAGTGGATACACTTCACACACCTCAAAAGGAAAAACTTCTGGATTGCCACATCTCCAACTTTTTGCTCTTGGGCTTGGAGGAAAATCCTCTCGCTGAGGGGGGAATTTTCAGGTTACGTCAAATGGAAGGTAGGAGATGGAAAGTGTAACATCCTAAATTTCGACCCATTTCGAGATAGATGAAATTATTTTATCAATGTACTGTTAGTTATGTTTACTCTAAGTTGGCTCATCATAAATTAACTAACTGTTCGGCAAGACAATTAAGGATCGATACGCGTACGGCTAGTGAATTTAATCAGGGATAAGCCGCTCGACCATAAGGATCAAATAGGACTAATACTACACTGTTGCAGGCCAATTAACGAACGGAAATAAATCGATTCGGCGAAAGTACAAGGTCGAATTGCGGGTGATTCCACACGACTTCAATATTAATTACAAACGACGTTAAACCGATTTCCTTTTGGCCATGTACTCAATGTGAGCAATTAATCCCTCGTGATTACACGACAATCGAGGATCACCCTGATTTGAATATGCACGATCGTGGATTGAAAAACTATCAACCACGGGTCAAACGTGCGAGAACCCCTAAACACCGCCCGAAAGTTAGATCATACTAAAGTCACGATTGATCGATGTTACCCACGAAGTTCAATCCGGTATCGGGTATCGAATTTTTAAGGATGTCAAGACTAAATATCATATGTTGTTTCATTGATTCTCGGATTTATCAATAAGCTCGAAATTATTGGAAAAGGATTCAACAGGCCGGATTTTGGAGCAAAGTATTTGGGAATTTGTGCTTCGGGGGTAAAAAGACCAAAATACCCTTTATAGAAACTTGTTTAATATTTTCTTTTTCTTTTTTCTTTTCTTTCTTTTTCTCTCTCCTCCCAACTTCCTCTCCACGTTTTCTCTCCCCCCCCCCACTTTTCATTTCTCTCTCCTCCCTCACCGATCAACCCCAACCCCAGCCCCAGTTCTCTCTCTCTCTCCTCCCTAGTTCTTTCGGTTCTTTCTTCCAAAAACAGCAGCATGGGCTGCTGTGATTCACCTAAATCAGCCCCCCTCGCCACATGCTGGAGCCGTCACACGCTGCCAGAGAGTCCAAGCCGCATCCCGGCATCGCCCGTTCGTGAGCTGCGTCCATCGCCGTTCTTTCTCACCAAATCGGAACCACCCCGTCGTCGAGACCCATTTTCGTCGCTGCTCATCTCGCCGTTTCGGACGTAGCCATGCGTCGCCCTCGCCGCCGCCGTCACGCCGGTGTAGTCGAAATCACTAAACCATGAGTCGATTTTCTAATCCCATAGTTATGGGTTAATCTTGCTTAGGAGTAGTTTAATTAGTTTAATTATTGATTAGTGCTTTGGATGATGATTGATTAGCATTAAATTATTATTTGATTAAGCTTGCTTAGTGTTAAGCATGGTTAGAAATAAAGTAATCGTGATTAGATTAAAGTAACTGAGGTTAGATTAAAGTAACCATGGTTAGGTTAGTTAACCGTAGTTGGGTTAATTAATTGCAGTTGGGCTAGAATAGTAACCACGGTTAGTATTAATAAATATTATTATTGTTTTTGGAATAAATAATAATAATTTATTATTTTCGGAATTATTAATTAATTAATTAAATTATTTTATAATTTCGAATTATTAATATTATTATTACTATTCATTTCTGAAAATTAATTATTTTAGGGAAAACAATTAATTGTGAGTAATTGTGGGAAATGGTTTTAATTGAGTAATTTTGTGGGGAAATTACTATGGTCTAATTTTCTAATGTCAATAACATTCATGTACTACGTTATCAAATGACATTGATTTGTTAAAGAATGATTTTATTAAATGAAATTATTTGGGTTTGATAATTAATTATGGATTGGAAAATAATTATAAGTATTTTGTGAGAGTAAATTATTTTATGGGAACAATCGACTATAGCATACTTCTTAAATGAGTACTTTTGAGTATAATTATAGCTTATACTTATTTTGGGATAATTGAGTATTGATGGGAATAGTTGATTGTCGTAGTCGTGAGGACACGTGCTTATTTATTATTAAATATTGAGATACGTGGTTGGGGAGCAGTAATTATTGAGGTAAGTGATTGGAAATTTGTGCAAGTATCGTGATGTTGATTGGTTGGAATTGATTGATAGACTGTGACTTGAACTGCTGATTATTACAAGTTTCGTGAGTGATTGGAATGCTGTTGTTATATGTGAATGCTGGACTCTACTGCATTTCATTATACGTGTGTCAACTGCAATAGTATGTCGCATGAGCACGAATTGTGTTGCATTTATAACCAAGTAAAAGCAAAGACAAGAATGAACTGTTTGTTGATGTGTTGCATGGTCAGATTAAAGTTGATAGCCCGGTTAAGCCAAATGACCACCAATCTTTCAGGGTTGTGCCATGACCATTGAGTCGCCTGACAATGGTCGGATGCGGGGCTGCGGTAGTGGGACGGGCCCCATGCTCCTTAGGGAATGCCGTCGGTGGGAGAAAGCCCATGACGTCGTCGTGCCTCAAGGTAGAGGACGATGCCTGGTCTACGACCAATTGACCGCCAACCATAAGGTTGTGCCATGGCCTAGAGGGTCGTAATAATCGGAGCACATGTGGGCATTGAGATATGAGAAAGTTGTGCTATGCTCTGATTATTTGCATGCCTCTTACTGTTGTTATGAGGTTATTGACAGTTTTTGCAGGTTGCGTGTGCTGAGGCCGGGCAAGGTCACATGTGGTTGCATCTGCTTATTGAACTGTCGTTTGATAATGCTGCTTAAGGTGTGGTATGTGTTGTTTGCCGGAACTAGGTTGCATGATTAGACTACCCTCGAAGCGAGCAAAATTTCTAATCGAGGCTTAGGATTTTGACTTACTGAGATTTTATCTCACTGGTTATTGAATAACCATTTTCAGGTTCGTAGGATGGAGGATCAACGCATGTAACGGCTTGTGGCCGTTTTTTAAGGGAGTAGATTAACACTGGCTTGTTGGTTTTATTGGCTTGATAGGATGATGCCCATGGTAAAGGCTTGTACTTGTAAACTTCCTAGGGTTATTCAGTAAATAAATAAAACAGTACTTTTGAATATGTTCTTGTTGGGTTTTCCTGCTATCCCTGCTTTTGTAATTGACTGGAGGATTGTGATTCGCTTTCTCATGCGTTTAATTAAAAGATAAAAATAACAGTCGGCGATGGGTCATGGGGAGTCGCATCTAAAAGATTGCGAGAGAACAAGGGTTGCCGTGGACTTGAGGGTCAGGGCATGACAGAAAGTCTACTTTCTTATGGTTTGACCCATGGCTTGACATGGGCCCCTCAATCAAATCTTTGACGACTCATACATCTATCAATCAGGCCTTACAAGATATGCTAAGGTTGCTGATCTATTTTCCCTTGATGTGCATACGGTACTACAGGAACTCCTTTCTTGGCAAGACACAATCCCCCCCTTACCCAAGGAGAGGATTCTCTTATATGGCCTCATCACCCTTCGGGCAAATTCTCTATAGCATCAACGTGGTCGGCCATTCGTAAGAAAGCCGCTCGAGTCTATTGGGCATCAAGTGTATGGAACAAAGCAATTATTCCTAGACACCAATTCCTCATGTGGTTAATTTCTAGAAATTGGCTTCCCACCCAGGCTTTTCTCGTGTCCTTTGGAAGACTACCTCCGGTATTGTGTGCTTTTTGCAATCTCACGCCTGATTCCATAAACCACCTATTTTTTGCATGCCATGTCTCCACCTCCTCTGCCTCCTTCTGGGCTGCAAAGTTTAATCTTGCTTGGAGGAATTTACCTTGGTCGGATACACTCCGTTGGATTTTCAAAGATTCAATCAAAGATTCTATTTTGACATTTTCAGATTTTCTTTTGGGGCGCTCTGTTACGTTATTTGGAAGTCAAGGAACGACTTGATTTTTCGGGCTACCAACCTTTGTGTGCCCTTTATGAAGCAATCCCTCATCAAGGCAATAAAGGACAAAGCTCTTTCACTTAAATTTGTTGTGGATACCCCGAAGAACAAGAGACTACAGCGCAGCTGGGGGATTGACCCTTGTATTTTCCAATCCAACACGTGAGAGGGCCGGTATCCTCTCCTTGTTTTTCTTGCATGGTTGTACTTTTGTAGCCTTTTTTGGTTGTACTCAATGAACCTGACACCCACTCACTCCAGTGACTTGTAGTCCCGTTGAGTGCATGTGGGACCAAGTTGCACATCTTTTGTAAATCTTGGTTGATATATATATTCTACTTACCTTTACCAAAAAAAAAAATTATGTGACAATTTGGCCAAAAATTGCTTGTTAACAAACTGGGGTAAATAGGGGGAAAAAAGAAAATGAGAGGAAAAAAATCAATTCAAATAATTTAATAATAATTTGCAAAGATCATCCACATCAACGATTATAGAGAGAGCTACATAAAAACATTCGAGACTATTCTTGGTATTGTTTTGTTCATTAAGCCAGTCGTTAATATAACCATAATGGGGCACTAAAATTTAAGTCCTAGAGAGCAAGCAACTTCAACTCTTCGCCTGTTTTCCATGCTTTCACATTCCTCTCCGCATCGATTTCTTCGCTGAAAGAGAAACAATGAAGTTCTTGAATTCCTATTTACATGCGCGCCCATCTTCAAGAACTTGAAGGGTCTATTTATACGGGAGTAGAGAGCCAGCAAGGAAGTGGGAGATGAGAGAGAGAGCTCTCTTGGGCTGATAGCTCGGCACTTGATGCCCCGCTCCTCGCACCGTCGCGAACGTCAAGTCTCCCTTGTACACTTGCACGTACCCTCCGACCTATACACGTCAAAAAGACGGTGCGGATTACTTTCGGTTCAGCAAATCGAGCCGATTGATCCCTCTGGGATGATGGGGATCCAAGAAAAGAGTAATTAAAAGGGGTCGATCGATGTCATGAGAACAAATAAGCCGCCTCACCTCGCCTCCGAGGAACCAAGGACGCCATGGACTCTTTGTAGGGAGGCTCATCTTGCTAAGAGATCTCTGGGTTGATGTCACTGGCACTCTTCCATCCGTGTCACCGCTGCATTTTCAATCATCCGTTAGTCATATTCCAATTCAATCACACGCAGAGGATTGCTGAAAGCTGTCAATGACGCTGCGCGGGAAAATCAAAATCCTCCTTTTGTTTTTTACCTGAACACCCAAACGCGAAGTCCGTTGGACATAAATTCTTGGAGGAGAGGGATGATGGTGAAAGGGCTATCAGCCCACTGCTGGATAACATCGCTGCACGCTTCCCAGTCGTGATCGATCTTTGTCACGTTAGCATGAAGTGCTTGTTGCACCTCTTCTCTGTTCAGGTACGCATGCACGTAGATGTCACCACACGGGTCGAAGTCCATGATCTGTGAAAACAAAACGCAACCCGAATTAACTACGACCATTGCAAATTCGAGTTAAGTTTTTGCATGTCATCGTTCAAAAGTGCAAAAAGTTTGAGTGGAAGAAAAGAAAAAGAGCAAATGAATGAATTTGAGCTCACGTTGATCTTCTTAGGACGAGCAGTCAGGTTGGAAGAGAAGCACAGAGGGGCGTAGATGTTGTAAATGTCAATAGAAGAAACATCATTATCCGCTTCGATCACAGCCGAATTGCATTGGCTTACTTGATCGGTGACATTTGGTGAAAAGTTGCAGTACTTTTGAATTGCATGCCCTGCTTCATCGGATATCAATGCATGTGAAGCAAAATACTCGTACATCCCACTCTGGTCCGTCTCGTCGTTGATTACTGCATTTCCAATCTGCATGTGGCCATATATAACCTCAATTAAAATCAATCCTTTTATTTTTCTTATCAATCTAAAATGATTCAATAGACATTATCAGTCATGAGGAGTGGCTTTAATGCACTAGATCGGTGCTAATCAATAATGGTTACATAATAACAAGAGAATTACCTACTAATGTTACATTCATCGTATCAAAAGTTGAACCGCTCAAAAAGAAAGACCAAAAGCATCATATAGTTACATTACAATACCAGCCACAGCAATGATAATGCAGCATCTCCATTATTTACTTATCAAGAGATGTAGCAATTGTGCCAAATATTCCAATGTAATGTTGACGACGATAAGCACATGCTTAGTTGTTAGTTGAATCCCATTATAGCAAATGAAACAATCGAGTAGCACCCAGTAACTCCAATCATGAAAACAACACCCCAAAACACCTGTTCTACTCATTATGACAGTTAGAAAGATTTTTCTACATGTCGAAGAGTTCCAATATGGAAAGTAACTTTATAGCCAAGGACGTGCATGATGACTTCTAGCTTTTAATCATTCATTAGAACGCAAAAGCCCCACACAAAAACACGCGCAAGCTCAAAGCTTGTGAATGTTGACTTTAGGTGTTTCCAATGATGTCAAAATGTGATGTACATAATGACTATGCAGTTCGTTAAAACATCTTACTATAATCCCTTTGAGGTTGATAAGGGTCTTTTCCGCCTTCTTGTTGCCGGATAGGATGTTGTGAGCAAGCTGAGGCACGTAATGACCCGCGTAGCTCTCACCTGAAATGTAAAAATCCCTGTTCTTGTACTCGGGAAACCGCTCCAGCCAATTTAGCAGGAATACATAGTTGTCCGCAGCTGTTTTGCTGTCTCCGTTTGCATTATAGTCCGACGTTGTGTTCGAATAAGAAAAACCAACGCCAGCCGGAGACTCTAGGAACAACATGTTCGCAACTGCCCTCATAAAACAAATGGTTAATCACCCTATCAGCAAAAGGTGAAATACTTTTGGTATTTTTAAATATTTTACCTGTATTCCATGCAAATTTATTTCTGTAGAGAGTCTTCCCGTCACTATGGACTCGGAATGGTCCGTGTTCCTGCATTGCTCCATAGGCGAGGGATGAGCAACCGGGACCTGAAGAAACAGCACAAATAGCTAAGTTTTACTCACTCAAAAGCACTAGAAATTAGTCTAAAGATGATTTACAATATAATGACGTAGATAGATTACCATAAAAATGATACAGATGGCTCATCTATGCTCGGATACGTTGGAATTGACCAAATGAATAAGGTAGGTTAAATAATGGCAAATCATGATCATGACTTTTTTTTGAGGGGGGCCCAAATGTTCATGGTTTATATTAATGTACTTTGACTATACACTGCACCAAAAAATATGAAACGCATATAGCAACGCTTGAACTCAAAGCACCTGCTTAATTAAACTATCGACGTGACGGCTCAAAGTTATTCAAAATCATTAAAAGGCCAACCAAAAAAAATAAGAAACATGCTTGGTTCTAGTGACAAAATTATATTCATTACAATACCTATACCGATTGATCAAATTCAATTTCTGTCTAAAATGACCCTGAAACTACCATGCAATTATACATCTCGATTCCAAAAACCGTGATGGTAAAGAGAGTAATATGGTTGCATTGGAAAAGAAGTAAGCTTTATCTTGCTTTCTAAATTTGAAAATGACGTTGGAGATCAAGTGAAATTGGAAAAATTAAAGCACACACCTCCGTTAAGCCATAGAAGAAGAGGCATCGACTCCTTATTCCGCCCTGCTTCGGCAAGATAGTAATAAAACGCTCGTCCGGCTGATTCATCGACGGTGACATAACCACCATAATGATCAAATTTGACAGGTGGTTGTCCAGGCAAGCTTTTGATCCTATCTTTCTGTTTCAGTCCTTCTTGACTATAAATCTTGGAATTGAGAATTTCATGGTGATCGCTTGCCTGAAAGAGACTAGTGTCAATCCCAGACTTCTTGGACTTCGCTCTGTATAGAGAATCAAGAACCTCTCCTTGCTTCTTTCCATGAATATGAACAAGCGATGACAAGATACATAAAGAGAAAAGAAGAAGAGATGAGCGTGCTTTAGGGTTTCCCTCCATTCCTTCTCCTCTCAGCTTCTTCCTCTTCGAGCCGAGGGGGAGAGAGAGAGAGAGAAAGAGAGAGATCAATGGTGGTTTTAATATATTGAATTGGATTCGGATTAGCTATATATATTGAAAATCGGAAGAAAGAGAAGATGGCAATTGGTGATTGAACGGAAAACTCTCAACAACCTGAGTAGCTTAATTTGATATGCAATTAGGCTTAATTTGATTCACAGGAAATAATTGATTTAAATACACTTTCCTTAAAAGCAATGGCTTATATTGTCTATAAAAATGAATGAACGATAATATTTTCATCTTTGAAAAAAATATTTAGATATAAATTATTTTCAACAATTAAGACATATTTCAATGATTAATTATTTTATATCATACAAGAGATTAATTTTAGGAAAATATTTTTCAAATAATTCATTTATTGCTTAACAAACGGAGACTTAAGATTATATCATCTTCAGAATCATGTTGTGCCAATATGACTCCATTACATACAGTTTTTGCTCATATGGAAACATACGTTGCTTATTATAGATATAAGGTAATTTAATTGAATTGAATCAAATATGATATAATATATGATTTGTCGTGGCTTAATATAGATGATATGTATCTACAATTAGTATATGTATGAGGTACACACGTTACCAAGTGAACAATGGAATGGCAATGTATTATTCTACATCTTCCTTTTATTACCTTTTCTTTTCTTTAATAACCATATTAAGTGTTGAAAGTTAAAATTTTCAGCACTTGATATCATTAAATCTGTTTGATAACCACTAATAACACACGATTTGATTAATTGGTTTAAGTTGAAAATTAATCATTATGGTAAGTAAGAATGACGTACTTAATTAAGTGACAAACATAATGGAAAAAAGATTTTACTTGTTATAATATCAAAACCTTTCAATAATGCTCATTATACCAAGTTTACTAAGAAAAAAATAAAACTAATTAATTAATTTCATAAGTTATCAAATAAATTTTTATCTTCATTTTTATTATTTTTCAGCACTTAATATTTATTACTTACAAGTTCTTGATCCTCTACCAATGCTTATTTACCTTCCTCATATGAAATTACATATAACCGTTATCTGTGAAAGTTATGAACTAGCTAGTTTTTGTTTACTAATTCTTATTTGAATCGATTATTAGTGATTGGCTTTTTTTAGACTCGCATTATTTCCACCCTTGGAAGTTGAAACAGCTTTAGGCTTCCCTAAAAATTTAAATGGTCTAAAATTGCCTTTAGTCAGACTTCATTACTGATAAGATTAATGAAAGAGGATAAATATACCTTTTTATTAACATTTCCTAAAATGTAGTTTCTTTTTCTTTTTCTTTCCTCGTTCAATCTAAGAAGTTTACGCTCTCTCTCTTTTGACGAGCATCATCTAAGATTCAAGTATTTCAATAAATTTAATGATGAAGACTCTAATTTGAAAGAATATTAACAAAGTACATGTTTTTTACAATGTTTCTCTTGTTCAAGAATCCTTAGGAGATTCTTTGGTAAAAGTTGTGACCATTTTATGATTGCAAATTATATTTTAATTATATTCATTAACAAAAATTACCATAAACGTTCAAACTCATTTCGAAAATAACCTTCATAAAAATCAGCATCAACACATGAATAAGTTGATGAGAGGAAATGAAATCTGTATACAACATGAATGGGGAAAAAATTATAGTAATAGAATAAAATATCATTATTTTGATTAATAGGAATTGTCTTGTATTTCAATACATAGCAAATTCTATTATTTCCATTTGTGATTTTGATTAATTAGTTATCTTCGGGTTTTTTTTCGTTAACTCAACAATCTCTGGAGCGTTATACTCATATGGAGGGTGGACACAATGTAAGCCTCTATTTTTTTAACATAGCAACTTTTCCATTTAATTGTCACTTTTATTTGACACTAGGCCCAAAATTTGGGCCCCAACATGGAGAAGCTAATGGTAAAAACAGGTCCTGACAATTCGATCAATGGAATGTCTAATAAACTCATTGATCATGAGAGGTACAACAATATAATTTATCCACAAGGCTCATCGATGCAATACCTAATGAGCCCATCTATCATGAGTTGCAATTGGGGGATTTTAAGTGAAGTTAACGACACATGGCATCAAACAATTGGCTCAAAGCATGCACAGAAATTGAAAACTGAGTTGATTGACCAAGAGATAACGGCAGTCAAAGAATCATGAGCAATTACAAATCATCTTTAGAGGAGCACATAAGTCGAGAATCAGAGATTCTTGTGGGATAAGAAAAAAAAAATTAACCTGAGGGCATTTTTGATTGTGCTACCAGCCCAAGAGGATGGCATTATTAAACTGCAAATCATGATAACTCATAAGTCTAATGCCTATGAATGTATCTTGACAATGAAAAATGCTCTCTTCCATTTCTTTGGCCATTATTAGATATGTCGACTTTGCGCGGAGGAAGAGGTCATAGGAATGCTAAATAATGAGCAATATGTGCTTCCACTGAAAGTGAAGCGAACTGGACGTCAGTTCTTAAATCTGGCAACGACATTAGAGATCGCCCAAATGCAAGAGTTAAGAACACACGATACCTCCATTAAGCCATAGAAGGAAAGGGATAGAATCCTTATTACGTGGCACTTCGGCAAAGTAGTCGAAAACGCTTGATTTGCCACTTTGTCAACCGTGACATAACGGCCATAGTGATCAAACTCAACCGGCAGTTGTCCGGGCAATCTTCTGATCTTGTCCTTCCCCTTCTGTACTTCTCGAGAATAAATCCTAGTAGTCCGTTCTTTATTCCATGGTTATCAATCACATGAAAATGGCTCTTGTCGAGTCCAAAATTCTGGAACTTTGCTTTGTGCAAAGAACCTAGAATTGCTCCTTGCTTCTTTCCATGGATTTGAACAATAGACATCACAACAGCAAAATTACCATAAAAACCCTTAACATATTATATTTGTACCAATTCAATCCTAAATTTTTTCAATTTAGATCATTTATCTGAAACATGTTGATGACTTTCTAATTTAGTCATTCCGACAAAATTTTTGCAAGAAAGTGTTGACATGAATGTCAACTGTGCCACATAGAATGCTCAATGCTAATATGAACAATTTTTTTTATTTTTTATTTTTCATCTTTTTCTTTCTTTTTCTTTTCGTTTTCTTTCTTACCAAGTTCGGCGAGGGTCGCTAAGGGTCGTTGGCCCTCACCTATGGCCCTTGAGGGTTGGCTAGGGCCCTCGCTAGGCTTAGAAGGAAAAAAAGGAAAAAGAAAATCAGAAAATTTTATAAGAAAATCAGAAAATTTTTAAATAATTACAAGATCTGTCCACATAATGCCAATAGTGCCACATAAGATAGCCAATGTCCACGTCAGTGATGTCCAACCAAAATTGGTAGAAAAAACTACATTGACGAATTGTCAAAAAATTTAGAATGAAATTAACCAAATTAAAAGGTTTAAAATTGTATTACACAAATATAAAGATTTAAGATTTTTTTGATAAGTAGAGAAAAAAAGGTATAACACGAGAGAGAGAGAGAGAGAGAGAGAGAGAGAGAGAGAGAGAGAGAGAGAGAGAGAGAGAGAGAGAGAGAGAGAGGCATTTAATGGTGATGTATTGAGATAAGAGTTTGTTAGCATAATAATATTTGGGTTACTATAAAAATAATAACTTGTTATAAGGCACAAATTCTCGAAGAAGTAGATCCCACAACAATTTATAATCATTGGTTATTTGATTTTTTGTGATCCAAAATAAATTGATATTCTCATAATAAATTAAAAATCATCACCTGATCATTTTTCATCAAGATAAGGTTCAAGCAGTTGTGTCTAGTCTATGAATACATGTCTACAAATGGAAAGTCTAGACAACCAGATTGGACTTGATTAGTTTTACGTCCTAATCATGCAATTGAACATAATTTTTATCATCCCAATCATGTTTTAGCATGTGATTGCGATGCAGGTTGTGTTTCGTTATTTGGAGACACATGCCGTCTTTTCTGCCCTTTAATATTGGACATCAATGCAAGACATACGTGCTATACGTAATGGCATACAATTAGATACGGATGACACGACTCATTTTGGATCGTCGATCTATAACCTTTACCGATTGTCTAATACTGGTCTGCAAAGCAAGTGATCATACTTGCAAGAAATCTAGTCTTTCCTCTTTTCTTTAAAAGATGTCCCCATCTTCAAATATCTGTTTCTTATGAAGCAACGTATGCAAAGGAAAATCGAGAATTATGAAATGTCCTAGACTTAAATTGGTCCAATGAATATACTGTCGTCCTCTTAATTTTCTACATACGTACACAAGCACAGATGATCTATTTATACCATATTTTGGTCATCTATGTATGTCATTATACTGTAAATCATCTTGAGAATATTTTCCGGTGCATTTTAGTGAGTAAATAATTAACTTTACGTTGCTGATTTTTCAGGTCCCGGTTGCTCATCCCTCGCCTACGGAGAAATGCAGGAACTCGGACCATTCCGAGTCCACAGCGACGAAAAGACCCTTTGTAAAAATAAATTTGCATGGATATAATACTTAAAAAATATAATTAGTCTTTGCAAAAGCATTGCACCTTTTTCTTGTCACTGACAGAACGGAGTAATTATTTGTTTGCGAGGCCAGCTGCGAACGTGTTGTTCCTAGAGTCTTCAACTGGCATCAATTTTTCTTATTCTAACACGACGGTGGACTATAGCACAAACGGATATTGCAAAACAGCCGCAGACAATTATGTAGTCTTGCTAAATTGGCTGAAGAGGCTTCCCGAGTACAAGAATCGGGATTTAGAGCTTAAAAGGGAAATTTCAAAAAAGCTGTTCGCATCGCATAGATGAAAGGTGGAAGAGTGAAGCTATGATGCTACGATGATGTACGAAGGAAAAGGCAGGGTTTAGGCTTTAAGACTACCACCGTGGGGGTAGAGAAAAGGCTCTACCGGGTGGGGGGAGAGAGAGAGAGTTGGCAGTGCCAATATAACATGTACTTTTTTAATTCTAGATTAAAATTGCATGTGTTGATTGGTGTAACTTTATTCATGTAAGAATCCTATCCAGAAGAAATTCCACTTAGCACATAAGAACCGAATTTCAAAGCGGGAACCAATTTCAAGCTCATTTTTATAAGTGATATAATCTTGAAGAATCAATTTCAAAGCAGAAATTACAATGACAAATTTACTTTTTATAGGGAGACTCGGTACAAGCTCCCCGGATTCTTGATGTGTTTTATTCAATGTGACAAATAAAATTAATCTAGAAAATACTCATTAACGAAAACAAAGCCAAAATAAGTACTTCACACCACTTTCTTTATTTAAAAGAGAATCAATGGAGTTGTTCAATTCCTAAATAACTGAACAATATGCATGTGTCCTCAAGCATTATATCATCATCTTCAAGCACTTGAAGGGCCTACTACAATGGGAGAGGAGAGCCATCAAGGAAGTGGGAGATAAGAGAGAGAGCTCTCTTGGGCTGATAGCTCGGCACTTGATGCCCCGCTCCTCGCACCGTCACGAACGTCAAGTCTCCCTTGTACACTTGCACATACCCGCCGACCTATATCCGATAAAGTCGATGCGAATTACTTTTCAAATTGAGTAGGTTTACACTATAGGATGAGAGAATCCGCGGAAAATAGGCATCGAAACAAATGAGCCGCCTCACCTCGCCCCCAAGGAACCAAGCACGCCATGGACTCTTCGTTGAAAGCCTCATCTTGCTGAGAGATCTCCTGGTCGAAGTCACCGGCACTCTTCCATCTGTATCGCCGCTGCATTTTCAAACATTCTTTAGACATACCGCCACTTCAGTGACCGAACCGTGGATTTGTTTTTGTTTTGGTTTCACCTGAACACCCAAACTCGGAGTCCACTTGACATTAATTCTCGGAGGAGAGGGAGGACGGTGGAAGGGCTATCTCCCCAGCCCTGGATAACACCGCTGCACGGTTCCCAGTCGTGATCGAGCTTCGTCACGTTCGCATGAAGTGCCTCTTGCACATCTTCTCTATTCAGGTACGCATACACGTAGTTGTCGCCACACGGGTCGAAGTTCATGATCTGGGACAACAAGACACAACTCGAAAATCTATGACCCAAGTGCTCAAATTTGACGAAGAAAAAAAGCAAGTGGATTTGAGCTCACGTTGGTCTTCTTGGGATGAGATGTGAGATTGGTAGAGAAGCACAATGGAGCATAGATGTTGTAAATGTCAAGGGACGAAACATCGTCGCTCGCATCCTGCGCGGCCGTAAGGCACTGGCTTACTTGACTAGTGGCATTTGGGGAGAAATTGCAATACTTTTGAATTGCATACCCCGTTTCGTCCGATATCAATGCATGCGTAGCAAAGTACTCATACATTCCACTTTGATCCGTCTCATCGTTAATTGCTGCATTTCCAATCTGCACGCATGTTCAATTAATCCACATACACTCTCTAGGCCCAAGAACCCCCATTTGCCCGTAGAATGATCAATCATAATGGAGTACCAGAGATCGATTTTTAGCACCAGATTCAATGAACCTAAATTCTAAATTATAATACGCTGGAAAGACGAAAAAAAGACAGAAAACATTACATGTGCGTTTTATGGCGCTATTAGATACAAGACAATACCTACTACAGCAATGATGATGACATTATTTATTTATGAAAATACGCAGCATTGGTACCAAATATTCCTCCAGTTGACTATGACAATAGGCACATGCTTAGTTGTTAGTTAAAATCCATTATAGCGAATAGAACAATTGAGTAGGAGCTAGCCACTCCAATGATGAAAACAGCCAACGAAGACACTCGTTCCACTCATTATGACAGCTAAAGAGATTTTTCTTCATTTGGATAAGATTCAAAGTGGAAAATAGATGAATGGCCAAAGACGGGCATGATGACTTCTAGCTTTTAATCATTCATCAGAACGCAAAAAGCCAACGCAAAACCCCACGGAAGCTTAAAGCATTTCCAATTATGAATTTATAGAAGTTAGGTGTTCCAAATGGTCAAACACGCATCTTTCAATGTTCAATATAGACACAAGACGACGCAATTCACGGAAACGACTTACTATAATCCCTTTGAGGTTGATAAGGGTCTTGTTTGCCTTCTTGTTGTTGCGTAGGATGTTGTGTGCGAGCTGAGGCACGTAATGACCCGCGTAGCTCTCGCCCGAAATGTAAAAATCCCGGTTCTTGTACTCGGGAAACCGCTCCAGCCAATTTAGCAAGAATACATAATTGTCTGCGGCCGTTTTGCTGTCTCCATTCGTGCTATAGTCCGACGTTGTGTTAGAATAAGAAAAACCGACACCAGCCGGAGACTCTAGGAATAACACGTTCGCAGCTGGCCTCGGAAAAACAAATAATTACTCTGCTCTGTCAGCCACAAGAAAAGATGAAATGCTTTTGCAAAGACTAATTATATTTTTTTATGTGCTATACCATTATTCCATGCAAATTTATTTTCGTAAAGAGTTTTCCCGTCACTGTGGATTCGGAACGGTCCGAGTTCCTGCATTGCTCCATAGGCAAGGGATGAGCAACCGGGACCTGAAAATTTGGCAGCGTAAATTAAACTATTTACTCGTTCAAAAGCACCGGAAAAAAAATCTCAAGCTTGTTAACAGTATAATTACATACATATATAACCAAAAACATGATATAGATAGCTCATCTGAAATTAAGAGGCCTTTATAAATCTGCGACATTTCATATCACTGATAATCCTTCCAATGTCGGAACAACGATTATCGAACAATGTAGATTGGAAAATGGCAAATCCTGGTAATGACTTTGACTGAATACGGTACGCGGAAATATAAAAGATATACACCAATGTGACAGCTTGCAGTGTTTCAAAAGTGATAACAAGCCAACCACAACAAATAGAGACATGCTTAGCTTTCGTGACAGAGTTATATTCAGTATTTTATTGTAGCATTAAGTACTTATATCGATTGATCAAGTTTAATTTCAGCCTAAAATGACCCCGAAACTACCATGCAATTATATGTGCTGACTATAAAACCCTTGATAAATTCTTAAGTAAAGAGAATAACATACTTGCATTGAAAGAGAAGAAAACTTTACATTGCTTTCTAAGGCAGAAAAAGACGCTGCAGATCAAGCAAAATTGGGAAAATTAAAGCACACACCTCCGTTAAGCCATAGAAGAAGCGGCATGGAATCCTTATTTCTCACCCCTTCGGCAAAATAATAATAAAATGCTCGACCGGCCAACTCATTCACAGTGACATAACCGCCGTAGTGATCGAATTTGACCGGCGGTTGTCCAGGCAACCTTTTGATCTTATCTTTCTCCTTCAGTCCTTCTTGATGATAAATTCTAGAATTGAGAATTCCATGTCGATCGCTTGCCTGAAAAAGACTCGTGTCAATCCCTAACTTTTCCAACTTCGTTTTATATAGAGAATCAAGAACATCTCCTTGCTTCCTTCCGTGGATTTGAACTAGGGATGACAAGATACAGAAAGAGAAAAGAAGAAGAGAAGAGTGGGTTTTAGAGTTTCTCTCCATTCTCGTTGCAATCAGCTTCTTCCTCTGAGAGAGAGAGAGAGAGAGAGAGTTTAATGGTGGTTTGAATTAGATTCGAATTAGGTGTATATATAGAAGATCGGATGAAAGAGAGATGGCAATTCTCGTTGAACGGGGAAGTCTCAACAACCAGAGAAGCTTGATAACACCTACATAATAACGTTCATCCAATTGAGATGTTTTTTTTTTTTCGGAATCATGTTGTGCCATGTGGTTCCAATATAGATAGCGTTTGGTCATATGGAAACACATGCTCTTAATCTATGTGTACCTTGATTTAATTTAATCTAGTCAATGATGATTACGAACATAATATACTATTTGTTACTAAATATGGATGTCGTGGCTTAATATTGATGAAATATCTACAATTAGTAAATATATGAGGTAAATGTATCACCATGTGAATAATGGAGTGATAAATAATGGCAAGAAGTTAATCTTGGGCTTCCTTTTGGCTCCCACCGGTCATTCCAATAAAACTAAGACGGGTTTGTTTGAAAACTTTGCTGCATATAATATCATTAAGTGCGTTCAATTACCACAAATTACACACAACTTAATTAATTGGTTTAGTCAAAAATCACTTATTTTGATAAGTAAGAAAGACTTAATTGATTAGGTGATAAAGCATAAAATGGAAAGCATAATCTTAATAATTGGGTTGTCAAAACCTTCAAATAATGCTCGCTATTCCGTCATATGAAAACGATAAAACTTATTATCCAATTCATATGTTAAACTTTTTATTTTCATTTTCAGTACTCAAAAATTTCAGCACTTTTTCTCAGTTTTATCGAACATCCAAGTTCTATATGATCAATCCATTGTCGAACCATATCAATTATATAAGCCAATTATGTTGGTCACTTGGACCTTTAAACGCCTACTCCTATGGCAGTAGGACGAATTAAGGGTCACCTAATTACCAACTCCATTTGACAATTTTCTTACTTTTTCCATCATTTATTTGTCTTTCTCTACCCACGCCTCAAATTCATCAAGTTTTACATTAATTTACCAATCTTTATTTTTTAATAAATTTACCCACCATTGTCTTGCATATCAACTTTTTTAAATTTACAAACTCGCTTTAGAACTACCGGCCTCAATTAGAATGGCTACTAAATTTTGCTCGATAAAGGAAATAAATACAATAACAATGCATAACTGTCGTACAGTGCTCAAGTTGATGCAATAATATTTCAAAGAAAACAGGAGCGATAGCCGACGTTACCACAAAGAAGTAAGAGAAAAAGAATTAAAAAATAGGACCCATATGACAATAAAATGGGAAAATATAAAAAATTAAAATTGGTTTTGGAACTTCTAAAATATGAAGTGATAAATAATTCTTCAGAAAATGCTAGGTTAGTTGCATTGAATTACTTTTAATAATGAATTAGTACAATAAATTATTTTCAATTAAATAGAAAGTAAAGAATAAAAAATAGAGAAGAATCACATATTTGACTATAGAAAATACTATAAATTTTGAAAAGGTTAGAAAAAAACATAATATTGTTATAAATGCACTTAATTTGACGGTTTAAGACATATGCCAGATTTTTTTTTATCACTAAATATTCTATAAGATAATTATTTATCAGTTATATAAAATCAAAAAAACACATCTTGATTCTATAATATGGAGGAATTATGAATTTAGCACGTATATTTTGCGAACTGAAAGAAACAAGTCACTTAAATAGAAAAAGGATAGAAGAAAAGTCAGGGGGATCTATTTTCTCTCAAGTAATTTGAACTATTAGAGATATATGAAGTAACATTTTATTTCATGAAAAAAAAAAGATTTATCTATTCATAATAAATTGTTTTGTTTTTTCGTTGCAATAAAACAAAAGTTGTATCGGCAATCCCTCAGTGTTATTCTAAAATAAAAAATAATGTTTTTCTTTTTAAAATTACTGAAATTATTTTATTAATAATACCAAAAATAGCTAAAACTTTAATCGATTGTTGAATTTTTTTAAATTTTTGCACCAAACGCGGGCTGATTGATAGTATACATAATTATGATTTTTCCGCGCATTCGCCCAAGGATAGATAGTCTTAGCAAAAAGTCACACAGGTTCGGTAGAAATAAATAGACTTTGGAATTTCACATAGAATGATATTTTGGCATGACATAAAAGAGAGTAAAAATGAGTGCTCATACTCATTAGAAATGGGTTTTATTCTAATCTTAGTTAGTTGGTGTTTCGATTTCAAGGAGTGGACCCCAACTTACCCAAAAGATGGAATGTGGAGGGACCCTAGGGTTTGGACGGTGATGCAATCACTTAAACTACAATATCATCATCGAATTGCTGCTTTGAAATAGTGTTTATATACAAAAATGACCAACTTGTTATTATTATTGATAAGTAAAAACTTAGTTAGTAAGAGCAAAATTTGCTCAATAATAAGTAGAAAAATCGATAACTCATTAAGGAAGTCATCAACAACATCAATTATTGACAAGAGCTTTAGCAAGACTTGAAACGTCGATCAACAATTTCATCAAGTGGGCAATCGACACGAAAATGTAACTTCTAGGTTGCTATGTATTGTTGCCATTAATTTAGGGTTTTTAACTTCTCATAGGTATTTTTTCTAGATAATAGGAGTTAGTGGATAACATAACTTCTTATAACAGCCATTAGGAAGTTATTTGTTATTTAAATTCCAATTATAACCATTTGTGTAAATTGTGGGCTATATATAGCAATATCATACTCTTCATAAGTCTCTCTTGGTTAATCATTGAACTCAATGTTCTCACAGATTTAATTTTAATTTTTTTTTACTATTTCGTAATTTAAATATCTTTCCATTCCCATTTTTGTCATAGTTTCAGATACCTAATCGTCGATTAAAATTCAGCATGTATCTTAAATGTAGTTTTCAAATATTCATTGTCAATTAAATTTCAATATTGTATTTTCATCATAGCACTTTGTCGTCGATTAAGTACCGACCAAAGCTTTTTATATAGTAAGGCTTTATCATTAATTAAATTCTATTGAAATATGTCTATTTTCTTGTGTTCATTAATATAAATTATGTCCGTAATCACCACATGTCTCAATCTTAAAGAGGTCAAAGAAGGAATTTTGATAAAAAATATTTCGTCAGCCATCTAATTTCCGCGGAACATTTTCCAAGGGAAAGGTAGTTGATGACTAGTTTCCACGGTCGGGAACTACTTTGGGTGGAGATTCCCACCCTTTTTTCCTCCTCTCTCTCTCTCTCTCTCTCTCTCCACCGTCCTTTTGTTGGCTCATGTAAAGTATATCGGGTCCGCCGAATCTTCAAATTTGCACAGACAACCATCATATATCATGTAAAGGAGAAAAAGAAGGAAGTACAATGATTATGTTCCTCATCCACGCCATAATTTACTAACGCCGCCCCTTTTTATTTTATTTTTGGGTTGGACCACCGCCCGGTTGTCATCAAGTCCATCGGAGCCCATCATGCGGAGAGCATATTCCACCTAGTCTTGTCTTGAACCTCCACAGCCAAACTTGCTTTTGGCGATGCATTAATATTAGGTTGTCTCTGGACTGTTCTTGTTGAGAATAAAAATGGAAGATGGGCTTGGCGAGAGGGTGTTGGAAAATACGAGATTCCGTTCACAGTTGGACTGATCGATGCGATTGGAGGAGGAAAAAAACAGAGTGTGAGTAGGAAATACAGACGCAAACAAAGAACAAAGAGACGATTATCATTCGGTGAAGAAAATTCCCAACTATACGGTGCAACAAGTACAGGACAAAAGCTGATCTTTCACTTCTTGGATCAGGCCTGTGTTTGAGGGCTCACCCTCGGATCATTGGATCGAGCCTAGATTTCGTACCACGATAATTGATGTACTGGCCACGAAAATGGGCTGCTGATAAGCCGCGGTGGCCCATTTAAGTGATCTGCAATTGCAGCGGAAACTCATTTCTGACCATCCTAACATAAATTATGAACAAGTCTACCTATCAATATAATAGAATTGTCCTTTGTGGCCTTTTTTTTTTTAATTGCCAAGGCATTCTGCTTTCTTGGGGAATACATAAGAACTTTTGGGGTATCCAATGATCTTTCTGCACGAAGAAGCCAATGACAAGTGTTAAAATTAATAACTCTGCAAGTGGCACGAATGAATTCGAGATAATAATAATTCTAAATTATCTCCTATCGACTCATCTCAGCTATTAAGATGAGTACATGTTACATTCTACTTAAGTCATTTTAGATTTGTAATCAAGTTAAGCCAAGCTTAGTCAATTATGGAACTTGAATAAATGAAGGACCATTCAAAAGCGCAATGAATGTCTCAGGCAAGAAACATGTGCTCTATAGATTGAGCTGACATGTAAGTTCAAGCGGGTGCATTATAAAGTACAATAAAAGGATCATAATCCATTCTTGTCATATAAAATCATAAGTTCTAGTTACACACGCTATCAACCAGCAGCTCGGCCCAATTTGGTGTTCTAGCTACTCAAACTCAGAGAGAAAACAAAATGAAATCGAAACTCGCATCTTTCATTGCAACTCTATCGCTTAAAGCAGCTATTGTGGATCACGGATGACGCGATGCCATCAGCAGAGAAGAAATATGAGAATGACCACCATGCCATCAGACCAGACCCCCTGTTTTCAGGCACGCGGGCTATTCTCGGTTGTTGGGCAGGAGGCGAGACGAGTTGTTCAAAAGAATATTGGATGACACACGCTTTCATCTGTTCCTTCTTTGTCACGCTCCGTAATTTTTTGCAGGAAATGCACCGCTTGATCTGATTTGATGCGAGGACTCGCCAGCGAAACGAAGGGATAACACCGTTTGACTTTGACCGCCGCCGGATGCACCACTTGTCACTGAAAAACTCGGCGCCAACCGTCCAAGAGAAGCCGTCGCCTTGTTTCCTAAAAAGATCAAAGCAGTGTTTTCTTCCAACTTGCTGATCTTTTTCGCTAAAAAGCAACCTCCGAGAAACCCGACATTCACGCAACTAATAAACTCTTCTACTATATATTTATCAACCAGACGCACCACAAGAAGGTAGTTGGTAACCGGTCAAACCTAGCTTTCCTCTTCCTCCTCCTGTTGTGTTCTGAGCCTGAGATTAGCGAGAAAGGGATGATTATTGTGTTGGCAAGATTCAGCAAATTCCGTTCCAAGATGGAAGATCACTTTTTCCACCACCAGCCCGACCCCCTTGAGTCCCATCTCTTCTCCTCGCTCTTAGAATCGTTCGAGTCCGATGTTTCGAGCCGCTTCAAGAGCCTGTTCTTGAATCCGAGACCCGTGTCAGAGTCCATCTCCTTCTCTTGGATTCGCCGATGCTTTGAGCTCTTGCGTCACATGAACAGGGCCTTTTCGGAGATGGTGGTGGGATTGGACCACCCCATGAGCAAGTGGGAAGCTGGCACTGCGGAGGCTTATCTGAGTTACAGCTTGAATTTGCTGGAGCACATGAATCTGCTCAGCAAAAGCATTTCTCATCTGGGCCAAGCCAGGGTCTATCTTTCCCATGCTTTGAGCTTGGCTGATGCTTCACCGTCTCATGCCCTGGAGCGTTTGAAGGCCCCTCAGCCAGAAGAAGCTTTTATCAAGGATCTCAAAGTGGAAGAAACAAAGGAAGATTGTGACCAAGAAAGGGCTTGCTCTGGGAAGGACCTGTTAGTTCGCAAAGCTTTGATTTTTATGAAGGGTATTGAATCTTGGGTTTGTGGGGTTTTGCTTTCTGCTTCCGCTGGAGATGCAAAACCGTACCTGGCAATAAGAACAGGGGCCACCAAGGTTCTCAACTCTTCCATGGTCAATCTGGAATCAGGATTTTATGAAGAATTGCTGGAGAAAGGGAGTGTCTTGAAAGAGGTTCGAGAGATTAAAGGTTCAGTGGCTTGCCTTGTTGCTGCAATGGAAGATGGGAAAAGCAGTAACGAAGTTGGGGAATTGAAGATGAGATTGGAAGGATTAGAGAAGATGTTGGATGGATTGAGCGAGGAGGTGGATGGTCTCTTCTCTGAGGTGTTGGCAAGCAGAAATCAAGTGATTGATTGCTCAAGGCCAGGAACGCATTAGAGAGAGTTGGGGGGGGGGCGCGCGCCAAAAGGGGCATACTGCAATACCTTCGTGTTCATTAGATCTCAGCGGTACATATAATTTGTTTGTAATTCCGATTGAATTGTTCTCAAGTGTATATTCTTCATCAGAACGAAGCAAATTTTCATTTCATATTCCATTTGCCAAAACACTATTCATCAGATTTCAGGCGCAACTGATGATGAAAAAAAAAAGATCTCAAGCCAGTGGAGGAAAAATTGGCTGATAAAGGACGAAAACTTAGGCCCCAAAAGTAAGCAAACAATCGGAGATTCTCAAAGCCACCTCTCGAGAAACAGATTGTCAAACGCCTAGCCTTCCGAATATTCTGAGGAGAACTTGTCTGTCTCCCTTTTATAAAGGAGGGAGGGAGGGGTAAAGCTGAGATCTTAACTTTTTCTTAGTTTCTAAGACGACCCATCAATCTCATTAACTGTTTTGATATCCATCTAAGAAACCATAGTTCCTACTGAATGAAGGAAAACAATGCCAAAGTTAAATCACGGCAGGCCCTTTAGACTCCCTTTGCTGTTGTAGTTCTCTTTGTCGGACGTGCTCCTTTTGTGGTAGACATCAAATGGCAGCCTGAACAACCGAAGAAAAGGGGCTTAGGCTCAATACAAATCAGCATCTAGATGTAGCCACAACGGCCACTAGCATATTAAACTATCAAGCACCTAAAAAGAGTGTCAACTCATGTCAATATTCGGATCAAAAAGGCAGCATTGTGCCATAGGGATTTTTCTCAGTATATTGTGTTTTTGGGGAAGTCAGGCTGTGTCTCATGTTGCCAACCTTGCTTATGATTCTACACCGAACATTTTATTAAGAAAACTCCCTCAGTGGTTTACCATATTTTTTTGTCAACTATGGAACTGAAACTGAAACTATACAAATCTAACCAATTTAGGCTTATTCAATCAAGGATAGGGTGATTTCGTACCCTAGATACAAGGTTGTGTCAGAATCTCCATTTTCAGCTGTGCGATTGCAGGCCTTATCAGGACTGCCAGAACCAGAGTTGTTGAGGGCTTTCCTCCTTTTCTCTGGATATTCAAGATGATGGGTAGATGGAAGGAAACCTCTAAGCTCGTCGACCTGCAACATGTGTGCAGGAAATCCAAAAGAGAAATCTCATTTCTCAAGTATGACCGGTTATATATGAATTATAGGGATGAAAAGGGACAGGAAGAGTATATTTGCCTGTCTGCGCAGAGTTTCATTCTCCAGCATAGCCTTCTGCTCCTGAAAAGAAGAGATCAAGCTAATTATTAGCAGGTGAGAACTATGTGGTCAGCAGCAGATAAAATTAAAAAATGCTGTGGTTGTGAGCCATCAAAAAGGTGTGCTACATGCAACAATACCGATTAGTAATTCAAACCCCAAGGGTGAAGAAAATAAGTGAAGCAACAGTAGACTCTGCTCATAAAGCACCGCATCAGATTGCTTGAAAGGGGGAGAAGGTTTGTCGCGTTTCTGTGCTTCTTGATTGAATCAAGTTTAATTTTCAATTTTTTTCTCTATACCATGATAAATACCCATCACAAGTTTTGGGTTTTCATTCTGAATTAGCCATGGTTTTTCAAAAAATTATATCAAATCTGGCATACCTGTAATCTTGATCGCTCCAGCTGCTCCAGAAGCCATTGCTCCTGAAATGTTACAAAATACATTAAGGCAACCTAAGAAAAGGCAATCCAGAACCCAGAATTCAGAATTCGGTTTAAAATTTGCTTCTACTAATGAGCTTCAAAAAGGAAAAGAAAAGGATAAAAGAAGATTGATTCTATGAAAACCTTCTTCTCCTTGACAGATGATAAAGCCCCACTCAATTGCTGTTCCAGATGCTGCAATTCCTTTATGCTGAGGCCATTCAAGTCTTTGCCCAGTAGCCTTCTATCAATTACAGGAAATGAACAGTAAAGTACTGACTAAAGAAAGGAACAGACAAGAAACAATGAAGGAGGAAAAAAAAAACACTCACAATTGTCTCATCTGCAGCTCTGCAATTTCATCTTTTAGGGTGTGTACCACCTTATCATCTTCTTTCTTCGGGCAAAATAATGTTAAGTCAGAAAAGTAAATTTAATTATATGAGTACAGTCTAAATGAGAGGGATGCTAGAGGAAATCTCTCTATGTATTTTACATGGGACCGCCACATTAATGTAAGCAAAAGGCACTTATTAAAAAAAAAAGATTAATCTGGCAACTCCTTCCAAAAATAATGCATTCAATGGATCCTATTTGGCTTTAAAACAATGAAAAAGACCAGATAAGTGAACTAAGATGAGCAGTGATGAGAATGATACCGTTGACTCTGGCTTGTATTCTACAACAGTGGACTCTGGAGAATCTTGACACCTGTTGTATCTTGATAGTATCTGTTTCATTCTGCAACACAAGATGCAAGTGGAAAAATCATCAAAAAACACAGTCTCTTCCACTGACTAACTAGTTGAATTACAGGATTATTTTGAATATGTAAATTGTCGGAGTACATCAATAAGCAAACGATCCAACTTCTAAGTGAGAAACCAATCTGCCTATTGGCATTGGATGAGTTATGGTCAGCTATGCATTAGCTTCAGGTAACAAAGTGATTCAGATATTCTAATCAATAATAACCTGCTAACTGAATCACAATGCTTTGATGTTAATTTGGGTTCAACAATGTCATACTCACTGCAAAGATCTCCAGAGTGACTTTTAGAACAGAGCATTTTTTATTTTGTACCAAGGCTTCCGTTTTCTATATCTATTTTTTACAAAAGTGTGTTAATGTTAAGTCTTAACTTCAAAGCATGAGAAACCCTCTCTCTGGCAAACCATACTAGCATAGGTCCTCAGGTTGATAAAATATCAAGGTGTGTGAGCCAACCACTCCCTCCACAATTGTTGAGATGTGGGGAGGCACAAATTTGAGGAGTTAAACCTTGCACTCTTGACTCAGGTCAGTCCCTCAACACTAAGCCGTTACAGAAATTTCGGTTTTCGGATTCCTATTGGACTTTCGCAATTAATTTGCAACGCCACGAGAAACACCAAGCTTAAGTCAGTTCCAGAACAGCACAGGAAACAAAATGGGCGACACCTTCGAGGTAAGGAAAGTGATTAAATAATAAAATTTGAGAATAAATACCTATAATGCCGACAAAAGGTAATTATAACCACCATCAACAGCTATTACAGCTATTGAATTTTTCTATATTGAAACAGGGTATGGACAACATGAAACAAGACTCTTGATAAACTTGAGAATACAGGTGCCTAAAAAATCTGGGTTGGCAAGGAATAGAGTGATAAAATTTATCATCTATTGCCAAGATCCGTTTAGCATGAGAAGAACATCTGCAAAGTCCTAGAAAAAATATCCCGGTCTGCCAAAAATGATTACCAAATCCTACTATGGCCATTCAAGCATTCTAACATCAACTGGCAAAATAGCACAGCAACATGAACGAACAAAAGACCAATACCGCTAATTTCTAGAAACCTTGACAAAAACTTCCTGGAACTATACGACACGAGAGTTCCTGGAAATACAGAGGACCATTTGGGTGAAGATGATCTAAAATTTATACCAAAAATCTCTCAAATTTCCACAAACCTCCCTCATATTTAAAAGGAAATAGAGCTCACAGAAAACTACTGCTATAAAGTTCCTAAATTTACCACTAGATTGGCAAAATATGAGAATCTGCAAGGACCTAAAGACATATGCAACAACCAAAACCACATTTTTTTAGTCAGATGAAATGGAAAAGCTTTTAGACTAACAGAGCTAAGTAAAACACGATTTAACACATGCAAATTTTTAGAAAAAGAAATTCACTATCTGCTTCAAGCAAAAGCACACAATTAGCATATCCTCAGACGACCATCTCAGGTTCCAAAGCCCAAGACAAAAAAAAAAGCAAAATGGAAGTCCGTACAAAGGGTCAGGCAAAACAGATCAAAACATGCAACTCAACCGATTTGGAGAAAAAGAAAAGATCAAAACTTTACAACACATACCCAGAACTGGAGAACTCATAAAGCTTGCCAGTATTCGAGAAGATTATGACAGCAACCTCAGCATCACAGAGGATAGATAGCTCCTGAGCCTTCTTGAGCAACCCAGAACGCCTTTTCGAGAATGTAACTTGCCTGCTATTTGCATTCTCAATCCTCTTTATCTCAATCTTCCCTCTCCCCATTTTTCTTCTCGAACAAGAGAGAGAAAACCCAATCGATCAAAATCAAAACCCAGAAAATAAACCCCTTCCCACCAAGAAAAAAAAACCAAAAGAACACAGAACTGGTGATCCCCCAAACAAAATCTCCCTTCTGGGCTGTTTAAAAAAGCAACCCTTTTCCGTTCCTTCAAAAACCAAAAAAAGAAAAAAAACTGGGTTTTAATGTCTGGGTTCTTGTGCTATAGATGGCAAAGAAAGGAAGTACTAAATTCAGAGGAGGAGGAGAAAATAAAAGGGCGTGACGAGAGAAAGAGCGTTTTGCAACAAATGGCAATATTGCCTAGAAACGGCAAGTTGCATGGCTCTGTAGACTAAGATAGAGTTGTGCATGCTTCTCTTTTGCCACTTTGAGTGTTTTGCTTTTAATAGGTCTCTCCTGTGGGCCCTCCCCGGTTTTCCCTGGACTTCAAATTCTTATTAATATTGATATTATATGGGTCCATCTTTTCAAGAGATCCAAAAAATTTTCCATTTTATGGTAAATGCATTGCCATACATGGTATGGCCCATTGCCATAATCAGAGGACTTTTATTAATTTTCTTGCTGTATTTAGAGATGTGCGAAACCAAATAAAGAAAAAAGAGAGAGAGAAGAACTTGATTTGGTGTGTAATGTGGTGGGTTACATTGGTGAATTCAATTCTTTTCCTTTTTATTCTGGATGCAGATTAAATCAAATTAAAGAAACCGTCTAAATTAGTCAAATATGGGGAATTGCCAAAAGTGGCTGTGGAGTAAAAGCAGGCAAAAAGCACCACCCTTGGGTTGCAGCGTGAGGTGTATGGTTTTTCCAATTTGGTCATTCAGTTTTCAAAAGTTGTCAAGTTTGTCGAGTTTTGGTGAGGGTAAGATGTCTCTTTCTTTATTTGTTATCTGCTGTTTCTAGTTTTAGCATTCTGCATAATCTTATTGCCATATTTGGAGTGCCCAATGGCCTGGAAAAGGCAAATTAGGGTAAATACAATGCCTTTACCTAGAATGGGTGAGGTGCCAGACTTTGCATTGAATAAGTGGCAACTCCTCCTTTTCTCACACAAATTTCTTGACCCAATTTAAAAACACCTATCGTTTAAATTTGGGAATTTGCAAAAATTTGCACATCTCTCCATTTTCTGCTCCTTAATTAAAATCTCTTTTCGAGGTACATTCCGTTTTAATGTTTGCCCATCTGGGATTTGTTCTTGAGATGCCAGTAATTAAAATTATATTTTAATTACTGCATTAACCGGTTCTCCTTCTAAGCTAAGTCATCCCTTTTTTGGCATTACTTGGTCCATACAAAATTTTCGAGTTGATATATATTATTTAATATTATGTAGTCTTTGGGATTGCTTTACCATGAATTTCGGAAAGAAAATCTTTCCAATCCATTCCGGCTTCCTGAAATTCGTTTTTGCTTCCAATTTAAGTGGTGGATGCAAATGATTCGTCAAGCTATAATTCATTTTGGCATAGATCACGGGGGATTCTTAATCCAACCAACTTATATAGTCGGTCTTAGATGAGATCCTTGTAAAAATCAATTTAACCGTGAGATTTCCAAATCAAGACCTCTCCTTGACTTCCTAAATTTGTTTGAGTTCTAATTCACGATGAAATTTATCCACTGGACGCGTCGGTTAATTGCCTGTTCATCTGACCAGCACTTTTGAGCTTTTCTTTGGACCATCTCTCAGCCGAGCCTGACTTTTCTGGCCAAATTCCCTTTTGTGTCGGATAATTAGGTGATTAATTTTCACGCACGAGACCAATTTTTCCTCAGTGCTTTCGTTCGAAACGGGTCGTTCAATTTGAAACTAGTTGATATGTGGAAAACTATTTTCTCATGATCTAACTCTAGGAGGACGCGTATTTAAAATGGTACATTCTCAAGTATGGTTTCTTTTCTTTTTTCTTTTTTTCTTTTTTGGTCGTACTCGAGTATGGTTTTTAAAACTAGGAAAAGAGGTACTCACACGGAACACAAAAAATTTAATAAAGAAGAAATAAAGTGTAATTTGAAATGCTTTGAAATGCTTAAAGAGACAAATTTATGTTGTCGATAAATATTTAATTTGAATTTAGAATATAAGAGAGTTTTATGAGAAAAAACCTGAGTGATTGATCCTTTTGAATTGTTTTTTTTTTATCTATTATTCGGTATAAAGAAAATACCCTTTTGAAAGAGCTTCATGAATGCTGAATTTCCTGAAGCACAAATTTGTTTATGCACATTGTCCAAACATGCATGTAATACGGTCAAGAGATTTTTAAGCCCAACAAATTGAGGAAATGGCCCAAGGTAGCTCATCAGTTGGCCTGGGAAACCATGAAGTATAGGATATTCTTACATTCGGGATTTTCAAAGAGACTCTAGAATATTCCCAGGATATAATGAAAAATGTAAACTTGTAATTAAAGGGCAGTGGTAAATAAAAAAATCGAATCTCTAAGTTTAGATCAAATGGATTTTTTTTTGTCAGTAAATCAAATGGATTTAACTGTTGTAAAAAGATGCGTTCATGTATAAATGGAGGTGGTCTTCCCTCATTTAGTTCCTCCAACTACTTGAAAAATACAAGTATTCTCTAGATTTCTCTAAACAATTTTCTTTTCTGAGCTCATCTTCCTTGAATTGAGGGATTAATGGGTAGAATTACTGGGTAGGTGGTAGGTAAAGAGATTAAATCTTCACCTAACAATTATAGAGAGTAACTCGTATATAAATAGAGATAATCTCCAACTCATTTGAATTATCCAACATTTTTCTCCAAATATTTTCTCTCATTAAAATTTTCTTTCTTGGGTTGAGAGCAAGGATAAGAGTATAATGGGAAATATACACTTGCAAATAATAGATAGATGTTAGTTAAGGAGATTGAATCTCCACCATTAGATCAAAGAGAAATTGACGATTGTAAAGAGAGTGTCTCGTGTATAAATAGGAATACAGTCCCCCCTTGGATTGTCCATATTCTCTCGCAAAGATCTCTAAATATAAAGGAGTAATTCGAAGCCTATTGATTAGCATTATCCAGTAAAACTTCTAAGAATTTGATAGAATTTCAAAAATTTCTCCTCTCAACATTTTCTTTCTAGATATCAATTTCATTCGTCAAATCCATATACTTTATACATATATCAATTGATTAAAACACCAACATCACACCCGCATTGACTTTGTTCTTACAAAGCAATCAATACCGATAAATTGATCTAACTATGAATTTTTTCTTAAATTTGTTGAAAATTAATTTCATATGTAATAGCAAAAACCTACGGATCCCACTGGATCTTAGAGTTCATCAATTCAAAGTTGCAAATGCACAAAATCGTCTTTGTCAATATATCCCCAAATTTTCAACATTTCCTCATATTACATGTGCCTGCCTCCTTATTCTAATAAATCACCAAATTTTCCATCTTCTAATAGTAATGCATTAGGATAGCTCATTACCATAATTAGAGTAATTTTAAATTTTACTACTGTATTCAGATATATATAAAATCAAATGAAAAATGTGAGAGAATTGATTATGTGAATAATGTGGTGGGTTAGAATTCAATTCTTTTTTCCTTTCTTGGTGGAGATTGAGTTAATCGAAAATATTGCTTAAATTAATTGGGGAGTTGCCGAAAGTTGCTGGGTGTAAAAAGCAAGCAAAAACATCATCCTTGCCTTGCAGCATGAGTTGTCTGCTTTTGCCAATTTGGTTATTTAATTTTTCACCCGTTGCCAAATATTGGTAAGGGTGAGATGGCTCTTTCTTTATTTCTCATCAGATTTTACATAGGTTTATTGTCGCAATAAGAGTGTCCAAAACTTGGAAAAGCATAAGAAAGTAAATGTAATTTCTTCACTTAGGATGCTGAGATGCCACAGTTTGCACATTCAATAAATACCAGCTCCGTTTTGTCACATACAAATTTTTTGACCCAATTAAAATTACTATTGCCCAATTTAGTAAATGACAAAAATAAATAATACTCCATATTCTGATTTTTTTTCAGTGCATTTCATTTAATCTTTGTCCTTTTTTTTTAAATCGGTATCTTTGCCCATCTCTTGAATTGCCAATGAATCTACATTTTCTTGCGATTGCTGCGTTAAACCGGTGCTTCTTCTAGCAAGCCATCCATTTTTGGCATTTACTTAGTCGATAAGAAAATTTTCAAAGCAGATGTATATTATTTAATATAGGTAGCTGTTAGTTTGTTTTACCATTTATTTCGGAGAGAAATCTTTCCCATCCATTCCCATTTTTAAAATTTGTTCTTATTCCCAATAAAAGTGGTTGATGCAAATGATTCGTCAAGATATGATTAATTTTGGCGCAGATCAATTCTTAATGTAACCTACTATGGCGCAATTATTTAATGAGGTTCCACTAAAAATCAATTTAATCGAGGAATTTCGAAATCAAGGCCTTGACTTCCTAAATTTGATTGAGTCTAAATGACAATGAACTTAGGGTGCATATGTTTCCATGCATTCTTGAGACCTTAGTACTCATACTCGAGTCCATGATGCCCAAATCCAAGTCCATTGAGGCCACACCTCTACGGATTAGGAGCTAGGTTCCAAGGCACAAGCACCAAGGTCTAGGCCTCAGCCTCTATGGACTAGGGCCAGGGGCAACAAGAAGCTAGGCATAGGCACAAGCACTTGTTTCTTTGGTGAGGGAACTTTGTGCACTTGATTCAGGTTCTTTGGCTTCAAGTGGAGGAAAATTATCGAGCGAGAACATGTATATGCTAGGCAAAACTAGTGGCAGTTTAAATTTGGGTATGCATGTGCTTGGTATGGGTAAGAGGGATTTTTTTTTTTTTATCCATTTCTGAATTGGTTTATAAAAAGGTGAGGCAACAGGGGGCTTTGGTGGTTCTCAATTTCAGAAGTTTAGTCTTATAGGTAATGACCGAAGGGTATCCGCTTGGTTTCCAACAAATGAAGTTCCGTTGAATTCTTCAAGGAGAATGGCTACCCAATACTTATCACTAGCATCAGTTTGAAGTATTATTGTCTATAGGAATGGTTGGTTTGGGATACAGAATCTAGTTTTGGGTCTATCTTTCAAATCAATACCTAATTGCCAAAATCCTGTTTTAAGATCAAATTTTAAATAGATTTTTGTTTGGGCAAGACTAAGGAAAAGGGAGTTCCGATGAGGCAAAGGATATCAAAAGTGGCCAAAATGGCTTCAAGAATTTCATGCCTGGCTTATTACTAGGCATATTGCAAAGCCCAGTACTTATGATATTCTTCTAGAATTCACCGGCCGCTTTACTAGAGCACTTAAAGAATAGTGACACGCCACATCAGAACTTTGCACCATTGGAATTCCCTTTTCCTCAGTCTTACCCAAACAAAAATCTATTCAAAATTTGACCTCAAAGCAGGATTTTGGTATTGATATGGGATTATCCTCTTCATTTGCAACTATCTTAAGTTCAACAACACCGCCTCCTCAAAATAATTTCTTGACTCTTCAAGACAAGCTCCAAGAGCTGCAGAAACAAAAGTAGAAGTAAATGAAGTCTGCGGGGCCATACTTGCTCCTAAGATTCAAGGGCCCAGGATGTCCATGCTTAGTGCCCCTTCTCATGTAGAAGTCCCTAGCCTATTTAGCAAATTGCCCATCAATGAAAAATATTTTCCAATTCATTTTCAGATTTCAATCAAATACCAAAAAATAAACTTAAAGTGCATTTGATTTACTAAAAACTTTATATTAAAAAAATATTTTCAATAAAAAATCATTTTAAAAAAAACTATTAATTTTCATTTGTTTGGTGATTAAAGGAAAGTAATTTCCTTTTTACTAGAAGAGAAGTTGTGCTCCCGATTTAAACTTTTTTTAATTCATGAAATACGTTTTTCTAGATCGATTAGTTTTTTGTTATCCAAATACCGGAAAATTATAAAAAAAAATTCCATAAACAGTTTTATCTTGAATATAAGGACCGTTGATAAATTGAACTTAATCCCTCTTTGTGTCCAATAGTGACATGGTTAATATTCACACTCAAAAATACATAAATTTTCATGCTTATATCGAAAATGGATTGCTCATGTCAAGACTAGTATATTTGTCAGTTATTATTTAACTACTCCCTCAAGATCTAATTCTAACAAGTAGCGAATTTAAAACGGTACATTCTCATGTACGATAATGTAAACTAGGAAAAAGGTGTAATAGAAAGATTCAATTTAAATCTAATATGAGAGAGCTTTATGAGTAAAGATGGAGTGATGGATCCTTTTGGATTAATATTTTATCAATTATCCACTAAAAATATATCCTTTTGAAAGAACTTTATATACGCTTAATTTCGTGACAAATCAAATTGGCACAATGCGCATTGTCCACACATGCACGCACATGCCTCCAATCGCTAAGGTCTCCAATATGAATTTGCATTCTGGAGATAAATTTTCTTCCATAAGCCCTGAGTTTTTGCCTCTCCTACATTCTCATCCTTGATTATAATTTCATATCATGCTCATCAAATCTATATACTCTATGCATGTATCAATCAAGTAGAAGCCCAGCAACATAAAAAAGACGAGTTGACCTTGTTCTTGTAAAGTCAATAGTCCAGCTATGAAATTGTTCCTGAGTTTGTCAAGAGTTAATTTTAAATGCAATTCGTCAATTGAGAGCTGCTAAAATTCAAAATCATCCCTTGTCTGATCCCACTCATAATGTATGTTCACATGCGCATATGTACTTGTGCAGGCTTCTATATGTAGGAAAGAAAAACAGTGCATGTGTGATTGGCATGCATGGAGACAAAGACTTACATCTGCCAAAAAAAAAAAAAAAAAAAAACACAAGGACAATGATCTGACCATGCAACATTATTTAGCTAATCAGCATCTTTGTCAATTCAATGTACACCACAACAAGGACTGGGACTAGAACAGAACAGATTTAAGTACCCTCTAACGTTACAAGACCTCTACGTAATTCAAAAAGAGTCTCCAATGGACCTTCAGTCAATTTGACTTAACATCCAGATGCATCATCACAGTCCCAAGATCACCCATTTCATACAGAGAGCTCTACGAATACCTAGTGGATTAATGGAATATCATCCTGCCACTTAAATCAGCAGTATTCAATGTGACGAGTTATAACAAACATCAAAACTCACAAAGAGTACAATTGGATAGCCAACCAGAATGAGATACCCTGACAAGCCGCTATAAATGATCAACATCCAAAGGGTAGGTTGTTATGCTACTCAGCTCTGTCTCGTCCATCTTTTTGCACACATATATGAAGTGAGAATCTGGATCTTCCACCACAAAATCAGGTGGAAGCAAACCCTTCTCAGTAAGAGGCACAGGTTCCAAATATGACCTTGATGTTGAACTATTGTTTGCCAGCTTCTGAAATCCTGGTCTCGCTGTAGAAAAAATAAATAGATAATCCTAAGAACAAATTCTCACTTTACCTCACAGAAGAAGCAAAGCAAAACAAAACTAACTTAAACTATACAAGGCAAATGACTATTTAGTACACTAGAAATCGAGGAAAGTCACAACCAGCAACAAAAACCAAAGATAAGCTGCATTTGCTGTAAAGTAACTTGATATGAGAATTTAGTTTGTGATTCTTCTCTTTGTTATGCGCTTTGGAATGACAAGTGCCAAAAGAACATAATTATGCTGGAAAAATCCACAGGTAAAACAAGTCCGATCAGGAGCACCATTTCGTAATTTAAACTAATGCATAGGTCATACGCAATACCACAGAACCAACTCAGTAATGACTAATTAGAGTAGTCAGATGATATCATGCTTTTAGGGGACAAATGATATAAACAACTGGCCAGAAAAGAATAAGATTTAAAACAAGCTAAACAATGATCCCATGCCTGTAGATATAATAGATGTTTCTAATAGTTAAAGTTCAATTGCAGCAAGTAGTTTCTGCAGATTGTCAGGACATATTGTTCATATTCTTCCAAAAGGGATTTCTCTCCTGATCAGAAGGACTTACGTATGATGTACAGAATGATTCGCCAGTTGTATACTGGTTGGTTCAAATGAAGCATCCTCACACTCGGATCACCATATGTAATCTGCAATTCATCATCTATTTTTTAAACCTAAAACCAGAAATGGATGAGGGCAAGATAAGCTTAACATGTTGCATTTAATTACCAGCATGTAGATTCCTCCAGCTTTAAGAAGTCTACAAGCAAGGAACAAACATAAGTGAGGACAAAAGCAATTAAAAGAGAATATGGACTGCATCTTCCAGAAAAAGTACCTAAGAAATTCTAAAAGAACATAAAAAGAAGTCAGAAAGGGAAATCCTGTACACGACCTGCTCACCTCTCCTAGCATTCGAGCAGCACTTGTTGAAGCATCACTGCCGCACTAATCAAGAAAAGCACAAATTAAAAAAAAAAATGCCGATGCATGAAATTTTGAGTATGTACGCACAACTCAGACAATTGAATAAGCAACATACCATTAAGGAATCAAGAGTTCCTGTTCCCATATTAACGAGCCATGTGAATGCATATCTCAGGGAAGGAAAAAAGATTGCGATCAGCATGCCAAAATCTTGCAAATTAGAAGAGTATTTATTAAGGGGGAGAACTACAACCTTTATCGATGACACAGTCAAATGACTCATCCAGGAAGAAGCTCATGTCCCTAACATCCATTTGCATATCTATCGAGCTTCATGAAGGAACAATAACCAGAATATGGAAGCAGCAGGAGAAACGTATCTGAAATCAAATATAGAAAGCTAAAAGGATACATTTAAGCTGAGGGATGCATTCATATTTTCTTCTCATCAGTTCGATAGCCACTGAGGAAATGTCAATGTTCGTTATGTCTTCATACCCATCCTTTACCATGTCTTCAGACATTACTGCAAATAAGAAGAATTTTTATAAGAAAATCATCTCAAACTACAGGAGAATGCCATAACTCTGCTGTAGTAACTTCTACAGAACCTCCATAAGCTTTCATAATATATTTTTACTTCTCCTATCACTACCACAAACCAAAAAATCCCAAAGTTTCAGATGACTTTGGTTAAAAATCTGTTAGTGAGAAACAAAATAGTAACTCAAAAATCAAATTACATTTTTTGGTGACTATAGATAAGTTTCTGCATTGAAGAATACAAGCTAGGTACTCCTCAGTTGCAACAAACTAACCATAAAAGAGTGGTTAACAAGCAATTGAGGGTGTATGGCCAAAAAAAAAAAAAAAAACAGAGGTTGGAGACTTGAGAGGCATTTCTAAATTTATGGTCGAGAAATCTAGAGTTGCACTACTTTCCTTCCTGCGTCTTTAATAAGAACCCAGACAGAGATGAAGGGATCAAACCCAGAATTCCCAAAGTGCAAACAAGATTAATTCCCTCTTTTACGATTGATAAAAGAAAATTTATATTTCTCTAGCAATATCAATCAAGCCCAAAAGTTTGTGTATTAGACATCTAAAGAATAGAGAAATCGGATGTTTATCATGAACCACAATGATTTAGATTTATCCAAGGGATGCTTGCGTTATTGCCATTTATCTAACTATCCAAGACAGATAGTCGATTTAGAGATCTCACATCCCCAACCATATTCCAACTCAATCCACCCAATTTCGTTTAATAATCCATCATGAACACAGTCATAGATATACCAAGGAAATATCTACACAAATGATATAAAAGAACATGCCAAAAGGAAAATGAGATAAACGAAGCTCCACAATGAATCCGATATGAATAAGAAAATTAATAATGGCAAGGGAAAGAATCACCTGACGTCAAAAAACCTAAGAAAGAATAATGCAATTGAAGTGGCACAGTGGCAAAATCAAAAAAGGCCTCTAATTTTCCTAGTGTCCACATGCACAACAAGGGCAGGACCAAGACAAATAACAACATAAGTATGGTATGCGATGAGGCCAGTTTAGCATCTAAAAGCACTGGCAGAAGTACCAGAATCCTTTTGACCTCAGGATGAACAGTAAATAACCAGAGGAGACGGCAGGATAGCCTAACTTCAAGAAGGGTAAACCCACTGACATCACTATACTTGGGCCCCAATTTCACTCATCCATCTCTTCTACCTACAGAATGACCAAATGTAGAGAGCTAACACTTGCAACAACAGATGCAATTCAAAGCTCTCATACTTCCATGCAGAAAAGTCACCTTTATGTTATAGCCTAGTAACCATCTTCCGAGTTTTTCGATTCTATATACCAAATACAGTCTGACCGCCTAAAGTGACACTGGATAAGGTTTTACTTTCCCATAATGATCCCAATGCAGAAAATATAAAGCTCATAGCCTCAAATACCATGTTCATGATTTAATTCCTCAATATGTTGCGAAAGCAGAGTTTCACCAACAACATATGTGAACAGATACTGGATGGATAATAATCAGCGAGTTTAACTTTCGACCAAGCCAACTATCAATTCCAACAAAACAATAAATAAATAAACTTTCATGTCCATGAGGAAACAGAATTTGGAAAAATCCAACTCAAGTATGCAATTAAAACCATGCAGATTGATTCAGGTCCAAGGTTCTGAGTCCACGGCTCAATCGAATCAGGAAAACAAACTCGGACCAATAACTTTTAGTTTTCCGCTCAATTCATAGTAAAATCCAAGAACTCAATGAGGGGGGGTGCCACCAAGCAAGATCCCAAATTTTTCCCTAAAGATCCCAAATTTGAACCCGCTGTCCCATACCCGTTTGCATTCAAGTAGATCGAAAACAAAGCGACCCCCACAACAACGACCATTGAGGACGCAAGAGAGTCACGAAGAAGGAGCGACGAAATGAGCACAGAGAGAGAGAGAGAGAGAGGCGAAATCACATACGGGCGTTGCCGCATCCGACCATGAGGATGCGAGAGGAGAAGCTGGGGATGTACATGCGAATGAAAGGACGAAGGCCAGAGTAACGCTGGTACCAGTCAAAATGGCCCATCTCGGCTTCCTGCACGTAACGAGCGTCCCAGTACGTGGCGTCGCCATAGTTGTACGTGTTGCAGCTCGACACGTCCCTGTACATGCTTCCTCCTTCCTCCTCCTTCCTCCTCCTTCCTCCTCCTTCCTCCTTCGGCTCGGCCGCGGGCTCGTTCGCTGTCGAGCGAGTAGGTGATTTTGGTGCGATCTATGCCGCCGCTGCTGCTGCCTCTTTTATTCTGTGGTGGGGGAGTGCGGGGTTCGGTCGGGTCTGTGGTGAGGCGATTCCTAGTTGTCTCGTTCGGGCGTGCGATTGTTGTTCGGTAAGGACGAAGGTTGTTGGTGGTTTTTGTGGGGGCGGCGTATCTCACCGTACATTCCTTGGGCCTGCTTCGGGAAATTTTCATCTACTATTACTTCACCCCCCTAAAGTTCGAAAATTATACATGGGAATGTTCTAACGGATTTTCAAGAATTTCGATGTTTTGTAAGGACCAAAATGCGAATTTCATAAAGTTTACGGAAGTGCAAGAAATTGAAATTAATAGAAAATCCCCCTTTTCTTTCTTCTTTTGTTAGTATCGAACTTTGACATCCCTATCATCAATCCGATCCCTCACCAATCCCCAACCATCAAAATGAGCAACGAAAACTCGAGATATCAATTGACTCGAAAGTATTTATGAAGTAATATCATAAATTTAGGGATTAACATGTTCATTGTAATTGGGAAAAATTCATCGTAAATGGTTAAAGTATCATTATTTTTTCAAATAAGAACTTAAAGTGCTATGTCAGTCTCACAAAATGGCCTTATTCTACCAAATGATCTTAGGGCATTTTCATCATTTACTTTTTTCTTTCCTTTTAACTTTTCATTTTCCTTTTTTCTATTTTTTCTTTCCATAAAAAAAAAAAAAGAAGAAGAAAGAGTTCTCCCACCCATTTTTATTTATTTATTTATTTATTTATCATTTGTGTTTTTTTACTTTTTTCATTTTTTTATGGAAAGATAAAAAAAGGAAAAAGGAAATAAAATAAAAGTAAAGTAAAGTAAAGTAAATGATAGAAATGCCCTCAATCATCCAATGAATTAAAGCCCTTCTTTAATACTAACACAATACTTCAAGTCTTTATTTGAAACAAAATTTATTTAAGGTCTTATTTGAGAAAACAACGATACTCCATACATTTATTTGAGAAAACAATAGTATTTCATGTCCTTATTTGAAATTTTCCCTTAGGATTGAATTTTCCTCTTTCAAACTTCATGACTTTACTTTAACGAGCTACGATAAGGACCATTTCACCAAATCTAGCAAAGTCGACCTTGCCCAAGCCAAGGTGGTGTTGCCTAGGCAAGAGGGCCCTCGTGGACACTCACCTTCACTCGAGCCCTCACCAACCATGGCTTATGACAAGTGGCCTACAACCAACCACTAGCATAAAGAGAAAAGAAAGAAAATGAAAGAAAGGAAAGAAGAGTATTTAAAAATGTTAACATTAGTGCCAACTATATCACATTGTCAGCAATTGCTAGCCTTTGACCAAATTGACTCAATTGACAAAATATAAAAAAAATTATAATTAAATTAATACAATCAAAAGAAAATTGAATTGGCATAAATATATATTAAATTTAAAACTTTTTTATATTGTTCCCCCTCCATCCTCCCTCACATCTTCCCTCCTTCCTACTCGACTCCCCTTGCACAGTAGTACCCTACAGCACTCCATTAGCCATCGCGGTGTTGGCGTCTCCACCTCCTCAGTTGTCCACCGTCATCAACAGTAGGCCCACCATCGTCATCTCTCTCTCCCACCACAACCATGTAGGGGTGCATGGTAATGTTTCTCTTTCTCTATTTTTCTATTCTTTTGTTCCTCGAAATAAAAAAAGAACATAAATCCGTTTGGTAACGCCAATTAAGGTCCGTTTGGTGACATTTCTACTTTTGGGAATAATTTCTTTTGAGAAATAATTCTTTTCTATTTTTACTCTCTGGAATAATTTCTGAGTAAAACAAGACGTTTAGTAACTACAAAAATTTATTATTTTCGGAATAGAAAAAGAATATAAATGCATTTGGTATCGACAAAATTTTTTTATTTCTTTCTTCATCAATAGCGGCAAAAACTGGCAGGCGATGGAGGCGGCGGGTTGAGGGCGGCAAGCGATTAGCGGCCACCGTCGGTCGTCACCACCACCACCAATTGCCACTACCAATCTCCGGGTCGTCGGTCGCTACCTGTCACACCAGGTCGCCATCGCCAGTCTCCGGTCGCTGGCCGCCAGGCGAAGGGCGGCGACAAGAGGCCGACGACTGGCGATCGGCCGGTGGTGAGCAAGTTGGGGGTGGCCAACGGCGGTAGTGGGCAGGTGGCGACGTGCTATAGGTGGTGAGTAATCCCTAAGAAATAGTTTCTAAAAATTGTTCCCAAGAATAAGAAGCTACTTTTTTCTATTTCTCATTTCTACTCCAAATCTATTCCCAAGAACAATTTTTGATTCCTAGGAATAGAAAAATTAATTGGCGTTATCAAACGGATTTCTGTTCTTTTTCTATTTCGAGGAACAAAATAACAGAAAAATAGAGAAATTGGAACTTACCAAACGGAGCCTTAACTTTTCTATTCTTCATAATAGAAAGTTGTTTCCAAAAATATATTTGGAGCAGAAATGAGAAGTAGAAAAAAGTAGTTTCTCGTCTCTAAGAACAATTTATAAAAACTATTTCTTGAATTATTACTCATGACCGATCGTCGTCTGCTAGCCACCACCCGTCGACCTCTATCCCGTTGCCCTTCACCCAGCGACCAGCAAATGGCAAACCAACAACTAGCGCTGGCGATCGTCAACTAGCGTCGACAGCGACCGTCGACCGATGGCAATCGCTCGTCACCCACCGCTGCTATCGAGAAAAAAGAAATAAAAAAATTTGTTGGTACTAAATATATTTTTATTCTTTTTCTATTCTGAGAATAAGAAATTTGTGTAGTTACTAAATGCCTTATTTTATTCAAAAATTGTTACAGGGAGTAGAAATAGAAAAGAACTATTTCTCAAAAGAAATTATTTCTAGGAGTAAAAATATTACCAAATGTATCCATAGTTGCCTGTAATCATGCCATCAAACGGCATGGTGTACCTTAGTTATCCTTCTTCTTGACCACCAGGATGTTAGAAAAAAATGCCATAGGTCCTTGTCGTCCTCCTTTTAATCTCACATTTCTAAGAATTATTCCCTGGTACTTTTCCACTCTATGCCTAGTCTTTTTTAACTCAAGAAAAGAATATCTTTAGGGACTTCTGACTTACATTTCGACTAACATTCGTTCAATATTTGAAATTCACTAGAGTCAATTCAGTCCAAAGTTCAAACTGTCGAAACATACGATACGCCCTCCTAGATATGCAGGGCCGTATGTATTTGGCAATGAAGCACAACAAATACGTATAAAATAATGGGACACCAGACAGGTGACACCTTGCGGTATTCACACGTCGTGCTGCACCAAATGCTATCGACACTACGTGTCCTCTCCCCATCTAATTATTCTCTCGAGCAAGCGAGCGAGTGCCGCCATATATATATATATGGCAAAAGAAAGGTGGCCATGTCTTTCTCCGGAACCCACAGGTGAAGAAGTGAGGATAACATAGAAGGCAACCATGGAAAGCAAAGCGCATGGAGTCGACGACGAGTCCCGGGATAGAAAGAACGAGGAAAAGGAAAGAGCCGACATCGCGGACGACGCGGAGAAGGAGAAGAAGAAAGCCGGCGGTGGCGGCAGTGAACGAGGAGGGAAGAAGGAGGAGCAGGAGGAGGAGGAGGAGGAGGAGGAGTTGCCGTTGATGGCGTTGAACCACGTGTCGAGGCTGTGCCGGTCGGTGAAGGATTCCGTAGAGTTCTACACGAAGGTGCTGGGGTTCGTGGTGATCGAGCGGCCCCGGGCCTTAGACTTCAACGGGGCGTGGCTCTTCAACTACGGCATCGGCATCCACCTGGTCCAGTCCCACAACGAGGACCGGCTCCCCCCGGAATCTCACCCTTTGGACCCCATGGACAACCACATCTCCTTCCAGGTTATTGTCTCGAACTTTGACCCGTGTCATCCATTTGTGACGACTTTCTAATCTGATTATCATGACTAGTGCGAGGACATGGGTGCGGTGGAGGACAAGCTGCGTGAGATGGGCGTAGAGTACAAGAAGAGGACGTTGGACGATGACGAGAGCGGGGCGTCCATGGACCAACTCTTCTTCACTGACCCTGACGGATTCATGATTGAGATCTGCAACTGCGAGAACCTCAAGCTCGTCCCGGCCCGCTCTCTGGGCAAGATCAAGCTCCCCTTCGATCGGCACAACCCGCCGGTCGAGTTGAATGAGGAGGAGAGCTGATTATGGTCATGGTTCTGGAGAGCCCTTGGAACCATCTGTTGTGAAAAGATGGTGTTGCAGTGCTTTGTTCATAGGTCGTGCATCGAGGAACCCGCATTGTTTTGGAATGTGTCTTCGTTTCCATATCCAAATATTAGATTTTACTTGGTCGATGTATGGCAGAGGAAATGTGTTAATTATCATGTTCGGGAAAGAGAAGGTTTGTTTGTATGTTGGCTTGTCCATTTTGGACGCTAGGACGTATCGAGTCCGACTAGATGAAATCCGCACTGTGCCGGCAAGGGGAGGCAAACGAGACGAGGCAAATAGGAATCTTATTGAACGCGTGATACTCTAATTTTCAAGTTGATTAGAGTGGATCGGTATTTCAAAAAAAAATTCACCAAAGTGAGCGGAAATTCACGATTTTAGCACTAACAAAAATAAACGAAGCAGAAATTCACGATTTTAAGACAGAAAACTGGAAGAAGAGTTTGGTTTTATGTCAAAAGAAAGAGGTGTTAGATTTGAGGAAGTCGGAAGAATTGAGAGGTGGTGGGTTTGGTCTCTGGTTACGGAAGAGAGGAAGAATGATTTGTTTGGTGGTCACACAAATGTTCAGCAAAAGGGCAAAAGAAAAACAATAAAATCCAAAGAACTTTCTCAATGTTTTTCTGGATCTGAAAGAGCCGTTGAACAGAGCTCCCTAGCTCTTCAGGCTTGGAGGAGGATGAGGAGGCCTTGCAGTGAAAAGATGAGGCCGTGAGAGGAGGATTAGAGACAAGGGCATTGCGGTGAAACTGCATCATGAACACAGCTTCAAACATTTCCTAATTGCGAGCGGGTTCTCCTGCTTCTACTCCTCATTGCCAATTTGATATAAAGGTGATTTATCCCAATTTGAGAAAAGAAAAATGTTACTAAAAATCCTAAACTATACCATCTGTGACAATTTTATCATGACTTTTTTTTTGTCACCAAAAACCCCAAACTATGCCACTTGTGATAATTTTATCATGAATTATATCACTTATGACAATTTTACTCCGAAATTTTTTTGTGCCACCAAAAACCCTAAACTATACTATTTTTGACAAATTTACCCCAAAGTTTTTTGGGTTGAAGGGCATTTTCGTCATTTTCTATTTTTTTCTTTTTTTCTTTTTTTTCTCTTGACAGGAGGAAGCCGGCAAGGCCACCCTCACTGGCATCGGAGTCGGGCGAGGGCCACCTAGGCCAGATCTGGCTCGGGTAGCCCTCACCCGACGCCAACGAGGGCCACCTGAGCCTCATTGGGCGAGGGTGCCCTTGCCCAACTCAGGCGAAGGTCGCCCTCGCCGTATCCAGGGAGGGCAACCCTCCCTCACCTCCCCTGACCTAGGCGAGGGCGAGGGCGAGGGCCACCCTCACCCACGCCTTCGCCGGATCTGGTCGTCGAAGCCTTGCCCAACTCTGATGCTAACGAGGGAGGCCTCGCCGATTTCCCTCGGTCGAGAGGAAAAAAAAAAGGAAAAAATAGAAAAGGACAAAAATACCACTCAGTCAAAAAGTTTGGGGGTAAATTTGTCACAAGTGGCATAGTTTGGGGTCTTTGGTGATACAAAAAAAATTTATGGTAAAATTGTCATAGAGAGCATAGTTTAGAGTTTTTTGTGGCATTTTCCCATTGAGAAATTGGGAACCTTAATTGATCTCAAGTCCTTGTTTTGGGACAAATAGACTTATCAACCAGGTCGTTTAGAAGTTCACCTGTTGACATCATCGTGTTGGCGAGTCATGCGGGAGGTGATATATTAAATGAATATTAAGTCAAATTTTTCGAGGAGACAATTCACCGATGTCACTCAAATCAACAATTTTCAACAAATTTGGCATTCAGGTGATTGCTAAAAAAAATTTTACATCAAGCCTATGAAAATTACAGTATTTCCATTGTCATTTTCCCAAGTAGGTCTTATTAAAGTTTAGGATTAGTACAATGAAAAACCCTAAACTAGTACACATGTAATAAATTTACCTTGAACTAATTTTTTGACCACAAAAAAAATCCTAAATTGGTATACCTTTGACAAATTTATTTCAATTGGTATATTTGTAACAAATTTACCTTATGTTAGTTTCATTTAAATTTTATTGTCAAATTATTAAGTTGAATGATACACGATAGTTAACTAGTGTACCGATTTGAGATTTTACTCTTCATTTGTCACAATCATATCATTTTTTGTGGTTTTTATGGTATTAATTCAATTTAATATAAAGTATGTTTGTCATAGATATACTAATTTGGGGTTTTTTTTTTTGGTAAAGACTAATTTGGGGTTTTTAGCGGTCAAAAAATTAGTTTTTGATAAATTTATTATAAGTGTACAAGTTTAATGCTTTTTGTAGTCATTTTGGGTAAATTTATAATAGATGTACCAGTTTAAGATTTTTCATGGTAAAAAAATTAGTTTAAGATAAATTTGTTAGAGGTTTATCGGTTTGGGGTTTTCCACGACACTAATCCTAAAATTTAAGCTTTACCCAAGCAAGTAACACCTTATTTTTATGACTTACGATTTAGGAAAGCATTCTTTTTTTTCGTGAAAATTTTCAAACCTTTTTACTCGTACAAACATACCCTTAAACTTAATCTTGCTATTTTCTCCTGCTTCATTTTTTTTGCTTGTTTGTGGGAATGCTTTTTTCAGCTTCATTTATTTCATTTCAAGTTGCTCCATTTTCTCGCCTGGAAACTCCATATTACAACAACTAAATCAAGTCCCTCTTTTCGGAACACAATCCATTAGAAGGTGCTTTTCTACTTGTGGATCGGTTAATTGATTCAAACTTGCAAACTCATCATTGAGATTTTTAGTTGAAAATGCAATATCACCATTAAGATAAAGGATGATGGACTTGAATTTATTTTCCAGTATTTTTTTTTTGCCTGAAAATTATAATAGCAGAGGCATATATCATGCACCCTATCTAATAACCCATTTTTAGGGTGTCAATGTTCCCATTCAAATGTACAGGATAGAATAATCAAAAGCCCACCAAATTATGATTTCATCGACTATTTTGCAATAGCTTTAACGAAAAACACATTGTGGCATATTCCTCAAAAGAATTAACAAGCTACGCTTTCCCAATTAAATCTTCTTTGCACTTCTATTTCTTCAAAAAGCCTTTTCAGCTTTTATGTAAAATTCAGCAAATTAATTTAGTCTTCAAAATTCACGTTTGTGGATGACTTAAGATATTTAGCATTTATGAAGGTGAAAATTGAGATTAAAGAGTCAAAAGGAGAACTCAATCCAAAATCACGCACTCGCGTTCGCACACTTGGCACTTCCCCACCTGCAATGATGACATACAACAACACCACACGCCATTGGGCAGCCGAGCTGGACGTTTGGCGGAATGACAAAATATTCCACAGGCTGCTTTTCATTAAACTTTCTTTTCTTTTCTTTTTTACTTTTACGCGTCGCAAGTAAGTTGTTGACTGTTTATGTACGGATTAATGGAGTTGAGACATGTATGTTAACTTCAATTAGGGAGGAGGGGAATGGAATAATTTTCATGTTTGTATGACGGTTCACTTTGGCCCATGGTATCCTTCGGTCCATGCTAATTCGATATTGATAGTTAAATCAAATTTAACTGAACTACAAACCTTATTTGTTAAACCTTAACTTTATATAAAAAATAAAAAATAAAAAATATACAAATAAAAAAAAATTGTGATGATACTTTGTCTGGTGGGTGCTCCTAAAAGATTCATCCTCGCTTTGTGCATAAATATTTACATCATCTAATTTTAAAATTGATCATTTGTTATGTATATATGGATTTTTATAGTAAAAAATTAGTTTTGAGTAATTTTGTTATGGATGTATTAATTTAGGGTCTTTCATGGTATTAAACATTTCTTAGATGTGCTTGTAAACAAAAATTTTGAGCCATAGTGATGTAAATATTTGAGCTTACACTTAAATGAATAGAAAAATTATCTTTTAAACAATGTTGTTTGTCTTTTAAAAAAGGAAAATAAAAATCGAATTCATAAATTATCTCTACCGTAATACCAATGTGTTTTGGTGTGTATCAAAACCGATCAATGCGATAAGAATACCATATGTTTACCATAAGAGAACTCTTAACTTAGCCTACTAAGACTTTAGTACACCAAACATTTTTCTTGTCACCAATACCTAAAAATTTATTTGTATGATGAAAAATACCCTTTTTCTACCAATGAAAATCCCGATGTCTAACTACATTGATAATTTTTTTTTCGTATTAATGTCACCACAAACTTGTACTAGTGACTGAGGGTATTTTGTCAGATTTCATTAGGAATTTCTTAGAGTGCAAATTTTAGGAGTTTTTGGTGGTGGACAAATCAAGTTTGGGGTTTTGATTAAACAATTTTTTTTTGGCATATCGATATCATAGTAAATATAATTTAGGGCCTCTGGTGACACCTACAAAAGTTTGGATGAGTGTCCTAATGAGCATAATTTCAAGTCTTTCGAGATACAATAAAGTTTGGAGTATTAATCTCAATAGGTTAGAATTTTCGATGGTTTTAGCTTTTGAAAAAATTACAATAATGAATTTAAGGAAATCTAATCGATTCCCCATGTTTAAACATATTTTGTAAAAATTTGAAACTTTAACTCGTATCATATGATAAATCTCCCTTAGAAAAAAGTAAATATACATCATCTATAATGATTACGTTTAGGATTTCATTTATAGACAATTTCTTTGCATCTATTCATTAAAAAAAATTATGTCCTGACAAAAAAAATTTAAGAAAATTACGTATCTTAGGATCAAATAAAGCATGTTTCTTTGATACTCGAATTGAATAATTCATAATACATTATCACTAATTAAAGTGTTTTTCAGTTATCGTAATATTGAGAAAGTTTTAATATCTATTTCAAACCACAATAAAATATTCAAACGAAAAACAATTATATCAGAATTCAATTTAAACAATAGACCATTACTATCTTTTGCTTTCTGAACAAGCATATTTTGAAAATGACTTTATTTATTATGCACTGAAAAATCATATATATTTAAAGTTCACATATTGAGAAAACTCAACATGACAACCCTTTTTATCTACTACATTTTAACCTTAGATCTTTATAAAGCACGACACTATTCTATCAAATTATAAGATGAATTGTGCAAGTATCGTCTCTTTCTTTTATATCGATTTTCATATTAACAAATTACTAATAATGGAAGAACAGATCTATGGGTTAATATAAATGAACCTATAAAATGTACACTTTGCAACTTAAACCTCGAACGGATGAAAGATTACAAAAATGATCACATATTAATACGTAAAATACAGGATTTTGAAATTTGCGAGAAGTAGGACACAAAAATGTAAAAAATGTTTTTCTTTTTCTTCCCAAAGGCGTTACTATACAGTGACTGCGTTTCCCCAATTAGAAAATGACCTTTATACGCGAAAGCATAAAACACACCTTAATACGACCGAGGAGGACCGTGATATAATTCCTCCAGACGCCAAAAAAAATCACTACTCCTCCTCCTGTCCCTGTCTCTCTCTCTCTCTAACTCGTCTCCCTCCCTTCTTCCTCTCATGCACAGATCGGATCACGCAAACCCTAGACAACCATCATCATCAGATCGCCATCGCCCGCTCTGAAATCCCCACTCTTTCAATTGTCGCCCATTGCCTGATTGATCCGACTGATCCGTACTGTACCGATAAATCTGTAATTTTGAGAGTTCTCTCTTCCTCTTGCTTTCTTTCGTTTTGTGTCCTGGGTGGTTCTGCAATCCCCGGAGATGGCGTGCATAAAGGGGGTGGGCCGGTCGGCGTCGGTGGCTATGGCGCCGGACGGCGGTTACTTGGCGACCGGGACCATGGCCGGGGCGGTGGATCTCTCCTTCAGCTCGTCCGCCAGTCTCGAGATCTTCGGCCTCGATTTCCAGTCGGACGATCGAGATCTTCCCCTCATCGCCGAATCCCCCAGCTCAGAGCGCTTCAACCGTCTCTCTTGGGGCAAGAATGGATCCGGCTCCGATGAATTCTCCCTGGGGCTGATCGCCGGTGGCCTCGTCGACGGGACCATTGGCCTTTGGAACCCGCTCTCGCTGATCCGGTAATTGGGAATTGCTTGATTTGATCTTGAGTGTGAATTGGTGTTTTGGAGTGGAGATCTTGCTTGAGCGCTTGTTTAGCTCGTGAATATCGTTCTTGGATGCAATCACCGTTTCTCGATTTGGAAACGGAATGGGAATATGAGGTCTTTAGTCTATTGGAGTGATGATGTATTAGAATGGTGGTAATGTTGAGTATTACTGTAAGTTATTTTGAAGTCTGAACCATCCCGTCACGAACTGGTAAATGTTGTTGCGAAACACCAGTTGGTCTGGATATCAGTATCCGTACGAATGAAGGGTCTCTAGACATGCCTCTCGCATCTCTAGTTCTTAAACAATCTCAATTGCAGAATAAAGAATCAAGGACTGCTGTCTAGTTTCTGTATGTTTGTAGCTTCTGTATAGCAGGATTGTTGCCGTGGTTCAGAAGAAGAGGAGATTACATTTTTTAAGAATTAGTCTTTGAAGCCAATAGTTTGACTTACAAATGCTTCGCCTTCATCTAAACCTAGAATAATGTGCCTCCCTTACAAATTCTACTACTTGTAAGTAGCGATGTTATAGTGATTTTATTGAATCTATCCAGAATTTGTTAGTTGAGGTTAGGTATCTGAAGGGAAGTCCTTCCTGTAACTGCCTACTTGTCGGGTCTTATTTAAAATCATGTTTTGGTACTCTAGAGCTTGTTGCCTTGATTGAAAATTTCAAATTTTCCATTGTGTTCCCATTGGGAATGAAAACATCACTGATACTGTGTTTGGAGGGATTACAGAGAAGCTCTCAGATGAAGACACGGTAACCTTAATTTTGTTTCTTAGGAACAAAAATGAAAACACCTCTCTGGTGTCTCACTGTTTTCAGTCCAAAATGAAAACACATTAATTTTGGACTGAACTCTTTTGGTTAGGAAAGGGAAAGAACTTTTTAAAAAAAAAAAAAATGAAGCATGAAACAGGTTTTGAAAATTATTGTGTAGAAATTCTTATTGTGACTTACTAAACACGTTTTTAGAATAGTGGAGAATGATAAACATGAGAAGTGTTTTCATTCTCATTTTTTATGGAAAAGGTGTCTGAAAATGTTTCTCAAACCAAAAGGCCTCTCCATGTTCTCATTTTGGTGTGGCATTATAGGATGAATGAGCTGGACAAGAACTGAGTGCTGGATGTTTATTCAAGAAATATGATCAAGAGCAGTAGTGGATTGAGGTTGATTTCAATTTTATGCTGCTCGTTTAATTGAGCTAAGTGCTTTGCAAGCTGCATTTATCCATTTTAGTTCTAATTAATTAGTTTGATAATTTTTTCCTGATAGGTTAAAGATTTAACTGTAGTGAAAGCTCATTTGGTTGGTGTGCCTTATGCTGAGATTAAAGAAGTAGGATCACCAAGTTGGTTTTCTATTGGTTCTAAAGAGAAAATTGTAGATGTTCATCTCCATTTTCACCTAGTAGATGGGCCAGATCTATATCGAGTCATTATTTCTTGATTCAGCTGCTTGTGTCTGTCATGTTGGCTTTAGTTTCGACCTTTGTTAAAATATTTCTATTCAGGCTATGAAGGCTCCATCCTATACAGTATATTGGGACACCAATATAATAAGTCCTGCCTGGCCTTCACTATGTTGCTGTTAGCATATGAGGACGTGTTTGGTTTCATTTTGGAAATTTTTTCTCTTGGAGACCTGGGAGTAGTGTTTCCCCATTCTAAATTTTTGTCTTTTTCATTATTTTCCATGCTGTCTTGTTTTTGAAATGAGACAACAATAACATGGAGAGCTAGGGGCGACACTATTAAGTCTTCTCTCTCTCTCTCTCTCTCTCTCTCTCTCTCTCTCTCTCTCTTCATCTCTTTACCAATCACGAAAAGTGCCTCTAGACCTAGTAATTTAGTCGTTCAAGTCCTGCCTATTTCTCTGAAGATGGCCTGTGATTTTCTCTCTTCTTTACTTGGTTTTTGAAAAATAGCAAGAATCCAGATCTGCATCCACTGAATTGTCAAAATCAAGTATCAATTTTTAATGAGGGTGGTCAAAAAGCAAGCTTTTAAAGAAATTTCATTTCCAAGCTTCATTAAGCTTTAGCCTTGAAGCTTTGGTTAATCTTGGCAGTGTTTCCTGAAGCTTCTTTAAGCTTGTTATGTGGAGTGTTTTTTGGCCTTAAAAATGTTTGTTTTGGTTTTAGGTTCCAGTTCAGTGATCTAGATGCAAGTTGAAGTGTAACCTCCTCTATTTCCCTTTGCTGAGGGGTTTTAGCTGGCATTTGGCTTCTCAATTGAAAACATGATATCAAGTTCATATTCTTAAATTTTTACTTGCCATATCTGAAATAACTTAAACTGAATTTATTTCAGTCATCATTCTTGTAAAATTTACCCTTTTGCTGTAGTAACATAATTTTAAGAATAGAAACAACAATGAGGTTTGAAAAACTAATTATGCTTGTTTTCCGTGCAAATTTAAGTGGAAATTATTTTCTGCAATAGAATGCAGTTGCATAGCACCTATAGTAAAGTAGCATGATAACTGTCAGTTGCAACTGGTTTTAGAAGGGGGACAACTTATCCAATTACATGGTCCATTTGATATCATGTTAAATGATAGGAATCCATGCACTTGAATGGTTGTTAATGTGGCCTGGATATTGGTAAGATCAATTGGGTGATGAGATCTTTCCCCCTTTTTGTAAGTTTGAATAAATATCACATGCTTTGGACATTATTTTCATAAATAGCCGAGCTGCCTGTTCCTGTGGACTTCTGTGCTGTTATTGATTTGTAATAACAGTCTCAGCTGGTGTTTATTTGGATTGAGACTATTATTTTGTTTGGAGGAAGTACAGTAGTATTCTGTATTTAATATTTTTCCCTTTTCAGTTCTGAGGCTGGTGAGAAGGCAATTGTAGGACACCTTTCTAGGCATAAAGGACCTGTAAGTCCCCTTGTCTTCCTCTTTTCCTGTTCACCGCTTGTTATGTCTCTCTGCCTCTTGATGCTTAGGTTTATGGTATGGTTATGTTGATTTCTCAATCCAGGTTCGCGGTCTGGAGTTTAATGTCATCGCACCAAACTTACTTGCTTCTGGGGCTGATGATGGTGAAATTTGCATTTGGGATTTGGCTGCACCAAGAGAACCTTCTCATTTCCCTCCTCTTAGGGTATGTTGGGATCTGAGGATTTTTAACACAGTTCACTTGCTTAGGAATTTAATTTTATCCTTTTATATAATTCAGGCTTGTCTTGTCATGTTATGTAATGAATGGATTTTTTTCCCCAATGACAAAGCCTTACACCACTTGGTGGGGGCATCATGGATCTTTTAAATCAAGGCATTCATCAATGAGGGATTAAGGTCTCAATTTGTTCAGTATTATTTTAAGTTCTGGACTAAAAAGATGTATTTGAGGATTTTTTGCCCACAAGCCATTGTAGTTAGCAGCGAGCATGCTGGTTTGTTTTTGGATTCATGTGAGAATGGTAGTTTCTGCGGCTTTTTCTAAAACGCATGCCCATTGTTGGAACATAATTAGACTTCTGCATGGAATGCATCATTTATAATTCAGTATGCAATGTCCCCAGCATGACATGAAATGATGCCCAAATAATTTGTGTCTTGGTCTGGCCTTGACATTTTACATATTACTCTGGTCTATGGTATGAAATGATCTCCTGCTTATATTGTGGAACTGCCAAATTTCCAATTGTATGGCATCTCTTTGCTGATGTTGATTGTTAAAACTGTTATTATCATGGTTTGGTCTTTCATGTGTCTTGTCCAAATTTCTGTAAATTGTAATAATGTATTTTGGGAAAAGGACACCATAAGTGCCATAACTTTCCAACGGCACTCACTCGAGTGCCTTAGCTTTCCAACGGCACTCACTTGAGTGCCAAACTTTTTCTTGATCACTTGAGTGCCATACCTTTTTTAAAAACATTCACCACAAGTGCCATGCCACGGTGGATTTTTGACAATTGGGTGAACCTTTTTTTATTCCTTAAATTATGACACTCAAGCAATCAATTGAAATTTATGGCACTCAAGTGGACGTTTTTTAGAGGTCATGGCACTTAAGTAATCGAAAAAAAGAGTACCGTACGAAAGTTATGGCACTTGCAATGCCTTTATCCCTGAATTTGTCCATAAACGCTCTTTTAAGTTAACAGTATGGGTCAACTATGATGCCTATAAGGAAGATGAAGATTGAAGAAGGGTGGACTTGCTGAGGTATCTGAGCGAAGTCTTCATATTTTTTCTTGCAGGGTAGTGGTTCTGCTGCTCAAGGTGAAATTTCATTTTTATCTTGGAATAGCAAAGTTCAACATATATTAGCCTCCACTTCCTATAATGGGACAACAGGTGAGGAAAAAAAGGGATATTATCCCTGTCTTCTTTTATATTCTAAAGTACTGTTTATCTTCCTTGGGTAGAAGGCTTAATTTTTTGCATTTCAGTTGTATGGGATCTCAAGAAACAAAAACCAGTCATAAGGTAGCTCTCAACCTCTGGCTTCCTCACATGTATATTTGCTTGGTTTTTATTATCTTTGTAGCTATCTAGACAACAGTAAATATGATTTACCCTTTACCGAATGGCAGTTTTTCAGATTCAGTTAGAAGGCGTTGCTCAGTTTTGCAATGGAACCCTGATCTGGCTACTCAACTTATTGTTGCATCAGATGAAGATAGTTCTCCTACTTTAAGGGTAATGACCTGATGTGGCATTGCATCTCATATACGAACTCAGGGTAGATGGAGTGTGTTCAATCTCTCACTGTGTTGATGTTTTGGGCAGCTTTGGGATATGAGAAACATAATGTCACCTGTTAAAGAATATGTGGGGCATACAAGAGGTACGCATCTATGCCAAAAGTATTATTTGTTGTTGTTACATTAAACATCTCATCATTTTTTAATGTCATATTGATAGAGGCAGAGAGGAGGGAGAAGTTGATTTGGTTGTAGCACACAAATGCAGAATCCTTAGTATTATTCTTGTTGTAATCTCTTAGATGGATTGATTTAGAAAGTGGTATGAATTAGTAGCTTTAGGCTGCATTTGGTCACCAAGAAATAAAACCATATAGGATAGGATTGGATTGGATTGGATCTTTTATCTAGAATCTGCTGAGTATAATAACAATGCCTGACCAATTGAGATTTTGGAGACCTAACTAAAATTGGTCAAAAATAATAAAAAAATCAATTGAATTACAAAAATAAAGCTATGGAACCCTAAGAATATAGAAGACAGACAAACAGAGCATTGTCTCAGAGGAGACCACCATGGTGATCACTGTCAACTGCGCGTGCAAGCGGTGGCCACTGCGCTTAACTACCACCTCTAGGAGACTTCCTTCTCTTTCCTTTTTTTTACTTTCTTTTCTTTTAAGAACAAGTCATTGCCCTGATGTTTGTGTACAATTAACTTGCTGTCAAAAATGACTATTTTATCTGGTTAGAATTGTCCACTTGATATAATCTCTCTTTGACTTGTTTTTATCCTTTCTTGCACTTGTTTTCTTTATGTTGATGAGATCGTATAATTCTTATAGTGGAATGACCATTCTTTCTCGAGAATATCAATGTTTTTGGTTGGACATGTGTAATGCAATAAGGAAGTCCATTTTGCTTTTATGTATAATCTGAGCATATTCTGTAGATACCTGGTATGGCTCACTTTTTCTTGCTGCAGTTTGTTTCGACATTCTTCTGTCTGTTAGTAAAACATACCATCGTCCACTTGCATACCAACGAGTAGTTGCTCTTATATCTTTTAATATCCGCCATTTGAATCTGTTTACAATGTATTTAATTTTCTGCTATAACTGGGTTGATAGCTTCTCTGCTCACCTCTTCTGCTTGAATATCTGACACCAGGTGTTATTGCAATGTCATGGTGTCCCAATGATAGTTCCTATTTGGTCACCTGTGCTAAAGACAATCGAACCATATGCTGGGATACAGTTACTGGAGAGGTACTTATTATGATGCTGGGTTTTCCCATTTTTTCTTTTTGCATTTTATCTTAATATTTCTACCTGTACTAGTGCTCATTTTTGTGTTCAATATCTAGTTATCTAGTTTTTATTGTGTCACTCATTTAGTGGCAATTCTGGCTGCTAGTATGTGCGTCTTATGTTATTCTGACAATTTTTATTTACTTATGTTTGTCGTAGATTGTTTGTGAATTGCCTGCTGGGTCCAACTGGAATTTTGATGTACATTGGTACCCTAAGATACCTGGAGTTATATCAGCATCTTCATTTGATGGAAAGATTGGCATCTACAATGTTGAGGTATTTCTTTTTCTTTTCTTCTGTGTTTAAAGGTCCATATCTGGCTGTGCCTTGTTGAGGGCTTTATGATTTCAAATCAAGAATAGAGTTGATGAGGTAGAGAAAGACTTGAGGCTTCCTTTCATATGATGCAGATAACAAAAATTGGCGCCAAATGTCTTTTCCTATTATAGATTTCTTTGAGACATTATCCCCGAACAGTAAAGTGATTGCTTGAAAATAGACAAATGACATTTAATCTTGGCATTGTTTAAATTTAGCGATTCTTTTACATAGCAGCCAAGGCTCGCTAAATCACCACTTATTTCTAAAAGAATAACATATGTGATGCCATTTTGAGTTATTATTAGATCAAGATTTATGATTGATTATGACAAATTGGCGCACAACACTTGATAATACATCAGACTATTGAACTTTTTTATCTGAGATTTGAGAAGGCACAACAATTTAATTATACGTGAGTTTGATATGGAAATATATAAAAACAAAGTACAATCCTATGCTCAACAGATAAGTTGGGAAATAAATAAGGAAAACATAATTTTGTTTTTGAATAGATGGAAAAAAAATTAAGAGGAAAACAAAAATAATGAAAAAAGGAGATAGTGGATAACCTTATGTTTTATCTGGTCATGTAATCTTATGTTTGTTGAGAAAAAAGGAACAATATTTTAAAAGATAATGAAAAAATAAAGAAAATTAAAAGAGCAAAGGTTTGCATTTTAGCTATATTTCCCAACAAAAGAAAAAGTAAAAGTCTTGGAAGCCAGCAGGATTCGAACCTGCAGCATCCACATCACAAAACTTGCTTAGTTCCATATGGGCTATGTCTTCCTTTCTCTTTATTATTGCGATATTATAATATATAAAAATTAGTAAGACCAGATGGATCGATCATAAAACAACACGTGGCGAATTTGGGTGGACCTGGGCCTTTCTTTTTTGGTATATCGATTTAATGTATTCAAAGATGTCCATTATTTATCTGCCTTAGCGTATAGATGCATAATTTTGCATGTGCTCATAAAATCTCCTATTATTTTGCAGGGCTGTAGCCGCTACGGTGTCAGGGAAAATGAATTCGGTTCTGGTAATTCTATCCTAATGACTAGATTTTACATTTCTGTTAGTACTTTACAGTCTACTAAGAATCCTGTGTTTCTGCTAGTCTACATTTGGTTTTATGGTCTAACTGTCTGAAAAGAAATGATTTGTCAACACAAGTACCTTTAGCCAGGTTAAAATTTGTTTGTGTGTGCGCATGCCCCTGTGGGTGGGGAAGAGAGAATGAGAGTTCATTTATCAATTCCTTTGTGTCCTCCTCTCGTGCTCCCGTCTATAATTTGCTTATTAGATATGGTCACTCTTCATCTGGGGCTGATTCTTGCCAGTTGCATGTCTAGACTCAGGCAACACAACAGAAGTTAATGAACAAGTGAGATAGTTGATTCTCTCATGTAATATGGCCAGTTCTGGTCAGGTTCTATAAGGTGACAACCACAGCATTATGCTACTAGTATACCAAATCACTATTCAATTAGTTATGCTCTTTTTCAAATTTAGTTCTGTGCTCATTGGAAAGGAGGCTGATGTGAAACAATTCATGTACTCTGTTGCTAACTAATAACGATCAGTTTGCATCCTTTTTCACATTTGTTAATTTGTCTGCTGTGGTTCTCTCACACTCCAGAAGTTTAACCTCTCCTTTCCCACACAGCAACTCTGAGAGCTCCAAAATGGTTTAAACGACCTGTTGGCGCATCCTTTGGTTTTGGAGGCAAGGTGGTTTCATTTCATACTCGGTCAACAGGAGGTCCTTCAGTCAATTCCTCAGAGGTGCATGTTTATTCCCCTTCATTATTCTTGCTATTTAGAAGAACTTAACATTTATTTTTTCGCTTTGTTATTTTCCAGGTTTTTGTACATGATATCATTACAGAACAAACTTTAGTGAGTCGCTCGTCTGAATTTGAAGCTGCAATCCAAAGTGGGGATAGACCTTCATTGAGAGCATTATGTGAAAAGAAGTCTCAACATTGCGAGTGTGTTACTTATCCATTTAAATAATTTTTCCTTTATCTTGTTTGGAGAATAACAAAATTTTCCCTGGCAGATCTATGGATGACCGAGAAACATGGGGGTTCTTGAAAGTTTTGTTAGAAGACGATGGATCCGCAAGGTCAAAGCTACTTACTCACCTCGGTTTTGAAATTTCTACCGAGACAAATGATGGTCCACAAGAGGATCTCCCCCAGCAAGTTAATGCTCTTGGGCTCGAGGATGTGACTGCAGATAATGTAGTGCAGGAGGACACCAACGAAACTACAGTGTTTCCTACTGATAATGGCGAAGATTTTTTCAACAATCTTCCTAGTCCCAGGGCCGATACACCTGTATCAACTACTGCTGATGGCTTTGCTACTGTGAATGCTGCTGTCGAACCTTCGCAAGATGAAGTAGAAGGATTTGAGGAGAGCTCTGACCCTTCGTTTGATGATAGTGTTCAACGTGCTTTGGTTGTTGGGGACTACAAGGCGGCAGTTGCATTGTGCATGTCTGCTAATAAATTTTCTGATGCTTTGGTTATTGCGCATGTTGGAGGTGCCTCCCTATGGGAGAATACCCGTGATAAGTACCTTAAAATGAGCCACTCACCTTACTTGAAGGTGACTTGTTTTAAGATAACTGCAATTTGCTTATCTTTCTCTTTTTGGATATATATTTGGTAGTACCTTGGTATGTGAAAATTTCTTTAAATCTATGTGCTATCTCACTTGTTAAATGAATCATCTTACTTTCAGGTTGTTTTTGCAATGGTGAATAATGATCTCCAGAGCCTTGTGGACACCAGGCCCGTCAAATTCTGGAAAGAGACGCTTGCTATTCTCTGTAGTGTAAGTTTCTTAACACTAGAGGAAAAAGTTGCTAGAAGTTTTTAAGTGTTATGTTTCTTTTTGGTTAAGAAACTGTGCCGGTTGGGGTTTCTGCGATAGGAACTACTTTTGGAAGTGACTTTTGTTTTGGCCCTGATCAATGTACTTCTGCTTATATTTAATTTACCATTTTTTTGCACACCTCCTGTTTGTGTGCTTAGTAGATGTGCGATGTATGCATCTTTATGCCAAATGCTTGCATTGCTAATTTATTCTTGCATTTGCTACATTATAGCAGGAATGCTAGAAAAACTACCCTTTTGCTATGCCACTTTGATCTTAATCTCTCTTAACACTATTGGTACAACTACAAAAAATCACGTGGATGCACTTAATATCTTTCTTCCTCAGAGAAAGTCAAGCTTGCTATGTACTGATAAGTTTTTCGATCTCATCTTGATTTTACGCCCGGAATTGATATACCTAAGCCAGTTGATTGGAGAGCCTAAATCACCCCTGTGATGTACTGAAATTGTGCTTCTGAACCATATTATATTGGTAATCTGTTGTTGACCTAACTCGCAATGATTCGGACATCTGCTGATGCATCTAAATTCTGGTTATATAAAGTTTGCACAGGGGGAGGAGTGGGCGATGCTCTGCAACTCTCTAGCCTCAAAACTTATGGCAGCTGGAAACATGTTGGCGGCAACACTGTGTTTCATTTGTGCTGGGAATATTGACAAGACAGTGGAAATCTGGTCGAGAAGTCTGGCAACTGAGCATGATGGGAAATCCTACATGGACCTTCTTCAGGTAGTTATCTCCTTTTAGTTGTTATACGCCATTAGCTTCTTATTGACTGGAGAGTTATTCATATACATGTTTTCTTGGGATCAGGATTTGATGGAAAAGACTATTGTTCTTGCATTGGCTAGTGGCCAAAAACAATTTAGCGCTTCAGTGTGCAAGCTTGTTGAAAAATATGCAGAGATTTTGGCTAGTCAAGGGCTTTTGACAACAGCAATGGAGTATTTGAAGCTGTTGGGGACAGATGATTTGTCACCTGAACTTGCAGTCTTGAGAGATCGTATTGCTTTCTCTGTAGAAGCTGGTATGCTTTTGCTATAGCATCTGTTTACACATTCTTAAAGACAGATCTGCATGGACAAATCCCAAATAGTCTGTTTTTTCCTCATATAAAAGCTATGATACAAAAATGGACATCTGGACATGGATTGGACATGGATTGTAGTTACTATGTTCTGTTCCTAGCGTACGTTCCTAGGGCGAATCGCTTGTCCTGTCTACTAGCAGTTCCCTTTCTATATGTAATGAATGAGATGTATGTACCATTTGCTTCTTTTTACGGCCAAGGGGGTTTTCATCTAATTGGGAGCTACTGGGAAGGAAGTCTCATCCCTGTTTCATAGAATTAGCCTCGGAGCCAAACACAGGGAAGGTGGCTCATGGAGTGGATTCAAAGCTCTGTTAATAATTTGTATACTTATTGGTGGGAAGAGTATAGAGCTATGTTGCTGTCCACTAAGACCATTTCTTTTTTTTTCCTATTTTATCTTTTCTGCTTCGTCTGTTTTCTAGTAGAATCCAAAAGCTCGAAAGAGCAACATGAGCCTTAGGAACATGAGGTTAATCGTTGGTAGCGGAATTATTTGCAATTGCTACCTCCTTCTACCTTATAAGGACATGGTTGAATTAGGTTTATGAAATGATTCGCTGTTTCATATAGTAGCTTGAGATGACTAGGAGTGTAGTCTTGAATATTTTCTGTAAGAACATTAAGAGTTGCTGTTCATTTGTGGTTATCTATGTATTTTCATTAGTTTCTTTGAGAATGGTTGATTGAGTAGGAATTTAATTTATTCCTTTTTCAAGTATTTTATGTTGCTTGGTTAAATATTCTTTTTAAAATGTTGCTTTCGGGCTGAATTATTTTTATAATCCGTCACTGGAGCCACCCATTGAGAACCTGATTTTTCATTTCTTAAGGTTTCTTGCCCACTTGCTTTTGCAGTTAATTTTCCTTAAAACGGAACTAAAGAAACCATTGTAGGGTTTTTTGTTTGGTGGGGTGGGGGATTGGGCCTTTGAGGGGGACAAAACAAACACAAAAATTCATTCCTTAGGGTGGGAGGGTGGGTTCAAACTTTCTAGAATAACAAACTTCTAGCTTTACTTTACATTTATAATTTAAATATAGATAATGTGGTTCTTTCTGCTACTTTTGGGTTCAATAAAATATGTCTTGAGAAGCAGCTGTAGGTGCAAATATTTGATACTTGGGTTTCCTTCCCCATTAATACCATTTTTTTGATAGGACTAGTAATTTTTTGAGAAGCAGCTGGACTAGTTTAGGATAGTCATTTTATATACAAACAGGACTCGAAGTGGATAAAAGTTGAAATTTCTTTTATCTTCACTGTTGTGATTCTTTAAAGCTAAAATTGTGATTGAAGGTTTCTTTTGAATTTGTAGCAGAAAAAGGAGCCAACATCTCTGCTTTTAATGGCTCTCAAGATCAAAGAGGTGCAGTATATGGTGTCGATCAATCCAATTATGGCATGGTTGATACTTCTCAGCACTATTATCAGGTGGGTTCATCGAGTCGTTGAGTTTTCTGGTCTCTTCTTCTCTCCCTTTCTTTTGCACCTATGTTTTTCTATGATTGTAAATATTTGGCTTGTTCTTATCATTGCTTAGGAAGCCACCCAACCACAGGTGCAGCATACTGTTCCTGGTAGCCCCTATGGTGAAAACTATCAGCAGCCTTTTGGTTCTTCATTTGCAAAAGGGTACAATCCTCCTGTGCAATATCAGGCTCCTTCACAGCCATCTATGTTTGTTCCATCCGAGCCACCTCAGAATGCACAGGTATCTTTGGTCAATAAATTATCTGCACTGGCATGAGGAGGTAGTTGATGCTACTTTATTTGATTTTTCTGATAATTTATTTTACTCTGGGCTCTATTACAGCCTTTGCCTATTTTTATCCAATGGAAAAGAGTAGCGAGAATATAAAAAGCTCAGAATAAAGATGATGAATGGTGAATTGTTTGAAAGAGCGATGGCTATCAAATTTGTGCATAGTATAGTGGAATATTGTCATTCGCTCTCTCATCTACGAAAGAATTTTCTTCATTTACTGTCTAATTGCCCCCAAAGAATAGAAAAGTAACTACTTGCTTGCTACCTGTGCCCTGTGGAGTCTGAGTCAGATAATGTGCTGGCACACTTACTGTAGTTGTGGTTTTTATAATTGAACTTGTACATATGCTCTTTTGTCTTCTAAGAATGAAAACTTATGCTAGCTAGGATTTTACAATGTTTTGTAGCGTTTGCTTTGCATACTGTGACTTGATTTCTTGCAAAGGATCTCTGGGTTGACCATTTTTCTCTCTTTCTAGCCAAGTTTTGTTCCAACTCCTGCCACCAATCAGCCCACGACGAGATCTCAATTTATACCAGCACCTCCTCTTGCCCTGAGGAACCCAGAGCAGTATCAGCAGCCAACATTGGGTTCTCATTTGTATCCGGTATGTATGTCTCCTTCAGTTCCAATTTTGACCATAGAAGCTTCTAGTTTGACTGGCTCAGTTCTCTTTGGCATGTCTTATAGGGAAGTGTTAATCCTACTTTTCAACCTTTGCCTCATGGACCTGGTCCAGTTGCCCCTGGGCCACCACAAGTGAGCTCGGTTCCTGGCCAGAAGATGCCACAAGCTGGGGCTCCTACTCAAATGAGGGGATTTATGCCAGTTACTAATCCGGGGGTTGTTCAAAGTCCCGGGCCTATTTCCATGCAGCCGGCTACTCCCATTGAATCAGCAACTGCACAACCAGTTGTCTCACCTGCTGCACCCCCACCTACAGTGCAGACAGCAGATACTTCAAATGTTCCTGGTAAGAGCTACCTTTCTCATTATTTATGGGCTTGTTTGTTTCCACTCGAAGAAAAGTAAAAAAACACTTTTCAGATTTCTTGGCAAAATTTATCATCTAATTTTCAGAAATTATGAAGAAATTATGTAGGAATATATGCATCAACATTCATATGTCGTGAAAGTTTCGAGTGTTGTGGATTAAAAAAACTCAAGATTGCTCTCCACGAAGGTTAGATTAAGAGAAAAGGTAAAATGTCAAAGTCAATCAAACATGCCCGTGTGCTTGCATGCTTGGTTGTGCTGTGTTTTTGTTTCTGTTTTCAGTAAGCATGACTTGTTTGATTCTGCTTTTAGTAGAAGACTGATAAGTTTCCAGTGCTCTTAATCCTCCCTTCCTGGAAAAACGGTCATGACTATGCCAATAGTGCCTGAAAGTTTGAAGAACTGATAACCTCTTTTGGTGCATGAAACCAGGCCTTAATCTCGATTTGGAGCTTTCTTTCTATTCCATCATCTGGTTTTACACTAGGCACATTAGCTATTAAATACAGAGTCAATTGCAATATCTAATTAGTGATTTGATCAATTTTGTTTAAATTTTTGTATGAAAATGTCACAACCCTTGAAGTATGCAACTGGACACTGAGCTTTTATTTGTCTAGGAGAAGGGGCTAGGGCAAAATTTTATGCTACTTTTTAATTCCATCTCATATGTATTTTACACTGGGGTTACCATCCATTGGCTGAATAAGTAGCTAGTGAAGATTGCATGCAGAAATTTTGGTTCCTCCTTAAAATTGATGAGAGTTCAGCTTTCCTTTGTGGTGGCTTGATGGTATTCCTTTCTGACGCATAACTGAAGAATTCTTTCTTGCATCCATGCACCAGCCCTCCAAAGACCTGTCATCGCAACATTGACAAGACTCTACAATGAGACATCAGAAGCATTGGGAGGTTCACGTGCAAATCCTGCCAAGAAGCGTGAGATAGAAGATAATTCAAGGAAAATAGGTGCCTTGTTTGCAAAGCTCAACGGTGGAGACATATCTAAAAACGCAGCTGATAAGCTTGTCCAGCTTTGTCAGGCTTTAGACAACGGTGATTATAGCACTGCCCTGCAAATACAGGTGCATTTCCTGCAAATTGGAGTCTCTTAACTACTTTTGCAATTGCACGAGGGAGTAGTGTTCTCAATTATTTTTGTGTTTTTCAATTTTTCTTTTCCAGGTACTTCTCACGACTAGCGAGTGGGATGAGTGCAATTTCTGGTTGGCAACGTTGAAGCGGATGATCAAGACGAGGCAGAATGTGAGACTAAGTTGAGAAGAGGCCAATTTTTCTCAACGCATCTCCTTTGTTCTTTTTTCTCTCTTTACTCTTGTGTGGTGGATTCCATAGGGGAATTGATCATTTGTTTGGAAAGAATGGCTCTCTTAGATTGCTACTGGAGTAATTTTTGGTCTTTTATTATAGAATGTCTTTTTTCCATTGATGTTGACTTCTGAAAGCCAATAGGATAGTTTTTAAAGGAGTTGGTGATTATTGATTTCCACCCAATATATGTAGCGTCAAGGAATTAGAGAGCTTTTTACTAGCCCTGGTGGATAATTTTGACACAATTTTTCGCTATAAGTTACTCTCCCAGGCTGGTCTCCTCTGCAATGCCCAAAGTTCCTTCGTGACTTAGTGCTATGGTGATCATTTATGAATTTTTGGTATGTTTTTGGTGAATGATAGCTTGTCAAAGAGTGAGAGGTGACAATTTGTCGATATGGGGTTGAAGTGTTTTCGTTCTGTTGTTATTTTCTTTTTCCATCATCTAGATAAATAAGACGGCAGCAAACATTGCCACTGAAAAATAATCTTTCCTTTGAAATAAAGAAATGGGAAAATCTGAACTGTTGAGACATGACACGGTAGGACGTATTAGATGATGTTGTCCTGACGTGCAAATCCACTTTCGGTCTCCCTGCTGTAATCTAGTAACATTTTGCAACAGCTGAAAGGAATGGAAGGATTGCGAATTGTGTGCAAGCTTTGTAATTTAGTAGTCTGACTATTGACTTCTAAGCATGGCGGAATTGGCGGAAAAAATGAGGGCACGGTGCTGTGGTATGGGAACCTCTCGGTTTGTGCGGATGCTAGTTTCAGTAGATTCTTAGTCTCATTATGCAATTCTGCAATCTCAAATTTATTTGTCGTGACCTCATTTGCTTTGGATGAATCATCAAATGGGATGATTATGATGTCATTGATCACTTATACTGCCAGTAATCGATTCAGAAGGTACTCTCCTGGCAGAGGAAGTACTTTTTAAAGTTCGGAAACCATAGAATTTTTCTCGCGCTTTTAATTATCTTTCCGAAGCAGACAAACGATCAGTATACTTGATTGCTCAAACTAAAAGAGCGTGGAAGCACGCAGTTCTTTTTGAATCTCCTAGAGCGTGTGAAATGTAAGCAAGACGATAACCATGTACAGCCAAAGCTCACATTATCGCTGCTAGTTTACGCGAGTTGTGAGGTGAAATTCAAAACCAATGGAAGTGGGTGAAGTGACTGGACACTCCAGTGCCTAGAGAAACTGACCCATAACTCATTCAATCATCAAAAAAGGCCAACAAGCTCGAGGACAAAAAGTGCCCTCGAGAGATGAAATATCTCTGACATCTTCCCTTGTTTGGCGAATGCATTACGATGTACTGTTATGTGTCTATGTAAGCATCCCTATACTTCAACAGGAGCGCTTCTTCTCATGACTCTGTTTTAATACTGACATTCCAAAAAGAATCAGCCTTTTGATGGGTCCTCGTCAAATATTCTATTCATACAATTTAGTCCATGCCTTTACGTTTCAGAGAAGTACCTTTTTCCCCATCGAAGCACTCAGAAGATAGGAGCACTGAGAGATTCTAACAAGAAAAAGGTGTTTCTTTCTTTCGGAATGATTAGTGGTCTGCCTGCACAAATTGGGTGGTCCATTCGAGAGAATGGGCGCGTTTTAGGTCAAAGGTCCATGCATAGATGATGGATCTTAAACGGGTATGTAAGAACAGAAGCGGCACATGCTGGTATGAAAATATATTAGCTGTAAAGCCTTGATATAAGGAAAAGATCCGCGCATACTTTCATTTATTGGCTGCTAACTGCTGATAGCTAAGAGACGGCATGCCTATTATTTTTATGGTTTTGATACATTAATTTTTCCTCCAATTCCTCTTGTATTTGTCATTGACTCCACTTATTTGCACAGTTGGGGACTTTCGGTTTTGGCAGCAACAATGATTTCTTGCCTAATGGAGTCTCACATGGCTGTTCGTTTGTCTAACTTAAATGTAGTCCCAATGATTTTGTAAAACGGCCCATAAAAGCGAAGATTAATCTGCCTATCTTGCACCAGATGCTTCTTTTAGGCTTCCTCTTCTTCTTTTTCCCCCTTCTGTTGTTTATAGAAGTTAAATGTCTTTCATCAGTCCTAAGCTTGAGCTTACTGAAGAAAAGGAGAGGAAAAAATCAGGGAGGCAACTAAGTCGGAGATATTTAGACACTAGGTGAATCAATGGATTTTGTCATAATTTTTCTAATCAATGTGATCCTGGATCGATGATGTGATGGTGTCGCTATTATATTAGGGTTGTTACCAGATGGTTGAGATTAGGTTGCCATCTACGCAATCACCGGTGTTTTATCATTTGATGCATTATTGTGGTTGAGTGGTTGACATGACACCTGTATATATGATTTTCTAAAGTCAAAATAATCACCCCAACCAATTTAAACATATCATTTTGGCCGAAAGAAATTCAAACTTTTCTTATGACAGATTATGAATGAGTTGTCCATATCTGCAACTTGCAGCTTCTGGTTGATCTACTGTGATCACCGTGAGCATCTGGCAGATTATAATGCAGCCAGTTACGGCAGAGATGGAGAAATCCAAAAGCTGGTTCTTCAAACCGTTCCAATCAGGAGCCATTGTTTTGTTGACCAGAGAAGAAAATTTGCTGTACAAAGATCACTTAATTCTTTTGGGGCTAATAGATAAAAAGCCAGCTTGAGTTACTCCTTCCTACAGAAGAAACATATGAACTGTAAAAATAAGATTAGGATAAGATTTGAGGACTACAAAGTCGGCCTAGCTCTCTTTGTATTAAATAGCAATTTCCTCAGTACACAATTTTTGCAGCATTCAGGTATGAAGACTGATAACAAGTACAATTGACATCCTATAGAAAGTGGTGAGACACCAGCGATGTCCCCAACATAATGAGAAAATAAAGGAAAACATGTGAACTATTCAATTAGAACTCTCTTTCTTGAGGAAGATCCAACAGGATATCTACATCAATGCAGTTCGCGAGCAAGCTCTAATGACTGGGTTTGTGAGCGAGCCGCCAAATTGTCTATGCCTGGAAAGTTTTTGGGACTTCCCCCGGCCGAACGGTTTCTCCTCATAATGAAGGCAGCATCATCTCTGCGACGGGATTGAGATTGAGTTTTTAGCCTGTTCATGTATCTTCCGCTACTGAATCTAGAACTGTATGACTGGTATGGCAATTTCGAAGTAGGCTCAAGACCTCTAACCTCCCCTTGAATTTCAGATTCTTCGTCCGTATTAGCGGCCATGAGATCCATCAAGTCACTCCTGAACCCCAAATCCGAGTACACTCTTCGCGAATGTCTCATCGCTGGTTTGGAAAATTTCCCATCCAGAGCATCTACATACCCCATGTCTGTGTTGTCTAATCTAGAGCTATCCTGCACATTCCTGGATTCAACTGGCCGTCCCATCGTCTCCACCATGAGGCACGGATTGTTAAACCCATTCCACGAATGAAGGGGAACCAATTTGCTGAGCCCGGTCAACCAATCAACAATCTCCTTCATCGCCGGCCTCCTCTCTCTACAAGATCTCACACACTTGGCAGCTATGACAGCTAATTGCTTCCTAACAACGGGATCTTTTGGGGGCACCATTCTCGGGTCATAAACACAAAGGAGCTTTCCCTTTTTAATCAAGGGGATTGCCCAGTCCACTATGGACGGCGGCGAGTGCGCGACATCGATGGCCTTCCTCCCGCTGATAATCTCCAACAGCAATATCCCGAAGCTAAACACATCAGTCTTAGTACTCAAGTTATCAGGGGTCACATAGAGGGGATCAAGATACCCAAGAGTCCCAGCTGGGGGTGTGGACAAGAGCCTAAAATCATTGACATGACATCTGAGAGCCAACCCAAAATCGCCCAAACGAGCATTGAAGTTCCTATCTATCAACACGTTAGCAGACTTTATGTCCCTGTGAATTATAGGTGGGTTCTGAAAATGAAGGGTCTCGATGGCCTTGGCGATCTGCAGGGCCAGCCTAATCCTGCGACCCCAATTCAAGACGCGCGTATTGGAATGAAGGATGTCGTAGAGCGTACCGTTGCTCATGAACTCGACGACCAAGAGGCGGTTCTTGGAGTCGCTCGCGAAGCCGACGAGGTTGACCAGCCGGGGGCTCTGGATCTTGGACAGGATCTCGAGCTCGTTGTCCACCTCGCCGGCGATCTCGAGTCCCTTGGAGGGCTTCTTGACGGCCACGTGGCGGCCGCGGAGGAAGGCCTTGTAGACGTAGCCGTGGCTGCCTTTGCCGAGCAGCTTCTGGTCGGAGAAGCCATTGGTGGCCGCCTCGAGGTCGCTGTAGTCGAACTGCTGAATCTTGATCGGCCTCTCTCTCTCTTGCTTGAGAGGGCGCTGGTTCTTGGAAGACGACGACGACGACGGAGCGCGAGAGTTGGCGGTGGAAATGGAGGATTCAGCTTTGCAAGAAAGATAACCCATCATAGAAAAACCGAAAAGATTGGATTTTTTTGGCTGATTTAGAAACTTAGAAAAAAAGCTGGTGATGAGAGAATTTATGGAGATAAGTTTTGTTGGGTCTTGATGACTTTATGAACAGAGCTGTAATGGCGTCTCAGGAGGGAGAGAGAGAGAGAGAGAGAGAGAGAAGAGAGAGACTACCAAATTGGAATCCCAAGAACAATCCACCATGAATCCATGGCATGTATTAAGGTGGTAATATTATTACAGAAGCATACATCTCATAGTATGTAGACCTCGTATTTTTACCTTAAAGTCAACGCAGTACATTTACTGTATCTGGATTCTGTACACCCTTTTTTTTTTCCTTCTTCTTCTTTTTTCCCTTTTTCTTTTCCACGGAGCCATTTTCCATCTCAGTTTCTGGTCCCTTCTTCCCTCGTCTTCCTGCATACCTTTCTTTTTCTCTACCTTGACCATTTTTTTTTCCCTCACATTACTAAATTATTGTCTTTAAGACAATGGGAAATAAGCAACATAGTACACTTGATACACAATACCTCTAAGCATCTTCTGATGCACATACGAGCATTGGAATGCATCAACCGTAATAATTTTTGACTCTTTAATAATTTTTCGTTGCATAAGAGCGATTCATTTCTAGAATCACAATAATAATCCACATAGAAATTAAAGTATGTAGGAAAAATATTCTCGTCCATGCAAAATCAGTGTGAATTGCACCTACACTCCATGCATTTTGAAATTCGAAAGTTCCAATTACTTGATCGATTCAATTTGACCTCGAAATTTTATAAAATTTTACATTTTCTATTAATTTTTTTTACCCACGTTCCAATTCCCCTTAATCGTAGGGAGATGAACAGTGGATAAGATTGCAAGATCCGGAATTTGGCGAACTCGTTTGTCTGGACGGAGAACTTTCTCTTCACCATCACGCAGCACCGCTGTCCTTTTGCTGCCCGTACGCATTATTGCGGTACGCATTAATGTTTATAGCTAGCAGCAGCTTGGAAGGTTATCCACAATAATACAAAGGACCTTGTTCTTTTTATGTCACGTGCATATTTATGATCTTGGCATAATATATCCGGTGGTTGATGCCATGGTCCAGCTTTGAGAAGATAATCGATTGCTTGCTCCTAACGTTGTGGGTCTTCCATTGTCGTCCTCCTCTTCTTTAGTAACCTTTTGTGAGCTACACAATGACACCGCTACCTACAAAAGAGGAAAGCAAAGAGGAAAGCAAAAGCACAGAGCTCTTTTGCCAAGATCTGAGTTGATGGATACTGTAAATCGTAGCTTTTGGACGGATCATGATGTTTCGGTTGCTCTTAACCTTTATTTTACTCCTATAGGATATCACCAAAAGTCATCAATAAATGACACTACTCCGGCGTTTTGGACATTTTATCACAGTACGTAGTCGTCGGTCTAATTTCATGTAGAATTCTAGTTGGCCGATAAAAAGATAAAAAGAAAACTCTGTTTGGTGAACGAACAAAGTTCAAATTTCCCTCTTTGATTCTCCTCTCTTTTCAATTTTCCCCCAAGTGGTCACCATGAAAGTTATGAGGATGAAGCGTAACCATCCAGCTCTTGCGCCCACATGAAGGCCTGAAGCTAGGGAGGCACTACATATAATTGTGCCGTATGGTCGTGGTCACAGCTCACCCATCGGGCACGAGCCAACCAACGTGCCTTAAAGGCACTACCTTGGCTGAGACACCACGTGAAATCAAAGTAGTTCCCTCTTTTCCTTGATCATTCATCATCAACAAGAGCGTAACCTTAAGATCCATCATTAGTTTGTACTGGTTAAAACACAACCCAGGCAAGCGAATCGATGCACCAGTTACTTTCGGCCCCCCATAAAGTTATTAGTCAATTATCGAAAGCAGCGTGTCATCAGTTAAAAGGTATTACTCTCTGATGCACATTGAAAGGAGAAAAAGCTTCATCACTTTTCTCTCACTTTCACTTGTAGAGTGGCCATTCAAGTTTTAACAGTCAATGACAAAGAATGACCTCTTCTTTTTCATCACTTTTCCATCATGACAACGATCCTCTTCTTTTTCTAAATGAATTTCGAAAGATAACTGGTTTGCAAAATTTACTAGAGTAAGGAATCAAAGATGACAGAAAGTGCCTGGATTTTTATAATATCATATCTGAGGCTAACATTGGATCGATTAGTTGTATCTTAACTTTTTCTGGCTTACCGGTCCAAATATATAAGCCTTTGCATTAAAGAACCAAGCTCAATCTCTTCTTCTCGAACATGCAGAAACATTGCTCGTTATGAGGAATGCGGTTGCTAACTGCAGCAGTTAGGTGCATCACACAGAAGGTGAAAGGTGCCTTTCACGTCAAATATCAGGATGACAACACAGCCCTCACAACATGAGTCACATTCTTGTGATTAGTGCGAGATTGCGCGACTTCACCAGAAAATGGCAAGTTCCAGAGCATGAATACACACTCATCTCTTCCATTTACAGGATTAGAGAGTAAGGCTGAAGCCTTGCCACACACATAAAGAAAGGTCAATTGATTTTGGTGTCTTCCGATTTGCCGTAGAATGAAAAAAAAAATTGACAATAAAAGGTTCAAAGAAATTAGCTTCGAACACGCCCTCTAAACAATTAAGTTTTCCATAGTTTCTCGAAACAAGGAGTAAAAACAAGCATTCAAATAGGCAGATACATAATTTATTTGAAAAGATGGGATGAACAACAAATAAGAATCAACCAACTTTTCCTCTACATGGAGCCTTAACAACTCTTTTCTTCATTCATTTTACTTTACAATGTGAATGACAGGGACATCTTTTGATCTGTAATCTCACCCGTCCTCTTTGCCAATTCGAATGATCATAAAATTACAAGTAAAACAGAATAAAAGACCAGCATCCGTGCATCTGCCGATAGCATTGACATGTATCTCAACATGCTAGCCATTCTTTAGGGCTGTAACTTAACTTTATAAAAAATATAAAAAAAAAAACATTTCATACATTGGTGGAAGCCACAACCCATGGAATCAAGTAAGATTCAGTTTCCAATCAATTTCCAAAAGACTGCAGTCAAGCGCACCTATAACTCTATCTAAAGCCATTTGTCTATGCTGAAGCAATAACTGAGAGATATCTTCTGCTTGCTTTTCCATATCACCACATGACCTCTGGCGAGGTAGTTTCCTTGAGAAACTTTTCCATTTTGACTCAAACACACAGGCTGCGCAAAATGCAGAGAAAAGTAGAGCTTAAAACTATTGGATACTGAGGCATGTCTATGCTTTGCAATCATGAGGACACGCTTGAACTAGTGGCGTGACTCAATAATTCTCGTCATGATATGAGGAAACAAAACATCTGTGCCAAAACACGCAAAAGGGTAGAACGTATGTGAGGACACCCACAACTTGCAGAAGGTGACTCACTGCAGGATGCTGAGCAACGAATGTTGCTTCGATTTCTTACATGTTGCGCTTATTGGGAGTAGCATATTTTTGAAGACATGGTTGTGCGCTTGTAGTTGCAGAAGTGGAAGGATGACATGAGTTTCAAGCTAGTGCTCTAGTCAACTCACAAGACAGTTAAGAAAATACCTTCACTTCGGTCCTTGAAGCCCTGAACAAGGCAGGCACAGATCCATGGCCTTCCAGCTTGAGATGCTTTGGCACCACCGTTAAGCTCCCCGTTATGTTGCCTCAAACTTCAAGACATGCCAACCGAAATAAATAAGCACGTAGGTATGCACACAGAAAACCACACACTACTTAATCAACCACAGATACAATGAGGCATACAGATTCAAATATTCAAGCATTGCATGACATGACCTTCAACGAGAAAATACGACCCAGATGAAGAGTAGAGATCAGAAGCCAAGCATTTTCCTGCTATTTTAGATACTAATTAACAGAGAATCGGAGGAGAAGAAAGATCACAAGAACATTTCCAAGTTAGGGGAAGTCAAAGCAGAGGAGTACATAGCACACAGACCCTCAACTGTATGACAGAACAAAATAGTTCATCAGCCAATAGCAGCATATCAAGTATCGGAAATACCAACATGTACCATACGACTCAGTTGCATACTCAAAAACTTCCTACGATACACATTCGAGCCAAATGCTTAATACATTGAAGGCTAAGTCTGAGCAATAATGTGCAAAAGTTCAATAGAACAAGCAAATCCCCATCACATCAAGGGAATTCATTAGCGACAGAACCTGGCACAATCACATGAAAAACCACCAATGTACCCAGACAATGAACTAAACCGTTCAAATGTTCGATCTTTTTCTGCTCCCAGTTACACAACCACCAACAAATCCACCAATCGACGCACAAACAACCGAACTTTCCTTGAAAGAGAGATTTGATCAAGGAGCGAAGCATTCCCTACCGGCGATGGAAATTGGTGGTGACGCCAACGTAAGTCTTGATTGGGGGGTTGGTGGAGAGGATGAGGTAGACGCACCATGTTCTTGCATTGCCCGAAATGGGTTCCGACCCCGTTCTTGAAATCGCCGACGCAGACGCCGATGGCGAGGATTGCGAGAGCTTCAACGCAGATGATGATGATGATGACGATGATCTCGAAGTCGAAGGGGCTTTGGTTTTAGCAGAAACTGAGGACGGGTGCTTGGTGGATCGAAATGTCCGGGAGAGAAGCCTCGTCATCTTGAGATCAATCTTGGGCATATTCAGATTCATTCAGCTCCTGCCCAGTCGTACCGTACATCCAAAACCTCGGACGCCCCGACACTTTTGCCGGCGACAGTTACTGAATATGGAGGTCGTTGTTTCCCGGGGGTGACTTGGTGAAATTGAGGGTACGGAGGTGGAGGATCTAATCAACTTCAAGTCTACCATATGTCTATTTCGGCGAAAACAAATAATTTTTAAAATATTTTCTAAAAAATAATCATTCGCATGATTAATAAAAATAAATGAATGAAAAAAAATTCATTATCCACGAAAATATTACAATATAAATAGTTATTGATAATGAAATATTTTTCTATTAATTGTTTATTTCAAATGACATAAATGATCATTTTAAAGAAAATATTTTTTAAATCATTTATTTTTCAAGAAGCAAACAAAATTTAAATTTATTGAAATCAAAAGTCGGAACGTCTATCATGTATAGATGTATTAGTTTTGTACAAATTGGTGACGAAATCGATTCATATAATATGTTGATAATCTTATATGTATGTCTAAATTAGTTATTTATGATTATTAATCGCCCTCTTACCGAGTTACTAACTTTTCAAGAATTATAGATAAATACATTGCAAAGAAACATAGTTCTTGTTAGTATTTAGTTCTATAAAATGCATGCTTTCAGTCCAACATATAATATATATAAGGAATAAACACCCCTTTTCTTTGGGATGCAAGTGCTGCAATAATAAATTTCATTTTGTAATAAAATTGAACTGCTTCATAATTGGTACATTTCCTTTAAGAGAAAGCTCCCCTTTTCCAATAAGTTCACCACGGCCTATGATGCCCATCAAAGGAGAGCTTTTTGATGGATCTCCTATGCAAAGCAGCTTTTGCCCTGCATAGGATCAATGACATCCATTTCTTCATGAATTGGGTTCTGCTTTATGGCCAGCATTTCGGAAACTTTTTTACAGTTCAAGAATTATCCAACCAATGGTCTTTAACAATGGATCATAACTCTATATTTCGGACAGGCAAATGGGTTTCCTCCAATCTGAAATGTGTACTTGTGTCCATGACATTAACATTTCCTTTTCACTAGTTACATCTTGTTAATCTAAAACAAGAGAAAGACCTTGATTACAAACCTTTACATACAGATGAAAATATCAAACTTAAAAGACTACATTTGCACTTTTGAGTAACATCTTACATTTCTTCTCCCAACCTAGGCTGTAAAATCAAGATTTCAGTTTTAATTTCCCAACATGAGATCCAATGAAAGAGCTTATCCTATTCCAAAGTAAGGATGTTGATCCGATGAATCTCACTTTGATGGATCTTTTTGCTCCTTCTCTGACAAATTCTAAATCCTTTGCAGTGGTACGCTGAATATTTTCCAAGTCATCAAGCAGAGGCAACGCCACTGAGCCCTGTGATTCTAGGTTTTGAATCCATCCTCGTAACAAATAATTCACCACCTGCATATAGAAAGACACGACATAAGAACCAACAGCATCCAAGGCAGACTTGCAATACAGCCTGCCATAGCTATCCCTGGAATCCAGAGCCTACTAGCATCTCATCAGAGTGACAAATCGGCAGAACTAATTTTCGCAGTTCAAAGTATTTTGAAGTTTCTCAAAAATGATTTAAACATAAAAACATAAGGAGGGGCGCCCTAAAACTTATGATGCCGAAATTGATTTGGTCTTCCGGATATTGGATTAACAACCTGAGCCAGTGAGCATTGGGGGAGTTTGGTAGGAGATTTTCACATTTATCTGATAGCAAGAAGACAGGAACTACATGTAAAGCATTGATAATATACTACAAAAAGGATTAGTGATTGATCAGTTTCAACTTTCAAGTATGTAGAGAACAGCAGATATATGCACAACCCTTCATCTCTATTGTCGACCATTTACAACTAAGCACCAGTGCAGGAAAAAAAAAACAGTCGTCAGTGGCAGTTGTCTCCACAGGTTTACTTAAAGAATGGAGATGACATGTACATGATATTAGTAAAACTTATCAAACCACACCTCAGGAACTTCATCATGAGGGCAGTGACCTGCAGGGCTGATCTCGTAATATGGAGCTTCAGGTAATTGTCTTTTAACCTGAAGGCCCCAGATAGGCTTCACCCATGGGTCTTCTTTTCCATACATGAGGCAGACGGGTATATTGTTCTTCCGACATCTACAAAGCAACCACATTAGACTAACGTGCTATGCAGGAAAAAAGCATATTATACTTTTATAATGCTAATGTCCATTAAGAATCGGGATTTATATCTTTACCCAGATAGAGCCTCGTTGAAAGATAATTGTCCCTGAGGAGCAAACATGATAGAGGCAAACGAGGCAGCAGCAGCTGGATGTTCTGCTGTTTCGAGTATGCGGAAAAAGACTTTGTCGACATCTGTTGAATGATCTGCATAAACCTGCTTGAGCACCTCGGCTATGCTCTTTGGATCACTTATTTTCTGCCAACTGTTACAGTGTAGGAGGCAGTCAGGATCATGGAAGGTAAAAGATATCTATATGGTCCATGAAGCCAATGAGAATAAAATGACTTTGTCTGTGACTTTCCCATCTTGATGGTACAATTACAACTTGCCCTCCAATCTTTTTGGTTTTTTGGCTATGATGTTGGATGAGTAAATCATAATGAGATAAAAAGATCTGTTGTACGTATCTGGTATTTACATGCTGATTTGGAAAAGACATTGTATAATTTAATCAAGGCAGAACCATTAAGTTTCCCCGTCTTGGTGGCGAACAAGAGAATGTGACCAATTTAGCTGACCAACTTACACGAGTTCTGTGAGCTGTCTAACTCTGGAAGGCAGAGGAAATGTCCCAGCCCATGGAAATATCCTAGCCAGTCTTGGAGATCTCACAGGGTTAGGAAGAAACCCCCAAAAGGGGGTTGCATTCAGCAGGGTAACACCCTTGACCAAGTGTGAGTTGCTTGCTGCAAAGTATAGTGCGACGAATCCTCCAAGTGAATTCCCGACAACATAAACTGGCTCTCCAATGACCTGAACAAAAACAATCGTTCAAAATTCAATCATTAAGATGCGTTCTGATCCATTCAGTTCCCAAACACAAGAAATGTCCAGATCTGTCTATTTAACGGACACTTCCTAGAACGTTTTTGACTGGCACAGAGAATTGAATGCAGGTGCAATTTTATTTTTGAATTTCATTTTGGAACAACATATCCGTTAGAAATGAAAAAGACTGAACGAAGACAAGTGAATTATGCTCGAAAGCAGAATGTACGTTAGAACTTTACAGCTCCATAAATTTTCCATATACTAGTGTGTGAACGGTGTCCTGGAAAACTTCTGGAAGATAAGCTAAGCAAAGACATAGTTAATTAAGGTACCTCTTCCACAAAGTACTGAACTTGATCCCGCCATAAGTCAATTGAATAAACCAGCTCACTTGCCCATGGCTCTGTTTTCTCTCCAAATCCCCACAGAGTCTCCTTCCCTTCTAGGTCATTTTCTCTGTGATACTGAGGTGCAGGATCTTCAAATGGTAATGACATTCCCTGTCCGAGAAAATCCAATGCCCATACTCTAAAGTCGCGACCTAAATCCGTTAGTTGCTTCTCGTAATGAAACGAACCAACCCCAAAACCAGGAAGAAACAACACTGGCGGAGACCCCACTTTTTCACACCCCGCTTTCTCATAGTGCACAGTTAGCTTTGGCTTCCACTCCCAAAAACAGCTGCTTATAGGAGCTCCCCGTTCACCATTGGATTCATCAGGCAAAGCCGGAATCAAAACCTTGGCCTCGGATTCCCCTTCTTCAGAAACACTGCTCATGTCCTCTTCCCCACCAATCACATACCCATTATAACTTCCACTGAAGACCTTCAAGTCTGCATTCCTGGAACTTTGGAGGGCTTTTGAAGATCTAACGATACTAGTGGTCCCGGAATGGTTTAGGCCAGGATGACCTCCCGCAGAATGGCTCGCACACTGAACTCTTTTATGGATCCTGACAAGCAAAACTTTACTTCTTCTCCCACATGAAAGCTTAGCCTGCCTAGAATTCAGGTGCTTATTGTTTGAATTCCGTCTCGTATCCGCAACATGACAGCATGACGCAAAGTTGTGCGAGAGAATTTCCATACCCAGAATCTATGTCCTGTCGATGAGGAAATGGATCAATTCTCCAGGTGGGATTGATCCTCAAAGCTAAAGAATTTGTACTAAAACACTACATAAGAGAAGGAAAGAAACTCATTGAACAGTCTGCTGAATAGGAGTTTTGATCTGTGAACACCAGAAATCTTCAAATCTTCACTCTCTTTTCTCAACCATCACATGCCAGGCAATTTAAAAGGGAATTAAGTAGAGGGAAAAAAAAGTTATAATATAAAGGAGCTTTCCAGTTATGACATAGAGCAACTTTGAAAGATCACAGCATACAGACCAATCAAAAAGAAGAAAAGAAATTACACCATATTCAATGAAAAAAACAGAACTGGAACTAAATCGAAACTGCAACGCGAGGGACTGAGAACGAGAGAGAGGCTTTACCCTCAATTTGCAGAAGGAAGAGTCATGGAGAGCAAAAACTCGAATCAGTCTCCCCCAAATTATTGGGATGATTCGAGCAAAAGGTAGAGAAAGGGAGATGTTAGGTTGCTTGAAAGCTTCTTCTTCCTCTAAAAAGCCAACCAAAGAAAAAGTTTCTCCATTTTTTTGTTTTTTTCTCCGTTGTGTTTTTTCCGTTTTTCATGTGATGGATATCGAAATCTCGTTGAACCAAAATAAAATAAAAAAACAGCTTATGATTATGAACATCCAAATCTTTCTCGAAGAAACCCTATCTTCGTGCTTCTTGATTATCTGAAATGAAATATAACTCCTCAAAATTTTTCCGAACATCAATGTATCGAATTATTAATTGTTTTTAAGAACAAATGCATATCTAAATTCAAATACATCTCTTGTCACTATCTAAAGATTTTACCTTTAGTTAAGTTGTTATCCTTGCTTTCCCCTCCTATCAAGCTAGACAAAGAAAAAATACTGAACAGATGGATGGAACTAATAGGACCCAAAAAATCAGGAACAGAGAATTTTCCTTTTCAATAAGAAGGGATTGTCAATCCCTCCTCCATTGTTTCGTTTTTCGTCCATATAAAAAGGTCCAATTTTGAAGTCCCCTCTAGAATTGACTGGGAGATAGCTCTAGCAAGGTGCCACCTCATCCCAGCAACAGGAAAAATCTAAGTACCATCGGACTTCTTCTTCTTCTTCTTCTTCTTCATATTTTTCCTTGCTCCATCTGTCATCGTTCATTTGCCTCAGTCGACCCTTTTCTCCCTAGAGGGTACTCAACAGTGCAGTAAATACAGGACGGATGTATGATGCATGCATGCATGCGAGCAATTGCAGATGAAAGTAGCACCCACGGCCGGTGGGATTTCTTGACCTTAAGCCATATCCTAGGGCGTTTTTTTCCTTCACGCAAGACAACTTTCATGTCCGGAGGATTGCAGTGTTCGACGCGCCATGTGTCCAAATATCTATCGAACACGGCATCGATGGCTTGAATTTTTCTTTTTGACTTTTGTCACAGAGAATAGCATTACCATCATTGAAAATCATTCATATTAGGCAATCAATAAAAGGAAGGGTTGCCAATCAATAATCGCCTAAACATGTTTAAGTAGTATTTGCTATTGTTCTCTTTGAGTTTAAGCTGCCTGGTTATAAATAGGACCTTGCTTGAATTCAGCAGAATTTCCATGCTAAGTGCACTATCAACCCCTTACCACAAGTTTGATGATTTGAAAGAGGTCTAATGGGAATTCTTTCCTTCTTTTGCTTTTATTTTTTTTTTCTTTTGGTGGCTCAGTGATGCTCAGGAACATTGAACTATCACATTTATAATTAACAACTTGTAAGCTGTGGTGCTGCCCAAGTCTTTCTTGAATCACGCTTGATTAAGGACGGCATATAGACTGAGGCGTGATTTCTTATGGAAATAGGAAGGTCAACCATAAAGATAACACAAAAAGATGGTTTAGTGCCTAACTTTGATTAATTAACACAAAATATTTCCAGACACTGTAAACATCATAATTGATATAGTTGCCCCCATTATGAGTTGACTTAGATAATTCTTGCCTATGGGGCCCTTGAGTTTTTTTTTATCAGACTTTGATTATTTCTACCGTTCTAATATTGTAAAATAAAGTATAAAAAATAAGGTCCTATTGAGCTGAAGACCTCGGGCTAAATTAATCTGAAAAATATCGAAAACATACCTCACTTTATACTCCATGACTATTGACAATTTTCTCGTATGGCAAAATTGCACATCTATTCACAATATTATAGTTTTTCTTTTCAAAAAGTACCTTTATCCATATTTTTTTCATTTTCCAATATACATCGTAAACGCACAACTTTGGCACTACACACCCCATCATCACCGCCTTTGCTCACTCACCCCCACTTCATTGCCGCAAGCCACCAACCGCCGGAGTCCTCAACTACTCGTCGTCGACTCCACCACCATAGCCAAGGGACTATCGCCTGCCCTAGCAAACCGGGGTGATTGGTGGTGTTGGCGGCACCATCAATGTGGGGCCGCGTGGTGGAGCCTAACTTGTCGTGATTTCATATTTTAAAGGGTCAATCTTCAAATAATACAAACTCGATGTAACTCAATGACTAAAAAAGAAAATAGATTGCTTGTGTAGATTGGGAGGCCTTTCTCTTTCACCTTCGCTTTCACTTCAACTTCCTCAAATTTTTTAGAATATAATACCGTCATCAAAAGTCATTTAAAAAAAAAATTTGATGGCTGAAAAATGCACGCACAAAGTTTAAATATTTCTCTTCAATCTCCTAAATCTAAGGATTTTGTTTTATCTGATCCCAACGTAAGCAGAGAGCATCAAGCATGCTGTCGGTTTTTGTTTTGGGCCTCAAAAGATGAAAATTATAGAAAAAGAAAGAAAGGAAAAACCCACCACTCGAGACTTAGGTTTTTAATTATTTGATTTCCTAATTGTCAAAGCCTGAGATGGCCAATGGTCGAAGCATCACGCTAGGAGAAAAAAAAATGATCTTTCCTTTTTTTTCTCTCCCCATAAATCTCGAATATTGATGCTGCACAATCCAGATAAACTTGCGTTGCTCGCTTTTGATAGAGATTCTGTGTAAAAGGCGGTCTTTTTCTCGGCGTCCCGTCGCTTTGCACCCACTTGAAGTGCAGCAAGCTCGGATTCTTCTCCTGCAGTTATTAGGTACTTCAGATAAAAAGAGTCTCGTTTACATTCGTCGAATTGCCTTGTTTCTGAGGGGTTTTATTCCTGATTGGGGCGGCACAAAGTCGACCTCTTTTTGATATATATGCGATTTGATCGATCATTATAAAGATGGGCAATCGGTAGATTACGTTCTGCTTCTGTCTTTCTGGTCCTTTGCATATATTCTTGGGTTGTAAATTGTAATGGCCCTGGCTGTAAAGGTTCTGCTTTTTGGCAGGAATTGTAGAGGTCCATTCAGTTCAGTTCTTCGGAGGGTCAGGATTTCTAAGGGCCTAGATTGACTACAGCCGTAGACAAAGGTTTGTTCTTGACAGCTTACAGAGTTCCTCTTGAAGCATTTGAAGGGGAGGAGATGGATGATGGGGAGGTGGAGGTTTCGGATCATGTCCTGGCACCGAATGTCGAATCTTCGAGCAATCTCCAGAGCTCGGCCTCTGTGGAATCTTTCTTTGATGAGTTATTGAAAAGTACTAGGACTTGCACTCACACTCACACTTGCAATCCTCCCGGTCCAGACGCTGCTCACACCCACACATGCTACCACACCCACACCCAAATGTTCTCGTCCGAAGACGATGAAAAGCGCAACGGGAAAAAGCGGTGCTTGAAGGCGAAAAGGCCTGCTGGTAATAGAGAGGCAGTGAGGAAGTATAGGGAGAAAAAGAAGGCTCACACAGCTTACTTAGAGGAGGAAGTCCAGAAATTGCGCATGTTGAATCAGCAATTGATTAGAAAATTGCAGGGTGAGGCAAATCTGGAAGCTGAGATCAGAAGGCTTAAAAGCTTTTTGGTAGACCTCAGAGGTAAAATTGAAAATGAGTTGGTTGCTATCCCCTTTCAGAAGCCTTGCAATTCTACGTCTTTTAAGGAAGGTGACTGTCAGGTCCAGTCTGGCAGCGGACTGGCAGAGCTGTGGTGTTCGACTGATATACTGTGCTTTCATCCTCACACGGGCTCGTCATCTCTGGCTGGTGTTGGCAGGAGCGATGATATGATGGCCTTGTGGGCCGGAGAAAACTGCCAGCCAGAAATTGGGGATTGTCAGGTCAAGGCAAATGTCGGCATCAATACTAATGGACACAATTCAAACACTGTCGAAAAAATCGCTTCGACTGCTTCTCAAGCTGAACAATAGCAGTTTTGTGTAAGGTCTCCAAATTTTGCGGCCTTTGATGTATGCTTTACTCTCTTGTGTAGCCTAAGTGTAGCGGCTCCTTAGTATGGATCAGGGGGGAGCCCAAACAGTGCTAAATGACTCTGTAAATACATGTACACACATAGGTAGATATATACCAAATCGGGCATGACCATGTAACGTAATGACAAAATAGCTTATTTTGATCTTGTTGAACAGATTGTACTCTAAATCTTGCAGATGTTGTTTCTCTTCTTCGATAGATACACAACCTTAAAGTAAAAGCTCTATCTTTTTGTTATCTGTGGCGAGGGTATTTTTTACTGAACAGTCCATGGTTTACCGGGAGGTTGTCCCCTCTGCTATTTGTGATTTGTTTCAACGTTTAAATCTGTATGGACCCGAGCTGCTGTACTCTACTGCTATTTCTGATGACCGATCAAGAAGGCTGAACTTGCAAGACTTCTAATTTAACTGATAGCTTTAAACCCGAGCTGCCATACTCTGCTGCTATTTCTGATGACTAATCAAGAAGGCTGAACACACAAAACTTCTAATTTAACTGATAGCACAACAGTTGCTTGCGTTGCTTGTTGTTGCAGTGCAGATGCTGGGTTATGTTTGAGATTCCCCTGGAGGTTGAAGAAGCTAGTTAGGTATTGATATTTCCGGCAGAAAGGGTGCTCTGTTTCAGCTTGTTCTAGGCTAATGGGTGGCTATCAATCAAAGAGGCGGTGCTGAGATATCAATACCTAAGCTAGGAATGCTTCTGATCATGGTCTGCTATCAGAAGAGATGCTTCAAGGTGATCAAGATCAATTGTGACTTGTGAGTGAGATCAGAATTGCTGTTCAGTCAAGGTTGTCTTGGCTTGCAACTTATTACTTATTCGCAATCGAATATTCGCTGTACTAAGATCATCCATTTTCTCGTTTGGTTCAACCTGTACCTCATATGGTTTGGACTCAGGTTTTCAAAACTTCCACAGCTTTTTAAGCAAAGCAAAGCCACAAAAGGTGACCTGTGGGCCAATTTCAGGGGCGAAGTCTCATTAAAATCTTGTGATCATAACTGTCCAGCTCGAGCACCAACTGGGCCTCTTTAGGTGTGGCCTTTTGTGCGAAATGCACTGCGTGGGCCGTCATCGTGTCGGAAATAGCACCACAGATGAATTCGTCACGTGACAATCAACAATGAAGAGTGCCGACCCTCACACTCAAGAACATACTACACGTGAAGCATATTCCTTAACGGAGAGAATCAAGAAATGGAATATGGGAGGAAACTACATTTTAACTCTGAACACGGGCCGAACCGAGCTAGCAATATCCATCCGGCGGACTCGGGTCCATACAGATCAAATGGGCCATCACGCGCTATGCCGGGCCTTTGCAGCCCGTTTACATTTCAATGGTATAATTGTATGACAATCGAATTCTCTCTGTTTGTCTTTAGCAAGATTTATAATTCTTGATAAACTTTTTTAATTGACTAGTTGCATATACATGATGTTTGAGAAAATAGTTGAGGTGGGGAAGTGCATGCACGAGAGAGAGAGAGAGAGAGAGAGAGAGAGAGCAGCAGCATTTGACATTGACTACAACACATGGGTTTCGATTTCTAGTCCGGCAAGATCTTGTCGGATCCGAATTGTATGTCCCTTTCCCTCGTCATGCACAACAAAACAATCGTAATTCTGAAACGAAATAGCTTGTGTAATCACGAATTTTAAATAGAAAATTGCCTGAGCTCGTCGAGAGATTGCGAGTAAGGTTTTGGGGGAGATGGTTCTGAAACGAAAGGAGACAAAACAATTATAATTCGGACAGTGCATGGTCACATCCACGAAAGCCACAACTCTTGTCCCGCTGCCTGTCTGACTCAGCCGTGCGTCGGACCCATGCGACTCGGTCCTTGCCCACTGCCAGGACACTATTATTAGGGTTTTTTCTCCTTAGGACATGCTGTGTTGTGACCAGAGTCCACATGGGTTTCTACTTCTCTTCCCCCTTTCTTCCCTTTTTTTTTTCCCCTTTTTCTAATATCTTGGTCAATAATTCCCTTTTTTATATAATAATTTTGCCAAAAGAATTGCATTTAAATAGAACATGTGAAGGATCTTTATTTTCCAACATGAATAAAAGGATTTAGAGGGCGGTGAATTTTTTTTTTTTTTTTTTTTTTTTGGTCTGATAGGGCGGTGATTTGACATGCCCATTATTTTATTATTATTGAGAGATGGCACATGGTTTTTCACCCTCCATCTCCCCTTTTAATAAACACTAAAGTTTGCAAAAAGAAAATAAATAATAATAATAATAATAATATGGTAGTACGGCAACGAGGAAATTTCGCAAATGTGTCTTACCTTTGGACAAAATTTTGGTGTGGGGTAATGTCACAAACAAAAACCACAACACTTTTATGCTTAATTTTATTAAAATTCCAAATCAAGAGCGAATTTTTAATACGGGAAATAATGAATCACGTGCCATTCATAATTTAAAGAGAACCAAAATCCCCAAAGCTTAGGATCAAGTATATTATTAATTCATGTTAAAGTGAGAAGTTTCGGCCGAATAATGAAATTATCCCCACCTTTTATTAGATGACAATGGAAGGAGTATGATCTTGGAAAGGCACGGTCGAAAGATGGGCCAAGATGGAGAATTGGGTGTTTGGTGTTCATTGTAGGAGAGACAGAAGGGGAGCCCCTGTCCATATAGAGGTGCTGAAAGGCAATCCAACACCGGTGGAATGAGACTATTTATTAATTAAATGATTATGTACGGATTGTATTTAATGGGTGCCCAATAATAAGAGTGTCTCCTAACAAAAGTTTTAATTTTTAGAACACCGATCACGAAAAAGAAAAGCAAACATTTTAGAGTTTGAAATTTCTTATGAATCGGTTGCTTAACAATTGTATTCGCGACGGCCATCAATTAATAAATTTATGATATATTTATTTAGTTTTTGTATTTGTTTATTTGGAGTTTGGTCCAAAGAAAGGGACGTGATATAAATGGTCCATCGCATGCAGCCAGTTGCATCACATTTAGGTGCCGCATCTACCCTTTTTCTAGGAGTGGTTGCTCAATTATATCCCTCTCTCTCCCGCCCCAACTTTCTTTTCCTTTTATCCCCCCATGATTGCTTCTATTTTTCTCTTCCTTTTTATCTTTTCTCCACTCTTTTAAAGGCAAGGACTTGAAACTATGGGTGCCCCTAGGATCGAAAAAATTGAACAACTTTTGACATTGATATCTGATAAAATAAAAGTAGGATACTCTTATCGAGCCAATTTCACTTAAAGATTTAAGTGTTAAAAATATTTGAGGGTGATCTAATAGTAAAGTTGTACTGTAAGTAGAAGTTTTAAAGTTCAAATCTTTTTGCATTCTCCATCTGTTCCTATCATTAGCAATTTCCGTGCTTTTAGGCCTATGGTTTGAGGAGGAGTGGTGAGTATTAAAATATTTAAATTTTGAATGACTTCTTCATATAACAAATTTAAAAATTTAAGAATAATTAATAATAATTCCATAAATTCTAATAGTTTAAATTTTCAAAATTGTTGATACCAATCTTACAAAATTTTACACCTGCAATCTTGGATAGCAAGTGGCTATATTTGTAATGCAGATGAGTTTTTTTAAGGTTGTGTTGCTTGGCTTTATCACTCTTTGCTTTCTCGCTTACCTGAATTGTAATGGTAGCTTTTTGCTGAACATAGAAAAAATTAATGAGCTTGATATGTTATCAATATTCATAAAGTATTTTCTAAAGCGACTAGCATTAAATAAAAATCAAATCTCGAATCATAATGAACCAGGTCGAATCTTGAATTATATATGAACTCATGGTTGAATGTAGAAGGGGATAATTATTCTAAACTTATTGTATAGAGGTCAACTTAGTTCTAAACCTTTTAAGTTGACCAATTTAACCCTATTTTTTTTTAATGATTTATTAATGTAATCTTTCCAGCCAACTTTAATTAAAAATCACCAACGTAGATGATACTCATCCTACGTAACGCAATCGATACCGACATGAATGATTTTTTCAATTTTTTTAATTTCTAAGTTCTTTTATTTTCCTTTCCTTCCTTTTTTTTCTTTTTCCTTATTTCCCGTGGACAGCAATCAGCAAAAGGAAATAGCCAAAAAAAAAAAGGAAAAGCAAAAAAAGAAACAATTTGAAAAAATAATTAATATCAGAGCCAGCTATATCATGTAGGATAGTTGGTGCTAATTGAGTCGCCATTTTAACAATTTCTGGCTAATTTGTACTATATTAGCATATCGTCAAAATGTTTAAAATTAAATTGATCTGTTTAAAAATTTTCAAAATGAATTGGGCATCATAGTTTAAGATATCGTTGGACAATTTTCTCAAAGCAGAAGTCATCGAAACACGCCTTGACTTTTGTCCAAGCTGTCGATAGCCGGGGCTCCATGTTAACTAGGGCAAAAGGAAAAAGGGAGGAAATGGATCATTTTTGGAGATTTACGAGATAATTTTACCATAATAGAGACAACGGATGGCATTAGCATAATCCATAGACATTTGCCAAAGGAGCCACGCTTATGACACGTCGTGCGGGCATAATTAACTCATAACGACGAATCATCGCTTGTGTTTGATTGATTTCTCTAAAGGACTGTTACTCGATTGAAAATAAGAGCAATAAAACGGAAATGAAGTGTTTATTCCATTTCTCATGATGTCATGATTGGGAATAAGAAGGGATCTGAAACAAAGAATGAGAACGAAATACAAAGCGGCAAGACAAAAGGTTTTATAACTTGGAAAGCTCAGGATGAGGTTAAATGCTTCTTCAGCAGGGCATCTAGAGACTTGCAGGAGCTTACAATTTTCTCACTTGTTGGAGATAATCAAGCTCACCCAATATTGCTTCAACGTAAACGGATCATATTTGGAAAAAAAAACCATGTCTGCTACGCAAAATCAGGCCGGGAAAGAATAGGACACGGTTTCAGACTTGATTCTTTTTCTAATTTTTGGTATAGGAATCACAACCATCAATTCCCGAGTCGAAAGCATGGGAACACCTTTATCATTGGATCAATCCAAGGTTGAGTTGATCGAACTGCTTATCATTTCACTTCCATTCCATTCAATTTGATTATGTTCGCCATTTCACTTCCATCTCATTCCATCCGAACATTCCTCATTAGCTCAAGCAATTCGCTGTGTAAAATTCTCCATTTTTCCTTTTCATAAGACGAAGACATTGAAGAGGACTACAATTACTTGATGCAAAATTAACGTGGCTAGGTACACAATCGATGTGGTCCTCTGTTTATCTTGACACAAAACAATTTACGTGTTAGGTGGAAAAATTGTCAATGATAAGAGAATATCTATCGTACTTGACCTCTAGTTCAAAATCTAGAGTAACTTACATGGATCAACATCACATGTATGGCAGAAAGCCTGGATTTAATCCGTTCGTGAGACTCATAAAATATTCTTTAGGCTTCCAAACTTTCAGCTAGTGCTGCACGTTACCCTAGCTAACAAAAAAAGTTGCCTCTGAAAAATAGTCCATAAAAACTGAAAATTTTGAAAAACCTCATGTCAAAATTTCCGATATAAGAATGGAGAAAAATGGGTAAAAACATCATTTTGAGATTAGACGCTCTTCCTTTAAAATGAGCAAAAGCCATATGCATTCTTAATGTTCTATTTCCACGTGTCCTTACTTTAAGAATGGCTTTTAAGCATTTAAATAAGCAGGTCATATCAAACACTCAATCAAAATCTATTGCGTCACTTATCAAATAAATATTTAAGTGATCAATTTTAGTATCTTTGGCAGTGTTCATGCACCAATACAAATAGAGGCAGTAGGCGGAGCCTCTCTCTCTCTGTATTAGGTTAGAACTTTGTTTATATATATATATAGAACTTAGTTGCGGGACCAGCTTGGTAAACATTTTTCTTCAGTGTAGCTTATATTATATAGTTTGTAATCTGAATGATGTTGGTTCATGGAATTGGACGGCGTACTAACCTCACGAAAGGCACGACGGGTTCTTGTCACCTTGATGGTGAACTCCACTAAACCCTACATCGACCAGCCACAATCTCAATAGTCTCTATTCACAACTTTGTTCCTAAGTTAAAATATTAAAAAATAATACCAAATGTTAGGCCAATCGTAACATAAGACAAGATTATGACACACGTTCCAAATCATAGAATAACGTGAAGTTTTTGTTTTCGTATATTTCTTTTGAGATATAAATAACACAAAACTCGTTTCAACAATTTAATTCGAGAGGAAAAAAAGATGACAAAAAGTTTTTGTTACAAAACTCTGAAAATTTCAAATTTGAGATATATCCTTATAAATAGGTCAAACAATATCATATCTCCAATTTCATGTTTGTAAAAAAACTTCTCATCATACAAATATGTGTTAAAGCTATGCTAACAAAAGCGTCAGCATCATATAAAAATGTGCCTAGGATCATTTGTTAAACAGTTGGAAACTGGGAATGCCTCACGAGCCCTTGAAATTTAAAAGTTATCCGAGTTGAGATGTGGCATCATTTAAAGTATTGACCGGGGGGGAATAATCGGCAAAACCTAAATTATTGAATGAACGAGAGTGGAACTTTAGGACATTCAAATCACGAATTATAATAATAATAAATAGGAGCGGACCGACTTTTCAAATGGAAACAAAATTGTCCGGATCGGGACCAACTTTCGGCAATTACCAGTAAAAAAGCAATATATATATCGACTGGGTCAGTAAATTAGACAGACGATTTTGTCCTTTCATGCATTCTCTTTGGCGCCTTTTGTTTTGCTTTTCATTCTCTTCAAACCGACTTTGGTGGTTTTTTTCCTTGACTTTGCAATTTCGTTGTGACCACTCTCTCTGGATCCTGACAATTCTCAACTGGATATTAGTCAACTGTAATACACAGTTGGGGTCAGCATTCATTTTATGCATGAAGAAGTGGCTCAAGGGGGATAAAAAGTAGAGCCCACCTCTTCCCAGAGGATTGACAGATCAGTTTGGAAGCTGCTGAACAAGAGCTGACTGATAACTGGAAGAAGAGTGGTGGAGCATGCTCAGCGCCCTTTCTGCACCTTTGAAGAGGAGGAGCAGCTTCTGCTATTTGGTTGTGATTGGGTTTGAGTGTGTACGGTTGGGGAGATTGGGTTTGCGAGTTGACAGGGGGTATTCGATCAGAAATTTAGCTAGTCTGTTTAATGTTCGGTCGAAGGAGTCATCGAACGGGATTCTTTTATTTGTTGGTATATTTGGAAGGGACACGCTGAACAGGAGGCCTGATCCACGGGCAACTGTTTATGAGATGTGACGAGGATATGCAGGAACTTCAAGGTAGAGGCCCTTGCTGTTCAAGAGGGACTTAAAAGTTAGCTCAAAGCAGATATCAGAAATGAATTCCGAAATGGTTCGCGTTCTAAAGGCGCACCATGGAAAATTAACTCCTGCAATCAAGGCCACTCAGACAAATTTGCAGAGGAAGGGTGATTGCATGAATGACTGCCTATTTGTTGATACAATGACTAGAAGCAGTAGAAAGTGAAGGGAGGTCGACTGAGATTTTGAATGGAATAAGGGGAAAAGGAAAAGGGAAGCCACCGATCAAAGAGGGATTCGATGGGGTGAATTAGGGGGACAGACAATATCTTGGTCCAATGATGCGGTTTGTGTTAATTAAGAGTGCATGCAAACGGGTGCAGAAATGCCCATCTTTTCACGAAGTTGTTCCCCTGGGGAACATAAACCCTCTTGCTCTTTTATTGTCCGAGGGACTCCCGATGGCCCTCTTCCCTCGGACAACTCAACTAATACATTATTGCTCTCTCTCTCTCTCTCTCTCTCTCTCTCTCTCTCTCTGTGGCCAATCAAAATGGTCTCTTCTGCACGAAGTAGGGCCATTCTGTCTTTACTTTTGCTTTTTACCGTGAAATCTCGATTGAACTTCCTAGAATAGTAGGCGAGTCAATGCAAACTAAGTGAAGAGCTTATTAGAATCGAGAAGTTAAAGGACTGAAGCCAACTCTCATTGCCTTCCTCATACGTACCCACATCTCTTTTGTTGCCCACTGCATGCAATATATACTATGTTGGCATCTGTAGTCACTTTTCAGCATAAGGCCCAATCCCGCATCCGTAGCTCTTATCATCGTACATATCATCTCTGACAAGTTGCAATTAGAATAGATCTACGTTGTGATCATGTTATGCGACTCATATGAAAAATACTTATTTCAAACATCTCTTACTTTTTATTTCACTTAGAACGTCCTAAAAATTACTAAAATCCTATATTTTACACGAATGAATACAGCTATTTAAAATCACGGCACAGGTATTTGGTACTTTTTTGAGGAAAAAGATGCTTCACCTGTGTTTGAGAAAAAGTCAACATAATTTTTTGCTTTTAAGGCTTCTCGAGAAGGCGCTAAATCAGTGGAGGGTTTTGTCAGTGAGAATTCACGTTCAATTACCGAGCTCGAGGCTTTCGAGTTTCGAGAGCATGAATAACATCATCGAGTTCGTGTTCATGGACCGTGGTTACTACCGTGGCGTACTTTTTGTGTTCCTGTGCACGGGTTCAAGCCAGCATGGCGAGTGACAATAATTTTGTTTTCATCTAACACTCTTCACCATTTCAAATTGTACACAAGACGACACATTTAGTACGTTAGGGATGGCAATGGTATGGTGTGATAAGTTCATGCGATTTAAGTTACAATACGAGTAAGTGATAAAAAGCTAGAATTATATATACCTAGAATACTTTTGTTGTTGTTGTTAACCCTGGTTATTTCTTTAAGTTATGAGATGCTCTTTATCTAGGATCATAAAAACATGAAATATGATTGAATAAAGTCTGCAGGGCCTATGACTTCGTATCTATGAATTTGGATAACAACGTAAATGGTTCATAAACTTTGATTTAATGTGTAATGCTATTTATGAACTTTCAAATTGTTTAATGTGATTCCTAAACTTTCATTAAATATGTAATGTTATTCATTGACTTTTAATTTGTTCAATGTGGTTCTCGAACTATTAGCAAATGTTTAATATAGTTCCTATACTATATTATGGACCGTATTATACATTAGATCTAAATTAAATGACCATATCGAGCATTAGACTAAAGTTCATAACAAATCAAAAATTTAAAAACTATATTGCATATTAAATCAAAGTTTAATAACTCATTTTCCCAATGGATCTGCACAATCAAAAACAGATGGGAGTACAAGAATCCCATAGACGTGAGGTTCCATGTTTCCTCTTTTACTACAAGAAAGTGGTCGAACACAAACTTTATAGGGATCCTTAAAATAATTTTTGCCTCAAAATTTGTCGAACCTAAATCATATTCCCTTGGAATCCACATTATTACCTTGTAAAATCTTGAACCACATATGTAATTGCATTGAAGTCACAAAGATATAACATTGGAAATCATAGTGAGTTTGCCTCATCATGCACAAAAACCAATCACGAAAATTACCCTCTGATTAGACATTTCTTTATATTACATTTACGATATCTCGGATTACCCCGCCTTAGCTGTGTTGCTAGTTTTTGCCCGTCTGCTAAAAGGGAAAGTCGTGCCCACCATGTGGAAAAAGGTTCACTTTTCAAGTCCCATTTTCTTCTTACACTCATGAATGCGAGAGGGGAAAATCACAGCTAGTACTTCTCTCTTTCTCTCTCCCTTCTCGTCTATTATTTTCCCTCCCTTCTCAATTTCTAACTTTTGTACATGTCTCCGAGAAAAAGAAATGAATATTGCAAAAGGGAAGAAAAAGTAATCCAACCTTGTGCTGTCAATTATTACGATTCTCTCTCTGAACTTTATTTTGGGAGAGAGAGAGAGAGAGAGCATGTTTGACATAACTCTAAACAAAATTTTGAACTCTTGAAGGAGGAAGAATACGAGAAACATATGGGCCGGATACAAATCCCCAAAACATTATACATTTACTTTCGTGATTATTATTTTCTAGCATGAGGGTCCACCCTTTTGCTTCTCTCCCTCGCACATTCACAAATCAAATCATGGAATATAAAACTTCCATCATCATCATGATCATCAATCGCCATAATTTCAATTATTTAAAGCAATGAAGAACATGCCCCGTGGAGATGAAAGGAGGGGGAGCATTCATGTGGTGGTGGGACATGGCCAAAAGTTGATCCCTAATGATGTTCATGGAATATGGTGCAAAACAGAAGCAAAATATAGAAAAGAGGATGGAGGAGCTCAAAAAAGAAAACACCTTTTAGAGAGAGAGAGAGGGAGGGAGGCAGGGACGGAGGGAGGGAGAGGGTAATTGACCCTCTCCCACAAAGTCCATCATGCCTCAATCAAACCAAAACAAAAAACTAAGCATCAAATGACTCACTCTCCAATTACTAGACATTAAAGATTTTCGGGAGATGGGCCCCATTCCCCTCCATCATTTTTCAATCAGCCTATGATCTTAATTTCTAATAAGCTACTTCCTCCTTTTCTTCTCTAGGATTAGGACGCCAAAGCCCATGATAGGAAATTTAGACGAAACTTGGATTTTTTTTGGGTGTATATTTCGACCTAATATTATCATAGTCCCCCCTCAAGCACTCTATAAATGAGCTTTAACTATGTTTTAAATTCAAGAAACAAACCTAACAAGAACAAACACGCAGTCATTCGTTTATCAGACGAGCAGTTGAGCAAGTTTTGCGGCACATCAGATGAAAGCCAAACAACAATTTGAATGTGCAATAACTCCACGGGGTCAATCAAATTCAAAACTAAAGTCTGTCCGGGCAATAATTCGTATCTGGTTCCATAAGCGTGTGCTGTTCACGGTCCAGGAACTGCAAGTGGGTTTGTGCTTCTTCATTGGGTCACCTTGGATTTCGTCAGTGATTAAGTTTAATATACGAAGATAAAACAGAAGATCAGGTAAAAAGAGTTTTCTGGGGTCATTGAGGTCATGAGTGAGCATAAGCGAGAACGTGCACTATTTGAAGCACAGATCTGGATCCACTTCGATCTTCAATCACTCAGCTCTCCGCATACTCTCTCTCTCTCTCTCCATCACTTCACTCACTGCCACAGGAGGCGACGCCTCCTCTCCTACCAGTCTTTGTTTTTATTGGTTTCAACGGAGAGAGAGGGAGAGTGGCTAGTGAGAGAAAGAGAGAGGGAAGAGAACTCTAGGTGGGTAGAGAGAGAGAGAGCTGAGCTTTCCTTTCCTTTTCAGCTTGACTGCCACCAACTTGGCCTCAGTTTCCCAAGAAACCACACTGAGCAAATTTGAGCTGATAGGGTTGTTTTTGGTTTCTGCCATGGCTGAAACCAGCCTAGAAACAAGGGCTTTGGGGTTTTGCTTTTTGCATCTATAAAGTTTTGAATTTTGACCGGTGCAGAAGGAGGGAGAGAGAGCATTAAAGGAGAGAGCCTGATCGTCTCGTCAGAAGTGAAAGAAGAAAGACCAGATTTTGATGGTAAGCTTCAGGGAGCAGTCAGTTATTGCTGCAGACTTCATTCATACACGGAGAGCTTTTGTTTTTGAATATCAGTTCTGGGAAGAACCGGAGAGAAATCTGGGAAGAAAGAAACGAACAATATTAGCAAAGAAAGGCGTGTTTAGTGTTATTTATCGTTATTTCTTCACATGATTGATTGCTGCTACTTTTAGCCTTTCCTGGTTTCTTTATGAAGAAATTCAGCACAACCAACATGTCCAATTTTCTCTCTTTTTAACAAAGGATAATGAAAAGTAAACTCTTTCCTATATTTTCTAATATTGTTCCCTCATTTTTCCTCCTCGCCTGCTTTCTGGTTCCACCCCCCACACACGAGAATCGCTCTTTCTAGCACTCCTTTTAACGCCTTCTTTTTCTTTTCTTTGCCTTTTTTTTTAACTCCTTTCTTTTCTTGGTTTTTGCAGGAGTATGAGAAAGATGGACACTGGAATACTCAAAAGAACTCATCACACAGCTTCACAAGCTGAGTTGGTAGTAGGTGGGGTTTGTGGTTGAGAAAGAAGTTTCACTTACCGGGAGAGGGAGAGAGAGAGAGAGAGAGCAACCTCGCTCGCTCTCTCGCAGGCACACTAAACCCAAAAGATCATCGCCAGCAAAACCAGGTTTCAATAGGGTTGGTATGAAAAGGTGAAAGCCACACAGCCACCAAACAAGAACACTCACTTCACTCCATTCATTTCCATGGACTCATATGAAGCCACAAGGATTGTCTACTCAAAAATCCAAAGTTTAGACCCTGAGAATGCCTCCAAGATCATGGGTCTCCTCCTCATCCAAGAGCATGGTGAGAAGGAGATGATCAGGCTGGCTCTTGGACCAGAGACTCTGCTTCACTCAGTGGTCCTCAAGGCAAGGAAGGAAATGGGCCTTCCGTCAAACTCTCCCTCAACGCCCTCCACACCTTCTTCTCCCTCTCCTTTCATGTCTACCAACCCTATCTCCATCTCCTCCAGGCCTAAAGGAAGCAACTTTTCGCCATCTTCTCTCTCAAATATCCACAGCCCATCTTCTTGGGGTGGTGGCGGCGGCGGCGGTTCTTTCTCTGATCTCTCCAGTGGAGATGATTTGATCAATTCTACCTCTTGTTTGTATGGAAATGGAGGCAGTGACACCATGATTGATGAGCTTCAGCTCCAAGACCAGCTCTCCTTCCTCAACGATAACTCCCCACCCCTTGCACCCACTAGCAACCCTGATTTGTTCTGCCCCCAGCAGGACTTGCTGTCCAGTCCCACCGCCGTATACGGCGGAGCGGCCGCGGGCTGGGGCGCCTCGGTGCACCGGAGGAGCTGCTCCGTCAGCGATGTGTGCTCAGGGTCCTCAGAAGACCCATCTTGTGGAGTTGGGTGGAGGCCATGCTTGTACTATGCAAGAGGGTACTGCAAGAATGGGACCAACTGCAGGTTCTTGCACAGTAGTGGACTCGGCGATGCCGCTTCTGTTGTCGGCAGCCCGGACGGCAGTGCGTCCGCGGTGGTCGGCTCCCCGGGTAAAGTGGACATGATGGGCCAGTGCCATGAAGCTGTTCTGAGGTCCAAAACTGCTCAGCAGCAGAGACTAGCTGCTGCTTCTCAGCTCATAGGTTCTGCACCTCTCCCTTACTCTCCCAAGTCCATGAATTTGCTTCTCCATCACCAACAAAATGATGTTCATAGGTACGCTATGCATGTCACTAAAGGGACGTAACAAATGTATCCACGAAGTCTCTTATCTTTCATGTTCATACGTATGATTTGATATGTTGAGAAACCTATGTGGGCAGGGCTGCTGCTGCTGCTGCACTGATGATGGGTGATGATTTTTACAAGTATGGCAGATCAAGGCTTGAAAGGAGTGATTTTTCAGTGAATGGTTGTGTGAACCCAGCTTCTAGGCAGATTTACTTGACTTTCCCTGCTGACAGTACTTTCAAGGAGGAAGACGTTTCCAACTATTTCAGGTGAGTGATGTTTTTCTCTAGCAAGTTCATTTGGAGGTTTCTCTTTTCCCAGTTTCTGATCTTATTCAAATCAAGAACTTTGTTTTGATTGTTCAATCGTCTTTATATGGCTGTTGTATGAAGCAACTTTGGGCCAGTGCAAGATGTGAGAATTCCTTACCAGCAGAAGAGGATGTTTGGCTTTGTTACATTTGTGTACCCAGAAACGGTGAAGGTCATTTTGGCCAAAGGGAACCCTCATTTTGTTTGTGATGCTAGAGTTCTTGTCAAGCCTTACAAAGAGAAGGGGAAAGTGCCAGACAAGTTCAGGCACGTTTTCTCGCTCTTCCTCAGTTTGGTTGTTCTTTTGACATTTGCCTGTCCATTGTTTGCTTGAGTTGACGAGAGGAATTGAGCTCAAGTTTTAGTTTTTTGTGGTGTTTTACAGGAAGCAGTCCCAGCTGGTGGAAAGGGGTGATTTTTCGCCATGTGGAACTCCAACTGGGTTGGATTCGAGGGCGGGACCGTTTGACCTCAACCTCAGTTAGAATTTTAGCCTGAGTGGGAATTTTTATTTTGTGAGATGATTCTTGGGCTATTCTTAACTTCCCCCCCTTTTTTTTATCTGTAATGCAGGCGCTAGGACGTTTTACAATTCTCAGGACATGCTGTGGAGGAGGAGATTCGAGGAGCACGCTGATCTCCAACAAGCCCTTGAATACCAGAGTCAACGGCTGATGAGTCTGCAGCTTCTAGATGTCAAGAAGCATCACCATCAGAGGGCTCTCTCAACTGGCTCACCCATTCCATCTCCTACTCAATCGCCCACTTTGTTCAACAATCCAGCCTTCCTCAACATTCCTTCAGTTCGCAGCCTTGGTGTCACAGAAGGTATTTCTATTCATCTTAAGCTCTCTTGATTCAATTTTTGCCCAGTTGATTTCCTTTGACAAATGCAGTATTAAGATTAGGTTCTCTTTCTTTATTTAATCAGAGAATGGCTCTAGCCCTGGCTTATCCAACAGTCGGCCCTTGAACTACCAGTCTGTTATTGTCTCTGCTGGGAAAGATTTGACTGGAAGTGAGAAGAGTAATGGGAATGACAAGGAAAGCTCCCATACTGAAGATGGAGGCTTGGCCGAAAGGTATGTGGACAACAATTAAGCTTCTGCTTTTGACAAATGAATTGACTTTTCTTGAGCAAACATGTGCTTGTATGAGTTTCTAACCACTGCTTTAGCGCATTTTCTTACTCTGACCAATTTAGCAAAACTTTTATAAAATGATGCAGTTTGGAGCATAATCTTCCTGATAGTCCCTTCGCATCTCCTACCAAAGCCTCCGCAGAGTATTTCTCTTCCTTCACCAATGTAGTCGGCGAGGCGAAAAAGGATGGTGCAGGTTCGGCTTCATCTTCTCCTCCTAACAGCAATAACCTTGTCTCTACGCCCTTAATCCCAAGCACCTCCGCGATGGACATGGCATCATTCAAATCTTTCAACTGCCAGATTCCTAGGTAAGATTGTATCCCACGATGCGTAATCCAAAGCTTACATACTGAAAAGAACAGATCGGAATTATTATTGCTTTACAGAAATCCAAGACAATAATATGTCCTCCAAACTTCTCAGATTTTCCTCTGGTCATGGAGCCATAGGAATGTATGCCGGTGCCGGAGGGCCGACATGCCCAGTGGGTATATAGCTAGCTCTTCCTTGACTGAGGTAATTTTTCCTTTGATCTACCATGTCTTGTTACGTTTTGTGAGAGGCCACTTTTTGACTGAACATAATTGTTTCTTTTCTGCTTTGTCTGAACATTTGCAGGGAGATTAACAACAATAACCAAACAAACCGTTATCAAGACCAGATGTGTAGAGAATCCGTACCACTACCGTCACCACCACCACCACTACCTCAATTATCCATACTATACTACTGGATACCATACAAAAATGCATACGTAAAAGAATGACTAAATGAAGTGGGATACCCCAATCTCCTTTGTTTGTGCTATTTTCACATGTCTTTTTCTAGTTGCAGTTTGGACCACCGGAAGGATTTTACAGTCTTTGTGTAGTATTTTAAAACTCACAGAGCTGTAAATTTCCTCTTCCCATTTTCAAGTTTTTACTACGGCCCCTCCTTCGGGAGGGTGGCGGAGTCCACAATTGGCAACAGTCTTCTATTAGGTTGTGTTGTTAGGGTACAAGAAAGATCAAATCTTTGTACAGCAAGAAGAATCTGAGAATTCAAAGGACCAGGGAGCGTGGCCAAAAAGGCAAGAAGTGACTACGAGGGCTGATTTTTCATCCTCATAAATGGTAATTTGGAAGTGAAGGAGGGGAGAGATTTTAAGGGGAGGAGAGGATGATGGGGAGAGGCACAGATGAATAGAGTTTTAGCCAGTCAGCTGAGTTTTCAGGTACAAATTTGTAAGGTCGATTATTAAATGTTTGATGGTTACTGTAGCTGTTTATTGTACAACAGTTTGTGTTCAACTACTCATGTGGATCAGACAGACAGAAAAGGAACTAGTGAAAGATCAGCAACCGAAAAGAAATCAGTTTCACAATTTATTAAAGGGCTCAGCTCTCTCTCTCTCTCTCTCTCTCTCTCTATCTCTCATGGGTGGATGTGTTGCCTTTAAATTTAGAAAAGTTTGTCTCTTTATTATTATTTGCCCATATATGATATCTCTAAGGGTGGGTGACATGATAACATATGCCAGTGTATGTGGGTGGTGGGGTCATCAAAAGAACAGGCCTTCATTGTGCCATTCATGGAGGGAATGGGCCCCACAGAACCCAGTGTGTCACAGTGATCTCACATGGGGTTGCTGACACATTCACGATGCCAGGTTGTGTAGGGTCTCTCCCTCACACAACAACACACCCATGTGAGAGATGCTGCAACTCTCTCTTTCTCTCTCTGCTGCATAATCTTTTAATGGGGTTCTTGAATAAGAGGAAAGGACGTGGACAGATCTAAAAGTAGATGTTGACGCCACACGGATGACAAAAGTGCACGGTGTGTTGCAGGAATCTTTTCTGGGTCTGTGAGAACAACGCTTGTGAGTCTGTGACGGTCAGTGAAGCTTGTGATTCCCTTTTCTTTTTCTCTCCTTTTCCATATCATCCTCCACCGGCTCTCGTCACTCCTTCACCACTCCTTGAACCCAGAAAAGGCTAGACATTTAGCTAACCTAATCTAATATAATCTTAGATAGATCACGTACTTAATTAAAATAAAGGAACTGGCCTGCAAATTTCCTCTACAAGAGTAGTCTTTTATAATTAGTAGCTGAGAAATTGGAGTGGCACAGAAGGTTGTTCATTGCCAAAGATTAAAATATTTAAAGCAAGGAAAGGGGAGAGACAGGCTGGCAAAGTGAAGACAGGGACATGCAAATGGCCAATCTATCATTTTTTTTTGGCTATTTTTCACCTTTTTTTCACCTTTTTTTTTTTATAATGTGAGTGAGTGATTGATTCAAACTTTAGTGGAAGTTTTCAAAAGGGTGACCGAGGTGAACTTTCTTGATTGGCGGAGGCTGCTTTTTTTGTATGAGGAAAAAAAAGTTCTTCATGATTGGGGGGATTTCAATGTTGGGGGGTGATGATGGCCCAGAAGAGTTTTGCTCTAATAAAGAAGATAATCATGTACACAATCTGATGATGACATGTTTGTCCCCGGCTCAATAAAATATGTTTGGAGTGAGATTTATGGTGGCTTACGATCCTGTGTAATGATGGGTTTGGTAAGAGAGCTCAGCTCCTGGGGTGGCTGCTCTTATCGATCCCTGATTCAATGAAATGAGTCTCTTGGGGTCTACATCCAGTGCCCCGTGTGAAAACTTACGCAGGAGGAAAGGTGTAATACTGATAAAGAATTGCTGAAGGGTTATTGGCTTGGTTGGTCGTCTATGAAATCATATCAGGGCCACGGAGCACAGCTCGTCATATCGACAGAATATTTTCCGTTTCTTGACTGAACACGCATAACACTAGAATAATTAGTTGTCCGTTGGATAAGCCTCATGTAATTTCAGAGGGGAATAAACTCCGGATTCATGAAACGTTCCTATCAAATTTAACAAAGCAACTAAAGAGCGAAGCAGGGTCACTATTGTATGAGATCAATTTCTCTGATTAAGGAATTGAACTCTACTTATCCCCTAATATCTTTTGTTGTTGTCCAAATTTCACCACTTATCAAGTTAACTCATCTTGCAAATGGATGTATTGACATGGATTAGCTCAATCCTTTCTTCCATCTTGACATGGGTGTCCTTGGCCGGTGATGTTCAGTTCCGCCATCTTATCAGAATCATTGCAAACGATTTCAGTCTATAGATGAAGAGGAGTCAACATCATGAATGCGTTGTACATTCATAGAGATATCTCCTGATATACTCTTTCATGTCGAGAGGGTATTGACGAAGAAATGTTGAAAGAAATGGAAGTTTTCTAAACCATAGCCACACCACTAGCCATATCATCTTGTGAGTAAAGAAAAATCTCACGACTATTAAAGGTAGGTGTATATTCTTTTAACAGAGAAAAGGAACACAAAGGCCGGCCGAGAAGAGAGATGATGCAAATTTATTTTTAAGAGATACAGCCCATCACAGCATTAATAGATCTCACAAATCATTTGACTTCAGCTACACATTCATCCTCCGTCAACAAGGGACCATCAATCACAGCATTAATAGATTCAACTTATCAAATGCTGGTGTCATACCAAAGTAAAGTAATGGACCATCAATTACATGAGCACCATTAAACTAACAGAATGGATCTGCCAGATAGAATCCTGCAACATCCATACTCCACCGCATACAAAATTTCTGTTTGGATGCAATCCCATGATATCATCCCGTCAGGTTTATGAATCTCTCATTGGTTCATTCTCATACAACATTGCTCGCCATTCTGTACATGCCAGACACTCAAGAAAGTGAACATATTCATGGCCTCAATGAGGGAGGTGCGATAAGGTTCCAGAGAAGAAACTACAACCTGTTTGTAAGTTCCCTAGGGAGATGATTTCTCTGCATGTCCTTTTACAAATAACTTGCTAATATCTTCAGTGACAACATTGCTCCTGGAAAAAAGAAACAAGCACCAACTCATCAGCCTAAACACTTTCTCGCATCAACACGAAATGAAGTATGAGAAAATGACCACTAAAACCCCTAATCAGTTACAAGACGAAAATATTGTCTTTGAATCACCGTAGAAGACTAAATTTATCAAGGTCCAGCATCAATAACCATCCAAGTTCTAAATCACATTTCTAAACCATTCACTTCTAATGTTGGGCCGGAGGTTGATCTAAGAACTCTGGGGAGACAGATTGAGGAAGTTTACTCAGGAGGTTGATCTAAGAAGTCTTGCAGACAGATTGCATGTATGTCGTATTAGGGGTGATCATGGTCCGGGTTGGGCTGGGCCACCCCCTAACCCTAGGACCAACCCGCACAGTGTTGGTCCTGAAATTTTAGGACCGAGGACCGACCCTATTGAGCCTAGGACCAAGGACCGGACCGACCCAATGGGTTCGATCCGGTTCCAGGGTCAACCCGGGACCAACTAATAATTTTTTTTTGTTTCATTTTTTGCATTCTTCTCTATTTTTTTCCCTGTGTCAAGTTAGAGGAGGTCTCACTTTTCCTCTCTACGTTTTTCCGAGAAAACCCCCACAAAACTCTCCCCCTCGAGCTCCTCTTTCTCTTATGTTTTTCTTTCCCCTTTTGTTCCCCCTCTCTCCTTTGCTTTGCTGACCTAACCCCCTCAATTTTCTGCCGCCTTTGATCTCTCTGCCTCTGACTTACACCTCAGTTTTTTAGTCTTCTTCTACAGGTGATGTTTTGTGCGAGCAGAAAGAAGGGAGGAAGAAGAAAATGGAGCGGGTCGGGCCAAGAAGAAAGAAAAAAGGAAAAATGGGCCAGGCCTGTACGGAAAAGAAAAGGGAAAAGAGGAAGTGGCCAGCCCAATGCCGTGATTCTTGTGGTCAACACTATTGAACCCATCAGATATTTATTTTTTCTTTTGATTAAAAAAATTATAAATAATATTATATATATATTCAGGGTTGGTCCGGGTTGGACCGACCCTAAACTCCTAGGACCGAGAACCAACCCGCACAGTGCTGGTCTTGGAATTTCAGGACCAAGGACCAACCCAGTCCTCCTAAGAACCGGACCGGGACCAGCAGGGTTGGGCCGGTCCAAGGACAGTCCAGGGTTGACCCTGGACCGATGCTCACCCCTATGTCGTATGGCACATACTCATATTAGAATACTTGAATGCATATTGGTACTTGTATCAGGGTATCCGAGTTCACTCAGTCAACACTGATTCAACTCAGTAGGTGTTTGTGTTCTTGTTCAGTGTTTGTTTTATGTAACTGCTTGTGTATGTACCCGCCTCTATTGGTAATTCGTCTGAATATTAGTATAATCATCTCTTCAGTTTCAGAGTTACTTTCCAGTGATTTTTTAACTTTAATTTTTTTTTCGAAATTCTGCAGCTCCACAAATTGACTTTTTAACATAAAATACCGTAAATCTGATAAAATATACAACATTCACATGTAGAATCATAAATAAATTTTCCAAGACTTTCTAAACTTACAATATTCTTTTTCCTGTCTTCAGATTTATTAGGGAAGATAGAAAAAGTAGGAAAAAACACTTTTTTGACAAGAAGACAAAAGACACAATGTAGTGCAGATGTCAAAGTCTAGTAAGAACTAACCTTCCACTAAGCTGAGGAGGAACCAGTAGTCCACCAACAGTATCTGGAACACTCCTCAAATGGGGCAACGTCCCCCTTGGCACTTTGCTGCGGGGAACAGATGAAGATAGCGAATGAGACTCTCTCTTTCGCAGAGCACTTTCAGCCCTTGCTGCTGCAACTCTAGAAGCATGGTCTCCACCGCCAAACGGAGAAGCCAATCCAGCTGGAGCATCCAACAAAAGGGAAGCATCAGGAAGTTTCTCAATAGTGGGCGCTGGTAAACCTGCAGTGGTTTCTAGCTGATGGTCTGATGCATATGATGATCCCCTATACACAACGCAAGTGAAGATTACAAACTAAGAACACTCAAACCTCATCATATACAGCAGTAATCGTAAACTTGTGGCAGATCACAATAAAAACATATACTGAATCTCTTAAAGATCACTAGGAAGAACCATCCTACCTGTAGACCATGCTAACTGAAATGTGTAAACTGGATAACTATTGCAACTTTTGGCCCTTTAATATAGCCAATCTCTCATGTTAATCTAGCTAGTAATAGGCAACTTACTCAAAGCACAGAAACTAAGTCTCTCTTTTTCCCTCACTACCATTAACCTATGAGAGACATTTCATTGACTGATCCCACTATAGCCTCATATACCCTCATATACTTGTAATTGACCCATAAAGTAATTAACCCTAGATCCTCGCCATTCAAGTGACCCAAATCTTTGATGCCAACTATCGGTCAAATCAAATAGGCTAAGGCAGTGAGCAAAACTTCTAAACAAAGCGAAAAAACAAGTCACCATGGTTAAAAAATAGAAAAGCATATTTGCCAAATTGACAGTGGGATCAGACAATTATTCTCTTATCGGCTGTAAATGCTTAAACTTTTACTCTTGAATGGAACCACTTACAGAATGGCTCCATCTGCATTGACCTCTTAAGCATGTGATCGACTCTTTTAGTACAGCTTCTCAGGTTATAAAGCCATATTTTAAAGCATATCAACTTCCAAATTGAAAAATCCAAGACATACAATCCATGGGCTAGATCACCTACTCCAGCCATGGTGCACAATGTCCTTATATTACAAATCATGATGATCGAGCTATTTTTTACCAGTTCTCAAAAGTTGCCACCTTTAATTTAATTTTCAAAGTAGAAAATGTGTAGGGATTAGGGAAGAGGAGGAAGTTTGCACCTTCAAGTATGAAAATGGTGTTTGCTCAATCATTATCACCACAAAAGAAAAGACTGAACCATTGAAATGTCGGAGCTCCAAGCAAAAACGAGTCAAGTTTGATGCAAGAACCAGTGAACAAAATAGCCACAGTTGAGCGAAACATTCAATTAGTTGGCGTCAAGTCTCCAAGGACTTTCATGAGATAATCGGAAGATCACAAACATAATCATCTCGACATAGGACGCAAACGTATGGGTCCAAGAAATGTAAAGAAAGCAAAAAAAGACAGAACTTGAGGCTCATCACCTTGATTTTGGCAGAGCAATACTTGAGCGAGTTTATCAGAAACGACTATCGACCGGAACAACCACCAAACTAACCAACCGACCAACCAGCTAACTAATTCTATCCGAGCAGGGGATCTAGGGCACAGTTGCTATGCCTCACGTCTAACGCAGTACGCAATCAGGATACGAAACACAAGACCAAGCGAACGGACATATCGTCGACGCTGCCCATGCCGTCAAATTGCTAAATGCAGGATTCACAAACAATCGCCAGAGTGTTGGGTAGTCTGAATGAAGCTCCCGGGTCCGAAATGTCGGAAGAAATTCAACCCAAAGATAAACGAGGGAAAAGCGCAAGCCTTTCCGATCGAATTTACCGGTTCTGAGGAAAAGGCGGAGGCGGAGGCGAAGGCTCGGATTGAGCAAGTTGGGGCTTTGGGGCTCCTGGGTCCTTCGCCCTTTCCTTCGCTCCTCCTCCTTGATCCTCGTTGTCTTCAATGTCCGAAACGTCTTCGTCTGAAGAAGCGTCGTAGTCCACCAGAGACATCTCTCTCTCTCTCTCTCTCTCTCTCTCTCTGTGTCCGCGTGTGTTGTGGGGTTGGGGGAGAGATGAGGCGCTTGTTATTCGACCCGTCCCAGGCCGGCGGAAACACAAGAAAAATTGTGCAGACGGTCTCCCTCGTTCAAGTTACAAATATGATGGACTTGACTTAAACTAGATAAAAATTGTCCTTTTCAGCAGAAACAACTGTGTTATTTCTTGGTAAATGATGATTATGGAGGATTTTGTCAGTTTGTGAAAGTATCAATTTCACTAGATAGCTCAGAATACCAGCTTCTATGGTGTACGATAGCTCAAAGAATTGGCCCATATGGTTAGATGGAGTGGAACATGGTTACTTGCCACTCTCCCAACCATGGTAAATGTTGGACCGACTTTGAATTCCGTTGGTCGTCAGATTAAAAGTAGTTCTTGTTCATGCATTAAACTCTGTCAGAGCCGGAGGAAACCGGATTGTTAGCGTAGGTCATTCAGATTTTCAGATTATTATTTAATTTTTGGCAGCTCGATACGGATATGGAAAAAGCTTATGCGACTTTTCAATATGCTTCCACTCTTTCGATAATTAAAAATACTTCAATCTAACAAAGTTGATGACCGTGCAGTTCCTAACCTACCTTGCCAACCGGGCCTACTTTCTGAACTTCCCCACCAAAACAAGCCCAACTCTAACAAGCACAGACGCATCTCGACACGCTGATCACCATTTTAGAGATAGAGTTAGTACACAGTTAAAATATTCCAGTTGACATAGAACACATTCTTGATGAACACCATTTCAGATAAATACAAAAAAGACATTCCCATTGATTATCATTCAGTCCAGGACCAAAAATGGCTGCAACTTCATGCGGACGGAAGTGCATCTTATCAAGGCTGTTGCCCGAGGAGCGATGGCCGGTAGAATGCGTGGGTTTGAGCTATCTCGATGCGATCTCGAGGATCATTCATGGATTCATCTCTCAATGCCTGAAGAATAGCTTCCGGTGGGAAATCCCTGCAAACAAAGTGATCATATCACATTTTGCTGCCGTACTCCCACAACATCAATGACATAACAATGGTACAGAGCAAAGTAATATAATGGAATGCTATGCCGAAGTCTATCTGATTCACTGGACTGCGCATTTAGGCACATTACCACCAAAGGACTTGCTCATAGATGGAAATCAACATTTTTGCTGCAACTCATCCATTCTCAGAGATACAACATGCACATACGATCAGGTCATCTTCCAATATTTGCGCAAACGATTCACAGAGAGTAGCTATCAAGCCCATTAAAGACACAGATCAATCAATTCACTTGGGTATACTGCCTTCAGTTTCTTTGACACAAGGAAGGAGAAAAGGGACCCGGAAGAGGCATGAAATAGAAGAGCTATTGTTACCTCAGAATGAGAATTTTGTATAGCTTCTTCAAGATTGGGCACAGCTCCACAGGAGCCACTGGTTTCTTTTCTTCAGGATGCAGTACACTTAAGCATGACTCACTCAGCAGCTCGTAAAAGGCTTTCACGGCCGAGACTCCCTACAATCACAAACACAAGGCAGAGCAATTGCATCACATAGTAAATTAGAAGTTAAAAACGCATGCCTTCCCTATTAGTAAAGCAAAATATCGTCCTAAGGAATTCAACAGTGGACAAAGAATTCTTACTAAAGCCCTCTCAAATCACAAGATTGATCACCCGAAAGCATTGGACTATCCACTACTTTGAATAAGATATTCAATTAATTTATCTGATCATATATCCATCTAATTATGAATTGAAAATGGTGACACGTGGTATAGATCTACCCTGAAGACATGATTACTGGAAGACCCTCTTTTGACTAGCTCTTTCAGTTCAAAGACATCCACCAGAGTCTGAAATAAAAGTTCTCATGTTTACAGACTCAAATTCAATAGTTTCTATCAACAGCACCTCTAGGCGATTGAGATTGTATACCTGAATCATCCCCTTCCCCTTGATATTATCGCCCATGTCAAGGTTCAGTTCCCCACTAGCTAACTTTTGTCCATACCATGCATTACGACCCTTCAGCAAAGTTACGTATGTGTCTGCCAACAAAGGCCCTGCGAGTTTCTCAGGATTCTCCGCCAACAGATGTGTGATGAATATCATCTCTGACGTACAATGTGCAAAGTATACTGCTTTGCTGGTGGCACTTTCCTTTGTCAGAGCTGCAACCATACCTGCGAAGTTCAAGTAGAGAGAAGCTGTAAGAGGTGCAATTGCAGAATTGTATAGCTTGTCAAAACTTCAAACCTAGTATACTAAGGCTCCTAAACAAAAGTGGAGGAAGGAACTATCAATGATTTGTTAGGAGAAAAGGGCATTTCGACAGAACCACATTTTTCCCATGCCTGAGGGTACAATTGCCAAGCAAACAATTTTACCTGCTCCAATGGCATAAACATTCTTTAGGCCACCCATAACTTCATGAGTAACAAGGTCTCCATTGTCCCACACTATGAAGTGGGGTTGCCTCAAAAACTTGGCTAAAGGCTTCCTCCACTTTGCAGATCCACATATTCGAGCATTGGCATACTCCTTGTTGTATATCTCCGAGGCAATATTTGGTCCTCCGAGGTATAAAATGTTCTCTAGTGGCACTCCAGCTGCAAAGAACGATGATAGAGACACTATTGAGAAGATAATACCCTTGAGAGGATAGTTGTTCACCATTCAAAGACAAGGGCAAAAGAGGAACCGGCAAAGAAAAAAATAGTGTCAGACTTCTCCAGATAATTCTTTTTGCAAGAAGAGCTTTCTCCATCTGTTTCCTTTCCTTTTAAGCGGGCTGCTTTTATTTTTCCCATTTGGCCAGTTAAAGAGTATCAAAGTGGAAACTGAAATTTGAAGTTCATGAGCTGAAGCATCGCAAGGAACAGGAATGGACCCTCTACATAACAATGCTAATTCTTCCTTTCTTCAAAAGCAGATCATGCAATGTCAAGAAATGGCATGGGATATTTTCAAATGGCCAGAGGCGAAACCGGCATTTATCTCTTCAATTCGATATTCCATTACACAATGTGCTCCTCCTCAATAAGCAAATGAGAAACAAAACTAACACCAACATAGAATCTTTGCTAGCCTGTTAAAGCTGAAACCTAAATGCCAGATAACAATGAAACCAACTTCACATAGTTTACAAGCAGAGAAGCTCTCTGCCTTAACCTTTAACAAGAATAACAGGTGGAACAAAGAAAGACCAGTTACCAAGAAGGGGCTGCTGTAGCACTTGCAATGTGAATCATCCTAATCAGACAAATATATTTATATTATCATCCATACCAAAAATGAAGTTACTTCGTTAATACAACAACCTAAGTATGTTAGTCCAAGAAAATGATTACTAGGCCTACCATGTAACAGACAGCAATGTCTAGGTAGTCAAGAAACCAGAAAGGAGAAGGGCTTACTTGCTCGATTAATCATCTGGGTGGGAGTAATCACGCGGGGCTCAGTCCCCAACTCTGCCTCCACACCCTTTGCCAAGGATATGATAACAGGCATTGTAATCCTTTCTTTCCAATACCTACTAATTTCCTCAAACACCTGGTGGGTCTCCGTTGAAGGCAACCCATTCACTACAATGTCGGCATCCCACACAGCCTCCTGCAAATTGGTGACGACCTTCATAGGGCAAAGAGGGGTGTCGATCATGTTCAAGCAGAACCCGTCTTTCAAAATCTCATCCGCAAACAACGTCCTATCACCTAATCTCGCCTCAACGTACTTCAAGTATGCGCACCTCCTAATGAGCCGCCTCAACACATCCTCCCTCGAATTGATCACTTCGAACAATTGCTCAGCCGTGGCCTTATCAACTGATCTTCCGGGCCTCCTCCAGATACGAATCAGAACTTTCTCTCTCAAGTGACCGTAACTATCTTGCAACATAGCTGCAAAAACACTGCCCCAAGCGCCGGCTCCAACACCAACGATCCTGAGCGGATCACCCTCTGATTTTCCCATGAGGCAACGGAGCTCATCCAGCTTCTCTTCGAGAGACCCATTAATACTCTGAATCGACCCATTCGAGTAAACATTATGAGTCATCTCTTCAGAGGTCTCCTGCATCTCTTCCTCTCAATTCGCTAAGTTCAGCTCGCCGCTCGGGACTGGTAAAGAACACAGGTTGAATTGGACACCCCCGTTCCAACGCAACTACACTAAATCCCTCCTAACGAGGTTTCGACTTGACAAGGTTTATGACTTCAAGAACTGCGGGGAAGATTAATCAGAAACGTGCAGAACAAGACCCAGCTTTGGGAACACGGTGTTCGTCGCGTCACCTTCCTTTTGATCAACCCCACCAAACCAAACTGTTCAAGGAACAAGAAAAAACAAAGATTGAAAAGTGGGAAAGAAATGCACTTGACTTTCAATTCGGCGGATTATTCAAGGCCGGGGACGTCGATTTCGAGTGCTCTTTGTCCGCACCCGCTCGTGCTATCCAACAGAAAGCTGGCTGAAGTGAATTCGCGTAGGGGGGAGAACTCGACGACGAGAGAGAAGAGGAAAGTAAAAAAGAAAAAGAAAGCTTCGGTCCTTCCACGTTTCCTCCGTCGACAAGACCGACTTTCCGACACGCGTGTATCACGTAATGCTCTCGAGCGCCACCGTTTTCGCTTCGTGTCCGAACACTAGAAACGAAGGGCTATGGTGGTTAAAAACGCGATGTTTGACTTAAAAACAGAAAAAGGAAAGAAGGGAAAACAGATGACGCTTTCATTCGCGCTTCCTGTTACTTGCGGGGATTGAAGTGAAGCGCAGGAAGCCACCGTTGCGTCCACGGCTGAACATATTCCACCGACCAATGTCGGAAGTTTCGTGCTTTCTTCGTTCATCACCATCGGAAGATGCAGGAATTCCCTTGGGCTCTGCTCAAATTTCACCGACGAGATCGCGGGAAAGAATGTTCCTTTACATCATGCCCAGCTCATGCTCATCGGACGCAACGCATCGCACCAGAATATCATCGAAAGGGTTTATGCCGTCTTCGCTCGTTCCAAATTCCATTCGACGGAGAGACATTCCGGACTCCGTTGCCTGCGGCAGTCTTGCACAGCTCGCGTTGCCGATGAGCTTCATTGACGGTCAAACCCGGCGGGAATTTTACCATCCGTCCGGCAAATTAGTCAAAGACAGATGCAACTTAATAAGAAGATACACATCTTTCTACTTAGATTTCATTTATTTTACAAAAAATGAACGATTTAAAAATAATTATTTTTATTATTTAAAATAATTAATTAATAGAAAATATTTTTATTATTGACAATAGTTTATGTTTAAACATTGTTGTCTTGTGAATGATGAAAATATTTTTCATATGTTATTTTTTATAAGTGATATGTGTGATTATTTTTTGAAAAATATTTTATAAATCATTTGTTTTACATTTTTCAGGAAAATAATCACTTATCTTGCTTAAAATAATTAGCTGATAAAAAATATTTTCACTTTTTACTGCAATTTATGTCTAACACTTTTTTGTGGACCACGGAAATGCCTTTCATTTACTCATTTTTGTAAGCAAGATAAGTGATCAATTTTGGAAAAATATTTTTCAAATTACTCATTTTACATGAAATAAACGAAACCTTAATGAAAGCATAAGTAACTCTAGAGAAATGAAGCTGCTTAGCAAGAAATGGAATAGAGAATTAAATTATGTTAAATCATTTTCACATCATAGCCATAGCTTTTTATTCAACATTGCAAATTAATTTTTTGACCATTAAAACCCCAAACTAATATACTTATGACAAATTCACCCTAAATCAGTATACTTATAATATATTTACCCTATGCTAATTTTCATTAAATTTTACTATTAAATTACTAAATTGGATGACGTGCAATGATTTGCTAATGTACAATTTTAGGGTTTAACTCTCCGTTCGTTACAATTGTACTAGTTTTGTGATTTTTTATGCTATTAATGAAATTTACTAGAGGGTATATATATTACAAATGTACCGGTTTGTTGTTTTTTAGGAGTAAAAAAATTAATTCGAGGTAAATTTGTCAACGGTATACAAATTTGAGATTTTTTGTGGTTTTGGGATAAAATTGTCATAAATATATTAATTTAAGATTTTTCGCTGTCAAAAAATTAGTTTAAGTAAATTAATTTAGGATTTTTTCGTGATATTAATTATATATTTATTGATAATTAATAGTATTTTACATCATTAATGATTCTTCAATGGCAACTTTTTCTATAAAAAAAAAGAATAGTTAAAATATTTGGTTAACCTTTACTATAAAATGAATAACTTAAGCTGCAAATTTTAAGTCAATTATGAACATGAAAAGGGAATTATTAATATATTTCTTGTTAGTAACATTTCTATGCAATTAGCGTTTAATTTATTATATTCAATCATTTTTATAAAAGTACAGTAATTTCACCGACTAAGATTGTGATTATTCATTTATAAAATGGTAAAGGGGTTTCGATTTAGAATTTAACCAACGAGTTTTATCTCAATTATAAATGTATATTTTTGGTAACTTCTACCCGTGATTAGTAATTTTCATTAATGAAAATGTAAAATAATGCTATGTTAATCTTTAGAAAAGTGTTGCAATTTTCCTGCTGATGTAATAATAACTGATTACGGGGAATGATACGAACGACGCCACGGGATGACATCGTTACATCAGGAGCTTCGGTTAAAACTCCCGCGCATCGCCGTCCTCGGTGTCCGATGTAACGCTGTAAAACCGACCATGCCCCTCTTGCACTCCATTGCTCTCGACGCTTGTTCACATGATTCTCGACAGGTTGACGTTGGTTTTTTTCGATCCAGAACGAGGGTGGTGATCGATTCACGTGCCGGTGTTTCTCTCTCTCTCTCTCTCTCTCTCTCTCTCTCTCTCTCTCTTTTCGTGGGAGAGCAAAATCATTTTGGGGCACGAGGACAAGGTGTTTGCTTAAATGCTTACGAGACCAACATGGGTCTTCTTGGATGTATGTGCAGGAGTTGGATGTAACTTGAATGGACGAAAGACCCCCGTGATGTGGCAACGGTAGGAGCGCAGAGTATGCCTTTCTTGAAATTCCCCTCATTGCTTTTCGAAGAAATCTCCGCTGGAAAAGGGTTATCTTTATGGGACCCTTGAGAATCCTTGTGGGTAACAGTAGCTGAGTTGAAGGGATGATGTTTTAAAAGAAGACGTCGGTGATTGATGGATGTCCAATCAATAGGTGTGTAAAATCACTTATTCTGGTATCTAATCTTTCAGAAAGACCTGCCTCGTCACCAGGAAAGCAGCATCTAGTTTTGCAAGTTCTAAGGAGACAGCTGCATTCTATTCCATGGTCAATGCAGGCTCTGGTTCTAGGAGAACGGGAATAATGTAGGTTTCTGTGTCACTTGCTTTTTTCATTGACTATGAAGTTGGAACTGTGTTACATTGTAGTGTTCCCGAAGAGGAACCTCAGCAAGCAACTTTGATGTTAGTGAAGTAAACACCTGCCTTATGGTTAGAACGTCACAGAAGCATTCTAATGCCACTTGTTTGTGTACTGTATGGTTAGTGCTGTTGAATCATTGGCAGTATGACTAGAATGAATGGTCCATAGTTTTCCTGAGATTTTTCAAGTCTTTATATGCATTCCCTGTATACTACAGTAGGTCCTTTTCAAGCGAATATTCCCTTTCAATTGGCAATTGGGCCGTCCCATTAGTAGGCGATGCCTTGATCTGCCAAGTGTCTTTGGCAGTTCCAATGGTCTGAAAAGTAGAGGGAAATATTTGAGCCACTACATTTTAGGTTCAGTATGGTGGCCCCTGGGGTCCATCCACATCAACTGGAACATATCTACAAGTGCAGACTGGGCAGTGACTCAGCAGAAACATGGATTCTGAACACCATTGACTAGCAGGGTCCCAGTCATCCTGAGAAACAGATTCCAGAATATTTTGAGTGGAAAAGATCTTCTCATTCTTTTAAATCTTCTTTTTGCATAGCTCAAAAGATGTATTTCCTTTGGCATTGTTGGATGGATAGAAGATAAGGTACATGATTGTTGGTGATACTAGAAAGCACAAAAAACACAATACTAATCAAGTTCATTCTGAGAAAAAAGGTTTCGATGTGAAGTCCTCACTATGTAATTTTGGATAAATACTTAATGCTAATGTGTAATTTGTCTGCTGATTCTGCTCTTTGTTGGTGATGATGGTGGTTAAACATGGAAGTTTGTCTTCTTTCCCAGTGCAATCGTAACAAAGCGAGCAAGTTTAATGATTAAACAGATAATGGAAAATAACAATCTTGGCTCCAATTTTTTTTTTTTCCTTCTAATGTTTCGATGGACTGTACATGCAGCATTTGAAGCTCTGTTCCTTCATTGGGTAGACATCTTGTCCTTTGGTTTTGTGCAACTCGAGGACAACATCCACCCATTACCAGGTGTAATATTTAATGAATGTATCCTGTAGTTAGATTGTTTGCTCCCATGGCTGTGTGGCACCTCAAGGGATACACTAAATTCAGAGTCCACTGATGTCTCAATACGTACATCTTCACTCACATATGTTTTGCTCATCTAGATTGAACTGTGATGAGCTTGATAGCAAGCTCACTCAGCAAAGCAATGTTGCACAAAATTCTTGCTGAGATATTTTTAAATGACTATTGTTACCGGGGCTATACTCAGATCAGTGGCTTTAATGGGACCTATAAGACTCAGTGACAAAAGTCTGCACCTCATAACGGAAGATTGCTACCAGGAGCCTAGAGTTTGATCAATGAGCAATCTTATTTAATTAGCTATCTATTTAAATTTTAATTATCTGATGTGGAACTCCTCCCAGTCTCATGCTTCACCAACGCATCTAAAGAGTATTTGTTGCTGTGGTTCCCCTAGAGGTAGAGCGCTCATCTCAAAGATGCTCATATAATCAGGCAAATGACATCTTTGAATTTTCTATGTTGTTGATAATAGCAATAATCACATGTTAACATAACATGGTTACTTGGCTGAAAGCTTTTATGCATGCAATTATTCAGAATGTAGAAGAAAATTCATGCAGGAGATCAACTTTTAGTATCAGTCCATACCATCCATGTCATGAGCACTGTAAATTTTTTGGAGATGAATTGCATCAGTGTATGCTGCATGTGCAATTGGCTGTTCATTTTTGCAGATGGGAAAAAATCTCTCTCTCTCTCTCTCTCTCTCTCTCTCATGCACGCGCGCGCACATGCACGCATGCTGGTGCAATTGTTCTTGGCCTTTATCTGGCATAGAGGTATTCCTGTTTGAAATGCCACTCGTTATGTCTCTCCTTAATAAAGGGTATATCAGTGGCCTACCTTTTTTGTAATTTTTAGGGCAGAATGGCCTTCCTTTCTATTTATAGTCAATATCTCCTAAATTATCACGATTTGCTTTCATGTCGATTTGTCATATACATCAATTCTAAGGGGTTTGGAGCATGTTATTTTTTTCCACCCTATCTCTATAGTTAAGCAAGCATTTTGATTTCTTAATCATATCTAATACAGGCTTCTCCTCCTCATCACTTATAATATATGAGAAGATACAAGGAATTAGAATAAATAGTATAATCAACACTTTACAGTATATGTAACTAAGGCATTCCCCCTCGCCTTTGGCAAGGGTCTTCCTCTTTTGCTTTGCTTCTCTAAAGGAACTTGGGCACTTGAAAAGGTGAGTATCATGAGAAGGGAACTGCCTTCTGAAATATTCTTTGGCCAGGTGCCAGTATTCTTAAGGGGTCATAAGCAGATTTTCTCCTTACAAAAGCTTCCCAGCGTGGGCCAAAGTGGGCCTTCCAGTCTTCCTGTCTAGTATAGTGAGGCAAATACTGCTTCACCCCTAGATGGGCTGATTCACAAAAGTCTAATATTCTTTTGTTCTGATATAGTATGTGATCCAAGCCACCAGTTCCCGTGGAAGAAGGAACTGCAGAGGAAAGGAATGCCACCAAATAGAAAATATCTTCCTCAGGAATCACTACAGAAGTCCTATTGTCCCACCTGCAATAAATTGACAAATTTATCAGTCTAGATTGGCAATTTCTTGAAACTTGGAGGATTAAACTATTGTTTCTGCACGCCATTACTTTGATTTGTTGACTGGGTAGATGAGAATGGGACCATTGCTCGTGTCTGTTAGGATATTGCCAAAGACTCCTTCAGCAAATTGATGAATTTTGCTTCTGGGTATGAGAAGATTAAGCCAAGGATGCGGAACTTCCCACAGACCTTTCGACCTGAGTTTCACCTCAGATACATGAACTCTGTCCAAGAAATCTATGTATGATACTTCTGATAGGAAAAGCGTTGAGGAGATGTAATTCAATGGGGATAATAGCCTCTCAACCTCCTGAAATGTAAAATAATTTGTTAAATTCTTCTTTTTTCAACTAATGATGGCTCTTACGTTCAGAATGAAATATAAATCTTGACTCCAATATCTTACTTCAATTATTGTATCTGTCTGCCCCAGGTTGAAGTACTTGGCCACCTCAAGGCAGAAGAGAGTTTGTCCATCAGATTCAAACTGGCTTGCTTGAAGTGGGTCTTGTGGACTAAAGGATGACCTCCAGTTATTTAGAAGGCCAGTTCTGTTAATTATCACAAATCCTTCAATGTAGTCAAATGTATTCTCTGAAGCTATCAAATACTCTTGATCTCTGGTAAATGTGTCGAAATCTGAGTAGAGCATCCGTATCCATTTCACCTGTTCAAATCAGTGACGGTATTAGAAAACTTTGTAACTCCACTGCATTAAATCTTGCAATTATATGTCTAAAGTATGAGTGTCTGGATTTATCTGCGATCCTAGAATCTTGTCATCTTATGTTTACATCTAATCTTCTATGAGGGTATATAGTGTGTAAACAAGTAAATAGTGTTATGTAGGTACAGATACATGGGGGTGTGTGTGTGTTTACCTTGTCAGGTGCCGGTTCCAGAGATATTCTAGCTTGAGTGATGATACCAAATTGCCCAAGTCCTCCAAGGACGCTGTGGAAGAGGTCTTCGTTCTGATTCTCTGAGCACTTTACGACCTCCCCTTTTCCTGCATTTAGTTTACAAAATGACCAAAGTTATCACATGAACTTGGGATTGCTTCAATAAAAAAGAGAATTTGGCAATTATTATGGAGAACCTGACAGGTCAAGATGAACTAGGACTAGGATATATAAATAGTGCAGATGAGACAAAAAGCCTTTTCTTTTTCTTTTTTGTGGGGGGGGGGGGGTTGGTTCGGGCAACAAAGGTCGAGGTCGAGATGATCATTTGCGTCATTTCTCCATCTTTGTGTTCATGGTGAAATATTGACCCCCGTCTTATATATCATGATGAAGTATGTTGGCCGTTGGTTTCCTTAACTTTTGCATCCATAGTACCTGTAATAACCTCCAGCTGATGGACATTACTAATCTGGGGTCCATGTTGAAATGCTTGCCCGCTGATCCCGGCATTTGACAGGGTACCGCCAACCGTTAGATGTAAGTAATCTGTCCACGATTTTGGTGCTAAACCATATTTCATGCTCTCATGCAGTATGTTTATCCACAACTCTCCAGCAGAAACGTCAACATACGGGAATTTCCCCCCATGAAACTGCATTATTGGGCTCCGAAGACATTTCATATTTACCACAACACCTCGGTAGGCTTGTGCCTGACCCTGAAGTGAATGACCATGGCCTCTGGCTGCAACGGTGATTTCTGAGTGAGGACCCATTTGCCAGATATGCTTTATGGTGATGGCAATATCTGTAACCGTCTTGGGGTGCAATACTGCAAGAGGCAGTAACTGGTATTGATTGCCGAAATCTTTGGCCACATGCTGGACTTCATCAAAATTGAGATGCCCATCAAGGGAGAGCGTTAGTAGTGAAGAGGGGATATTTGAAAAGCAAAGGCTCAGTTTAGCAGCTATACAGCTTAGTAATAAGAGCAAGAAGCTTCTTATCACAAGAAAGTTCTTTGGCTGGGGGGAACTTGCTGCCGGCTTTCTCATTTTTCTCACTGGATGAGTCAGAAGGAGTGGAAGATGGAAGACTTTTACTTCCATATATATTGTTTTTCGTGAGAAAGAACAAAGGAGAGGTTTAGCAGAACCAAGGCAGAAAAGAATGGTCGAAGGCTGGAATTTAAAGGAAGGAGATTTGGTAGCGGAGTCAACTTATCTACGTTGGCAAGAATACGTATGAAGACTGCCCACTTGAGTGGGAGAGTCTTAGGAGCTTTGCTTTTTAGCTCTTCTTTTTTGGGGGGCGTTCACTTGAGAGAAGCCATCACAAATAAGCCAAGTTGAGGTGGATAAAGTCACAAGAAAGGAAGATCTTACAAATCTTTTACCTTTTCCAAACAGTTGTAACCACATCATCACCTTTTGCATCAGAGGGGTTTTATCTCCAATGGTTTCTCGTTAATCACATTAAGGATACCTTTGCCATTTATAGCAAAAAAATAAGCTTGCGATGGAATCAGCACTCCTCTCTTCCACTCGACAGGTACCCTCCCCCAGCCATGTCTTTATTCATATGTATGATGTGTGATGAGTTGTTTGTTCTTTCTGAATTCTATTGTTGTACTCGTGTAAAAATCGCGTATCTAATTACAGATCTGATGACAGAGACTGCTGGGGCCTTCCATGATTCTTTTTGCAAGCTTGAGAGATGACCAGTGTGGGAGGTCCGCGGGTCCGACTGGCACGTGAATTTTCAAATGGCTGTGGGCTGTGTGGGGTGAACGGATATGATTGTTTGCGTCTGGGACCTGAACGGGGCCCAATGCAATGGTTTGGAAAAAAGGAAGGAAGGAGAAGAGAGTGAGAAACGGGGCTTGTAAGTACAGTTGCCTATTTTCCCTATGCACTTCCTCGTTGCCTTTTGAAAGGGCTCAGTGATGTCTGAAAGTCATGAATGGTTCTCTTGTTACATGTCTAAATGCATCTGACCTCTTCTTCTTTTGTTTGGGTAAGAGTAGATTTTCGTGAATCATGATGGTAGTATGCAGCTCAGCTCCTTGACGTATTCTCTTTACTTCTTAATCCTTGTCTGATTGCGGTGTTGATATGTCCATATCGCCGTGAGGGGGGGCTCAGTATTGACCATTAAATTGCTCGTATGCAAGTACGGATTGACCAGTATGTCTGCATCTGTTCTTTTATCTCTCAATTCCTGCACCAATGGGTTTCTCTCGTGTTCTTCCAACAGCGATGCCTCCACTTTCGACAAAAAGCTTGGATGGCTTGTCTCTGTACGTGACGATTCATTCCGTTCTGTAGCGGGTTAATGCGTCCAAATGAGGTTTCACCTTCACTAGGATCATGGAATTTTAGCAGTTAATTATTGTGGACTGTCGAAATCTGGACTCACCTTTCATTAGATTATTTGAATAATCTAGGGAGTGGATGTGGCCTTCTCATATTCTCTTTAAGAGAAGGGAAGAGGGGGAGGGGGAGGGGGAGGGGGAGGAGTTAATGGGCCATCATGGTGTCTAAGTGTGAACTAGGAACATAGTCCTCCTCCCTTTCTTTGTGGTGAAAGACCTAATTGTGATTGCATGCTTTCTAGAAGGAGACCGACCATAATAATTAAATCCTAGATCAGTTTCCTAAGAGTAATTATTTTGTTGGAGCATCTCCTTACACGTACTACGGTTGGCCCATATGTGGGCCTAATGTTTCCATAATGCCATGTTTGTGGAACCTAAAAAGGGTTCACGAAAGTCCAAAACATAAAAAACTAATCGTCTCCAATTGTCATTAGTGAATCGAAGGGGCGGCGAACTGGGGGGCCTCCATCGACCCTTTTCAAGAACACGCCTCATCAAATCATCAATCGAAACGACACCAACATGCCATGTCGATCGTGATCCGAGCCACTCTATTGGGTGGATCGAGATACAGAGATAACAGGTCATATGGCATCGTTTCCAGGGCCATTGGATCCAAGAGGCCATATAAATCCTGAGCCACGTGCCGTGTCGGTTCGATTTGGATCAAGATTACGGTGATAATGAAGTAATGGGAGTTAGGCGGGTGGGTGGGGTGCAGAATTGATCTTGAGGGTGCTGAGAAAAAACAATTTTGGGTTAGAGATGAAAGCGTTCTTATCATGTTCCCTATCCATCTTTATTTCGAACCTAATCAATGTTTGATTGTCCTCTCATTTATGCGGGGAAATCTTTGAAAGCTTGAACCTTTTCTTCTGTTCGCGTTTTAAACATGGTTGTCGAGATCTATCTTTGTTATCGAATCCCTGATCACTCATGACACACAACAGGAAGATTTGTCCGCAAGGTATAATCCAAAGATGGAATTTGGAGTTGTTCTTCAACCATAAGGGGAAGAAAATTACCTTGTCACAACGGCACTTGTGTTTGAATTAAAAATGGATCGACATACATTCATATTGATTCAAAATGCATTAACAGTTAATCACGAATTAGGTCACATGCGACAATACATGCTATGGAAACGGAGGTCTCATGTCCAAGGAAAATGTTACTTTAAACCAACCATTCGTTACGCTACACACACATCATCTATAGTTGCCTTGGCACACTAAATGCACGTGCATGCAAGCATCCGCGTGAGCGAGTGTCTCTTCGATAAAAAGATCTTGTCATCCGAAATCACAAATCAAACAAATCAAACAAGACAGTCTATAAGATCTGCGCGTCCCTACCCACCTCTCTGGTGGGACTGTAAATCTCCCTACCGGGACGACAATTCCATCAAGGTCTAGCTAGAGAGGAAGTGGGGAAAAAACAAAAGAGGGTTTCTTTCCATGAAGATGCTTCCTAAGGACAGCAATGCAAGGCATTCGAATGTGGGAAGCAGACCACAAATCCGTTCGACGTCAAAAGCAGATGTTGTGCCGTGGACAGTGCACTTCTTTGCTTTTTGAGTGGTATAGCACTAATCCCCCGTTTTAAAATGAATTAAGAATCATTTCCTTATGCCCTTAGGACTACTATACTATGATTAAAAGTGGATTGTATTTAGTGGTGTTTGAACTTTAATTAAAGAGGTCAACCCACTTCCTAAGTACGTGAAGTACCACTTCATACCCATTCGCGAAGAAACCTCACCAAACCCCATCCATGAGGAACTCTTCTAGATTTTGCAAAAGAGTTTAATCCACATGAGAGAATAATGAATGTCCATTTCATTCAACCTTTGTATATAAGATAAGCTTCCTCGCATCAAAAAAATGTATAATTTGAGCATGCATTGTGAGAATACGCCACGTGAACTTCTTATGTGGGGGATTCTATGTTTTTTTTTTTTTTTACTTCTACTTCTAACTTCCCTTCGAATTTCAAAAATGAAAAATATTACTCAAATATCTTTACCATATAAAATTTCACATTTTACTTTGAAAAGCTTGAAGTATTTTAAATTAAGTCTGCCAAAATTTACAATAAGCCAAATTTAAAATAAAAGTTACCCTAAAGTATGCTGAATCTAAGTCATATTGGAATCTCAATTCCAATCTTCATTCATTTTCATTTGTTTGGTGAAGTTTTTTTAGCTAGAATCATTTTAGTAAAAAGTCTCATTAAACCTTTTTTTCCGAATAAATCAACGGGGTTCCTTTTTATTTATTATTGTCAAGTGTCTTTATATAGTTGATATTTGCTCCCATTGGTTTCTGGATGACCAAATTATTTCTTTGTCACCACCAGACATTGAAATAGGTGCGGGTATCGCTTTGATTGTCATACACTTTCTATATACATTCTATCATATTCTATTCTTTGTTTCGGTGCGTGGACAAGAAAGAAAAAAAATAAAGGGAATATCTTTTTGGGGATGTGTGTGATCCTTTTCTAATCCCATGTGCCTCTCACCATCTTTTCCTTCTGCGACTTCTCTCGTCCACTATTTATAAGGTCAACAATTTAAAAACCTCCCCGAAAGGTCTTCCCATCTATGGTCCCTTTCTTGCCCCGAATAATGCAGCTTTTGCTTCCTCTCAAGTCCCACTCGTCGCAACACTTATGGTGTCGAGATGCAATTAAAGAATTCGACTTCATTCTTTAAGCCACGTTTATCTTGACCTACTCATGGGGAAGAGAGAGAGAGAGAGAGAGAGTTAGTCGTATGCCAAATCGAATTAGATCTCGTTCACCATTGGAATTAGAAGGAAATTCGAAGCAGCACAATTTACAAAGATTCCCATTCAAGAGAAACTGGTTAGCCAAACTATCCTTTGGCCACGTCTCAATGATTGTGGGACTCATGGGCATATAGTTGCTTCCATTTCCATCGGTTTCTCAGTACTTTTCTTTGCGTAATGGCGTGCCCTCGACATAAGACCAATCCTTTTCTATATAAATCCAAAGATGCATCAATAAAAAAGGTGATGACCACATGAATCCGCTCCTCCTCCAATTCAATGATGGCTACTCCCAATACCATATGGCTTCTCATTTTCACTGCCACATGGAACTCGTACACAAGTTCTGGGGACGCCAACTTTTCGTACATCAATAGAGACATGGTGTCAATTCCTGTGTTTGTGTTCATGTATGAAGAGGGAGTGATGTACAAGCATTAAATTTCCCAGCGCAACCGCATTGTCTCTAGCTTTCAACATTATGTTGGAGCGAGAATGCTGAGTCCATCTTGGAGAACGAGAAAAAGCACTAATAATTACATAAAGGCAGCTCGTTGAATGACTTTTTGGACGGACGTTGCCTCTCCTTAAGTGGGCTTGACCAATCTACCTCAGTCCATTCAATGTGGTTTTTGCAGCTCATATGGAGCAAACCATGTGCTTGTCCTAGATTGGTTAGGTGCAAGTCCAAAGGAAAATGCATGCGTGGGCAGTGAGGACATATGCGATGTTTACAGGTCGTGGTGGAAGACAACTCTTTGCTTTAGCGAATGAGAGATTGGTGTGGCCTAGAAGGTTTGAGCGATCCTAGACCTTTTGGACTTAGGGATTCTTTAAACAACATAATGTGATGTTTACCTCCATTAACAGAATAATGATCTTTTTAATCATATCGGAATCTATGGGCAATAATTTATGGTTTCAACCCCAATTATGCTCTGAGCTGATAAGAAAGACCGATGATGTCCCGACTTAAAAAATTATTACTTTTTGTTTCTTTTATATCTTTAACTTTATCTCATCAATACCTTTGGTACCAAGTTTCACCAATACCTTGGGCCGATGAGGACTTCGTGATCCTTGCCTACTTTTGGGCAAGGGCATTGCTACCCTTACCTGCTAAATGGTGACGATGGCCATGGTCCTTGCTTGTGGATGGCAAGGGTCTACCAACAATATCATTGGCCTAGAGTTAGAAAACAAAGAAAAGGAAAGGAAAAGGAAATAAATAAAATTTAAAAATATTAAAAAAATTATTAAAAATTATCGACAATAGCACCATCGATGTCACATATGATAATTAACATCTACGTCAGTGATTTCTTGCTGAAATTGGCTAAATTGACTTGATTGGTAAAACGTGAAAATGTTTAAGATTAATTTGGCAAAAGTATAATAAGTTTGGGACTTTTAAAACAATTTTCTATATCATTGAGAATAAACTTTTCAGTAGTTAATAAAGTTGCCATGTTTTCAAAAGATTTGCGGCATAAGACATCAGCTATTAGCGTTTGCTTTGCCTAGACGGTAACTAATAGATCAATCATAGTCTTTCGAAAGCTCTAACCTTCACTCCCACCTCATGTTCAATTCCTTCAAATGCCGCTTCTCTTTGATAGGGCTAAGGAGTTTGCTTCCCTTATGTGGAATGATAAGTTAAGCTTTTCCATACAATCGAGAGACAAGGTGGGTTGAGAGAGAAGTTGGGTCTTTACACGTGAAACAATAATACATAACCAAATTGGTCATTACCAAATGAATATTGGAATTGAGGTTAAACTTATGAGTATTCCATACTTAAAAGATCTTAAAACGGTTACAAGAAAAGGTCTTGCATATTTTGTTCAGCAGAATCTTGCAATTTGGATATTCTAGTCCATGAACTAGTGTAGAGGTAATGTAAAAAGAGATATGTCTCAGAAATTACTGATATGACATGTGTTTATTTTTTGTAACATTAAATACTGAAAAAAGAATTCTAACTTTGATTTATTCACTTGATTTTTCTCGCATACACCCTCCAACGATTGAGGTTAGTTGGGTATTTTATCAGCTTTTTTGCTGATAACAAAATGGAGAGAAAAAAAAAGGTACATTTACAGACAATATGGTAACTAGGCTAAATGACAGTTAGTGGGCCTTATAAGACCATTTGTCTTCGAATTGGGCCACAACTTAGTTCAATGAACATTTTTTTGGACGAGGCTGCCAATATAAGTCTAGGCCCAACCCTTCCTGCTTCTGGGCTCATTGTCTTCTTCTCCCCTTTTTTTTTTGTTTACAAGAAGCCCTACGCCAATATATGTCTCGGAATGCAGCAAAGAAAAATCTAAACACTTACCCCAAAGAAAGAACGAAAATAAAATCTTTATACCGAGCGAATTACAGGTAAGGAGAATGCTCGATAATAGATATAAACGATCACATGATATAATCTAATTCAAGCGACAACTATACCTTATCAAAGATCTCTGAGCAATGGAAAAAGAAAATTGAAAATGTCATTTAAAGATCGAATACACTAAAATAATCCCATGTGTGCAACATTGAAATTACAATTTTTGAGTACTTGAGATGAAGACCAATAAAGAATAGGTAAAAGGAAATAAAACAAAATTAACTTGACTGCTTTTATTGAATTATTGGGTTTGCTCTAGTGGCCACCATCCCCACATGAGAATGGGGAGGTAGGAGGCTCGAATCCCCTCCTTTTTTAAAGGGTTGGGATAATGATTATTTAATTTCAAATGATATCTTCTACAAAGGTGGGATAAAAACCTAAAAGTGAAAAAAAAGGAAAATATGCTCTTACTGATCGAGTGCTTTGATGCACACAAAGCTGAAATGGTCAGTGCTTTTGATCCAACATAGAACATCCGTCCGGCCAGAGGGTCCTTGCGTTTTGCCTCTGGAAGAAGCCGACAAAAGGAAGCGCCTTCAAGGCCCATGAACCTTCTTAACCCGAAGGCTCGGAAGACCCCCCAACTCCGAGTTCTGAGGCTACAATGTACAAATGCCCACACCTGGACTTTCTTCTGATCGACACCAAATCTCTCTCTCTCTCTCTCGGACACAGATACCGGGAACGAAGGAGGGTGCTCTCTATCTATGAAACAGTGAATTTGAGGTTGTCTTGGTTTCTGGGTCCGGATGGGCAGTTGGAGAAACCGCCCTCCTCGGCGGAAAATCGACCCCAATCGTTATCTTTACCAAGAAAGCGCTTACCGTTCCTACCGTGACCCATCTACTCCAGGTACATTGCGTAAGAAGAAGCAAGAATCCTTTCTGTTCTCTTTTTCCAATTTTCTTGTTCGTTAGTTGCGTCATCTGAATGGCCTTGGGATGTTGACTTGGAAAGAAGGAGGGTTAAGAAACTAGCTTGACGTTACTGAGTTGCTCTTCGATTCTTGATCTCTATTGGGGGCGAGATTTCTTTTCCTCGATTTTTGGTCGACCCAACTCCTCTCTCTCTCTCTCTCTCTCTCTGTCAATTCCTAATGTTTTGCTTGTTTTGCCAAGAGAGAATTGAGGCTCTTGTTGCTTATCTGTGCGAGGAGTTTTTCAGTTGAGGAACTTGTTTACTTTTCCTGATCAGTTTTAGTTGAGTCTTTTCTGTATGGTCGTGGTTTTGGTTCTCATTCCGCAATGTGGGTCATTTTGATTATGGAGCTGGTGTTGTTCGGTCGCTTTGCCGTCGAAAATGAAGTTAGTGTTTTCAATGCTCTAAGAAATTACTTTGTAAACTAAAATTCTTTACGGTTGCCGTCTTTATGTATATATAGCTATATGTGCTCCCACTTCAAGGTTTGGCGAAGAAAAAATGTCATAGTTTTGGGTAATGGAATGAGACAGCCATTAGGGTTTGATTTTGTTATGCATACATTCCTTTTGATAGATCGCGCCGGTTCATTTTCCTCATGATTGTGTCTCACACGCTGAGATTTTAAAAGGCTCTTTTGTGATGTTAGTTTTAGCTATGGTGTGATCCTGAAGTTCAAATTGTTCAAGTCTTTTCGAGTTCAAATTATTCGTCTGTCCAAAGATAGTGCTGCTCATAGAGAATGGTGTGGCAAGAGAAACACTTGTGCACTCTGTCTCTTCTCCAGTGGTTTCTACAGCCAGCAGACATTGCCGGCTTTACTTAATAGGCTTGATTAATCTACCATATGGACAATCATGATGGTTAAATCCTGCTGTTTTGAGTTACCCACGTCTGGCATTTATGAACAAAATTCATGTACCGTAGTTCAAAATTATTGATCATGTTGTCTCTATTTCACACGGTTGAATTCATCATATGCATGCAATTAAGTAGTCTATTTTGGCTTGGGAGAGTCTTTCTTTTCTGGTCTTTTAGACTCATAAAGCGAGTTGGTGCAAGTTCTCTGATTAGTAAAGAAATATAAAATGGCTGTTTGAATTCTTAATACTACTCTCCCTCTTTCCTTAATTAACTATGTTCTTTGCACTTGATAGAGGATTTTTGTGGTTCAGTACATTGTCAATTTTCTGAAAGCTGGTAGGTCTGACCCCTAAAAGAAAAAGGAAGATAGCTGGCAGATGGTTTTTGGAGAAGAATTTTATTTAAATGTCTCTTTTATATTGATTCTAACTGGGAATTTTTATGTGCACTTGGTATTGCAGAAATGCACAGCAATCGTATGACAGCAACGTGCTGTACTTGGTAGATTGATTGCAAAAACTTTTTGCATACCAAAGTCCTGCAGTATGCTTGTAACATATTTCCAGACGACTGAAACAATATTCTATAGCCATCTCTTTTATTTTCTTGGGTTCTGGTTTTAGAAGATTGCTTGTTGGCAATCCTCTAGAATATGATTCTTCATAGCTTTTATGGCTTCTCACCAACTGATTTAATTTTTTTAATGTTGTTTGGCAAGATAATGTGCCTTCATGGGAGAAGAGATTCTGTAGACTGATTGGAACAATTCCATGGGGGAAGATTGTTTATTCGAAGACGCTTCTGAACTACCATGACAATATATTCCACTGGGATGATTCCGCTGCTGAAGAGGCATTCCAAAATGCCAAGAAACGGTTTTGGGCAGAGATAAATGGACTCCCTTGTGATATCTCTCTGCCCGATCCAGATATTTTTATGGACAAAATAAATTGGAATCAGGCCATTGACCCAGAACTTATCAAGGACCTTGATAAGCAGTATTTTAATCCTGACGATGTTGAAGAAGACAAAGAGATGGGGAGTAAAAAGAAAAGGATCAAGAATCTAGTTGGCTCGCCATCTGATAGATGTGATGTTAATCCAAAAAACAGCAAAAATCCTTGGGAAATAAACAATTTACATCGTGGTGAGGATGTGAAGAATTTAGCATGGAGCACAGACTCATGGGATAATGAAATTCGTGAATCAGGACATTTGCGTCGTGATGACAATCCATGGGAACAAAGCTACTGTCAGGGCAATAGGGTGAGGAAGGAAGATGCATGGGCTGACGGGGTCAAATTATCAGGTTGGAACCAGTGGGGAGGTGATCCTAATCGGCAGAATAGTGGGAATTCTGAGAATGATGAGAAATGGGCCAAAACTGCTCTTAACTCTTCAGACTGGAATGCTGAAGAGTCGAGGAAGTGTGGTTCCAATCCTGATGATATGGACTATGGCTATATTAGAGAAGATAGAGCTTCAAAAGATGGAAGATGGAGAGAGAATGTGCCCACCACTTCAAGGGGTTGGAAACACTGGGACAAGCACGAGGGTGAGCGAAAAAGTAGCAGAAGGACCTGGGTTCCCAGAGATGGAGAGGGCTCACGCAAGAGGGGAAGTTCTCATCTGTGGGGACGATAAACAAGCCAATCAATATTGGAGCAGCGAATGACATAACAGGAGGGTTAGTTTCGCACATCAGTAATCTATAGCCGTTTTTTGGTGTGGGGTTACTGCTTTTTGAGTCTTCGGTTTCATGACGTTGTTTGTATAGAGAATCCCAAGTTAGATATTCGTGCAATCAGGGATTATATCCGTTCTTTTTTCTTTTTGGAACGGAGAATTGCGCGTCCAATTTTGATGGGCTCTTCAAGGACTGATGGTCTCATCCATATTATGATAGTAGATAGTTGCTTGTTGAAAAGAAAAGTTTCTGTATACAGTGCCTCAACCTGTTTTTGTTTCAACAGAGGCAAAGATATATAAGCAGGAGTATCATTTTCATCACTATGTTCCTTGGTTTTGCCCTCTTAATTCTGGTACGTACTATGTAGTGCCTGATCATATGCATATTGGCTTTGTCCATCAATGAAAGCCAGCATTCTGATGTGGCTACAATTACTCACTAGCACTAAGTAGCTACAACTCACCGGAATTCCAGGATGATTAAATTTAATTGCTGATAATGATCATATTCAAATATAATAAAAGGTTGTCCGGATTTTTCTTGTCCTACAGTTTCCATCATCTCTTTTAAATGCGCTTATGTTGTACTCCTGATGACATGTAAATTACTTTTGAGCTCCCTGCATCAAGACTCAGGCTTCCATTTGATATTCTAACTTGTTCTTTTTCCAATTTATAAGAACATGCCAGCAATGTCAGGATTTAGATAATCTGCGACAGTGATACTGGAAACAAGAGATTCAATTTTGAGGGAGTCAAGCAACTTGTTTCATTTGCTGCCTTGTCTATAGTCGATCCAACAACTCTTGACCAAAAAGAAAAAAAATCCAACAACTTGCAAATATAAAAATGAAAGAGCATTATCAGCATTAAACAATACTATCACTCACTAGCACTAAGTAGCTACTACTCACTGGAATTCCAGGATGATTAAATTTAATTGCTGATAATAATCATCTGCAAATGTAATAAAAGGTTGTCCGGATTTTTCTTGTCCTACAGTTTCCATCGTCTCTTTATAAATGTACTTATGTTGTACTCCTTATGACATGTAAATTATTTTGTAGTTCCCTGCATCAAGACTCAGTCTTCCATTTGATATTCGAACTTTTTTTTTTTCAGTTTCTAATCAATGATTAGTACATGCCAACAATGTCAGGATTCAGATAATCTGCGACAGTGATACTGGAAACAGGGGATTCAGTTTTAAGGGAGTCAAGTAACTGGTTTCATTCGCTGCCTTGATCCGTAGTCAATTCAACAACTCTTGACCAAAAAGAAAAAAAATCCAACAACTTGCAAAAATAAAATTAAAAGAGTATTATCAGCATTAGAACAATAAGCATATAGATCTAAGATCCAGGTTCATTCACGTCTATTGTTGCTTATTGGATTAAATTAGTGAGATATTCAAATTCGAGTATTCACATCATGCTAGAGTAAAAAGGAACGAGATCAGAATTCTTCTGAGAGCGAATTCAGTAAGGCGGCCCAACTAAATCAAAGCTGGATTCGAAGGGGGCAATTTTATTATGTCAACAGACCACGATGTAGCGAGCCAATCAAGATTTACATATTATGAGTTAAACAACACCCAATTCATGAAATATAGTTATAAATCACATCGTTAGCTGTATAAACATGGATAGGCTTTGATACCATCATAAAACTGTTGTTAGGTTCATAAGATAGCCTCTCAAAATGGACTGCCTCTGCAAAACTCCCGGAGATATCTCATTTGTCATGACCAACTCCAACCGCATGAGCCAAAGAAAACAAAATAACGTGATTGAAAATTTGCAGGAAAAGTTTGAATAACAGGTTTTCCCAGTCATTCAGAATCTATCATGCCGTCACTGAAGCAAGAGTTCTTCAGCTCCAAGGAATCATAGCAAGGAATTATTTTCATGGAAGAAGCAATTATTATAAAATAAGATGACGGAGGAAGAAAACCAATGTCAAGATGGACGTGGTTTCACGAAAGAAATCATTCGTCTCCTTTTTCATGTTTATCACATTTGGAGTGTCAATTTAATATCACAAATACGTGAAATTACTTCGTTAATCCAACAAATTATTGATCCATTGTCCAGATATATCAACCTGAGTTGAGGCAGCATAACAGGACCACTAATCTTGGGCGCCTCCTTTTTTTTTGGAAGAAGGGAAATAAAACATAAGAGAAGTTCTTATGGATCTGTCTTAACCCATTCACGTGGTCTGACTTTTTCTTAGCATTATTCTACGCATTCACACAAAATTTACTCAGATCACATTCTTCGTACGTCAAGATGAATAATGCCACGTTCTATACTTTATTTAATCCCATCTTGTTTATTGAGCTTGTGCCTTTGTTTCTGAAATTAGCCTGAACATTCTTCTTTGATGGATAGTAAGTAATGACTCCAATGGCCAAGTGCTTCCGCTTGGCATAAAGCAAGGTGAGCCTATACTCATTTCTCCTGCAGAAGAAACAAAGAGAGGACTGTACTTCCTCACGAACCAGGACATTGTCCTCGTTTCTGTAGTCCAAACCGTCTATTGCTTCAACCAAATGGAAAAGGGAACGAACAGGCTGGTGAGGTGATCAAAAATGCACTGGCAAAGGTTCTTGTGCATTACTTCCCTCTTGCAGGGAGGCTCACCATCAGCCCTGCAGGGAGGTTGATGGTGGATTGCAACAGAGAAGGTGCAGTTTTTGTTGTGGCCGAAGCGAATTGCATGTGGGTGAGCTCAGGGACATGACAAAGCCCGATCCTGAAAAACTTGGGAAGTTGGTCCATGACATTCCTGGTGCAAATAGCATACTTGAGATGCCTCTTGTCATGGCTCAGGTTTGTGAAACTTGCCTCACTATTGTTTTCTGATGCCTGTCCCTACAATGTCAACCTAAGTTTTATTGAAAATGTTCTTCATTTGCTAGTTTTGAGTCTTGCTGTGCAACTATGCACATCTTGTCATGGAGTTTTACTGTATCATGGCGAGTATATGATTGAGGTGAGGTACTCAGACTCAACTTGATACAAAGATCCCTCCAAGAATGTTCACTCTGCCATTAAGTGTTGGACATTCAGTTATTTCCCTCATCTGCAGGAGAGCATGTGCATTTGTGTATGCATCCTCTGTTAAACTAGGCTCATATCCTCCGAATAGGATTGGATATTGAAGGTAATTCCCAAAAACTTCGAGTTCTTATATTTATATATCCCACAGGTGACAAAGTTCAAATGCGGAGGATTTACTCTGGGGCTGTGCATGAACCATTGCATGTTTGATGGGATTGCAGCGATGGAATTCGTCAATTCATGGGCTGAAACGGCGAGTGACTTGCCTCTATCGATCCCACCATTCCTGGACAGAACCATTCTCAAATCCAGGAACCCACCTAAGGTTGAATACCCACACCAGGAACTTGCTGAAATCGAAGACAGGTCCAACTCCAGCTGACAAGATCGAGAAATTAAAGGCCAAGGCAATGGGAGATGGAGAATTGAAGAAAAGCACCACTCTCGAAACTCTCTCTGCTTTTTTTATGGATTGCTAGAACCAAAGCACTCAGTATGCTGCCTGACCAACAAACCTAGCTGCTATTTGCTGTCGACATGCGTGGCAAATTTGATCCCCCGCTTCCAAAAGGGTATTTTGGGAATGGAATAATGTTAGCCCATTTGATGAGCGGGGCAGGTGAAATTGTGGAGAAGCCACCATCATTCACTGTGGGGCTAATTCAAGATGCAATCAAGATGGTCACCGAGAGCTGTGTCAGGTCGGCCATTGATTACTTCGAAACAAAACGATGGCGACCTTGTCTTGCTTGCACCGTCTTGATTAGTACCTGGCCAAGGTTGTCATTTCAAAAGACAGATTGTGGCTGGGGAGACCCGCTTATGTCGGAGCCCGTGAACTTGCCTGAGAAAGAAGTTACGTTGTTCCTTCCTGATGGGAAGGATCAGAAAGGCATTAGTGTAGTTCTGGGTTTGCCTGCCCCTGCTATGAAGATTTTCCAGGAGGAGATGATGCAGATATAGGAAAGGTTAAGACCCTTTCACTTGCTACGGTTAATCTCTGCGTCCTATCTTAAATTTATGATGTGATTTCTTGTGAATCTGCTTTTAGACACTTGTAAAGTAAATCCTTTGGTTTTCCTTTCATAAGAGTGTATGAGGACCAAGATCCACAACAAAAACAAAACTTGCAGCAAACCCCTATGATGCAAATCAAAATAGACTTTTTTTATAGCTTTTAAACACCAAATAAAATATAATTTCTTGGTTATCAGCATTGGTTTCCATCGTAACTTACTGAAGACGCTCGTCCAGTTCAATGCCCACAATTAGGGCTCCAAAAACAATATGATATCATACACGATAAAATTTAGAGGATTCCAATTGAGTTTATCACTCATGATAATATCAAGTATGAAGTCTAGAGTGGACAACCTTTTAGACTGTATCTAAGACAAATGCGGAAAATTATGGTAGATCAATAGGTTCATCCAGCTTTCGCTCTAAAACGTAAGCTCCAATTGCTAGAATGATTGAAACAACAAAATCAGAAAATCAGGAATGCAGTAGTTGTTGCTCAAAGTACGTTAAATATGCATTTAAATTAATATAGATTAAATAATGGACAGGTGTGTGAGGGACGAGCGAGGGGACTTACGAGGGTGCAGGCAGTGGGGCGAGGCAAAACCACCGCCTCCTGCCATCCCCTACATAACCTAGTCCTAGTGACATGCAAAATAAATGTGATGCGATTAATCTATATGACGCGGAAATGGCATTTTTTTTATTTTTTTTATTGAATTCGAAATTAAAAAAAAATTAAAATAGAAATATACCTAAATTGAGATATCATCTAAATTTAAGTTAGGAAATGGGGCTCACCTAAATCCTATCCTATCCTATCTTGGATACTCATCTCAACATTCAATTATATTTAAAAAAACAAGAAATAGCCTGTATGTCTTGCTTGATTACGGATTTGGTTAGATGATGTGGAACGGCGTCGTCGGGGATGGTTAAGGGCATTTTGGTAAAATGCCATCGTGGTGCGCGCTCTGTGCAAAATGAAGAGGAGGCGAAGAAGAGATAAGACGACGACGACCCTGCGACCCCGCCATGGCGAGTCTCCTCCCCTGCTTCAACTGCCGCTCCCCCGCACGTGCGTCCCTCGACCCCACGCACGTGCGGATCTCGCCGCCGGTCGGGTTCCCCGGCGGGACGACTGGCCGCGCCGGCGGGGGCTTCCGCCGGCTGGTGGCTCGCGCCGGGCCGAGCACGAGCAGCTACGTGTTCGCGTTCGTGTTCCCCCTATCTCTCCTCGTCACCACCGTCTTCGCCTCCCTAAAGATCGCGGATAAGCTCGACAGAGACTTCCTCGAGGAGGTAGTGGATTACTCCATTTCCCTCGATTCCTAGCTCGTTTCTTTCTCCGGATTTTCCTGCTGTTTTTTTTCCCCCCGATTTGGTGGAGGTGATGAGTTTCAGACAGCATCAAAGGCGATGCTTGTCGTTCGCTCGATTGTTGAAGTACTTGTGCGTATGGTACGAGAGAAAACCAGCATATAAAAAATGGTAAATTTTGTTAATTGGTTTAACGAATGACCTCGAGGAGCATTCTCTAAGCTTTGATTATTTGAGAGTTCGATTTTCGAAGAATGATACCCGCTTTCTGAAATCGGGAATCAATTTCGATTTGTTGTTTGTAAAGTCTTGGCTTTTTTCTGGGGCGCGGTGTTCTGTGAAGCTGGTTGTGTTTCACTTGTGAAAGACTGCAATTTGCTCAGATATATGTTATCAATTTTCAGATTTTCTTCTATATTGGAGAGCTGGCAGAACGCTGATGACATCCATTTATTGTAGAGAATTGAAACAAAAGATTTCCTCTTCTTGCAGTGTGAAATTCAATGGGCAATTCAAGTTTGGCTAGGGAATGGTGCAACTCGTGTTTCTTATCTTTTAGCTTTAGTTGATTAGTCGACAGCTTTGCTGCTTGCCACGAGGATGTAATGTTACCCGCGTAACTCCTCACTCTTTTTTGTTTGGCAGCTGTTCTAGTCATCAATAGCTAAGTCTGCTATATTTCTAAGTACATGAGTATTGATTTGCATGTCGAAGGACAGTAAGTTGCCAACAAAATAGAAGGACCAATAGGAAATATACTTTCATTTGTGAAATGCAGCAACAAAGTCTGCTTTCCCTTTCTCTGTTGTGAGTCTGCAACCTCAAGATAGAAAAGTTTTGATTTGCAGACAGGATTGTATATCTACACTGGGATTATTGTCTGTCTATGCTCCGGTTACTGTTTGGATGTCTGTCTGCTCTTTTATGTATGGTTATGGCAATAGGAATCATAACCTCTCTCAGATTTTGGAGAAGTCGCAGATGAAATTTTTGACTTCACTATTTTAATGCCAGATGAAGTCGTTCTTCCATGTTTTTAGATGGTTCTTTGTCCTTGTACTGGGTGAACGCTTGCATTACAAAAAGATGTGGGTTTTCATAACTCTGATGGTTGAAGACCAGCATGTTGATTTGACCCGCCACTTGGAATAATTCATACGAAGAACTTGTTGTTAAGATAGTCTGTCGATGTTCCTACCTGTGTTTGTGAAGAGGCTCATCTAGTGTAACAGAATTTACATTTCTCTGATACAGCTTGCAATTAATCAAGCAATAAAGGACGCGGATGAAGATGATGATGCTGAGGTGTCTTTAGAAGAGAAACCTGTTCCTTCCCGCACTCGCAATCGGCCAAAACGAGAAGCGTAGGCTGCAGCTGCATTGTGTGTAGTTTTGACTTCAGTCGAGCAACCAACACACCATTGGGAAGACCAATCTGGAGAGAGCCATAGCATGCTTGTAGTTTCATGTGATTCATCTTGGCTTTGAATATTTGTAATTTGGTTATCGATAGAATGCAGAGACTTGGTATCCATACTTGGTATCCATCTTGAGGATAATATTGAACTGCAAATCAGATGTAATCGATTGAACTGCAACCCGGATGTACTAATGTCGATTTTGACAGTCGTCAGTGTTCCATCTTGTAATATTGCTCATGCGCCATTATGATCTCTCAAACACATTTAACTAGTCCTTTCTTTTGTCAGTTTCTAATCTAAGGATTCTTCCTAAAGCTGGTGGGTTCATGACATGGGTTAATTGTTAATAAACCACAGAACATCCCTTTATTGATTAACCCACATGCTGCATTCAAATGTCTCAAAACAGATCCTCAAAGAAAAAACGTCAGAATTTAGGATCAAACGCAGAAAATAGCGCGTCATCTCCTCTTGGAAGATCTTCATAGCACCCAGAACTCCATTTTGATGTCTTTCCCATCAGGAAAGATCAAAACCACTTCCTTCCCGGGCGGTTTCCAAGCTTGGAAATAAGCGGCTTTCCCCAGACAAAATCCATCGCATGAAATGACAACCTTGACCTGGTACTAATCAAGAAGGTGCAAGCAAGGGACACACTTGAAACACACCATGGCGAAAACCAGTTTTAGGAGCGCAGTAGCGTGCTTTAGTTTCATGTGATTCTATCTTGGCTCTGAATATTTGCAGCATGGATTCTATAGAATAAACTCCGTCATGCAAAAACTGTTGACATGTCTGTATTCGTGCTTGATAGGATGCACGAAAGAAAAGAACTTGAAGTACTCCTCAAAGATAATATGACGTGGGGCAAATGACTTCTTGGTGAAAAGGCCAATTAGATCACTGCAATCCAAATGTAATCGATTAGTTTGCAATGGGGACAACACTAAATGTTAATTGACCAGTCATCACTGTTTCACTTTGCAGTGTAGCTCATCCACCAATTTGATCTTTCACGCACAATTGACTAGTTCATGAGATGGCTTAATGGCTAATAAATCACAGAACATCACCTTTATTTATTGTTCCTTGTACACTCTATGAAAGGAAAACCAAAGGATTTACTTTACAAATGTCTAAAAGCAGATTCACAAGAAATCAAGTCATAAATTTAAGATACAACACAGAGATTAACCGCAGCAAGTGAAAGGGTCTTAACCTTTCCTATATCTGCATCATCTCCTCCTGGAAAATCTTCTTAGCAGGGGCAGGCAAACCCAGAACTCCACTTATGCCTTTCACGGCCCCTGACATAAGCGGTTCTCCCCAGCCAAAATCTGTCTTTTGAAATGACAACCTTGACCGGGTACTAATCAAGATGGTGCAAGCAAGAGAAGGTCACGATCCTTTTGTTCGGTTTTCTTTTTCAATAGATTCTTGTGTTTGATGAGCCAAGCACGTCGTGTGATCATAGCAAGTTAGCTTTGCCACTTCCAGTACCACTGACTGACTAGCAACTACCCAATAATACACAGTACGCATCTTGAACTAGAAAGAGATGGGATGAATTAACAACCCCGTTCACTCGTATGATTGCTTCAGGAGTGCGTAGAGCTTCAATGCTGGTATCAGTTTTCGCTGTGCAGCCTACATTAATATGCACGGGATATGGTCGATCTTCATCCATTCTCTTTCGCATTGTTGCTCGATCAGGGGGCAACCGATGACCTCCAGGCGTGAAAGAGTGGCGGGAAGCCCATCGACAGGCAAGGAGTGGAGCTTCCGACAATCTTTAAGCCTAAGATCATCCAGGGATGTCAGGTTCTGCAACCAGTTAGTTCGAAACTCCAGGTTCGGAAGCCTTTCCAGGTGAAGGCTGGTGAGAGTGGGAGGAAGCATCCACTCGGGGAAAGTCAAAAGAGTGGAGCATCCCCCGATCACTGATAATTTCTCGAGCGAGTTCAGTCTATGAAAGCCCCAGTCGGTCAAAGGGCTAATGCTCTCGCAATCTTTGATCTCTAGGGATCCTAGGTTGATGGGTAAACCGCCTTCTGGGAAGGACTCGATTCCTGGACAGTCTGAAATGCACAGTTCCTGAAGAGCAGTCAGATTCTGCATTTGCTCTGGCAATGCCCTCAGGTTCTCGCAGTTCTTGACATGGACCTTTTTGAGATTGGCCATGGGAAGTCCTCCTTCAGGGAAGAATGTCAGACTCGGACACCTTTCGATTTCCAAATAATCAAGAAAAGCGAGCTTGTGAAGGCCATTGGGTAAGGACTTGAGACTTGTGCAGTTGTCAACACGAAAAGATTCGAGAACCATTTCGCCATCTTGACTTAGGATGTCGGCTACTGACTCCAGATTCGAACAACTGCAGATGGTCAGCGCCTTCAGCATGAGTGGTAATTGGCCACTCGGGAAGGATATTAGGGAGGAGCAGTCGAAGATCTCCAAGACCTTGAGAAACACGTTGTCCCGTAGCATTATTCCACTGGGAAGCGACTCCAAATCCGGACAAAGGTCAATAGACAACTGCCGGAAAGAGGCGGGAATGAGTTCACCTGCGCTTGGAAAGGAGGTGAGGGAATAGCATCCGCTTATGTACAGATACTCGAGCGATGTATGCCTGTTATAAATTATCCCTTTAGGTAGGGACTCCAGATTGCATCCGCGAATTGCCAGTCCCCTTAGCATGGACGGAACATTTGCCTCGGTGAATGATATAATTGCAGGGCAGTGCTTGATCGTCAACTCTTGAAGAGAAGTGAGACTGTGAAGCGCGGTCGGTAGTGTCTGTAGACTATGGCAATGCTCCAACTCCAGATACTCAATATCCTTCGGGAGATGTTGCTCTTTCTTGGTCAAAGCAATCAATTGTGGACAATATCGAATTACCATACTACGAAGGGAAGTCAACTGTTGAAACCCACCATCATCTTCGCACAAATAGTTAAGACCAGCGCAATCTGTGATATTTAAATGCTTGAGCTGTGTCAAATGTTGCATCAGACCTGGGTTAAAATAAGTGAAATTTGAGATCTCACTGATTTGCAAGGAGAGAAGTGAGCTCATTTCGAGGGCAGTTCCAAGTGACAACGCGTCACATCCTTTAATGTCTAGTTGACGGAGCAGAGGAAGCCTCGGGAGTGGAGATGCCCACTGCTTGCATTCATGAATCACAAGTTTCTCCAAGCAAGGAATATGGCTGGGTAGTTTTCCCCTTAGTTTCTGACATCTCTCAATATAAAGCTCGCGAAGGCTTGGGAATGCTTCAATTCCTGCATCATCTAGAGAACAAGACCAGTCCTCCCAATCCAACATGTCTTTGAAAATAAGAGTCTCCAGCGAGGGAAAAGGCTTGCCACGAGATAAGGCATAGCCATAAAACTCCACGCCGACGCTCTTCACAGCAGTCAGTCCCTTGACACTGAGATGTTTCAGCGAGGATAGCTGAGCCAACGGGGGTAAGCACATGCATCTTCGACAATCTGTTAGGCTGAGAAACACCATGTTAGAGAAGGAAGGGTCCCCCAACCAAGATGAAAACCTTGTACCTCCATAACTTCTTATGTCGACCTTCTTTACTTTCGAATGAGGTTGCAGCATCTCCAGGACAGTTATCCGAACATTCTCGTCTTGTAATTCGAAGTTGCTGCTCCATTCCATTGTCAAAGCGGTCAGGTGCTTCTTATTTGTCAAATTGGCCTTCCTTGCATCCCAAGCATCCTCAACGTTCTCCAAACTTGATAAGGTAAGTGCTCCATGAAGATGCACCATATCGCGCAACTCTCCTATGTCAGAACCGCTTTTAGGGCCCACGACAAATTCAGGCAAAGTGCAAAGATTTCTCAATCTACTCATATGCGAAGGCATGCACGACATACTGCTCCTACTTATGTCAAAATAATGCAAGTTAATTAGGTCTGTCAAATCTGTAGGCAACTCTTCAAGAGAATCGCAATCATTCAACATCAGTGTCTGCAGGTTGTATAGAGTACATACAGATTGAGGTAGAGATTTAATGGCAGTGTGTGAGAGATTCAGGTAACGGAGATTTTTCAAATCACCAATCGAGTTGGGTAGGTCAGTGATGCAATAGCCCCTCAAAGAAAGCACCCTCAGGCATCTCAACCTAGGCAAAAGATCCGTGACCACCTTATTGCTTAAGTAACAAAATCCGGTCTCATATGGAGACAATGGCAGGAATGTCCGTAACCACTCTACTTCGATTAAGGATTCGAATTTCTTATACACGTCATATCTACCACGAGGATAGGAGAAGTGACGAGCCATTCCCGAAAAACCAGTTGGCCTTTGCAGCCCTGATCTACCCTCAAAGCTTAGGCGCATCTTTCTTGACACTAGCTGAGCCAAATCATTAATCAGGTCATGCATGACGTACCGTGATTTATCCACAGTTGACTCCTGAAAAAATGATCTTGATAACAGATTATTAAAGTACTCCACACCTAGATCTTCCATTCTTTTATTATTTTCTCCTTGCTGAACAAACCCTTCGGCCATCCATAGCAGGACTAGCTTGTCTTTGTCAAATTCATAGTCCTTTGGGAATAATGAACAATATGCAAAACATCGCTTTAGATTTGCCGGAAGGTGATGATAGCTCAACTGCAGAGCAGGAAGTATGCTGTTTCTTCTGCTTGGCAAATCCCAGAGATTACTATGCAAGATCTCTTGCCAGTGGTTAATCTCCAACTTGGAGCCAAGAAGGCTTCCCAAAGATTTCGCAGCCAGAGGCACGCCTCTGCACTTCTTCACAATTTCTCTACCGATAACTTCCAGCTGATGAGGAGTTCCCGAGTCAGCATTTGTAAAAGCATGCCGACAAAACAATGACCAACAAGCATCGTCTGATAATTCCCTGAGATGATAAGGCGCGCAGGCATTCATATATGACAAAGCAGCTTCATTGCGTGTTGTGACCATTATTTTACTTCCACGAGCACCAGCAAGCAAAGGTAACATTAACTCATGCCAATTCTCATCGTTGTCATTCCATAAGTCATCTAAGACGACTAGAAATTTCTTTTTGCTTAGCTTCTGTCCTAAGCAATTCTGCAGTAGCTCCAAGTTCATGGTTTCCCACGACTTCTGAGTGGCCGATTCAAGAATCGCCTTTGTTATCCTTACCATATCAAATTGGTCAGACACGCAGGCCCATGCTTTCACATAAAAAAACTCATCCACCCTTCTGTCATTGAAGACAAGTTGAGCAAGCAGAGTCTTACCAATTCCACCCATCCCCAAGACAGGGACTACAGAGAACTCACTAGTTTGCCTTTCACAATCACTGTCCAAAAGTAACCTAATTATTTCTTCTTTGTCATCATCCCTGCCAAAAACAGGAGACTCAACGAGCAATGGAGTTGTTGGTGTTCTTCGCGTGATTCTAAACTTCCTCCCACCTTCACCTTTTAGTCCAAGCAAATCTTTTTGCTTTGCAATGTATTCTAATTTGTCGACAATTTCCGTTATCTTTGACTTGACCGTGTCATCAAATGATCTAAAAGGAGGTACCAAGTTCCAATTGCGCACCTGATTCCTCTTGTTTTGAGAATCGACTTGCAACTTGCATCTCAGTGCTTCTGTGGCCAACACATCCAATATGTCCTCAGCTTCATAGGTCGTTTCTTTAAGCATATCTAGCCAGGTTTCGATGGCCGGATTATCGTACTGCTTTTCCTCTGCATCATCAAGTACAGCAATGTTTGTAAAATATGTAATCTTTAGCTTTTCAAGGAGGAATTCGTCGATGTTTGAGCGATGAAGAAACTCAGTGATATCTCCAGACGTTAGCTTGTCAAAAAGCACCTGCAAGGCTGGAGAGAGAACTGCTTCCCACCAAACCATGTTGCTTTGGCTGCAGATGCAGAACTGGGACGGCTAAAGCAAACAGGTGATGAGATCTTTTGCTGAAAGTTGAATTTAATCATTCATAGTTTCTTGTCTTCTTGCTTTTGTGCCAATGCCAGCAAAAATAAAAAAACAAGAAGACCATTTATGACTAAAAGTAGACTGCCTGTTCGGCTTTGGATCTTTATATTCAACTTTCCACAATGACCTCTTCCACCACCTGCCATGCCACCTTCCAGTCTTCCTCTCTATCCACTTTTGACTCGTTCACCCAAATTGCAAAATGCAGACAGAATTGAAGTTGAGCTGTGATGCCTCATATGCAATGACCCGGTCTAGTGAGAATGGAGAGTAGTTGCCAGGCTAGAAGGCCTGAAGGAGTAGCTTTTGACAAGCTTTTAGGATGGTGAAGGGGGCGGAAATAAACCAAATTGTGCACGGGGAGAGAACTATTCTGAAATATGTATCTGAAAACTAGATAAAACTCATGGGAGTGCCTTTTGACATAATAACAATACTTAGCTTTGGAACTCCAAAGTTAAACGTGCTTAGGTAGGAGTATTCCCATGATGGGTTGCCATTTGTGAAGGTGTTGACGTGTAATACGGCCTAAAACAACCCAATTCAACGAGGATGGAGAGTGGTCACTAGGCCAAAGGACTTAGACAATAAGTGGCTCTTTATAGGCTTCTAGAATAGCGAAAGGGTCGGGAATTAATCGAATTGTGCACCTAATAAAGAGAGCAATTTTGAAATACGTATGTAAAAACTACAATTAACTTACAACTTACAAAAGTACTTTTTGACATGACGGCATACTTGACTTTGAAAGTCCATAATTAAGCATACTCAAGTGGGAGTATTCCCATAATGGATGACCTCGAGTATGAGATAAGTCAAAACAAATAATATCTCGATTGAGTTAAATCTAGGTCATCACATCATGCCTCCTCTGACAGCTGGATAGTTGAATGCTTCTAACTGCATTCCTTTTAAATTTTGAAGACAAACCAAAAAGATGAAAGGTTCAGGGCCTAAAATGAGGACAATCTTCGTTGATTTTGATAGCGAGAAAAGGGTTAACTCGAGTCGCTTGTCTTATCAATTAATGCCACTCTGGTCACAAATTGGAACTCGGCAGAAGATGATTAGGGTCATACTTTGGTTTACTATAAGTCGATCCTGTTTTAAACTCAGCTGGGTAATAAAGAGATATTACAAGGTAACGCATAATATCCTGGTGCAAAATTTTGTATGACTGAAATGCTTCCAGCGTCTTCTTTCTTGTCACTAGTAAATCACAGCAAAGTCAGAGGCAACCAATAATTACAAGGGAAACAATCTGAGCATCTTCTTTTACATGCATTGAATATAGGTACAACATCACTTCAGTTTCCACTGAGATCACTGAATCTCAGTTCAAAACAATGCGCAACTCACAAGGCCACTCGGATAATGATCAGGAAGAACCAAAAGAGACAGGACACGAGTAGATCATGTCACACCCACCTGAACCATAAACTAGCAAATTTGTTCTCTTGATTCTTCCTTTCAACCAAAAACTTGCACACAAGAACGAGAAGCTGTGGCGGCAGCCAAGGCAACAATCGTCATGGACTGTGGTATATACTAATATACTTCATGCAAGATGTATCCCCTTATTCCTGGGGGCGATAGCGGTGGGATGGCTGATGCATGAGAAGCAGCAGCACTGGCTTCAGCATCCAAGATCTTCCTTGCAGTTGAGTGGTGTTCCATGCTTCTTCCAGCCTTTCTCGATGGGAGGGATTCCGAGGCAACTGCTTTAGATGAATTACCACCACCAATCATAGATAAGAACTTGTCTCTTGATAGAATTGATGGGGCGGATGCAATGACAGAGCTGAAGACACCAGACTCCCTCAGGCCTTGTATAATAGCCTGATGCAAAAGAGATTGCACCAAATGGATTCAATAGAGAGAAAAAAGAACTTAGGAGGAGAAAAAAGACTGCCAATTTGAACTCCAAAAGCAGAAAGCACGTTTTTTTCCCCCAAAAGCAGAGATTTATCTATGCAACTACACTTTATACAGATTAGTTGCTAACAGCATTTAAGGCAGCGTTTGGTTCAGCATTTGCAAGGGGCTTTGAGTCCAATGTAAATGCTGAAAGCCCAAAGCTACTTGGAGAAATGCAATTGTGTTTGGTAAAACTTTTTTGCAAATGAACTTTGAGTTGAACGTGCGTTTGGTAAAAAAAAACTCTCGCAATGGGCTTTGATAGGTATAATATATATATCTTCTTCTTTTTTAAATTGACCTAAACCCTTCGCCGGACCGGCAAAGGGCTACAGCTGCCGCCGGCCATCGGCTGAGGTCACCCGAGGTTGGGCGACCTCCAGTGAGGGTTGCGCGACCCAGCTGAGGGCCGCCGGAGGTCGCTCGACCTCAGGCGACCCAAGGGCCACATGACCCAAGCGACCACTGCCTGGGTCTCATGAGGGTCGCGCAACCTCCGCCGACAGCCGCCGACAGCCGTAGCCCTTCGCTGGTCCGGCAAAAGGCTGCCTCATTTTTCAATTAAAAATAATAATATTCAGGGGTAAAATCAGAAATATGAAGAATCAGTGAGGGTAGTTTTGGAAGGAAAAATATAATTTCAGCATTTTGAAAGTTGGCCTCAAAGCTAAACCAAATGCACCCTAAATGTGTCCAACATTACAAAATCCGAACTCGCTCTATCTTCCCCTATGCATGTCTGAGAAAAAGGTCAAATCTTGACAAAGTATTATTAGAGAAAAGGGCAGAAAGCCTTGTTACAGTACTATTCAATAGAGCAAATACTAGAAATGATGCTTACCATTGGAGCATATATACGAGTTAGAATGCCTTTTCTTAGGAGTTTCATTTTTACATCTTTGTCGCCCCAAACAACATGTTCACGATACCTAAACCAAAAGAAAAGAAAATGTCACATAATTTGCCAAGAAGTGCCATTCCATGTGAGCCAATACTATGAGCAGACCCATCCTCATCATACCAAAGTTGAAGCATCATTAAAAGAAATAAGACAAGAAAAGAACTGTTTAGTATCCAGGTGTTACCAATTTAGCATTTCATCCTCAGTAGCCGTTGAAGCGATTATGAATGCCTGCAGCATTTAAATTTGCTTCATCAATCAAAAGGAAATTCACATAGAGGTGATTATAGCATAAACATAGACTCTACAGCTCGACCACTGGATAATTTTCATGATATATGCAAATTAGGATGAGAAATAAAGACTTGTGATTACATTGGACACCCAGATGATACCGAGTTATGGAGAGCACTTTTACCTGGCATCATCATAACACAAGACAGATGATTTTCCATTTGAGCAAAGTTCATTGCTTGCTGAAAATCCCACATCATTTGTGCACGCGCGTGTGTATACATGTATATATGTATATGTACAAGCCTTGACACTTAGGCAAGACATAGCTTATCACTATGGAAGCTTATAAGTTGCTCCACAGGTCCAATTTAAATAAAATCAATGTAATGGCCTCCTACAACTTGCGGTCTCCCCAAAAGTAAAAAAGAGCCAGTTACATCTAAATGCAGCTCAGTTTCACTAGCAACCACCTCTTCCTTCCTCAAAGCCACAGTCCGCTTCTCAACCCAACAGAGGAAGAAGAGGGAAAGAAATGTCTATATGGGAAAACATACACGTGAAGAGAGAGAGAGAGAGAGAGAGAGATCACTCACTGATCTGTCAAATTCTAACATGAAGCATCTTTTAACATCTTCCTTTGTGGGCTTGCAGCCACACCTATCACGTCTAGAAGTCAAGTCTGAGAACTTGGCGTATGTGTAATGTAGAACAGCAGCCTCTTCCAACTTGACCTCACTAATAGCCAGAGAAATTAACATAGTTGAAATCTAGCCGAATGGATACCCAGACTTTACACTAAAGATTTATGAACAAATAGATAAATGACATAAAGAAATCTAGCAAACATCCTTCATAAAAAAGGGACTCTAGTAAAATCAGCCTACCGATACTCAAGGAGATGGTTGTAAAAAATCACCCAAACCACTGTACTAACATCTAGAAGGAAATAAAAAAAGTGAGATGCATTATTTGTGGCCTATGAAGTAGACTGCCAATCAAAAGCCTAACATTGACAGATAAGAGCGTCATACTTGGGGGTTTTCATGTAATTGTGCCATCTGTGCGCTCCATTAGGTCGGAGATGATCCTGAATTCGGGCGGCTGCTTTTCCATTTCCATAAGTCAAGAAGTAGTTTGGATTACCACGAGTCGATTCTTTGTACATTCCAAAGTAAGTATCTTTTGGAAGATGGTCATAATTTTTCTTGAACATTGAGACCTGCTTAGCAGAGTTCATTTACAAATCAACAGAAGAGCATATCTTTCATGAACATCCAGAATTAGCTGGAAAAATGCTTTAAATTCTTCATCTAATGAGCAATGGCAAAACAGAACAATTATGACTGCAAAGTAGAAAAGTTGTTATCTTCATGAAAAAAAACGACATAATGTTTGCAACCATACAATGAAAACTAATGAAGACAAAAATCATAGATTCGACGGTAATAAACAAGTTTAACAGCATTCTGACAGACAGCAGTCATTAATTTATAATGCCACAGTCTAAAAAGACAGAAGAGTAGGAATTTAGGCACAGCAATGGCCTAAACTTTGTTTATTACTGCAAAGTTGGAAACTCGTGTCTTCATTAAAAAAAGGGCTTAATGTTTGAAACTACACAATGTAAACTAATGAAGACAAAAATCATAGATTTGATGGTAATAAACAAGTTTAACAGCAATCTGACTGACAGCAGTCATAAAATTATAATGCCACAGTCCAAAAAGAAAGAAGAGAAGGAATTTAGGCACAGCAATGGCCTATACTGGTGAACACTGACTTTCGAGATAAAATATGAAGCCAAAGTCGAAAACCTTTTAGTGTGACAGGAGCATTTACCTCACTAAAAGGATCTTTGATGTCGTCACGTTCTACACTGCTCTCCTAAAAGACGATCAGAGGAAATATTAATTATATTATGTACCAGAGTTAATCAAAAGCAGCAAAGAAAGGTAAAACTTTAACATCACTGTCTCTCATTATCTCACAAGACAAATCAAAATCAGTCCACCTGGAAAAACCAACCACCTTCAGGATATGGCTTACAATAATTTTGTAATAAAATAATAAAATGAACTACAAGATGCACCTAAGACCATCAGAATTATTTCAAAACCCTTCACTTACGTAGTTTGGAAATACAACCATGTCCACATTGTCAGGAACATCCATTAGTAACTGCCTCAGAGAATATTCTCGTGCACCAGCAGGGTGCATCAGCTCGTCTGTATCGAGATGAATTATCCAGTCCATTCCAGCATCCTGATGTTATACAAGCAGAGTCAGATTTAGTTGTTGTGATAAAATTTATGCAACACAGTGCGTGTAAATTGATACCCTTGCCATGACGATGGCCATCTCCATATTGAGAGATTGCTTCACAAATAGCTCGTAATTGCATGGTTTGTAAAAGAAACTTGATAGCCAAGTCTCATTCCAGATTCGACTGATGGATCCAAAGAAAAATAAGAACATAAAAGATAATTAGATTTAGAAAGGTAATTAACTAAATAACCACTATACATAAATTTCAACTTCTGAAGGCTGCCCATGTCATGTACATAGACCACATAGAATATGTTAATTTCATAGTCGATACGTCTCAATTGAAAAGCCAATTGCACTATAGTAAACAAAAATATGATCAGAGTATGACATAATGAAGAACAAATAACAACAGAGGACGGTCATTTATCTGCCAATAATCATCTCAATCAGCCTGTTAGAACGGTGTAACACAATCCAACATTTAAATGGCAATTTTCACCTTTTAGCTTGCTGCTCCTCTAGCTCTCTTGTTCTGTATATCACTTTTACACCCTGCAAAAGCAGCACGTAATAAATGTTCAAGCAGACCTGCCATACCATTAACTAAACAAATAGAACTATAACAAGTCCAGGGTTCTGTCAAGATTTCCTTCACTCCATGGTACATCTGAAGTGGGTTTATATTTATGTTGTAGTAAAAGAACATATTTTCCCCTGAGATCATATCTTTCTATAAGCACACTTTTCAATGCTTCATGTGACTCTTAAAATCCAAATGATATAGATCCTGAAGAAAAGGGAAAGAGAGAGAGAACAGCCAACCAAATTAAAGTAAGTGTTGCTTACTGGAATAGATTCGAGAACTTTGGATATGCTAGGAGATACAGCCTTCCCTTCCACAAACAAAAAGAAGGTTGTGACTCCAATAACCTTATGGTAAAACATCCATGGCAGAATCTGATCCAAACCAGCTGAGGTGCTTGTTGTTATGCATATCTACACAGTAAAAAGAGAATCTGAGAAGGTTGCCGTATGCAAGTTGAAAACCCAAAAGAGCCTCCGTATCTACTGATGACAGCACACTGTCCATATATCTGCAATCATTTAATAGAGAATGGACCCTACCACACGATCGAACAAAATGATAGAAATGCTCGCACCAACTCTCATCCTCACCTAATTGACTCTCCGCCACATTTAAACCGGCCAGAATATTCACAGCCTGAAGATCAGTACACAGCACATTTCCCCCTCAGTTCTCTGTGTTCCCTTACAATGTCTACCGATCACTCTGACAAATTCATGTCACCGACAGTTTTGGTACACATGCAGCATATAAAGTCCAAAAGGTGTCCACAATCCAAATGCAGCTATATATGGGCGAATTGAGCCGATGAAATTTTCAATTTTTCCATTTTCATGAAACTCTTCTGGAAAAACTGTTCAGTTTTTGTTTTCTTTTAGTGATAAGGGATCAAAATCAATTATATATGAAAGTCCATCCTTAAATATAAATTTGTCCTTTCATTCCTGTTCTAACTATAGAAAAAAGGATACCACTACTAATCATCATCAGTTGCACCCTATGACCCTAGATCAGATGTATAATTTGAAACCCATCAATCAATGGTGTTGAGATATTCATATAGCAACTAGACCAATAACTAGGACTAGGAGTCACCAATACTCATTCAGACAACCAACCACCCCAAGATCGGCATAACTGAACATCCAGACTCGACCAAAGAAAAAAGCGCACACGCACACAGGCAAAAACAGAACCCAGATCGGGATCAGCGCGAACAGCGGGAAGCAAAAAAAAAAAAATTCAAACTTTCTCCTTCACACGGGAACAAAAATCTTGAAAATGTCCAATCCGAGATCGACATCGCAATTTTCGTCCTCAAAATTTAAAAACCGGACCTCCGGAGTATAAACAACGCCGAGATCGACGCAACCAGACGAAACGAGGCGGAAGGGGAAAAAAACGAACCTTTGGCTTCAAACTGGCTCCGAAATCGAACTTCCAATCCCGGTAGTAGGGGAAGGAAGGGGAGGCGCTACGGGCGAGGTGGGCGCAATCGGACGGAGACGACGAGGACGAAGAGGAGTGACGGGAGACGGAGGAGAGAGGGGAGGCGTTGTCCATGCCGGGGAAGAGGTGGGCGGATCCGGGAGGGGCCCAGCGGGTGGTGGGGTCGGTGACGCCGCCGCGCCATTGGAGGGTGAAGGCCAGGAGGGCGAGGGAGAGCGGGAGGAGGGTCAGCAGGAGGAGGAGCTTCGCGGCGAAGGAATGCGACCCCGCCGCCCCCGACGACGATGACGACGACGAGGAGGGGTTGGAGTAGTAGGAAGGCGCATTTGCTCGGAAAGCAGTGTGGAGGTGGCTCGGCATGGCGGAGGCAGAGAGAGAACGAGGAAGGACAGAGAGAGAGAGGAGGAGGAGGAGAATTTTCTTTCTTTCTTTCTTTCTTTTCTTTCTTTACTTTTATTTATTTATTTTTAGCATAAACTATGTTTGGTCGGGAAATTTTATATATGAGCTCAGAGTAATCACCAAGTTATCTATTTTTTTTAGTTTTTTTTTATTATTTTTTTTAATTCAACTTGTTATTAATTGTGCACGCGGAAGATTGAATTCGAAACTAGTAAAAGCCCACAGCTTTTCATGTAAGGAAGATTCATCACATTTCCATGTAAGTAATCATCAAGTTCTCTTTTTAATTATTATTTTTAATTCTCTTAGACTAATTATTAATTATGCACACGGAAGATTTAATTCGAACTAGTAAAAGTCCACAGCTTTCCATGTAAGGAAGATAATTAGCATTTAGAAGATTACACAAAATCATCTTGCAACGTGACTTTAAAGTCATCAATTAATGGGAAAATGATTGATTTAATATAAATAGGTTATTCACGTAATATATATTATATGTATAGAAAAAGAGAAACATTTTAAAGCTTGACTCCTTCGTGAGGTTTTTATAAAGATAAAATGAGTTTGATGTTCATAATTGAATTATGTTAGAAAAATAATTGATTTTCACATCTATCTAGTAATTGAGTGCATTTAAATGACTAATTGAATATATTTTGAGTGAGAAGAAAAAGATTATGATCCCTCAAAATAGGAGGTGCTCTACAATTTGTATAATGGTATGGATAAAATTTTTGCGATGGATTTATGTAATTATTTGATTGTTTAGGGAATTTTTGAGTTACCATGTTATCCATAAGTATCGGGTTATTATTTATAGTATTGGGTCTGCTCTATAAAATATGGAAAGATAAAATGTAAATAAAGAGATAAAGTTTATGATCTTATAAAAGCAACGAATAATAGATTCTCAAAAAGCACTAACTTCCCTTTCAAATCATAACACAGATGGATTGATATGTTTTTTGACAAAATTCTAAATTGCATAATTTCCAAAAAGAAAAAGAAAATCATAATCACATGACAATCCTCAATTTCCATTTCTCCCATTTTTCTGTTTGTCTTTTCATTGTATTTCCTTTCAATAAATACTTAAATTACACGTGACCTTTTTCATGATGAAGCATATTTCATAAGTGAACGAGCATCAGCCCATGCGCAAAGAAAAATTACAAAAGAAACTCTTTAATAAGAATTTCCTAAAGATTTAATGTAATATATAATTGGAAAAGTGAATGTAGACTTATTTTTTAATCTTATTTAAATTTATCCTGAATAAAATAATAAAAAGGTATAATTGGCACATATTCCTTACACTTTGCATTTAATAATAAACTTATTAGTTTTCTTCTCTCGATAATCATCTCACCTCATGTACATAATGTGCTTCGGATTGTATTTCTAATCTAAAAAAAGGCAAAATCTTGACTTTTTGTAAAAGTAATTAGAGGTTACTATTAAATTTAAAAAAGTAAGCAAGATTTAAGGAATTGTCTTTTTAATTATCGTAACTTGTCTTGATCGGTGATCCCATCAACTACTTAATAATAAAAACTAATGATGCGTCTTAGGGAGCTGCGAGGCTCCGTGTGCATGACTCAAGCGAGAGTTGAAAAGGTAAAAAAATATGATTTGGGATTTTTTTTTATATCAATCAAAATATGGGTAATTTTTTAATTTTACATGGTCAAAGATATAATTTTTGGTAACTAGACACTTGTGTACGTTAAATTTTATATGGTCAAAGCATATTTCAAAGGAAATTCTGTTTATCTTCAGAACAAGTTTCCATAGAAGGATGAGATTTTTAATTACCATTTTATCTCAATTATGGTTGTTATCAATGGTATTTTGTCTGCTCCATATAATATAGAGAGACAAAAGGTAAATAAAGAGATAAAGCTTATGATCTTTGAAGAGATTAGGAATTTCCTAATATTTGAAAAGGTCAAATCTACCCTTGCGGATATTCTCTATGCAAAACGGTCATTTAAGGATAAACATAAGATGAGATTTCCAATACGTTCTCAATATAATAATAAAACTTACGATCTTTGAAAAAAATAGGAATTTTCTGATAGTTTAAGAGGACAAATTTAAATATCTAATCCATGCAAATTGATTGCGAAAGATTAGAATGAAAAGGGATGAACATTCTCAAAAAGCAGGAACTTCCTTTTACCAAGTATAGCATGGACACATCGATATATTTGTTGGCATAAATCGAAATTACAAAATTTCCAAAAAGAAAATGGAAAATCATAATCAATTAACAATCCCCAATTTCCATTACTCCCATAATTAGCACATATTACTTCCACTTTTTCATGTAATAATAAATTTACTAATTTTCTTCTCTCGATAATCATTTCCCCTCACAAGCATGACTACTTCAAACCATGTTTCTAATCTAAAATAAAAGTAAATTTTGACTTTTTGTAAAAGCAATTAGAGGTTACCATCAAATTTCAAAAAGCAAGTGAGATTCGAGTAATCATCTTTTTAATTATCGTAATTTATCTTAATTAGTGATCCAATCAACTACTTAACAATAAAAACAAACAATGCATCTTAAGGAGTTGCAAGGCTTTGTGTGCACGGTTCGGGTGAGAGTTGCAAAGGTTAAAAAATAAAAAAATTTAAATTCGATTCTTTTTTTAATCTCTTTGCTTTTTACATAGTGCAAATGATAACAATATATATTTTTGGCAATCAAAATATGGGTAATTTTTTAATTTTACATGGTCAAAGATATAATTTTTGGTAACTAGACACTTGTGTATATCGAATTTTATATGGTCAAAGCATAATCCAAAGGAAATTCCGTGTATCTACAGAACAAGTTTCCAAATTACATCTATAGATATTAATCAAAATAATAAATATGACATAAGAACAACACAAAGAATCTCTGGGAATAACCCTCTCTCTCTTTCTCCCTCTCTCTGAGCTTCGGGAAACCAGAGAGAAAAATCCAAACCCTAGCGTCTTGGCCCCGCCTCTCTCTCTCTCTCTCTCTCTCTCTCTTCTCTCTCTCTCTCTAGTCGGTCGATGCTCCGTCGTGGCGAGCCGCCAGCGAAGGGCCGCAGAGAGGGTTCCGTCGTTAAATGCTCTCTCCGCCCGCCTCCGCTACCCGCCTCCCCAGTTTCATGTCTACCACCATCGGCTTCCTTTATGCCCCCTCCTCCTCTCTCTCTCCTCGGCTCGCAAAACCTCTGATTTCTCATTCCTTTCCCATACGATTCGGGCATTGCCGGAAGTGCTGGGGTGATCTGGGATCGTTCGGAGTACATAGAGACGTCTGCGCGCCGGAGACATGAGTAATTCCAAAGTGCGTTTCCCCGTGACTAGCGAGCTTGATTCGTGGGTAGTTTGAGTGAGTAATGGCGTGAATTGATTGTGATCGTGGGGGAGTGTCGGTATGATAATTGACGCGAAAGGGTGGGGGCCTTCTAAACTTTTTTTTTTTTTTTCGGGTCTGGGGAGTTGGGTGTTGTTCCTTGTTTGTAAGTTCTTTTTGCTTCTTCAACTTACGTCTAAATCCGCTAGTTTGATTCGTGGGTACTTTAAGCAATGGTGTAAGTTGATTGTGATCCTGGGGGAGAGTGGGTATGCTAATTGACGCGAAATTGTGGGGTTTTTCTAAGTTTTTTCCTTTTTTAGGTCTGGGGAGTTGGGTATTATTTCTTGTTTGTAAGTTTTTGGAAAAATTTGTGTCTTTTATTGCTACTTTTGTTGCTTCAAGTCGTGGCTATGTTTCGGTCGATTTCCGAGTGGGTTCCATGACGGATAGAGATGCATAGCTTTTGAGGTTGTGAGCTGGATATTGATGATTAAACGCAACCAATGTGAGGAGGACCCCAGATATCTATGCGAGTCTTTTCTCTAGGCTAGTTGCTGAATGATCTTATTACATTATCGAATTCCTGTGCATGGTAATTTCATTTTCTTGTTTTGTACCCATATCAACGGGAGACGGTATTTTGATGTGTAATGTATTCTTTGAGATGCTTTCTTTCGACAGAGTCTGTTTCGTGGAAAGAACCAGGAAAGGCTTATGCTTTCATGATATTGGGAAAATATGTCACTCCCTTGAAAAATCATTTATTTTGGTGTTTATTCCCGCGATCCTATCACAGAATATATATGAAGAATCATTATAATTTTCTTTGTGAACTTTGTAGTTCACTTAATTTTAATCTGGACTCGATGTTATCTTCTCTTCATAATGCTTGAGCAGGTAATTCTCTTTGGTTCGTTCACTGAAGACGAGACTAAGTCGTTGCTGCTAAGTGAGTCTTCCAAAAGTGCTGAAAAGGCTGCTGATAAGATAGAACTACGAATAGGCTCATTTCCCACTGTCAGTAATGATGATCACTCCAGCAGAAATGTGGATTCTTCACAGGGGTCAATAGCTTTTGGGAGCTTAAAACCTTTAAAGAAACACGCAGAATCAGATGTAGCAAATGCAAAGAGCCATGTGCCGATAGCTTCAGATACCCTGAAAGAAAATGGAAACTCCAATCACATCCATGCTTCTTCAAGTGCTAATGGGGTGAAAGAAGTAGAAGTAGATGGTATTAGTTCGACATCCATCAGTGGATCCCTAAATGGAGACAGTCCCTCTAATCACTCGCAAAAGTCAATGTTTCATATTCTGGATGACGGAGAAGCAAAAGACAGTGACCCAAATTATGTTATTGGGGATTTGCCACGGATGATGTCTAAGGGGGGAAATGTGAAGGAATCAAATGGGTCTGTCCCATGTTTGAAGGACTTACTTCCACGAGGCTTAATCAATTCCGGTAACTCGTGTTTTCTTAATGCAACCCTACAAGCTTTTCTCTCCTGTGATCCTTTTGTGCAGCTTTTGCATGACCTGAAGCAGCGAGACATCCCAAAGGTTTGTTGCACTCGTCTTACTTGTTTACATTTACTGGAGCTGTTGCAGAGCATTAACATGATGATGATTTTATACCTCTGCTTTTACTAACGTTTCATTGCTTCAATTCCACTGACTGTGCTGTCCTTGTGCTCGGTGGCCTAGGTTGGTTATCCCACTTTAGTTGCATTCACTGAGTTCATTTCCGAATTCGAGATGCCTGCTGCCTTAAGCTCAAACAGAAAGGACCTCAATTCTCTGGAAACTGGAAGGCCTTTTAACCCGACCATGTTTGGAGCTGTGCTGAAGAATTTTACTCGGGATATGCCAAATAGCACGTCAGCAAGGCTGAGGTTTGTTCATTTTGCTAATTAATTGCTTAACTTTTTTAGCAAACCTGATTGTTTATTAGCCTGTAACTATAGCTTCACATTCATGTTGCCTTGAAGTTCTGTCAGTCACTGCCTTCAGTGTATATATCTGAACACTGTACTTGAAACACCGGTAAAGGAATTTGTTCAATGAAGATGGATTAATCTTGGTGCTAGTGCTTTTTAGATGACTGAGTTGGATATGTTAATGCCCCAAGATTCTTTTACTCTGAAAGATCTTCCTTGTCATGAGTGGCTTATGTTGGTTGGCCCACTTGTTTATGCAAGACTTCAACAGCATGTTTAAGCAATCAAAGTGTTTGAAATATAATGTCTAATTTAGGAAAAGAAAGAATGATCTTAGACATCCTGGTGATGCAAGAAAATGGCAGCTAGTATCCTGCTGAAAATGGAATGAAATACTTTTGTTAAAAAAAATCTACTTCTAAATTTATTTATTTTAGCATTGTGTCACTGACATAAAAAATTGTCTCTAAGTTGGTTTCTATTGTTATTGTTGCTGTAGCCAAGAAGATGCGCAGGAATTTTTAAGCTTCATCATGGATCAAATGCATGGTGAATTGCTTAAGCTTGGTGGGAATTCTTTGTTACTTAATGGGGGAAAATCATCTTTAGTTTCTTCTGTGGAAGATGATGAATGGGAGACAGTTGGCCGAAAGAACAAATCGGCAGTGACTAGAACACAAAGTTTTGTACCGTCAGAACTAAGTGATATCTTTGGTGGACAACTGAACAGTGTGGTGAGGGCAAGAGGTAATGCACTATATTACTGGTTTAAAGTACTTAGGTGCTTTCTTTAGGTTCTCATATTTTCATCGAATGCATTGGTTACTGCTTTTTACCACGGTAGTTCTGTTAGAGATTTGATTTTTTGTTAAGAAAAATAAAGAAAAGAAAACTTGATTTTGTTCTTTAGTTTGATTCTATTCCATAACTGTTGAACTGTGATCTTTTTGGGCATATTAGCCTTCTATCTGCTTGGCCGAGCTGTGTTTGAATCTAAATGGTGTTGGCAATGTCTAAACTATGGATGGAAGAGCTGCTTCTACATGCTGGTTTTCTAATCTAGTTGATCATTACTTTGTCTTGGTCAATCAAGCACTCTCAAAGTGATAATTTGTGGATCTTCATGTCTCTGCTTCAGGGAATAAAGCTTCTGCAACTGTTCAACCCTTTCTCTTGCTCCATCTAGACATTTGCCCAGAGGCTGTTCATACTATTGAGGATGCGCTTCGATTGTTCTCAGCACCAGAAACTCTTGAGGGATATAAACCATCAGCAAGTGCAAAGGTAGTCTGAACCGACGACTCATTACATATTACTGTTTTAATCTTTATTGTGGAACATGATATTTTGACGGATGAAATTTTTTATGGTCATTAGATTTTGGAACCATATTGCTGTAGTCACGCATATTTCTCATGATGTATGTGTAACTCTTTGATATCATGTCATGTTAACATTATTGCGTCCCCACTTTCTGTTCCTTTCTGCATATTTTTTCCTCCATAACGGCATTACAAATTTTCTTATTAGACTATGAGGATGATTGTTTAGCCTTTTCTGGTACTGTCTGTAGGGTAGGGATAATTATTAATTATCATTGGTATAGCAGTCATTGGAAACTAATCAGCTATTAGGTAGCATTCCCTGAAATTTCACTTTCATGAAATAAAATTAGGGAACATCAAATTATATAGGATATGTGCCCAAATATCTTAATTAATTCCATCATTTTTCAGGCTGGTGCGGTGGCTGCTAAGAAATCCATCAAAATTCAAAAACTTTCCAAGGTGTTGATTCTGCACCTGATGCGGTTTGGGTATGTAAGCCAAGGAAGCACCAAGTTGCATAAACCAGTGCATTTTCCTCTTGAATTGGTTTTGAGTCGTGAGCTGCTTGTGTCTCCATCTACAGAGGTGATGCTTCGCTCCAATTATTAATTGCATGTCTTAACTATTTATTCTGCAATATGCTATATGTTGCTTTCTTGTCTACTTTTGAGGTTTTGAATTGATAGATTATGATCCGTATTCTGTGTTGGCATCGTCTTGTTGTCATAAAGCATTAGAGTGCCCTTAGAAAATGCCTTCCGATTGCTGCACAACTTGAAACTACATTGTTTTTGCAATCATTGTCGCGATCCCATTTCCTGACTCCTGCTTTCATGTTTTCCCCTGACTCCTGACTCCATGTTTTGTTGTCATGGTTTTTCCAGAATTTTTGTTATGGTGCATAGATGTATATATGAGATATAGCTGTATGTCTTGCAAATCAATGCTAGGACCTGACAGATGAAGGTGCTTTTATCAGTTGGGGTTATTATGATCTATATCAAGTGAAATTGTTGTGCTTTGCCTCTACAGGGCCGCAGATACAAGCTTGTTGCTACGGTAACCCACCATGGCTGGGAGCCCACAAAGGGTCACTATACTGCTGATGCTCTGCATGCTAATGGCCAGTGGTTGCGGTTTGATGATGCATCTGTGACTGTTATTGGGACAAATAAGGTATTGCATGACCAGGCATATGTCCTCTTCTACAAGCAAGTATAACGTGGAGAATGTTTGTGGATGTTTGCACCTTGTCAAATGAAACAGGTTGTCAATGAAACAGCCTTGCTGATTTGAGTAATTTGTCAGTTGATGACAAATTGCTATGTATCACTGGCAAAAAGCCAGATGCCATGGCCGTGTATCATTGTCCATTTATGTTGGGAAACTTGAGTTCTTGGCCTCCCTTTTCTGATAGTCTTGAGGATAAGTTGTAAATTTTCTTTTGTTTTTTTTTTTTTTTTTTTTTTTGGGGGGTGTCGGGGGTGGTGTTTGACATATTAATGAATGGATTGTGGATGAAATTTTTGATATGGTTAAATTTCTCTTTCCGCAAAAGTGGTATTGTGGATAAGTTAGATCGCATGAATTTTTTGTGCTTGAAAGGTGTTAACAGACTGTACTGAGTTGCTGAGGTTGGATGTTGATAATTGAGTTGAGGACTGTTTGATAGTATCATTTTTAGCCTTTTATGCACTTACCAGTATGATTCAATGGTAAGGTTTGAACTCAGTGAAATGTGTTTCAGTTCAGTGTCGGGTTTATGACCCGAATTGAGCTGAAACCATTGTGATATTTGTTTGTTTACCTAATAAGCGAACATTCAGAAGATCCAGCCCGAAAAGACCTGAAAATTTTGGGTCAGTTCAGGTTGATCCAGGCAATTTTGGCACACTTATTTTGGGCATCAATTTTCCCGTCCACTGGAATCTTCATGGAAGCCCACCCCTTCAGTTTTTGTTGTCAGGCATCTATTTCTTTCTTTTAACACTTTCGAGTGAAGTATTAACCATCATTAAGATTGTGGTGAAATTGCAATCTCACTTTCATATAACATGCCCTTAAATTGGAGCACGACTAAGTTTAGCGCCATTTCACTCTTATTGTTCTTCTTGCCACTTGCGTTTTGATCGAGATATGCATTGCACGGTGCATTACGTGAATCCAAATTCTCGTTAGACCAATGCCGGCTGATCTAAGTGGAGGTCTAGTCAACTCATCACAGCTGAGAAATGAGATTTTCATTTTCCCTCGGGGGCTAAAGATTATTGCTTGAACTTTTTGAATGGTCCCCCCAGATCCTTAGTAGCAGTAAACAAATGTGGATGATGCAGGAAGCCAGTAGCTGAATTTCCTTAGATATTTCTCGGTGGATGCTTGCTTTTCTCTTAGATATTTCAAAGAACTGTTCTTTCTTGGGAAAAAGGCAAAAGGGCGGTCCAGGTTGGACCTCTTTTGCTTCTTTGGTAAGAAAATCAGAAGCTTCTCATGAACAACTGAATAGACTTCCAATTAGCTCGTCGCCCCATAATAGTTGAAATAAGAAGCCTTGTTAGACCATGGCTTTTGTTTGGTAGCTTCTTTACTTTCACTTGTATCAAAGAATCATTCTTGAGAGTAGTCTTACATGTGAACTACATAAAGAGAATAGGAAGTTGGGACTTTATATGCTTGGCTTGTTTTCTTCTACATGAATCAAAGAACCAGTCTAAACTTTAATGACTCAGGGTTCCCTCCCTTTCTACAGGACATATTTTATGGTTTAATGAAGTGGCTGAAAAGCAAATTCCAAGCAGCTAGAAAACCTTGACAGGTTGTTGAACCTTGCTTTTTTATTTTATGAACTTTGGGTTTCAGAAATCCCGTGATTGCTTAAAGATAAAGGATTTGGTTCTCAAGCTTTTAGACTATGGTGGTCCTGATTGGAAGGGGATGGATTTGACCGGAGATGAAGGGAAAATGAAACCATTTCCTGGGTATGAGGCCAGCAATTCCCTCCCTTCATTTATTGTTTCTCATGAAGAAATCAAGACTATGTATTACTTAGGGAAAAGGATCAGAGATTTAATTGCAATTCCTCTTAAGCTTCGACAACTTATTCTTGTTTAGTGTTCTAAACTTGTCTAATGATTATGCAAAGACGAATCATACAGTCCCTGGGATTTTTCCTAATTTGAGGTTGTGGTTGAATCAGATATGCTCTCGAGCTAAGTAGAATCAATTTCATTTTAAAGAAATTGTTCGGAGTGGGGCTAGCTGCCGAGTATCCTTAAACATGAATGGTGTTGAAATAATATAACCAATTATACTCGGCATAAATCCACCTTAGGTTGGTAAATCTACCAAGGAAAATCTGACAAATGACGGGGAAGTCTCGTAAGAGCAATAATGAAGCGATATTCTTTTGGTCACAACTCTAAATTGTGTTTGCTTGTGAGTTTTTAGTGTCAATGCCACTCTTATGTTATTGGTGGGGTTTCACCGTCATGGTAGGAGGAAGCAAAGCATGTTCCAGATGCCTATTTATTCTTGTTTTATATTTTGCCCCAACTCCAAATGAAAATGCTTGGTTGGAGAAGAATCAGCAGCATAAATTAAGGAAAAGCTGCAACTTGATCATGTAACTAAAAAGGGGATGTCATTCACACTTTGGACATATCCTTAAGCCACACCGGTTTCATATACAGAGTTTTTCAGAATTCTGTGACACCTAAAACGAGAAACGACAAACAATCCACACTTCACTGGTATGTTCTAAACTTTGTCCCAAACAAAGCGAGAAAACAACAGAGAATAGAAAAAAATCTCATCTTCTTGAACCCTATCTATCATTAACTGTTGCACAAAGGAAGAGAATAACTCAAGACCTCCAAGACCCAGCTCCAAACTCTCAATAAAATGAATTGCGATTCTTCTTCATCCTTCAAAGAACTATGGACATGTCTCAAAACTAATTTGAAGCACTGCAGGCAATGAAAAAAGGCAGCAGCAGTGCCTCATAACTCTCAGAAATCTGAAACTTTTTCTAACATAACATAGAGCTTTTCACTGAATTCATTGGCGTTGGAGCTGCGTCCTCTTTCTGGGCAGTGTACTTGGGAACCCACCATACCCTCAGACTTTTGTCAAGACCACCACTATAGAGCATAAACCCTTCACCAACTCTGAGAGGTGATGCTTGTAGACACTTCACTGGCCCTTCATGGCCGCTGATCAGGCCAACCTTACAAATCTGACCAAAAGCCTCTCTCTTCCATATGGATATGCTTTTATCAGCAGAACCACTGCACAAGTACTCTCCCATCAAGCACATACACAAAACAGCCATCTGATGGGCCCTTTTCTCACACACCAGCTTCCAGCTCTCGAAATTACTACTTCCCTCCCACCCCATAACAAACCCATCTGACCCTCCTCCATAAACCCACTTCCCATCTTCGGAAACAATCACCGAATTTAGAGAAACATCCTTGTGGCCTTCCAAAATGCCCTTCAAGGAGTGTGAGCTCTCCTTCTTGCCCCAAACTTTAATTCTCCCATCTGCGGAAGCTGAATACACCATCCCTTTGCACGCCGCCAACCCATTGATAGCATCATCATGTGCCTTTATGGACTCCAAGCACTTCAGATCCGATATCCTCCACACTTTGAGGGTCTTGTCCCAAGACCCGGAATAGATGAAGTCATGATGCACAGCCAAGCAAGAGATGCTATCTGCATGCTCGATCCACAACCTCTTGTGATGCCTTCTTGTCTGCACATAATTGCTCTGCTTCATGAACTTCCCCAAGTAGTCCTTCGTGGTGGGAAGCGTATCGACCAGCCTGAAAATATTCTCCGATCTCCTCGAGACCTTCCAAACTCTGATTCTGCTATCTTGATGTGCTGTGAACACCTTGTTGCCGACAGTCACGAGGGCTTTCACAGAGCCATCCCCTTGGCCAAACTTTGTGAATAGCTTCAGATCAGGCTGTTGCCAAACTATGATGTCCTTGCCTTGTGAGGCGCTCAAGATGAACTCCCCACACAAGGCCAAGCAAGAAACTGAACCCACGTGGCCAGACAAAACTGCCAATGGCTTGTGGGACCGAAACCCTGAAAAGGGGGAGCAAGGGAGCTGATATTTCGCGTCCAGGAGCTCGAACCGGCGCGAATTCGCAGGGCTGTCGTCGGTTTCGCTGCCCAGGCTGCTGCTGCTGCTGCAGCTACTGCTTGTTATTGTTGCAGACAACAACGGAATGGAGACTGCAATATCTGAAACAGGAAGAAGATCCATCGAAAGCGAAAAGAGCAAAGAACTTTCTTTGTTGATGTCTTAATAGAGATATCAAGAAATACAACATAGAAGATGGGAGGGGGGTTAGTTCTGAGAGACGTTACGAAGAGACTACTATGTTGAACGATGATGGGTGTGTTATAAAGAGGAGATTTCTAAAGTGGAGCGGAGTTGTAAAGGAGGAAACACACGGATTTCTTGAGGGAAAGGGCTTGCATGATATTCTCTTTTTTTAAAATCGTTTATTTCCAGGTGTGGGTGCAACGGCTACTTTGAAAAATCGATACATTACTCCACGCAAATTAAATTATGAAGAGGGACCACCGCCCCTCCCTCATTACTTAGAATATTCCAAGAATTCGAGGCCTCTCGTTAGACCCTTTTGGTGAACAGTTGTCTTAGGCCAACCGTGGCCCATGGCGCAGCAAAAAGCAACAGAACAAAACAACATCGAAAAGTTAAAAATGTTTCAGAGGAGGAATGAGATATACAGAGTCTTGTACTAAGCAAAGGATAAGCTCTGGCGTTCCGCTTTAAATCGTGATTGGCTGAGGTAAAGAAAAGAATGCATATCCGCATCCATAAGAGTGATTGATAGGGTTGAAAACCGACGTTCCAGCGACGACGTGTTTACTGTTAAGAGTCGACTGTTTTCCTTAAAACAAATCCAGAAGAGGAGCCTCAGTCGGCACCAATCCAACATTGCTGCTCCATTCAACATTTGGGGCATGAAAATTCAGAGGTGCTTTCCTCGTTCAATCTTTACAATTCTTTGGTTGATCAATTGGCATTTTCAACCGAATTGACGGTGGAAACGTTCAAAGATCCAAACCGTGCCGAACACTCCTGAATTTGGTGGAAATAGAAAAAGAATAAGACACAAGTCAAACACTTTCCTACAATCCTTGTATAAGATATGAACCCTTGAGGTTGACGCTCCTACCGTCTCCTCTACGTCCATAAACTATTTAGGGTTAGGTTGTTCTAGATAAAGTTTCATAATTTGACCAGATAGAAGAAGATTGGACGTTTCGACCAAAAAAAAGGGATGAACATTGGACATGACCCATTTCTTGATTTCGTTTAGTTTTATCAATGCTTATCTTTTCATGGGTTAGGTCATTCACCTGCACCTCAGGTGAAAGTTGCCCATGAATTTCCACTTGGCAAACTGAATGACTTGCAACATCTTGGTTTAATTGCCCAGAGGGGACCAATTTGGTGAAAAGAAAAGATGTGTAAGGAAATTATCACGATTAGCACTTTCTTTTCTTCTTGAAAACATTTAGAAATTTTCTGAAGCATGATCTTGTCCAACCATCAGCTCAAAACAATCCACTAGATTTTATGCAAGAATCTCGATAGAAGACTTTAATACTTGACACTAGGTTACAAGTTAGTGAATAGCGACCTAATTGATTTATCAATTTTTCACATGGGTCACACCCTCTAGTAAAAGAAAAGATGTGTGAGCAAATGATTACGGATGGCGCTTATCTTTTCTTCTTGAAAATATTCAGAAACTTTTCGAAGCATGGTCTTGTCCAACCATCAACTCATAACAATCCTCTAAATTTTATAGGGAAATCTTTAACAAGTGAGTGAATAGTGACCTAACTTAACAATTTTCCACATGGGTCACATCTTCTAGTAAATAACGCATTCTTTATCTTGGAGCTAAGCTACACAATTATGCACCTAATTTATTTTCTATATTCCTAATCATGGACCTATTTTGCTCTCTATTCCCCCCTTGGACTCTTCTCTCCTACTAATCAGGAATGGAGTTGGTACTTATAGTAATAGAATCGATTCGCCCCAGAAAAAGAAAAAAATACTGAATAATGGTGGGGACCCACATCTCAATTACTTTTGTTTCTTTTCTTTTTGTAAATGTATTATAATTATTATTGAATAAATTGACATGAATTGTGAAGATTATTCAGGCTCGGAAATTGCAGGCGAGAGTTTTTGACTTTTCAACATAAGGACACCTGCAAAACTTAAAGTTGTTCCACTAAGGAAATTTCATTAAACTAATGTCTCTCGTTTAGCTTGCGCTCCGTAATGTTCAAAACATTCGTCCTAGAAACATGGTGGTCGGCTGTCTATTACAATTCCAAAGTTGTCTTAGACTATAGAAATTAAAAACTAATTTAAGTTTTGGAACATGAACAAGGCACATGAAAGAATCATTTTACGGTTTTGATTAATAACACAGCCGCGTGTTATTATAAACTAATGAAAAGTGGTCGAATCTTCTTCCAGTGAGGAGTGCGCGGTTGGTTTGGATCCTTTTCAATCCAAAAATGCTATTATATTCGTTTAAGAAACTATTAAACTCCTTTTAAGCAAGCATGTCACCGGTTCCTCTCTCATTCGGAGCAACTTCGAGCTGCCGACAGAGTATTCATGAAGATCAATCTATTCCAAAGCTTGGGTATTTCACTTTATCCAGGATGCGTATGCTAGTGGTTTTCCATCTTCCAAGTTTGGCGTTGGTCGGTTCTTCTCTAAGTCTGGACATAAAAAGGATGGTAATAGTATACGACATTTTTTGTTTTTTTTGGTAGCTAGCCATATAGATTTCATGTTTATGCTCTAGAACATAAGATTCATTGCATGCAGAGAGTCGCATTTAGTCAGCAAACATTGCGCAGTCGGGTCGGTGGTTAGTAACAACATAAACCTTGTCAGGAGTGTAATTGTATCAACAGTACATTACAGTGATTAGCAGTTTTTTAGTTACCACAAACACTCGTTACCAATTAGCATAAGCAAAAATGTCATTTCTTCTCTCCCATCGCTTTCAACATCTTCCACGTCATTAGCATAAGTCTCTGTCTACATTTGGTAGATTTGGTGCAGCTACCAAGGGCCTTTACACAGGACAGCTTTGTTGGAATTGAGGATAAACGAATCGAATACAATCACATCCCTTCGATCATGTGAATCCCAGTAAAAACCATCACTCTCTAGTCTAGGCCATGTTAATGAGCGAGAAAAATGGCCAATGATATGGAAGGGCTCCACCCGGCCCATTTAGACACTAGAGTTTTTACACTACTCTCTCTTCCCTACATCGGATTTGGGATGACAAAGAATGCGATGCTGACCATATCAACAGAGAAGTAATCAAGCCAACTTCAGTAATCACCTTTATTAACACTTAAATATGGTTGAAGCAAGCACTAAGTCATCAGTCAGATTAACCTCACCAACGAATTCTGCTGATGAGAAAACAATCGGAGCCAGAGATGGATACATGACGCAGAAAGTGTAAATATTCACTTAAAGATTACCATTGCTTGGAACAGGCGATGAAGTCATGCTGTGGTAGGCTAAGATGGGGACTTATCTATGTGTGATGACTTTGGTTATCCAAAACACTGCTTCAGAACTTGAGATGTCAGCAATTTGCAATACCTTTGAAGCATTCACGTGAAGCTGCTCTTCCATATATGACATCAGAAGGCTGACAAGTCAAAGTAAGTAGGGACATATCAACCGAAGCCTTTTCTTCTCGTCCTTCCTCCACCAAGTGGAAGCCATGAAAAGGAGAAGTGGTGATCCTAAGGCAGTATCCCGACGTTTCAAACTCACTCGTGAATATAGCATAATGCATGATTTCGAGATTGTTGCATACCTCACAGGTTTGTCAAGCAAAGCACCATTTCAAAAGCTGGAAACAAAATCAATCGGACAAGGAATTAAAAAACTACTTGATCATTCATTGCTAGAAGCTAAGAAAGCTAGTTATAAGTTTAGCAAGGATCTGAATAAGTGGACTTACATGACTGACAAAAAATTTGGCAGCATGTGCAGTGAAACAAGCTCCTATGCATTTTTCCATGGTTGACTCAGTGAACACTGCTTTACAAGGCAAAGACGCCGATAAAGGAATACAGAGAAATGACTAGCAGAACAGGATCTAGTATTGAGTTTCATTCATCAGAGCCACACAAATTTAAATGAGTACATAGATCATCTGTGCAATTGTCTAATTATCTGACCTTTCAAAGCCATTGCATTGGAGGACAAGACAAATAGGTCAATAATGAAAACCACTGACGATGGAAATTCCCAGATCTGTAGCATCATGAATCCAAACATCAGAGAATTTAATCAGGGGGAGGAGGGTGGTGGAGAGAGAAGATGATAATTACAAGCTGAAATGACAGTGTTCCCTGCAGACTTGTCAAGCCCAAGCCTTACCATCATGGCTAACAGTAAAAGCTTGAAGTAGCTTGAAACAAGGATTGCAAGAGTAAAGTCCTTGTGCCTACGTGGTTAGGAAATAAAATGCACATCAAAATCTCAAACAAAGAACATGTTAATAAGAGTACAGTGCAAGTTTAGAGTAGAAAATGAGACTACTTAATGCATGCTATAGGCCAAATACAACATACTATCTTTCTCTACATCCTTAGATAATATTACATAATTTAAAAGGAGTACATGTTATATTTAACAATTGCCAATCCAATTAAATGAGTAAAAGCTTTCTTCATCCAATTTAAACACTGCATAAAAGGACCAGTAGCCTTTTGCCATGTATCCCGTGGCCACAATACAATAAACACTTCTGGTTGATCCACTCTAAGACAAGATTATAGCACCTTCTTCCTCAGATAGAAGGGTGTTCATATCACATTTATCATTTCTAGTGATCCACCAAATGACACATCTTCAATAGGCTAAGTCCAAACAAAAGCGACCATGCCTTAAATAGAAAGTGGATTAGTTTTACAGTAGAACTGGAAGTTTTTAAGTCTTGACTATTACCTAAGTGAAGTATGCAAAACTAGCATTGAAGTTCACCTGGAGAATCCAACTGGTATTGTGAAAGAGATTCGCATCATGAGCAGAAGGAGACAAAAAAGGAATAAGTTCCCAAGAAAGACATCCACCAATATCTGCAGCTTTGACAATGCTGCTTGTTAAGATCTTGAAACAACTCAAACTAATCTATCCATCTGACACAAGTAAAGAAAAAGACATTTACACATGTCCAAGTAACAGGACTGAAGCTCATTGATGAATCCCATCTTTCCCGAGCCATTTCCAGCAACAGACACCTGTCTTGTGTCGTTAAGGCACTATGTTCTTTGTATGCACAACTCATGGACAAAGATAATAAACACATTACGAGGAAGAATCTGGTTAATGATTAAAATCTTCAACTTAAAAAGATACAAGCATCCAAAGCAAGAAAACCCAAGGCTGACTTCCACAACAAGCCCTGCCAAGTCCATAAAAGATTTCCAAACCTATGTCAATGAAATGATTTCAATTGCACTAAGCACAGGAAACTAGAGCTAGTAAAAGCAGGTGGGTGTACCTTGCACTCCCCTGTTTCTTGATTGAGTACATTGCGAATGAGATGTCTATATGCTTTTGTCTTGTGCAGAATCAAATCAATCAGCAGAATCTAACCACACAGAAAACTTGAATTTCACTCATTCTACAGAGACTAAGAAACCGAAATCAGCAGCAGAAAAAAGAAGAAATACACCAGAAAGAGTTCTCACCATGAGTTCGCATTCAACATACTCATCAGCAACTGCTTTACAGTTCTCCTAAAAGACCATAAATTGATGACCAATCAGCTCATCCGACCTAGCAGAGATCGTTTGGAAGGAGATGAGATGAAAGTCAAAAGCTTTACGCATTTCATGAGGCGAATGTTCCCAGGTGAGTACTGCACGTACAGTTTCTTGATCCCAAATCCACACTGCACACATCTGTACTCCATCTCTTCCCTTCTCTTAATCCCCAAAGGGAATGCCAAAAAAAGATAAAATTATAAAATTTGAGATCGCCCAATATTGGAGATTGAAGAAGAAGCGAACTCGAACGCAAAAGAAATGATCTTTTGGATTGGAACGATAGATTTCAGAAGAGTTTAGAGAGAGAGAGAGAGGAGAGAGAAAGTACGATTGGATTGTGAAGGAAGATCAATTACCGAAGTTCGAGTTGACAACGTTCGGAAAAGACTCGTCGGAATTGGGCCGACCGTCGGCTTGCAGCCCTTCCTTCGAGTTCGAGCTTGTTCGTTTCGCTTGGAACCAAAAAAATTAAGTTTTTTTTTTAAAAGTATAGAAAAAGGAAAATAGGTTTAAATGACTGCTTTAAGAGCCTAATCTAAATTGATTTTCAAATTTCACTTTTTTAATATAAAAAATTACGACTCGTGAACTTAGACTTTAAAAAAAAATGAGTCGCATATATTCTTTGCAAAACATTTTTGAACTTAGCTGATATACTAAACCTTGATGGAAAAATAGATTATTACTTTTTGCTTTTTTTAAACTTTAGGTTGAGGTCAAAATAAACATGCCTTAATAATCGAATGTAGAGCATTTAAAGCGAAATATATAAAAGTTAGAAAAATACGCAAATGAGGAGTTTGAAGCAAAAGTCACCCCCTTATTTTCTTAAATTGCTTCAAACTTCAATCTATAAATATGTCTTCTTCCCACCGGAATAACACATGAAATATTAATTTCTTCTTACTAAAATGTGCTTGTCACGTAGTGCAAAATTCTTAGTTTTTCTTTTTCTTTTTGGTTAAACCAAAATTTTAGTTGATTATTGAAAAAGTCCATTGTATTTCACAATTGGCATGGCTCAATAAAAATTAATGATATTAATTAATAACCTTATTTAGTAATAACCTTGATTTGATTTCGAGATTTGTGCGAATTTTAAGAAAGTAAAATTTCTCAATGGTAGGGTGAGGAGAGAGTGATGAAGAAAAGAGATGATGGAAGGCACTGAGAGTTCGTTTGCTTTGCTAATCTCATGTCTATAAATTAATAATCATTGCACCTTATCAAGCTTGGATACATACATATATATAAATGTGAATATATATATGTAGGTACGTACTTTTTCACTAATAGTATATGTGTGAATCCGAATATGCTAATTATGTATCGACATTGAGTTGTATTACCGTATAGCGCATTCAAATCGTATATGGTCGAGTTAACGAATGTCATATGCATAAAAATTCCACTATCCTTGGAAAAAAAAACACACACATAAAAGAAGGGATAAATACATATAAAACTAAAAAGAATAAAAATGATAAAAATGCCTAAAATTTGAAGTGGGAGGTGAGAGTAGCATTGAAACCTACTCTCACTCTCCTTGACTCAGTGAGTTGGTTATGAGTTGGTCAACCAACCAATGAGCTAGCAACTTCGGACACATCTTTGTAGCCAAGGAGAAAATGGTTAGATAGATAGATAGATGCTTAAATAAATGCTTTTAGTCCCATATCCAACGCAAACTTATAACTTAAAACATACGGTTCATGCACATCAAAGGATCCTCTACAATTCGGAGATGTCAATAGACATGGCAAACGTTATTTTCGTTTGTTATTCTCACTATGTTTTTCTCTTGAGCAACATGGAATGTATAATAACTCAAGTTACATTGAAAGCAGACATTATTCTTGGTCTATATAGGTTTTCGCCTCTAGCCTGAGCTTGCTCTTCAACGCCCATTGTCTTCACGGGACCGTATAATCTGCAAAAAGTGGTCGATTTAGGATAAATTTGATGACTAAGTTCTTGAATTTGAACGTTAAGCAGCATGCAGAAGCTAGAGAAAACGAGCTATCCTTCCCTTCTGATTACCTCCGCACTGCATGCCGTGGCTGAGGGGATTCCCGCAATACCCCGCGACGTACACGACGTTGTCCATATTGAGCCCCTGCTCGGCCTCGTGGGACAGGTGCTTACACACGCACGACACGTCGGTGTTCTTGACCAGGTCGCAGCACCCTTGCGAAGGCTGCGTCCGCGGCGCCCCCTTCTGGATATAGGGCATGCATTGAAGCGACAGCCCCTGCATGTCAGCGTGGCATGACTGTTGAGCCTTGATGATCCGTGCCTTGTTTTCGCCTGCGGTCGCAATACCAGCCGCCATGGCCAAAGCCACTGCCACCACGGCGATGCGAGAATCGAACCTTGCCATTCTCTCTTGGTGTGTGCTTTTTGTGTATGCTGTGCGTCTCGGGAGTGATATTGGTTTGGGTTTATATAGGACAGTGTGAGATAGTCGTGGGGGAAGTGCTCCTGCATTGTTCCTTAAAAAGCGTCATCTTGAAGGGACATGCAATTGGTGATGCTACAAGTGATCCGCTATTTGGACCGCAAACAGGCCGTGAATTCATGCTCATGAGAAAAGTGTGTTCATTGGTCGACCTCAAGATTTTGGAATTAGATTACATGATTACTCTACAGATTAACATAATACATGGTATTCTTTTTTTTTTCAGTTTATTGTACTTCTTTGAGGGAATTCACTAAGAATTACTTTCTTATAACCTAATACTAAATAAGGAGAAATTGTCAAAAAAATCCTAAACCTATTACACTTTTGCGAATTTAGTTTTAAATCCTTTCATTATGCAAATCAAGTCCTAAACATTTCCATATTTTGTCAATTGAGTTTATTCAACTAATTTCGATCGAAAAATTGCCAATATGGCCGCCAACTATTTTATGTGGCACAATGGACATCAACGTGAATATTTTTAATAATATTTTAATTTTTAATCAATTGTTTATATATTTATTTTTCTTTTTTCTTTTTTTTTCCTCTTCCCTTCTTCCTCTAACTAGTCACAAGGCTTGCCCGAGGTCAACCTCATCGACCATTGGTATGGCATGATGATCGGCTAGAGAAAGAAGGGAATGAGGAAAAAGAAAAGAAAAGGAAAAGATAAAATTTTAAAATTTGTCCAAGTTAGTTCTGGTCATGTCATGTAGAACAGCCGAGGTTTTTGTAACTGAATTGGCTAGATAAACTCCATTGACAAAACAACCAACAACAAAAAAAATTAATTAGCAAAACGTGAAGACGTTTATAACTTAATTGATAAAATTAAAAAGTTTGCAATTGAATCGACAAATATGTAATATATTTAGAATTTTTTGGATAATTTTCCTTACTAAATAACTATGCTAAAGTGAAAAAGAATCGAGAGTATGATCTTAAGCTTCTTAAGATGTGAGATTTGACTAGTTTAACTACTCAACCTACGCGTTTAGGCTATGCTTGATATTCTTAAGCCCAAGTAGGGCTATCAATAGCCTGGGTCAAATCGGGCTTACAAACAACTCGACCCTAGCCAGAATATGAACAGTGTGTCTTCATAATGACTTGACTTGACCTGAATAGATTACGAACTGAAAAATCGCTGGTCACTTTTTGGGTATTCGTTCACTTAGAAACATGACTTGCATGGTATGCAAGCTTTCCCTCCTTTTATGTTTACGACCATCTCTTTCAGTAGGTAACGTGTTTCGGTTGAGCTTGGGTCATGACTTGAATTGAACCAAAACAACTACACCACCTGTTTTATGATCATTTACCTGAATAAAAAAACAAAACCAAGCCAAAAGGACCTTAAAAACTTCATAAGGGTTGGGTTGTGTTCTAATTTGGGTATGCGGTTCGGTTTTGGCACCCTAAGCCCAGGAGACTTTTGGACATACCCTAATGACTTTCAGGGTGCATATGGCAAAATTTCTATTCTAGAAATTGATTTTTTATTTTTATTTTCCGGATGAATTTCTAAGATAAAATAGACATTTAATAAAGATATAAAATTTATATTTCCGGAATACAAATTCATTTAACATTATTATAAAATTTATCATTCCCGAGTGGCGGTGGTGACTAGCTATCGATGATCAGCAATAGCGACAGGTGGCAATTGGTGATCAGTGGTGGCGGCGATAGCAATTAGCGGCCGGCGACGACTGGTAATGGTGGGTGGCGGGTGGGTGACTAGTAGGTAACAACAAGAGTAAGCAATGAAAAAAAGTTTTTATTTCTCATTTTTGTTCTAGAAATGAAGAAGTAAAAAATTTTAACTTTCGATTTTTGTTCCAAATATATTTTTGGAGTATAAATTTATTTTAGAAATAGAAAAATGAAATTGCGTTACCAAACAAATTTCTATTACAAACCTATTCCTAGGTACAGAAAAATAGAGAAATAGAGAAATATAAATGATTTTATGCATGCCCTTCGGATGCAAATGGTTACTATTTTGTTCTTAAAAATAATTTTTGATTAGAAATGATTTTTTTTTTCTATTTCTGGGAATAATTTCTAAGCATTTGAAGGCATTTGGTAAAACCCTTAAATTTTTTTGTTTCTTATAATTTTTTAATACTTTTTTATTTTTTTATTTTCTCTTCTTCCTCCTCCTCCTTTTTTGGCTGGTTGTCGCTGTTGGTGGTGGCTGGCGAGCGATGGTGGGGTGACAGTAGGTTGGGAGGAGGAAGAAGAAGAAAAGGAAAGAGGAAGAGAAGAGAAGAAAAAGAAAGAGAAGACAGAACTTAGACTTGATTCTTGAAATTGTTTATTGAAACAAGAAGAACTTTTTTTTTGATTCTTGATTCTATTCCAAATTTATTCCCTAAATAAATTTGTCCCGGAGAACAAAAATTTTAACAAATAAATTTCTGTGCTAAATCTATTCTTTAGAACAAAAAGACAAAATCAAATACTATTTGGCTGATTAACAAATGGGCTCTTAGTGATGTGGATCCTCTGAAGTGTCAATTAGCCTGGCAAGTGGTCCAATTAAGACCCGATTTCGATCCGTCGGGCCTGACCCGAGACCACAGGCCCATCCCGATTCCAAGATTCGTCAAACCCGATCCAGACCCGACCCACGGAGTGTCGGAGTTACCCGGTGGGAGAAGAGGAGAGGCCTTTCAATCTTTCGAATTAACCGCTATTTCTCGGCGCTCAAAACCTCTCTCGGCAGAGCCAAGCAGGAGATCGTCCTCGCAGCGCCGTTCGGAAAATCCGAGGACCCATCGCCGCCGCCGCCGCCGCCGCCGCCGCATCCGAATGCGCCGCCGGAGCCTCTCGAATGGAGGGCCAGACCGGAGCGGCGTGTCCGTTGAACGAAGGGCTCGTGCATTTCATGTCGCAGAAGAAGCTCGAGCTCTCGCAGACCCCCAAGGGCTTGTCGGAGAACACGGAGGCCACCCTCACCAGGGCGATTCGCAATGTCTCCCAGTCCCAGTCGCCGATAAACTCCCTCAAGGAGTTATCGGAAGTGAAGTGAGTTTTCCCGCTTCTCTCTGAGAGTCTCGAATCGTTGTAGCTAATTGGTCTCCGGGATAGAATTCCCTTGCCGAAGCATCCTGGACATTGTAAATATGTTCGAAAGTTCGAGTGGGATGTTTACTTGCGCATTTCATGTGGGTATTTTGGATCAGGGGCGTTGGGAAGTGGATTTTGAAGCTCGTGCGAGGGTATTTCGAGAATGATTCGCCCAATTCTGAAAATGAAGACTTGACCACCAAGGGTACCATCAACCCCTTATCTTTCTGGTTCTTACAGTTTCTTACAGCTAATTTGTTCCCGATTCATGTTCTTCTCGTTCCAATCTTAAAATGCAGTGTAATTTTACTTGTAAGTTTTGTTTCGCTGTAAGATACGGCAATTCTCATTGGGGACTGAGCTGTCCTTATATTGGTATCCTCTGGGTAGTCTGAATGCATCCTTTTCTTACTAAGACTCTATATTTACTTAGCATAGTGATCGAAAGTGATTCATGTAGATCGAGATGTTGAATTCATTGGTTATCTCCAATAAATGAACAAGGTCCTTTTGTCGCAGGTAAGAATGCCAAAGGAACCAAGCGTTATCTTCCCAAAAAGAATTCTGTGGCCTACGCATTGCTGATTACTCTTTATAGGTAGAGGATATCTCATCTTCTCAGCTTTATAGTTTGTAGTGACTGCGAATTTAATTTTTAAGTTGGTTATTTTTTCAGGGGAACCTCAAACGGGAATGAATACATGCATAAGCAAGAACTCATTGATGCAGCTGAAGCTAGTGGACTATCTCGGGTGCCGATCGTGTAGGTCATTTGTTCATCAAATTTCTTTTTCTATGAATTGGGAGTTAGCAGTTCATTTTGTAACCACATCACTCTATTCTTAGTCCAGAAAAAGGAAAAGGGAAACCTGGTCAATTTGGTAGTTCTCCAAGGGACTGGTACAGTGGCTGGAGCTGCATGAAGACACTGATAACTAAGGGATTAGTTATGAAATCTAGCTGTCCAGCAAAGTATAGCACTTCTTTTATCTTGCAATTTCGTTAATGTCTTTTGCTGAGATCTACTTATCTTGTACTTTCTTTCATTGGTTTGTAGCCTTTCATAATGTTGGATGATCTATCTATCCTTCATTGCACTCCTATTTGTAGCTTCTCAGAACATTAATACTTGAATGACTAATAATATCCAATGTGCCACTAACCATTCAAAGCTATCTTTGTTTTTGAAATGAAATGATGATGGGGATTTGGGAGATTTGGTTTCCAGTGGATTATGTAATTGTAGTCAATTTCTGATATTAGTGATTATTCAACTGTAGAGCAACCAGGTGAAAAGTCTACTTACTGTTCATGAGTGACTGCCTATGTCTGCAAGGTACCTTACTTGTTATAAAAAATTGCATTTCATGGAGTAAGAATTCCTGGATGAAGGCGCACTACCTGTAATGAGAATCTGCTATTTTCGTTGGTTGCAGTAACTCCGAAACAGATAAGATGTCAAAGCATCTAGATTAATGACTTTGCAGATCATGCTCTCTCTATCATCTGTTAGTAGCCTAGCAAACATTTAATTAATTTGTTGAGGGATCCAGATCTGGACAGATTTTTAGTATGTGATAGCTTTGTAGTTGGTTCAGTGGTTGATGATAGTTTGTCCATAAACAGATACATGCTTTCTCAGGAAGGTAAGGATGCTGCACGAGAATGTCTGCTGAGGTCTGGTTTGGCGGACTCAGCTCACTCCGACAAAGGATCTGTTGACCTGGACATGGTTAATGGGGTGAATCTGGAGACTGTGAGCCCTGAATCTTCTGAAGATTTGACTGTCCAACCTATTTGCGTGAGAAAGCGGCAAAACCCAACTGATATTCCCCCTCAAACTCTTGAGAGAGTAAGTTATCTCTTCTTAATATTGCTTGGTTAAGTAAATTAGAGAGTGGACAGACGTCAGATACCCTGATGAATGAGCACGTGCACTAACATTTCAGGTGTATTGGTCTTTCAGCTGTTGATCAGTCAGCAGTCATCAATTAATTGAGTTGTTCTTGGGCCTGTTTATGGCGTTTTTATTACTTCTAGATTCGTTTTGACTCCTTGCTATCACACATCTGGAATGTGGCACTTTCACTCTCTTTTTTTCCCCCTTTTTCGAATTTGCTGAGAGTAAAATTTTTCTATGTACTGTCAAAACTTTACTCATGCTATTGGTGCAAATATTTGTCTCCTTAGGGAATCTTATGAGTCTGTATAGTTATATCTCCTTTTACACTTATTACATACGATGCAAAGTGTGGTATCTTTGGATTAACTGGTCTTACTAATTGAGTGCTTGTCTTCATGTTCTTGGTATAAGATGGCAATTCAGCAGTGTAATTGTCTAGGAAAATTTGTTGATCTTGTTTCTATAATGCTGAAATTGGAAAAAAGACATCCGTGTCCTCAAAAATTTTAGCTGGAGAAGCTGTGTTATAGACGAGGCTTTAAAATGATCAAAAACTGTTCATACGTTATTTTCATGAACAATGTCATTTACGATATGAGGTGAGGAGACATTCTCATTTTGCTGAAGTCAATTGGAAAATAGACTTCTTGGTGATATCCACATTATTTGATCTCAAAACTGCTCATAATGTTATGATATATCAAATTATGAAAACGATCTGTATACTACGAAGGTAGCATTTTTGTGTTGTGGAAGCTTCACATTTTGTTTAATATGGAATATTGTATTTTCATCTTCCAGTTTTCGGGCATGGGGTATACAAAGGAGCAAGTTCTTCATGCCGTTGCTGAAGTTTCAAAAACTTCTGATGGGAGGGATATTTCAACTCTATGGCCAGCAATTCTATGTCGCCTCAGAGAGGATCAAGTATACGGTTGTTCCACCTCAACCACATTTGCCATGAAACATTGTTCAACTTCAACCAGATCTGCAGTTGCACATGGTAATCACTTTCTCTGAAATTACACTGATGATAATTTTAATAATTAACCAAATATATTGCCATACAGTTTTGGATTATAAACATTCTAAGTGGGGAATTTCTTGTTTTTCTACAATCAGGTCAAGTAGACATCGAAGGTAGTCAGAGTGCAAGGGAGGAGGTTATCTGTGATGATGCAACCAAGACAAAAAACACCTTCACTGATTCATCACAGAACTCTTTTACCATGAAACCTTGCTCCTCAAATGTATGTTTGCACTGGGTAATAGACAAATACATCATGAATTTGCAATCTATGATTGTATTTTCAAATATATTATTGGAGAAATTACTGCTTCTCTCCGTGTATTCCTTTTCACCAAATGAAGTTGACCTTGATCTGGGAAAATTCTAAGCTCTCTCAATGTCCTTTCTTTTTATTTTTTGTGATACCATGATAAGGACAGAACCTATATTATTTGAGTTAAATATCTACATTCTTTTTCAGGTTTCTAAGATGAGAATAATACTGCAAGATTTTTGCGAGTTGTTATATGTTTGTCCCTTTTTTGTTTCTGCATCAATATAAGATATCAGCTTTCGCACTTTTTTGATCGGATATTTTTTTCCACAAATATTTGTAGATCTGTTGGTGATGATACAAATTCTTTTTTCTTTTGCACCTGAATTCTTAGGATTATCCAGCAAGTGGATCCAGCTCTTTTAGTATGGAGGGCGGTATGAATGTTTTAAGCAAGCCACCTCTGAATTTTGGAGAGAGGTTTCAGGATGTATATGAAGTAATCTTAATATTGGATGACCGAGAGCAATTTGCTACTCGTGGGTCAGTAAGTTTTGAATTTGATTCTCTATCTTCCCCTGTCCTGTTTGGGAAGTTTGTACTATGCATTTTGCTCTACTTTTTTTTTTCTTTTTTTTAGGATTTTATATGTCTATTTATTTTGATAGATGCATATTAACAACTATTTTGATGGCATTTTGAGCAACTTCTGCGGTTCTTAGAGTCAGTTAACAGTTTTGTTTCCATGAATTTCAATTTTTGCAGTATATGGGATACTTCATTTTGTGAGGTGATGGATTCTAATGGTACGAATTGTACAAAAGTAGTCATCATTATAGTAGAATCTATAAGATAATTCCAAGTGGTTGGTTGTGTCAGAGGAAACTTCACATCGAACTATAATTTTGCATACAAATTTTTGGCTCTTGCCGAACATAAGTTGTTTTCTCAATTTGTGGCTTGACAAATGTGGTTCTTTTCCATTAAGTCTGCCATCAATGTAAGCTATTGATTGATGCTGCTATCATGATATTGCCAGGTCACGTTCTCAGAGAATAATTGACAACACTTGCAGCCAATTTAACATCAAAGTAGAGGTCAGTGCTCATGAGTAATCCACCACTTTCGCATGATAAAACACTTTTTATTCTTTCTTTGTAAGGTTTGGCAGTAGAATAATATGGTTTTTATGTGTTTTTCGTCTTAACACAGTAGAACTCTGAAATTATGTGCAGTCGGGAATGACTATTTTGTAAAATGCGTCTGGAGAATTCTTGTGATCCTCCACTGGCTTTATTTTATGGTGCTTGTCTTAAATTATGTTCTTGATCCTGGAATTGTGCAAACAAAGCTCAAATTGTAGTCATAATGGTAAAAATTTGTCCACTATGGTGGAAGAAGCTTGAGTTTCATAAAAGAGAATGTCCTAATGCTTTAGAAAATTTGAAGTGAAGGCCTTTCATGTAGGAGACATATTGTGCAGATGAAGGGAGTTCTACCTGTGATGTGTGATAGTACGAGTTAGTGCTTGCTCTTTTGGAATATCAATTAAAGTATAAGAGTAGGAAGTTAATTTCACTAGTCAAGGTAGCATTCATGCTATAAAAAATTTTGAATTGTTATTAACACACATTGAGTCAACCAACGGTGCAAAGGATAATGTCTTATATTTTGTGTAAATGCTGTGAGAGAGTCCAATAAATTGAAGCTACCAGGTAGAGGGAGATTACATGTGCATTAGGCCTATATAAATTCCGTTGACAAGTGATATTGGATACTTTTACAGGTGCCTGCTCTTGAACTTGTCTCACTGCCTTGTATTGCTTTCACCAAAATTATTTGCAGGTCAGGCGGCTGCCAGTAGGAGATGGAATCTGGATAGCTCGTCATAAATATCATGATTCTGAATATGTTCTTGATTTCATAGTAGAGAGAAAGAAGGTTGAGGATTTGCGTTCTTCCATCAGAGATAATCGCTATAAGGATCAGAAATTCAAGCTTCTGGTACTCAGTTTCAATTTTTTAAAACATCAAGTAGCTGTATAAATTCCTGATTGTGAATTTTTAGCTGTGCATTTGCATGTTATAATGTGTTTTACCTGTCTAATAATGTTGCCGATAGTCACCTGCAGAGTTGTCATTTCTTTTGTTGTTTTGATGGTCTTTTACCTAAATTTTTACCATGCAGCCTGAAGTTAGACCTTGTATACCTTGTCTTATCTTGATTCGGTGATTTGGTAGTGTGGGCAAAGCATTCTTTCATGTTTTGACATGTAGAGGCAGTTGGGACGAAAAGATGCTGTCTGTTAAAGTATTCATAGAGAAAAACTTTTTCTATTGATAGTAGTATCAATGGTTTGTAACAACTATAGATAATTTTCCACCAAAGTTGATCAGCTAATGTGATTAAAATAAGCAGGAGAGCAAAGCTTAGTAAGAGAACTTATGGTTCCCGCAGAATTTACTTGATGTCCAGTATAGGTGTGACCTCTTATGTTTTTGTTCTGTTGGATGAAACTGATGAAATCCTAGCTTCAGAGTCAGATGAGAATCCCAATGATAATCCCATTAGTGTGCACCGTGTGTTAGCTTTTTGATGTTATCTCCGATGATTAAGCTGACACTGGGTATTACAAATGCTTTAGAGGTGTGGGCTTAAGAAGCTGATTTACCTTGTGGAAGGTGATCCAAATCAGTGTGAAGCTGCTGAAAGCATCAAGACAGCGTAAGTATCTTGTCCTAGGTACCATACCTTGATTATTTCTAGCCATTCTGTATTTAATTAATGAAATTATGGAATGTTAAAACAATGGAGACTATCATTATTAAGTTGGTGACGGGGAGGGACAGGCAGAGAGAGAGAGAAAGAGAGACGGAAGGAGGAGGGGACTCAGTTGGGAAGAAGAGAAGGATAGATGTAGTTTCCTGGCACCTTATTTAAAAATTGCGAAATCCTTTATATGCAGACGAGTCTGCAAACTGAACAATTCTCAAAGTGAGTCAAAAGTTTTTAATGTTATCATTTGCCAGTTTCCTCGTGAAGTAAAATAATGCAGTTGCATAGATGCCTGGGGCATATGATATGTGATTTATCTGTATAATACATAAGAAATTTCTGTGCAACTATTGTGAACTTGGTATAATTGCTGGTTAGTGGATTTTCATTTTATATAGGATTTTTTTTTCTCTTTTTTGGGTAGCAAACTTTCCTACTGCAGGTTCCCTATTCTTGTGTTGATAACTTATTGTCTGATCAGTTAATTATGAGTTTTTCTTAAATTGTAAGCAATTTTATCACATGCAGTTGTTTCACGACAGAGATTCTGGAGGGTTTTGACGTGCAGAGAACAAGCAGTCTAGCTGATACACTTAAGAAGTATGGTCATCTGACTCAAGCGATTATTCATTATTACACATCACAATCGCAAGATGACCAATCTCAATGCACTGGGGTTTGCCCACCTTTCAATGAGTTTATCAAAAGATGCCAAGATGCAGAGAAAATGACTGTGAGTGATGTCTTCGCCATCCAACTCATGCAGGTACTTGGTCTTTTCATAGTAAGGATAGATTTGATTATATTTTTAAAATGTGAAACATTACTGGACAAAGTTTCTGTTAACAATTAAGGGAGATCTTTCTGTTGCTCGGGAGTTATATTTAGGCTTTTTGGATGGAATTGAGTTTCTCTTTCGTTCTATCTGGTAAATAAACGTACTGGATAAAGGTTGAGTTCTATGATCTTTACTCTGGAATCTGCTTTTCCTATACATGTTCTTTTTTTGACTGGGAAACTCTTTGAAATATTGATAGTGGATTTGGGTGTCCATTGGCCTGGATTCTACAGGAATAGTGGTGATTCTTATATCTAATGGCTGGAATTGTTGATGAAATCTTCCCCAATTGGATGATCAAATTATGTGAGATTGTGTGTGCAGGTTCCACAAGTGACTGAAGAAGCTGCTATAGCTGTTATTGACATGTACCCAACACTTCTCTCTCTTGCCCGTGCCTATGCTCTTCTGGTGAGTGCTGATGTACGTGAAGTTATTCATATGCACATTGTGAACATTATATCACATGATTTACAAGAATGGCAGCTCTGTCCAGCATAAAACATGTAAATAATCTGAGTTATATAGTTTAGAAAGTGCAGGTAAAAATTATATTACCTTATATAACAGGAATAGGATATGATAAATAAAAGGTCACAGTAACCATCGTAAGACTGAAGAAGCTTCTAATGCTTCTTCGACACTTCTGGTTCTATGCATTGGATCCTGTTCTTGACGTGTTTCCAACCAGTCTATCTCTTGCCCATGTCTATTCTATCCAATGAGAGCACGGTTCTTGAATTTTTTTCATGATAGATTTGGCTTCTATAAGTGCAGAACATGCAAAGAGTGACATAGCACCATGTGTAATTGAAGCAATGTTTTCCTTAATGAATTAAAACAGAACAGTACTTTGATTTGTTTTCTTTCACTGTAATCCTGATTCCTTGTCTGTTCCATATTTGGGAAGGATGGTGACCTATGTGCCCAAGAGGAAATGCTAATGAGGCAGACCAGGAATGTTGTCAACAAGCTTGCCAGTAAAAACATTTTCCGATTGGTCTGGGGTGATTGATTTCTGTTACCTCTTAAACCTTGATGATATGATGCTGGTCAAAAGATTCACGCATCTACACTGGAAAAAAAGGAGGAAAATGTCTATGAAAAAGCTTTTTGTATTAACACTGGCGGCATTAGGATGTGTGCAGTAATATGATTTTGTTTTTTGATATCGATCAAGTGCTCTCGAGGGCAGGAGTATGCCTACTTTGTTGGATAGGGATCAATTGAATGTTGGTCAGCATGTGGCATAGCTGTTGGACACAGCATGCTGTGGGGTCGATCTAAATCTGGAACTCGGGTTTGACTCGGTTTTACAACCTAGCATCTTAAAGATTTCACTAAGGACTGGAAACCCCTAGAAATTGAGAGCTCACATAGCTGAAGGCGAGACATCTGCTTCTTAAGTCTTCCATGCCTTGGTCAAATGCTAAAATGATGGCATGGCTTGCTTGTTGGGAGCTAGAATGAGCTCACGGAGTTACTTTGCAGAAGATTCATCTATGGAGCGCCCGTTCCAAGATCGATATATGATTTCGAGCGCACAGGATGGTTTTAACTTCTAAGGAATGAAAGAAGTCCAAACACGGTGGTGATTAGTTTTGCATCCTTTACTTCTATCCGACTGTAGTCAAGTCTTCACCTTGACTGTAAAATATACTGCGTATCTTTGATTTAATCGTCTCTAACCCACGTCACCGCACGCATTTTATCCCCTAGAAAATGTCAGCGTCTTCCTTGTCGATCCTTCCTAACCTGTGCAGCGAGACAAAACACGAACTTGATGCAACCAAGAAGCAGGTCGAATTGGCAGGACTACATTGAAAGGTAACATGAGAAAAATGGTGATGAAGTTGTATCTTCGCAGCTCGTGGTCCACTTTGACCTTTCTTGGGTTTTTCGCTCTCGATAGTTTGATGATATATGTCGGATGCTTGGTGGGGAAGATAGCTCACAATCGCTGATTCTACTAAAAGACAATTCGCTAAATACAAGGGCAAAGAAGAAGGGGAATCGTCTGGGTTTGAGCATACTACGTGAAAAAGCCCCTCAAGAAAGGATCGCCAGGTGCAGTGCATAAGTGTCACTGTGCCCCTTTCCGCGGGCAAACAGTGAAAAGACGTAGTCGTTACGTGAAAAAGACAAGGAGCTTTGCCATGCGTCGTCCTGGACCACCACCATTGCCTTTCCCTGCTCGAGTTTCACGATGCACCGAGGAGGCCGGTGGAGCCGCCAATCTCGTCACTTGGTGCTTAGTTTATATCAAATATACTTTATATCCAAGAAAAAAGAAATCATATGTTGTTTAGTGTAAAGGCTTTTAACGCAAATACTTATCCACCTTTGGTTTGGAATTTGTAGCTATTGATCACTCATATCAATGATGTGTAATTTTGCACCAATAGTGTATACCGGGAAAAATTTTGCAAAAAATCCTAAATATGCTGTACCTTGGTTAATTCATTTATGAACTTTTCAATTGGGCCAATTTAGTAAACAATCAATTAGCCTGCACCGACATGGATAATTTTTTGTAATTTTTATAAAGAACTTATGGATGTTTTTCTTCCTTTTTCTATTTTTCCCTATAGATCTTCTTCCCCGAAAGGTCGGCAGGGCTTGGCAATGGCCAACAAGCTTCACCAACCGCAAGTAAGGTGAGGGCTTCAAAGTCGGCCACTAGGTGATGGTCACCACCCTTGCCAAGCAAGATTTGTGTGAGGCGAAGGTCATTGCTAGCTCACACAACTCTGGTGAGGGATGCCAGTGATTGGCAAGGTCATCACACACCTATGGTTGGCAACTATCATTAGCCATCATTGAGGCCTTGATGACCTATGTCGGTCCTTTGGGGAAGAAGAACAATAATAAAAAGAAAATAAAAGAAAATATATTTAAAAATGCATAACTTTTTTAAAAATTGAAAATTTGTTCTTGTTTAGTGCCGGTCGTGCTATATAAAGCAGTTGGCGTCTATGTTATTGATTTTCAGTCAAAATGGGTCAAAAGGATTAAATTAATCAAATTAAAAGATTTAAAAATGAATTAACTATCATAATTGGTTCGAGACTTTTGGACAATTGGCAAATGTATATCATATATATAAACTCTCTTTTATCGTCTTGCCATCTATTCTATGTCTGCGCCTGCTTAATGATCCATTTCCTTGTTAAGCCTTCATCGTGGGGGACTATATATCTCTTCGGCACAAAAGAGAAACGATGCTCTTAGAATATCCATATCATCTAACAAGAATAAGAGTTTTCTACCCCCACAAACCAGTGGTTCGTCGTTAGTTTCATGTGATAATCTTCGTAACTTGTGATGTGATAAGTGATCATCCTCAAAAGACGCCAACAGGTTGTCGCGTCTAGCATAGGATTCCCTTCGATTCGGTGGGTCGAAAAAGACCTCATTATTTGTCCATTTTTCCTCATAAATATATGTTAGAACAATATTATAATTCATAACATTATCTTAATCTATAGCATGTTCTTATGGTCTTCTCCTTACAACTAGGTTAATTCGATTGCAGCAACATTGAGCGAGTCTCATGTAAAATTCATACGAGTTATATGTATCCTGTAGAAATTAATGACACGTTGAAGCAAATAAGTCATGAAACATTTAGTTTATTAAAAAAACTTGACTATCAGTAATTCATTCATAAATAAATCATTCTTTGAACACATTTTGTTAGATTAAGCAAATCGCATGTCAAGATATACTAAGGTTAGCACGCAAAATCAATACATCATAAGAAAAGCCTGTTTCACATATTTTATGTGTAATATACGATGATTGATTTCACCTATCACCTCGCTGGTGAAATGATGCTATAGAGTTTGTCTTTCATAGAGATTGTCTTTTATTGAGATTGTCTTTTATCTTAGAGGGTTAAAATGGCTTCTCTACTCTAACTTCATCTTCCTCGATTATAACACTTCCTCGTGAGGCCTTCCATTCCTTTGTTTTTCTTTCAGTTTTACAATGATATCCTTATTCTTTAGCTTGACTCCAAGCACTGAGTGCTTAAAATATTTGCTTGATTGACTTAGAGATATTCGCTAATGGCACCTACAAAGCTACAAAATTGTCGTTCCTATGAAAACACCCTCACTAAGACATCGTGAGGACCGATATCTTACCACTTAGGACAAGAAAGTTAGCTTTCATGATGAGAGGACAAATCGTCTTTCTTAGTAACAAGCAAATCTAGGAAATTTCCAAAAGCAATGACATCCCCTCCATTCACCTCTCCCTTTCAATGTTCAATGATTGTATCTAACTCTTTGAAAATGCCTACCTAAGTTTACCAATTTCTCACCAACGAAGACCCTTTAAAGTAATCGAACATAATATTTGGTCAAACAAGGAGTTCATAGTTTAGACCATAAACAAGAAAAGGGAAAAAAGACCTACACATCTTTATTAAGTCGATACTAATTAACCTGCGTAGTTTGAAGGCATATCTATCTGATTGTTTATCTATATAGGGTTCATGTGATTCAGTGCTAGGAAGCACAATACCATTCGCTAACTTGCTAATAACAATGCTTGCTTTTGGCAATGGGAAAAACCTGCCACATAAACTAAAATTGTCAGAAAGAATTCTGTGTCCTTGCTTTATCAGCTCTTTCTAGTTTGTATCCTCTTTTGAGGGAGCGCGTAAAGCAAAGACAGATGCTTTCGTTTGTCCACATGCGAATTTGGCATATCTGAGTAGGACGTAATTATTGACCGAATTATAACAAGCAGGAAAGCACGGCTTTTGTCCTCACAACCCAAAGCCAAAAAGTAAAAGGGAGAGAAAAAAGATTAGGGTTTTATAGGTTCGGAGAGAACAAAACAGAAGGAAATTATGCCTCCATTAAAGATCTCTGCTCACATTTATTTGCTTGAAGGCAAGCAGAATCTTGTAAGGGACGGTGAAATTTCACATGAAATATCAACAACAGAGAGGCTTGCTTGTAAAAGGTGAATCACTTGTTATATACAAAGCAATGCTAGTACCCTATTTTTGGTGTTGAAGGCATATTTAGCAACCAATAATGCCAACATCACACCACCACCAAAACCATGAGTACTGTTTTCTTTTTTCTTTTTTCTACAAATTATAATGAAGATACCTAATCAGAAGTCCAGCATGCGACTGGCAAAACAGATAATGAACTGGACATAAACATAACTCCTTGCAGTACCTTCCACTAAGGAAACACATCGATTTGTTAAAGTACCCATGATGTGGTGTACCACAACTCTTAACCCAATATTAAAAGGCTTTCTTTTGGGATGCATATCCCGATATTCAAGATTATGTAGCCAACCTTTTGATTGCTTCAGACAAATTGTTTGTGGAATTTATTTATTTATTTATTTATTTATTTTACCCTCTTGAAAGAATGTGCATAGGAATTCTAAGGAATGGAATTAACAAATTCCAAGAACTCTCCCACCCAGAGACTCCACCAGTGAAGTTGAAGTGTTTTATATCTACTTTTGGCTTGTTCCACGGTCTCCTTGTCTCATTGTCCTTAGACTCCTAGCATCTTAAACTAAAAAGGAAGAAATAAAACAAACTACCTAGTGGATGGTCGCTTCTCACTTGCCTTTGGAAAAGAATCCAAATGCAGATTTTGGAGGCACTTGGGAGGCTTTCCTCGCAATCCCCACTATCCCCCACTAAGCAACAAGAAAAGGTGTTGTTTTGTTTTGTTATGACATGCTTGGATCAACAGTTTTCTCGAGAGTAGCCCCAAATTCTGGCCAGCTTTTATTCCCATCCACTTCATGTCCAGACAAAGCTCTACCTAGTGAGAGAGAGAGAGAGAGAGAGAGAGAGAGAACAAACAATTTTTTGGTACAGACAGAGGGAGGGAGGGAGAGAGAGAGGGAGAGAGAGAGGAGGAGGGGCTCTGGATTTCAGAAATTCCATATTCCTCTGATCCTAACAAAAGACAACAAAACAATGACGACAAACACAACCTCGTGCTTTGTCGCCAGCGCAGCCATGGAAAAGTTCTTCAAGACAAGAGCTTTCATCCCAGTTGGCTCGCTCTGCAATAAAACCCTAGACACCCACATAGCTCTTAATGGACCTCCGGACCAAGAGCTAGAAGGATGAGGTGTACTGGGTTATAAGGTTCAGAAATTTTCTTAATGTCTTTTCTGGGTTTGTGACTCATCCAAATTCCCCGCTCAGTAACATTTATCTGCTGCTCTGCTGGCGCACGGATTTAAGAAGCAAGCACCCATCGACATTCTCTAGGGTAAGTCCTTTGATCCTGCTCATTTCTTTGAGGATGGCTTGGGGTCGATTCTTTTTGAAAAAACAAAAAAAGAAAAGAAATAGCATGGCATGTGCTTGAATTATCTTAAGTAAATGATGTGGTTCATTTTTTTTTCTTTTTTGGGAATGAAAGTAATTACTTTCTTGGTCTTGGAAACCTCAAACTACTTGAAGAACCAAGAGGTAACAGTGCCCAAGTGACTAGATTGAACAACAAATGATGTGAATTCTTCAGGCCTCACTGAGAAACCGGACAGCTGCAGTAGAAGAGACTTCTGCCAATATCTGTTATAGATGTTGTGTTCTTTATTGGCAATTAAATGGGGAAGTGTTTCATTGAGGAATCGATTTATTTGTAACTCTTAAGTGTCTCAGTGTAAGAGGTTGGAAGTTGATGAAGGTAGATGACTACCTTTTATTAACATGTTCTATGAGCGGTGAGATGCTGGACTTCATTTGCTAGGTCAGCTAATGTTGTTCATTTCTGGAGTTTACTATGATTGTTTTGCCTTTCTAGGTTGAGCTTCTCACTAAAATTGAGTTCTGCAATAAGGACCCCCGGCTTGCATTTGTTCTCATGTCCTTCCATTTTTTTCCAAAAAAAAGGAAATTCGGTGTCACTGCTTGACGTTGAGATTGACTTTTCTTGCACGATCTGATTTCATTGTCGTGGTGCAGGTGAGGTCGTGTATCCCCCATCACTTCAAGGTTTTCCAATCATCAATGGCGGGTATGGTTCAAGACGAGGGATCATCCCCCCTTCAGATGTTTTCATTGATGTCACTTTCTCCCGGCATAGGATCACCGTACCCATTGCTCAGGGAAGTTAGTCCTGAAGACAGGGGTTTGTGGTTGATCCGTTATCTTGTTGGCTGCGCTAACCATGTTGCTGCTGGTAGTGTAGAGAATGCTAATCTTTGCCTTGAGCAAATCTCCCATCTTGCTTCACCTGATGGCGATACTATGCAGCGAATCGCTGCTTACTTCACTGAAGCACTTGCTGACCGTATTCTCAAAGGTTGGCCAGGCCTCCATAAAGCCCTTAATTCCACAAAAATATCCCCAGTGTCCGAGGAAATTCTTGTCAAACGATGGTTTTTTGAGCTTTGCCCCTTCTTGAAGCTTGCATATGTAATCACTAATCAGGCCATACTAGAGGCGATGGATGGGGAGAAGATGATTCACATTATTGACCTCAACTCATTTGAGCCTGCTCAGTGGATCAATCTTCTTCAGTCACTAAGTGCTAGGCCAGAAGGCCCACCTCATTTGAGAATTACAGGTATTCATGAACAGAAAGAAGTTTTAGATCAAATGGCTCTTCGATTGAATGAAGAAGCTGAAAAGTTGGACATTCCGTTTCAGTTCAATCCTATTGTGTGCAAACTGGAGAATCTTGATCTAGAAAGTTTGCGTGTCAAGACTGGTGAAGCACTTGCAATTAGCTCCGTACTTCAGTTGCATACCATCTTGGCAGCTGAAGATGATATGCAGCGAAGGACCTCGCCTTCTGCATCCAACAGTTCAAATTCTAGTCGTCGACAGAGAGTGTTGCATATGAAGCAGCGCACTCTAGGAGAGTGGCTTGAGAAAGATGTGGTCAATCTATATTGCCCTAGTCCTGACTCAGCCTCGGTATCTTCGCCATTATCTAGTAACCTATCTCCAAAAATGGGGGGCTTTTTGACTTCTCTTTGGGGATTGTCACCTAAGCTAATGGTGATTACTGAGCAAGAATCAAACCACAATGGGTTGACCTTAATGGAGAGATATGTGGAAGCATTGTATTTCTACGGTTCCCTGTTTGATTGTCTAGAGTCTACCGTTCCGAGAGCATCGGTAGAGCGGCAAAAGGTTGAGAAGATGCTGTTTGGAGAAGAAATTAAGAATATTATTGCTTGCGAGGGCGTGCAGAGGAAGGAGAGACATGAGAAACTGGATAAGTGGATTTTGAGACTTGAGTTAGCTGGGTTTGGAAAGGTGTCCTTAAGTTACAATGGATTGTTGCAGGCAGGGATGTTACTGCAGAACTATGGTTATGACGGGTACAACCTAAAAGAAGAGAATGGGTGCTTCTTCTTATGTTGGCACGACAGACGCCTGTTTTCAGTTTCGGCCTGGAGATTTAGGAGGTAGAAAACAATATTGTGGATTGTTTGGGAGTTGTGCGCTACTCTTTTCTCCTATTTTCCAATTTTCTTTCATATTTTGTATAAAGAAACTGAAGCTCTTCTTCCTCTGCAAGTGCATAGTGAATTGACGGAGAGAAATCCAATTTACTCATCTCTCTGCCATAACTGTTTTAAATTATCTTTTCCCCTTTCGGAGGAATCTTTAAGTTTTTCTGCCCCTTGGTTGCATCTAGCAAATATATAGACTATTTGCTTTTTGTTCATTTCAACATAGTCACTCGATTTTCTTCCTCTCTGTTTCATTTGAATCTACTTAGTTGTCTGATGTTGGCGTGACAATACATACTGAATCCTGTGCCCATCCTTGTCCTTCCTCCCCTACCTGTCAAGTGAACCTGTTCCTGGTAAATTTTGTGTCGTTAGATTATATCTGCAACTTGTTTTGTGATGTGCTAGGATGCGGCGCTCTTTCTCTGATTAAGAAAAAGACATGGTGTCTTTTCCTGAATATGTCTTTTTCTTGAAGAGTGCTATCTGCATTCTCATCTTTGCACACTTTCCATGGGAGCAAAACTTCCTGATAAAATGAATCAGCTTTTTTTATCTGGATGTTGTCAGGCACACTCTCAGATGATTTATCATTGATCAGTCCTAAAGCCACCAGGTCTTCCAGCATACATGACTTTTGAGTCTTAGGATGTCATAAACAGAAGAACACAAGCTAGGTCTTTTTCTTCCCGGTGTGCAGGTATGCTTATGCAGATTGTTATGTGATGATATGTTATTGGGTCGGAAAATGATTGAGGAATATGAGAAGTGTGATGAAGAAGAGTAAAGAGAGCTTTGGATTGGGAAGTGGATAACATGCGGAATTTCATGTCTTTTGAGTGATTTATTCTATTGGACCTAAGCAAGTCCTTAAAAGGCTTCATCTAGGTCCTCATCCATCTCGAGAACACCTAGATGTAAAATAACAAGTGGATATTGCCGGATACAGGGCAAGAGTGTTTTATTCTGTCCGATTGCTGCCATTTCGTTAGTTTTGACGAGGATATCTTGTACTCCCTGTTCAAAGTGATCTCTTATACGATAAATGAGATTAACTTCACTCTCAAATGAATAATGGATGGAGGTCTCATTGTCACCATTCCTTTTGTTGATATTGTGGCACCACTCCCTACTTAGACAAAGTTATGACTCGCAAAAACAAAATGAAAGTAATGACTTCCTTTTTGTCCTAATCACAAAAAAGAAAAGAGCATTATTCTTATTTTGAGAAGACATTCGTCCCATCAATGGGTGGGATCAATCTGGCTACTCTCGACTCCAGCATCTAATCTTTGTTGTCATGTTTGCATTGTATTTCTGTTCAAGCAGCGAGTGCTGCGGATAGGAGTTCGTTCCATGTATCTGGAAGTCCTGCAATACACCAATGCGTGCAGTCCATAACCTTGAGACCACTGTAAATGCTAGGATGTGCATCTTTCCTCAGCTGAGAAAGAGTAGTAATGTCCAGCAAATGAACAGGCTTTCTGATGCTACTCATCACTTCTTTCACGACGTATGCCGCAGCTGGCAACCCGGGTGGGTATGTCGATCCAGTCATCGGTAGCTTCTCCTTTGAACAGTCCTTCACTCCCGGCTCATGCCAATCTGTACCGCTAAACTCATCGAATTGTTGAAGCAATCAGTACACATTTGACTTATTGTTTTGCTGAAGTTGGATTGTAAAGAAAAGACTTACTTGTAGTGAGAGGGTGAAATTCCTTGAAAGAAGACGCTAGTTTTGATCGTGTCTACATCTGAGTCCACCCACTCCGCCCACGTCAACAATGCTTTGCGAAATGCAACCATCCGGTCCATGTCTTTGTACGTGCGATCACCTTCTCGAATGTAATCCCATCTGCAAGTAACAAGAAAAAGGAAGTCTTTTTATCCATCTTTCAACCAGTTGAAAACAACCCAACTTCTGTAGAAAATACAACGTACTGCTGCTTGTCTCCTCTCCGGTACCACCATTGCCAAGTATTGAAGATCAACACATCCATGTCCTTCCATAGACCACCGTTCTTAAGCGAATCTAGCTTCAAAACTCTACCAATGCTTTCCTCTTCAATGTCGACCAGGTACAGAGAGTGAAACAGCATTACGGATACTCCATAATCCTGCAGGACGGTGTCGTCATAAGATCTATGAACTCATTCACTTCTCACTTAGTGCAAGTTGTCTATTATTATGCTTATCACCCAGACATTTTGATCTAACTCTTTGAGGAAGTAAAAAAAATTTCAATCACCTGGAATGTGACTTTAGAAATCGAGCCTTCCGTCTCCTGCGAGATACTCGAATTCGGCGCGCCAGCATGAAGCAAGCATACTAAAGATTGCCAGTTGTTGAGGCTTAAGGAGTCTCCGATGTACATAATCTGCTTGCCCTGAAACCTTCTTAGGAAACCTTGAGCATCAAATCTGCGAACATCGTTCAGAAACATGTATTACATCAGCCACATTGGATGCGTACGCTATGAAAATTCTGCGCAAGTATCCATTCGGATCGCGTTGATTGTCTCCAAATGTCACAAGTCAAAGTCGTCGTGATGAACGAAGACAAAATTTACCAAGAGGCGGTTCCAACTTTCTTCTGACAATTATTGCCCAACTAACGTGAACCGAAAAAAATCAAATGCCGGTAGAAGAAAGGAACCGGGTGGTTCGCAACTTTGAAGAGGCTCTTCTTCTTCTCCTTCTCCTTCTCTCGTGGGAACCAGTTTCGCCAAGTACCAACGTTAGGTCTCATAAAGAATCAGTACTTTTTTGACTTCTGTGCACCCCTAGAGCCCAACCGCTCGATTAAAAGTGGTCACGGGTTGGCAAAATCTCGATTTAATACTGCCGTTCAGGAAAAAGGTGCGAACTTTTCAAAGTTCCTAACTTTTCGTGAGCAAGAAGACTTGAGGCACGGCAAGATTAACACCCCCTAGCCTATGAATATTCTGAATAATGATATGAACACGACGACGGCATGAGACGAATGATGCACCGACATGCCTGCGCGCAACCAAAGTGAGAGGGAGAGAGATGTACCTAGGCAAGTCACAGTCTTGGGGCTGCCATCTGTACTTAAGGTAGAGCCGATCGGGTCGGCCATACTTGAAGCAGTCGAACTCCTTGCGAACGAAAGGGCAGGCCGAGGGGTCATACAGAGGGTAGGAAGTGTCGTAGGCCCAACTGCCTTGATACATGTCGCACTCCTTCTCTTGGTCTCGTTTCTTACCCTTCACTCCATTTGTACTCTCACTCTGCAGCAGACCTGCTTCTGCAGAACTAGCACACGAGTCAAGCGTCACAGATACGGCAAACATGATAGCTAAGACAATTCTCTGACGCCCTGTAGCCATCTCTGACTCTGCACCGAATCTTCACTGCACCCTTCACTCAGAGAGAGAGAGAGAGAGAGAGAGAGAGAGTTTTCCAAATCAATACGCGTGCATTGCATACAGAAGAGGAGGAGGAGGAGGAGGTGGTTTGAATGGAGGGCGGGGGTAACTTATTTGGCTTGAGCCAATGGCGGAATGTGTGACAAATTGGAGTTAATAAAAAAAATAAAAATAAATAAGCTGCCAAAGGAGTAGCCTTTTGGCTTGATCCAATGGTGCGTTGGGTGACAAATTGGAGGTAACAGTAGATACGTTGGCGATAGAGTTGGCGTTATCGGGCTGGAATGCTGAAATTTAGATAACTGCCTAATAGGGTCACTGAACACATCCCAAGAAACTGCCTTTCCGGGTCACAGGGACAGAAAATATTTGGTCCTTACTGTTTTCCCTTTCCTGGAAAATAAGAAAAATCACGGAAAAGATTTTCAGTACAGAGACGTGGGCATGAGTGACCCAGATCTTCAAAACACTCAAAGAAACAGAGCACGAGAGAGGGTAGGCTGTACCCGAATCGGTTAGTTATGGACCCATGTTGTGCATTTGCAAATCTGGGGGCCCTTCACATGCGAAACACGTGACAAACAACTCATCCGAGAAAGAGGAACCACCTCGGAAACTTCTTATTGGATTCCATCCTGAATCGTACATGTAGTGTCACAGGGACAGACAGAGACACAGAGAGACAGAGAGACAGAGCGAGAGAGATGGTTTTGGGATGCTTGTTTTTGCGAGGAGAAAATCGAAAGAGGCTTTAGATTTGTCTTGCAAGGGACTTGCAGACGTGAGAACGGACATGGGCGGAAACGGATCTCTGGAATCACCATGAGAGAGAGTAACCCATTATTTGTTTAACCATTTTCCTTCCTCTTGATACTTTCCATCCATCTAATTGCTAAAAGTGCTGAAGCCCCACTTCAGTTCAGATGATTGAAGTGGGAAAGCGATTTGATCATATGCAACCGCTCATCAAGTAAGAAGCCAAATGCTTATGAAAGGGAATCATTTGTTGTGAGTCAAGATGGTGATAAAAGACATTAATGGTAATAATGATCAGATGATGACAACCAAGCAACCGCTGAAAAGATAATAGGAAAACAAATTCCCAGTAGAAAGATCCAGATGGAGTCCAGAATTTTGGTTAGCATGTGACTTTAGATTTTGTATGCAATGATGACAAGAGGGGGAAAAAGGGACCCAAAAAAAGAAGAAGAAGAAGAAGAAGAAGCAGCTTGTAACTATTTGGCATCTCATAATTCCATACCGACTCTAAACACATTTCAATTTCAAAGCTTTTTCCAAGACATTTCAATACAATAATTATCAAGGCAAATATATGATAACTTAAAAAGTCAACAAAATTTCATATCATCTTATGAACCCCTCTTGGATTTCGGAATTTTGAATCGAATTTTTCTCTTCCTTCAATAAGCTAATCCGATTTTCTAAAAGTTCAAAAAATAATGCTATCTTTTTTTTAAAAAAAAATTTGGTGCAAAATATGAACTTTGCTAGTATATTAAAAAAGTTCCTCTTCCTTTCTTTCTTTAGAATTCTTCCCAAGGTACAGTTGCTTTTAATAGCTTCGAAATTTCTAGTACCGCATCTGCATTGCATCCTTATTTATTGACTAAGGTTGGTAACTCAACCACTCATCTCAAATAAACTAATTAAATTCACCAACCGCAATATAAAATAGTAACATTCATACTTACTACCTAAACTGAAATCATTGTTCAGTCCCAACGTAGTCTTTTCATCAGGCTTATCAAAAAATAATTAATCAAGAATTTCCTAATGTCATCCACGGAAAGCAGGCCTTGTCCTGCATTATCTCCACTAGTGCATAAAAATGAGGCAAAAAATGCTTTATACTACCAACATTAAGAGGCTACCATTGTTTCTCACGAAGGTGAAGATGTTAGTGAAGACATAAGTTTTGATAGTGAACCTTTAATTCATCTTGATTTTTGCACGTATAGATTTGGGATTAAAGATAAAATTTTTGTATATTTTTTTAAATAAATTCGAGGTAGAATCTGGATCGGGGCCTAAATTGGGAGTCTTTTTTATAGGAAATTGTTGACATCCAAAATTTTGTCGATACTTTTTAAATACCCATTTATTTTACAAATATAAATATATACATTTATAGAAAAAATAAAAATTTTGAAAAAATTGGCTTTCATGGGAACCGGTGGGTTTGAAACTAAATAAAATCTGAAGATAGTAAAGGAAATATGATTCTGGAGAGATTAATTTTTATTAGGCAAGGGAACAATTTTCAGTTAGGGAGCAAATGATCTAGTTTCGCGGAAGGAGAGAAAGAAAAAAACGAGATAGAGCAGGAAAAAAAAAAAAAAAAAGAAAAGGGATAAGTTCAATACAAGTCCTAAAACTTGTCACAAATGTGCAATTGAATCCTAAAACTTGCAAAAAGTGCATTTGAGTCCTAAAACTTGTCAAATTGATGCAATCGAGTCCTAAAGTTAACACCGTCAAATTTATTAACGGAAAAAGCTGACGTGGCATTTTATTTTTATTTTTATTTTTCATGTGATATTTTAAAGTAATTTTTATTTTTCATGTGGCTTTTTTATTCAATTATTTTTAAATTAGATTAAAAAACAAAAAAATTTATTAAAAAACAAAATTGGAAAAAAAATGGTGGAATTAAAAAAATTAAAAAAAATTTCTTCAACGCCACTGCTGTCCACGCCGGAAGGGCCGGGGTCGGCGACCATCGCCCGACGAGGGGAAGACCTCACCGGCACCAAGTGAGGGCCGGCGACCCTCGCGGCGAGCACGAGGGCGCCCAGATCTGGGCACGCCGGCCTTCACGGGGCCGGCGACCATTGCCCCCTGGGCGAGGCCTCGCCGGCCTTAAGCGAGGGCCGACGACCGTCGCCAGGCCCCCAACGAGGCTCGCCTGGGCTTGGCGATGGTCGCCAGCCCTCGCCTGGGGCCTGCGACGCCTCGCCCGGGGGCGGGTGATGGTCGCCTGGCCCTCGTGAGGGCTGGTGTGCCTAGATCTGGGCGCCCTCGTGCTCGCCGCGAGGGTCGCTGGCCCTCACCTGGGCCCGGGCAAGGGCTGGCCACCCTCGCCCAGGGCCGTCGGCGCCGGCACCGGCTCTTCCGACGATGGGCGGCAACGGCGGCTGAAGCCCTGTCCTTCTCCCTATGGTTTTTTTTTTTTCAGTTATTGTTTTTTAATAAAATTTTAGGTTTTCTTTTCATTTTTTAATCTAATTAAAATAAGATTGAATAAAATAACAATAAAAAATGCTGACGTGGCATTAAAAAAATAAAAATAAAATGCCACGTCAACTTTTTCCGTTAATAAATTTAACAGTGTTAACTTTAGGACTCAATTGCATCAATTTGACAAGTTTTAGGACTCAAATGCACTTTTTGCAAGTTTTAGGACTCAATTGCACATTTGTGATAAGTTTTAGGACTTATATTGCACTTATCCCAAAAAAAAAAAAAAAAAAGGCAGGAGAAGGAAGGCAGAAAAACGCAGAGAGAGGAGGAAGGGAGGCCTTTTCTTCGAAGGATTTTTCTTCTTCTAGGGCCGGTTTTCTCATCTTCGGGGAGTCCTTCATTAATCAAGTGTTGCCACCTAATTTTCTCATTTAATTGACCAAGAAGATAAACTCTGCTAAATTTTCTCTAACTTCATTAATCAAGTGTTGCCACCTAATTTTAGTCAACAAATTAAACATTTTTTAAGCAAAAATAATAAATGAAAATAAAAAGAGGGGATATGTTTAGCAAGTCCTAAATTTTGTGAGAATAGTGCAATTGAGTCCTAAAACTTACAAAAAGTGAAATTGAGTCTTAAAACTTGTCATGTTGATTCATTGGAGTCATTCCGTTAACACCGTCAATTTACACTAACGGAAATACTGACATAGCATTTTTATTTTATTTTTTATTTTTCACGTGGCATTTTAAAGTAATTTTTATTTTTCATATGGCTTTTTTTTATTCAATTATTTTTAAATTAGATTAAAAATTGTTAAAAAACAAAACTGGAAAAAAAAGTGGTAAAATTAAAAAAAAAATTTATTCAAGTCTTCGGCCACCGCCACCCACGCCAGAAGGGCCAGGGCCGGCGACCATCACCCTGCAAGGGGGAGTCCTTGTCGGCACCAGGTGAGGACCGGCGACCCTCGCGGTGAGCGCAAGGGTTGCCGACCTTCACCTGGGCCCGAGTAAGGGCCCATCGATGCCAGCTCTTCTGACAATGGGCGACAGCGGCGGCTGAAGCCCCTGCCCTTCTCCCTCTGTTTTTTTTTTTTTTTTTTTTCAGTTATTGTTTTTTAATAAAATTTTAGGTTTTCCTTTTCAGTTTTTTAATTTAATTAAAATAAGATTGAATAAAATAAAAATTAAAAATGCTGATGTGGTAATAAAAATGCCACGTCAGTATTTCTATTAGTGTAAATTGACGGTGTTAACATGAGGACTTAAATGAACCAACATAACAAATTTTAGGACTCGATTGTACTTTTTGCAAGTTTTATGACTTAATTGCACTGTCCTCGCAAGTTAGGACTTCTGCCAAACATATCCCTAAAAAGAGCAATTCAGATCCATTACATCAGCCTATCAGTGCGGCCCGGAACCACTTGATTCGGTCCATCAGTCCCAGCCCAGCAGCTTGGGCTTTTAGCAACATCATCGGCGAAGAAATGGAACTCGGCCCAACAATCTCGTTTCGATTTCGTTATCTTCACTTCCTCAGTAACTCCACTTTCCATTGCCATTCGTCGTCTTCATCTCAGTTCATCTGCTGTTGAGCCGTGTCGAGATTTCCCTGTGCAGTCCCTGTTCTCTAATCCGAGATCGCACATTCACTCCGAGCAGAGGTACGATTACTTCCATGGTCGCGGTTTTTTGTACATGTGAAGAAATTGGGGGGGGAATAAGGATGTGATTATTCGAAAATTGACATTGAATGAGTCTACTTTGATGGTCCGAGAGTCCAATTCTTGTTAGTTGAAGTGTTCTGTAATAATTCGTGCTTGCAATTTGATAGACGAGTCCTTTGGCCAAGGATCACTCCACCTGTTTGATAAATTGCCTGAACCAAAGTTTGGATAGAGCGGCCTCCGAATTTTTTATTTGTTCAAGTGTATGTCGATGTTTGTCATGTGATGGGAATTTTTTCCTCGGTGGTGAAGTATTATCTTCTCCCTATCCTGTTATTGCCGAGGCTAAATCAAAGTGTGCTTTCGCTATGTGTTTTGTAAACATTACTGCCATATCCTGTTAAACCCAAATCACGAGTTGATGTCTAGGCTCGAAGGAAAGAGGGAGCACAAATTAAGGATTATTTAGTAATCTAAACTGCTGAAGATGTTGTCTTGTCCATTTAAATTAAGATTTGGATAAACTGAAACTGCACACTTGTGAAATTTCCTCTCGAATCTGATCATATGGACGTTTGTAACTTCTTTAAATCACAATTGATAGTTGCAATTCACCCTTGTTTGTCTTGTTTCCTGAGACTTCAATATATGGCCGAGAGTAACGCCAGTTTCCCTGTGTTATGTTCTACGTGTTCACATATGCGTCCTTGTGATGTTTGGTGGTGGTCAATGGTGAAGTGTGTGGTTTTCAGTCTAATATATATTCTTGCTGAAGTTTTGGTTATTCTGGGATTAATGGGCAAATGTTGAAGATTGACAAGTTTATGTTCCGGGGAGGATGAAGAGAACCGAATATGAAGGAGGCGATGAAGAGAGACTTATGGAGGTTTTTGTGATCATTGAGGAAGAGGGCTTAATACAAGCCCAGTGGGTTTTCAATAGACCGTGGGTTTATTGAGAAATTTTTGAGATATGGACCTGTGAATTTCAGAGAGAAATCTTTGATCAATGATAGAACATTTTTTTTTATTGAAATAGGCCTGAATAGCAAGTCCATTGGAAGCCTGTCCTTATATAGCCCAAAACTGACTTTGATGTAGACACGGGCCAAAAAGATTAGACCCGAACTCAGTGAGAACAGCAGCAGCCCATATCCAGACTGGGCCCAAGGACTGGCCTGATTCCATGGTTCCCGAAAAAATAAAATAATAAAAAAAAACCAAAATTGTTGGAAAATTGGTTAGAAAATAGGTTTTGATTAGCCAGTTAGATCTTAATATTTAACGGTATCATTTAGTTCATATTCATATAGCTTAGAGATCTTAGTGAGTAATTTTGTTATGGTTTAGCTTTGGTAGATTGATCTTTTAGACAAAGAATTGGATTTGATTTAATTGTAGCTCATGGGGATTACTATCCGGGGCTTAGTAATGAGGCCATGTAATATTCTTTGCCCAACTTGCATTGGGATACTTTACCGCACTTCATTTTTACTCTCTTTTTATTATCACTTTTAATGTGTTTGATTTCATTGTTTTATGTCGTTTCCTTGATTGAGCTTCTCTTATCTCGTTTAGCCTAGTTGGATGGTTAGGCCACACACTAGGATTATAATAATTATAAAAACATAGCTTGCACAGTTAGCGGACAAGAATTTTAGCACTCATAATTGACAAAAGACCGGGTGCACACATTAGTTGACAAATAATCAAATTTAGGTATCGAAAGGGCACTAGTTAGATGACTAGTGTAATCAAGTCCCCTATTTGATTACGTAGGAAGTGAGTTATACTCTGATGCCTCATTTGGTTTCTAGCTGACCTCTATAAGCTAGTGGTGACTCTAAATCATATAGAATCTTTTAGGGTTAATCAAAACTTAAAATGAATCCCAACATGGCATGAAGTAAAGGCTTGGGAGAGCCTACGCCTAATTGAGAATTGTTTGCCTGTCTTTTGGGCATTACCTCTAAACCTCATCCTTTCCCCTGATGGAAAAAAGAGGTCACGACACCATGCATTTCCTCCATTTTTTTTATTTATAAATTTATTAACCATGTATTAGAGGATTTTTCCGTAAAAAGAAAATATGAATAGGTCCATCTTTAGGTAACATTTAATTGCTATCTAGACTGAAAAACTAGCCGCTACAACAAAATCAAAGTTCAAGGAGTAATCGTAACTTTTCAAAGTTTGAAGGCCATTGTGCAATGGTGCCAAAGTTGAGGGTGATAATCTGAAATTTTTCAGAATTTGGGGCTATTGTGCAACAGTGCCAAAGCAGGGGGTTTTTAAGCAATTATCCAGGACAAAGAAGAAGTAGGACAGGTTTTTTGGAAGAAACTTGAAAATGGCGGAATCCCTAATCTCCTTCAAGCTCCCCCTACTGAACTAATTGAAACTACTGGTTTCTTCTCCTTGTTCTTGAAGCCATGAATTTTTCTGGAATTACTTGGTTTGTGTGTGAGATTATTTATATTTGAATCCTGGTGTCAACCTCATCATTTGATTCAGTCTTTGGTTTCTGCTGTTATTCATTGGCTTTATGCCTCGCTTGAATTTGGGCAGCATCCTGCGCAAAATACTGGAAGAATAGTGCATTCATTATCTGATTAATTCAAAAGTCATGTTAGCCAATTAAAAATCCACCTTCACAATTCAGCTTGGTCAGTGGATGATGAGTTTGGAGTTTTGAATAATTAGTCACACTTTTGCTTTTTAGCTTAATGTAATATATGTGTTAGCCATTTAGAAATCTTTCTGGTTTCTTGTAGGATCAGAGAATTGAATAAAATGTTTGCTTTTCTTTTGTAGATGGAGCATAACATTGCTGAAGAGCTCTATTCTGAGAGTTTGCAATTCTCACAACTAGAATTAAGTCCTAGTTCTGCTGCTCATAACGGCCACCAATTTCTTGGTAAGAGTTGTTTTTAGCTGTTAGCCAGTCTTGTATGAATATATTTTTCCATTACCTTCATCAGTTTATTTTTAATTTCTTAAAAGTATCACATCCCTTAATATGCATTTTGTCTGGAGCAAGACTTGAAAGATTGACTTTTAGAGGTATAAATCTTTATATGCTTTGCTTCAGGTAATGATGAGACTGGTTTTTTGGACAAAGATGTATTGGCATGGGATGATTCGGATGAGGTATCTGGTGAATCATCTGACTTGGACAGAGAGTGGCAAAGGAGGCATGATCAATTTTACACAGTAACATGGAATTTTAAATTTGTAAGGTCTTGTGTTTCTCTTTCTTGGATAAGAATAATCCTTATCTGTTGAATGCTAGATTGGTTATCGCGATGGACTAATAGCCGGAAAAGAGGCTTCTGCACAAGAGGGATTCAATATTGGTTTTAAGCAGTCAGTGCCCATCGGATACAACTTGGGTCTTGTTAAAGGCGCCACCAGGTAAAAGAAAAGAGTTATGAAAACTAATGATGAGATGTTTTTAGATTACATTGAGATTTGTTTTGACCCACTAAATTGTGGGAGATTGATCACTGACGAGTGAAATTTTTGTCTTGACCATCTGCAACACCTATTAAGTGCATTCGCTTGCCTTCCTGATGTGTTGAAAGAGAGGCTAATGGAAGATCAAGGACACAGAGACAAGTTCCAAGACTTGTATAAGTCTGTTAATTCTCTCTCTACACCAGATGCTCTCAAATTATTTAGTGATGAAATCATGTCTGACAAAACAATACAACAAAGTAAAGCGGCAGAAGCTGGTGGCTCGCAGGTACAAGGTTCAGAATCCAGTCGTTTGGGAAGTTATTTTGCAGAACTGAGATCACTCCTTATGGAGTGTCCTGCAATTGACGTTCGATTAGATATATCTCCCTAGCTTGTTGGGGATAGCTTTCTCAGTGACGTCTTCTTTTTGTACCTTTACAAGGATTTATATTATAGGTAATTATGAAATATTGTTTATATGACTAGCAATTACACTGTAAATTTTTGTTAGTTGTTGACTATTGACGGTCTACGTGCCATTGTGTTAGAATTTTTTGCTGTAAATTCTTTCCAAGACAAATGACTAGTTGGCAGAAGATAATAGTTCGCAGGTTTTATTAATTAATATTAGGATGTTATTCCGCCTGTGATTAGTAATGGATATCCACAAACTTCTTCCATCTTGAAGAAGGCTAAAGAAAGAAACTGCTCCACAGGCAACAGTAATAGAACGCATGCCCGTGCAGAGGCTTGGTATTGGTTGCTAGGTGATGAGAGCGCCACGTGTAGCAGTGATCTCTGAGTTGCTTGTGTGGTCAATGATGAGCTAAATCTGGTCATTGATTCCCAAATCATAATGTGATATTACCCTCTAAAAATCTTGTGTGAAGTCAAATATGTATGTATATTTTCTCTTTTCATTGGGAGTATAGCTATCAAGATGCAAATATTTAACTTTGTTTTTCCTGTTAGTGACATGAAGTTCCCGTCTGTTGTTCAGAACCTACGTTTCTGTAAGCGAATGTAAAACAACCGTTGTAAGCGAATGTAAAACAACCGTCAGACCAATTTAGAGCATAAACATGATCTTGCAATACATTTTTTCAGACAAACATCAACTAGAACAAGTCACGAGAGTTTGGAGCTAAGTGCCCCTACAATTGAGGCTACATGGATACCCCTTCAAAAGGAAATTCAAACTCCATATATTGCACTGGCGCATATGTACTAATAAGCTTAGCACTCGATTTTATTTTATTTTTTGCTTTTTTTTGTTTTGGCCACCAAGTAGACACTGTCTTCAGAGCAGTTCAATGTTTGTCCCCTGATCCTTTCACCGAGCTGTCCAATCCGAGATGTAAGAGCTGAACAAGTTATGCTCTGTCAAGCGTGTGGTGCCTGCCAAACCTCTCAATCTGCTTGAAATGCGTGCTGTTGCTTATAACCTGCAGCAGGAAATTAGGGATACAGATGATTTAGAAGGATCTTTCCAAAAGTGGGAAAAAAGTGGAAGGAATACTAGGAGGTTTTTACCTTGGTCTAGGGATCTTATTCAGCTGCAAGCTTGAATGGACCTTGAATGAGGTAAGCTTGCTGAAGTGCTCTGAAGATGGGTTTCGTACTTTGAAGTTGGCATGACTTTCTCAAAAGCCTCGACCAGAAGTGCTACCTTTCTCTTCCTAGCAGGAGCTAGCTTTGTTACAGTTTGTCTGAGAGCATAGTCAAGCATCCATTCATCTGAATTTTTCCTGTCATCCATCATCTGATGCCTCAAATCAACCCTTTCAGCATCTGGTTCAGGAGGTAGTGGCAGAAAGTTAGGTTCTTTTGGCATAAAATCCCGTAGGTCCTCGGTCAACTCGCCGGATTTTTTACATCTGATCATGCCCTTCAAATTCTTACGGGAATCAATGGGTTCTTCATCATGATTGCACTTCAACCTGGTGTCTATCCTCATCGACTTCATCTTAGTGGAACTATCCTCTTCAAGGATTGGATCTGCTGAATCAGTCTCTGGAGTTTTCTCCCCTCCCATTTCATCAGGTTCTCCACCAGAGTATTCATCTCGGTACAATCTTTTGGTTCTTGGATCTTCCTGCTCCTCAGAATCATCCACTGCAAGTGTTGAAGTGTCTTCATCAGCTTTGCAGGAATGTTCAGATGGTTGATCAGAAATCAGGCTTGCAGCCACCGACTCAGATTCATTATTATCCTCTGTTTCTTTTGTTCTCTCTCCGACATCATTGTGAATGATTTCCTCGTTGAGGCTGCTACACTTGGTGGTAAGATCCATCTGAACTCGTGCCTCCCCTTCTTCTGTGAAACCTGGACAAGCATCGAACTCGGCCGCTTGGGAAACTTCGGTATTCTTCTGATCATAAGGGCCATCGCCCACCATGTCCAAGCTGTTGGATTCGTCACTGACAGCATTCAAAAGCATATTGGCGTTGACATTGTCAGCACCAGGAATGTTTTTTTCTTCAGCCTCCTCAAAGGATGCCGTTACTTCTGCAATGACCTCCTCTATTGAAGCTGTTCCACTTCCATCGAGGTGTTTCACTTCTTCAGATTCATCCTCTATGGATGAATCGTCACTGTAGCTGAAGTAATCAAAGACGTGGCTGGGTTCAGAACCCTGCAGCACCTCATCTGTGCCTTCAACTTCCATACTAGGGCTTGGCATTCGGACCTCAAAGCTTGCATGCTTTCCTTCCTTCAGTACTTGATCATTGGAAATTTCCTTCCAAATGCTGTCAATATTCTCACAAGCGGCAGCAACTATCTCGTGCAAAGTAGGATCTTCTATTTCTGATATATACTCAAAATCTGAACATGATAGATTATCCTCTTCTGTTGAGTAAATCTCTTCTCCGTCAAGCTCTGAATCAGCATATTCTCCCGCCTCCCACTCCATACCCGAATCTTCTGAACAGGAGTCCAGGAGTTTGACACTTTCTTCACAATTGTCACTCTCATCCATACACCCTTCTAGGTTTCGCTTAAGATCATCTTCGCAACGTGAGGATGCATCAGATGGTCTCTTATCACTGTGCTCATCACGTGCATATTCTTCCTTTTCTTTATCTGCACTTACCTCTAAAGTCACTGTATCATCATCTTTTCTTCCCCCCTCTAACTCAACCATTTCTTCCTTGATATCGACCCTTCCAATGGAAGAAGAGCCTTCATCTTCATTTTTAGCATAAATTTCCACGAAAAATTCCAGTCCAGTTTTTTCCTCCTCACTGGCAGGTTTGCGGTCAATACCCTCATTGTTTTGGCTTAGAGGCGCTACTTTGGCATTCTTTTGGGTCTTCATCAATCGCCTCCGTGCCGAAAGGAAGCACTTGAGAGGAGGAGATCGAGCATGGTGATGGCCATTGAGGGAGCAATAAGTGTAGGGACAGACCTTCATCGCTGAAGTTCCCTCTGCTTCAGTTCCGCCAGGATTAAGCATGAGGTATTCAGGAAACTTTGACTCCTTCAGAGTCGAAGAACAGGTAGCTCTCTGTGCATCCATGTCTGCACAGAGAACTACTTTGGAACGCCTTTTGACTGATGACCTTGCAGGCTTAAAACTAGGGGTCCTCGTTAGAGTCCTAACGAGTTTCAAACTGGATGACCTTTTTAGGTTCTCTGGGGATGTATCACCAGAGGAAGCAGGGGTTGGTTTTGAAGAACTAGAAGTCCTTCTATGCAGATTCTTGGTATCGGAACCAGTTTTAGTTGTCTGAGAAGTTACCTGAGAACACTCCTTTCTTGCAACTGAACAGCTGGTGGACTTCATATAGTTAGGCATAGCACCCTTTGGCTTGACGGGAGACTGCTTCTGCGGAGTTGCTGTGGACATCTGAACGTCGCTGGGCGGCGGTCTTCCAGGTTGCGATACTTCCTTCCTGAAGAGAGATGATCTCGAGCCGTCGAAGCTGGAGAGATTCATCAATCTCGATCTCTTCATCTTCTTTTTCAGGTCATTCCCTCTGGTTTTGCCATCGTGGTTCTGATGAGAGGAGGGTCTGAGGGTCGCCGATAGCTTCTCGGACTTTATTTGATCGGCTTGGATTCCAAGCTTATTGGCAACCTTTCTTTGGACCATCTTCAAAGCAAAAGAAAACCACTAGGACAAACAAACCAGAGGGAATAAGAATACGAGGTGGGTGTTCTTTACTTCGGTACCAGGGAGGTGAAGCTTCCGAAAACAAAGCCAAAGGCGAGTTTTCGCATCGGAATTTCAGGAAACCAAACAAGGAAAAGATTCCTTGTTGGTGTGGTTAAGCTTAGGGTCTTGAGGTGGGTTGGCCTTTTTGTGTTCTATCTGTGAGCTAAATGGGGTTGAGATGGCAGTCTGATGCTGACATGCACTAACATACGGTCGGGTCTCTGTTGGGACCCTTTCAACAAGGGCATCTTTTGGATTCAATTGCTTTTGTTTATGTGCGTGTGCCCTGGGAAATCTGCAAAATGGCACTCACTTTGTTTCCTATTTTCTCAAGGGATATTTCGTCCTTGGTGGGGTTCACCTCACAGAGGCCCTAGACTAATCCATGTCCTCATAATTACATGTTTGCCCCCCCTACTTGACAGATCGAGACTATGGAGCGGCGGTTTGAACCCTGCGCCACGCATGAAATTGTTCTAGAGTACTCTTATGGTCCACTGGGTATTATTAAATGTCGCAATTAGGTATGAGTACCTTCATTTTCAGTAGGTACAGCTTACGGGGGGTTTATCTTGCCGAGGTCACGTCAGATGCTCTCTATTTCTTGAACATCAGTTCAACAAACATAGATCATCATGCTATGCACGTAAAACCCAGTGATCTTGATATCAGTCTTGAACAGAGGAAGGTGGAAGATGCATAGTCTTGAAACTGTACGTTAAAAAAGACTTGGCAAAGGTTCTCTCTTTTTGATTTTGTGCGAATATAGGCACTGTTGACTGGGGAAGCCGGAGGCGTAAGCAAATGGGTGGGCGGCAATTTCCAAAAAAGTAAAGGGGGGTGGTGGTGGGTGGTGGGTGGTGGTAGTGGCGGTGGTGGTCGGCGATGGTGACAAAGCTCCAAATCCAGACAGACGCTCCTCTTCCCTTCTCTCTGCAACATGTTTTTCAACTTTCATCGCCTCTAAAGCCTGAGCAAACAGTAATGATAAAGAAAAATCAAGTTGACCCACGCTTCCTTTTTTCAATTTCCCTAATCAAGAACGCCCACCGGCCCATGACCCCATCTTTCAAACGATTTGTCATTGATATTAAAACATTTCGCTATCTCATTTAACGAACTTGTCCCATTTCTTCTTCCCATCACATCTTGGACGCCGGCCCTTTCCAATCTCATCCTTTTACCATACAATTCGAGAATTCTTGTGGTTGATCTGAGATTAGCTCCGTAAACTATGCGGTATCTAGGAAAGCAGTATGCATTATTCGTAAGAAACGGAATTACAATACATAACGTTTCCTGTCTGTACGCGCAATCTTCTTTACTAGTCGGTATGATCTTTAATTACAGAAAAATAAATACTAAAAAAAAAGAAAAATACGATCTTAAACTCAGCTTAAATGCAACGCTACCCTGCTGATTCAGCTCCTCTTTCGTCCTAGCATGTTCAACAAAATAAGTTTTCTCCGTGGGCATCCCTTCACTCGAGAAAAGGGCAGAAAGAAACCATCTTTAGCGATGTAATGGACGCGTACGGCAAAGGGAATTCGTCAAAATCCGTGATTTCAAAATCGGCGTGCTCATCGTATACGTTCGTGTACGTGCCTTCACGCAGTATTTTTAGATTTTCGCTTATCTTCCTTTGCTTTCCAGCCCACACTGGAGCGCCTCCCTTTGCCTTTCGGTGACGCACTCGTGCTTTGAACGCCTTCCTTCGCCGCACGCGTACAAGTGAAAAAGGGTTTCTTCAACTTTCTTTCCCACTGATATCAAAGGCTGAAGCTGATTAAAGCATCAAGCATGGTTAAGCTGTCACCCTGAGAACTTGTTAAGGTTTCTTATTTTTTTAACTGGAGAAAAGATCCTTATGCCCTCTTTAATCTTAGTCCTGTATTTTTGGGGGACCATAGTCATTTCGGAAGCTTTATAGATGATCATATCATTTTGTGATCCCCAAAATATGAATAGAAAATTGGGTTTGGGTCGATATGGTCTTTTTGGAAGATTGTATGACGTTAATGAAGGGTCGATTTCTGAAGTCTTTCTAGATGATAAGATTAGTGAATGTCGAAGTAATTGCTAGAATAGACTTAACCAAATGTCGTCTGGTATTGGTGCTGTGATTATACGTTTGTGTTTTACAGGACTATACGTGCTTTACCTGCGTTACGGGGTCTTGCTGGGCTTGTACATCGGGCCTTCGGGTTGGCCGTTTTGTTTATTTTGCGCTTTGAATAGTCTTGTGTATGTCCATGTCTAGCACATACTTCCATGTTTGATGTGCTTATAAATAGACCTACACAAAGATAAAAGCACAACTCACCACCAAGGTCTTTGGCTTAATGGCAAAAGGTTACATGTCTTCACGGGGTCATGAGGTCATGAGGTCGATTCACATCTTGAGTGGGCCTCTGAAGGAAGGACTTGTGCTGTGTTGCCTAAATACATCATACCTCATTTAAAAAGACTTTCTACATGTTGGAATTGCCGTGGGCTACAATAACGAGCTCGCCAATATCAAACACTATCTAATAGGAAAAAAACACTTAGACATTTGGTTTGCAGGTTGTGTAGAATAGTTATGACTCAAATTTTAAACTCCATAACGTATGTGAGACACTTACAATAATGCCAAAAGGATCGCCATGACGGGTTGATATTTCCCACCTTTTTACTTATCAAAAGGAACACTTTTAATTTGTTTTGTGTTGACACTTGTCCAACTTATGAATTAGGTTAGTGCAATAAAAATTAAGATTTCAGCATAACTTTTAGCATGAAATTGTTTCGTTTCCTTTAAAAATTAAGTAACATGCCATTTAATTCATTCCTTTTATTGTGTAACTTCGGCTAATTTTCAGTGCACTCATACAAATTCTATGAGAGAGGACGGTGACTCTGCTTGCCCTCTTCCGTGGCTGAGCATGACATAGAGATGGCAAAGGGAGCCAAAGCGTAAACACTGATCACGACTTACACTATATTATCACATGGGTGCTGATGATAGGACATGATAGTTGACTTTTATTACAGAAGTAATTGCAGGTCGAAACTGAGATCAGGAAATGCCCGAATGGTAAAAGAAAACAATTCGAATTCATCTTCAACACTTGGTGCAGAAGCAAAAGCCTAACAAATCTCCTTAGCCATGCTAAAATCCAGTGCAGCCAGTTATTCTTGATCCATATCTGATGATACAACCCACCAAGATTCAAGAGACAACAACTGAGGCAGGATGCAGCACGGTATGGACAGTGCATAAGTCCCCAATTGATCATCTGAAGACTCGGAGAGTGTGATTCGAACATGTGAAACCCCCATCTACCATGAGATTAAGCCCGCTAACGTACCTCGCGTCATTGCTGGCCAGAAAGAGGACCGCATTCGCTACATCACCCGTTGTCAATTCGACTCCCTCCAAGTTGGCATTCCTAGCAACAAAGGAGCGAAAGCCCACCATGGCATCTTCAGTTCGCTCCTCCTCGGGCAAATGAGCCATTGCCAGGCCCGTCGCAACTGCATAGGGAGAGACGCAGTTCACGCGTATCCCGTGCTTCCCCAGCTCGGCCGCGACATTCTGGGTCAGCCCCACAACAGCATGCTTGGACCCGGTGTATGCATGCGGGCCCAAGCCCCCCATGACACTTGAAACACTGCATGTAGAAATTATGACACCGCTCTTGTGCGGGATCATGATACGGGCAGCATGCTTCATTCCGGTGAAAACCCCTTTCACATTTATATCAAACACCTTCTCGAAATCAGACAATTCTACATTACGGATGTCTGAACATGGTGGGCCAGAAATCCCGGCATTGTTGACCATCACATCAAGTGTACCGAATTTACTGACTGTTTCGTCGACTGCACGGCGAACATCATCTTCAAGGGTGACATCACAGTGCACAAAGGAAAGAGTTGGTTCCCCACCAAGAGACTCCAGGACCTGATAACCCAGCTTATCTTGCACATCGGCGATACAAACCTTTGCACCATGCTTGTGGAATAGACGCACGATGCTCTCTCCAATCCCAGTTGCTCCACCGGTGACCAAGGCAACCTTCCCTTGTAATCTGAGAATGGGAAGGCATCAGTAATGAAGCAAAATAGGGTTGATTCCTGTTCAGTTATGGGGACCATGGAAACAGAGGAGCAAAATAAAAGAAAGAACCTTTCAAATGACAGCTAAACATCAGAAAAGGAAAAAAAGCTTCCCATCTACATGAATCCCAAACGAGCAATAGGATTCCACTTCATGAATTATAACTTAGATATGGTTGCTTAAGAGGACTTTAAGGCAAGAACGAAACTTCTTGCCTTGATGGATGAAACAAGATCATCTCTTTTCTATTCTTATCATGCCTTTCCAGTCGGCACTGACTGGAAGATATAAAAAATCAAATCAGGCCTCAATTCTCGACTTTTGATGGTAGTAGGATAAACATAATATGCTTATTGATCTTGCAGAGAAAATCATGACCAATTGATAACTGTTCAACACATGGCAAATGTAAATTTATGAAGTGGATTTAATGCTTCAAGGCAACACTTTACTCCTGGTTGACATCTTAGCACCCAGATCAGAAGGCAGAAAGTAGGAAATGTGGGCAGGTACAGGAGAATTGCCCGGTAGACATTCCACTGATTGAATCTACGATTGGGTACAGACACATAATACAGTAGCACTCATCTGCCTGGCAAGGCTGACATGCTCCCGACAACTGAATTAGATCTTTTTTATCTTATTAACAACAGAAACTGATTCACAAGCCATAAGAAGCAGTCAATAGCTTCACCGGTAGATAGTTTTTATTAAAATGAGAGCTGAAACAGCTCTCTTTGATGACCTAATATGGGGTCATGACATGTTTAGCGCACATCATTACAGTTAAAACAGCAAGACATCGTGACGAAAATTTCATTGTTATAAGACAGAATGTCAATACACGATGTCATAAATGCACTCCAACCACAAGTTCTGGTCAACGACATCGAAATCAGACCGGTCACAGCAGTGGCTCCAGCTCCTAATGAAGCAATTTGATAATGCAAAGTCCAGACAGGATCTAGGCGGATACAAATCAAATGTCAAAAAAGAGAGTGGATGGAACATAAGGTTGGGCTTGGAGTAAAAACTAAAGACACATGCTCGAGATGGTAAGAAGATGCAGATCAAAAGTCCACAAACCACGGGATTGCATATCTAAAGCAACATAGCCAAACCCATTTATGAGAGACGGACACCCAGTGAGAAAAACCCACTTAAAAGACCGAGAGATTTCAACATAGGGATCTTGATTCTAGCCTCGAGAGCATAAGGTCAAACAGACCCAAAACAAGAAATTCCCATTCCCGCACAGAGAGAGAGAGAGAGGGTAGCTTCTTCCGAACTACCTTTGGCAGGAGAGCGAAGAGGGGCCAGAGTCGGAGATAGACATGGTCGCGAGCTTCTTTCCTTCTTTCTGTTCAGTGTTTGCGTTAGACGGGAGTGAGACCGAGTGGAGAGCCGCTGTGAGTCAGGGAGAGAGCACGTTGGGAGTGGAGAGCTGCGCTTAACCGCTGTGAATTAACTTGGAACCGCCGTTCGACACGTCATTGTCCACTCGACGATTACATTCACTCCCTTGCCGTGTACTTCATTCATTCATTCTTCGACAGATGACAGTGACCGTATCTCTCCACTTCCTTCGTCAGAGTAATAAAAATTGAAATAATGATATGAATGATTGATGGTTTTCAGCCACAGAAGTACAATTGATGTGATATGTAATATTATCTTTAAATTATTAATTTATTCAAAATATCTATGAATTTTTAGTATATATTCAATTTAATCTATGAATTACATGAAATATTCAATATTATCCTTCTTTTAATTCCAATTTAATGACCATATTTAAAATTTTTATATAATTTTTTAACTAAGTTAAATATATATCAAAGATTTGAAAATCACATTAAACAAATTGAAAATTTAAAAATTATATTATATATCGAGCCAAAGTTGAAAGACTTTTCATATTATTTTCCCATACAAATTTAAACTTTTCATCAATCAACTCATGTTACAATGTTTCTCTAGCACTTTTCCCACCTCATATAAGATATTTGTAATTTGTTGTTGGAGTCGCATCGTCGAAAGACTACGTGAAACTATGTATTTCTTTCTTTTTAGGCAGGTAATGTCCGCTAATGTTTCTATTCTCTAGAATAGAAAGTTATTTTAAGGAATATATTTTGAATGAAAAAGAAAAGTTAAGAACAATTTCTATAAGGTTATTTCTTGAATCACCGTTACTTGCGACTGAGCACCACCACCATCGAAAAAACTAAAAATATTTTAAGTAAGTACCAAATGTATCCTTTTTCTTTTTCTATTCCAATAATAGAAAATTTATACAGTTATCAAACGCATTATTTTACTTAAAAATTATTCTAGGGAGTAAAACTAGAAAATTATTTTTCAAAAAAAAATTATTAACAAAGATAGAAATGTTGCCAAATACACGCACTTGATCTTGACACTCGATTAGTGTCCGAATCAGCTTTTTGTAGAACTTGACTAATCTATCAGTATGACCACGCACTTGATCTCAAGAGTTGGTTACTTAGATTAAATAGTAAAAATTCATTTAATAAAATATTCATGCAGTGAAGCCTTTTTTTTTCTTGTAATTTGAGATTATGCTTTTTGACTTTTTACAAACCCTCTGATCATTTATTGAAATTTGCTTCCGCTGGCAATTTTACCATGAGAAACCTCTAATCGGTACATTAACAATAAATTTACCCCAAATTTATTTTTTAACCACAAAAACTCCCAAATTAGTATAAGGGAAAATTCCAAAAAAGAGCTCCAAATCTTCTCATTTTCTCAAATAATGATATGAAGCGGACATTATTTCAAATAAGGGCTTAAAATAGCCTTATTTGTTTCAAATGAGCGCCTAAAGTGATCATGACTGTTTCAAATAAGGGCCTTGCTGGTTGGTTAAATTTTTCAATCAATCAAGAGTATTTTCGTCCAAATCTTCTTCTTTTTTCTAGTTCTTCTTCCTCGTCGCCAATGGCCAGCCGGCCATTAGCTATGCCCAATGATAGCTAGGCATGGGTCACCCTCATCGGCCATTAGCAAGGAGCAACTTCGCCTAGGGAGGCCGCCCCTCATAGCCAACTACGAGGGCCTGCAAGCCCTCGCTAAATTTGGCAAGGGTCGACCTCACCTAGGGTCGGCGAGGGTCATGGGCCCAACGACCCTAGCCGACCACTAATGAGGGTTGGCCTCGCCTGTGCCTAGGCAGGCAAGGCAAGTAGGTGCAAGCAAGGGCTTATAGGCCTTTGTCGGCCTCACAATTGGTAGCGAGGGTGGCCTCCCTAGGTGAAGTTGCCCCTTGCCCAACCGTCCATGGGTGTCGTTGGTGGCCGGCTGACTAGGTGAAGAGGAAGAAGAACAATAAAAAAGGAAAAAAAGAAAAGGAAAATAAGAAATGACGAAAATACCTTTAATCGCTAAAAAATAAAACCATTATTTGAAACAGATATAGCCACTTCATGCTTTTATTTAATACAATATTCACTTTAAGTCTTTATTTAAGAAAGTAATGACATTTCAGGTCATTATTTAAAACAAAGTCCACTCGAACCCTTATTTGAGAAAATATGGATACTTCAGGTTCTTTTTTGGAATTTTTCTTTAGTATAATTGTAATAAATTGACCCCAAACATCTTAAAATTGATATATTTGTGATAAATTTTTGCTTTGCTAGTTTTTGTTAAATTAGATTAATATCACAAAAACCACAACTGAGATAAAAGCCCAAATTAATATATCAATTAATTATTATATGTCACGTAGCTTAACAATTCGACAGCAAAATTTAATGACAACTAATAGAGAATAAGTATATTATTCGGATTTTTTTGTGAATAAAAAATTTGTTGGGGAATAATAGATATGAAAAGAAAAAATCACATTGAAATCAATGGCATTGACGTAAAAACCACCGACCACGAGGGCCCAAACCGTCCTCAGGATTCAAGAACTCCCTTTCGCCGCCTCTGAGAGCTCGTCTTCTCCACCACCACCACCACCATAAACCCTCGCTCTTCTTGTTCACTCTCTCTCAGAATCTCCGTGTGGGGCCAAAATGACCAGAGTGTACGGAACCGGCACCTACGACTTCAAGCGCCACCGGGTCGCCGAGTACCCGGTCGAGTCGTCCTCCCACCAGCTCGGCGACAAGCCGGTCGACTCCCAGCCCGGTTCCTCCCTCCCCGCCTCCATCACCCTATCCGAGATCCAGCGCGACCGCCTCACCAAGATCGCCGCTGCCAATTGGCTCGTCGCCGGCGACGACGGCGGCGAGGCGGGCGGGACCGGCAGGAGGCCGTTCGACGCGGAGCTGGTGAAGGAAATCTACGAGACGGAGCTGGTGGTGAAGGGCGGGAGGAAGCCGGTGCCTTTGCAGAGGGTCATGATGCTCGAAGTGAGCCAGTACCTGGAGAACTACCTGTGGCCGAATTTCGACCCGCGGACCGCGACTTTCGAGCACGTCATGTCGATGATTCTCATGGTCAATGAAAAGGTGAGTTGCGAGGAACTTGCTGGAGCTTTAGAGGCTTTGCTGATTTGAGTCTTGCGATTTGATTTGCTTTGTTTTTGAGTGGTCGCGCGATAATGTGGGGGTACCGAGTAAGCTTTTCCTCATCCATGAGCTGGTAGTCTAAGAAGGTGACTTTGATGAAGAGATTGGTCCTTGCATTCTCATTGTTAGGTTTTCAATTTTCAATGAGAGGTTCAATAATTGCTCTGGTTAATTTGAGGCGACGAGAAAGAGCGGCAACTTCTGATTTTAGATTTTTCTGTTTGAAAAGTCTACTTGTGAATTGGGAAAGTAGCGTTGATAAACAACAGCAATACGACTTCAAGCCTTTTCTTGTGTTTGTCTGAATTCCAAGTTAATAAGCTGATTAAGGTAACTTCTTTGGACAATGGGAGGGAATGTGACGAGGCAGCAGGGATGATTTTCTTTTGTTCATGTACTGCCCTTATTATTTAGGAAAATAACCCCTTGTTCGAAGAAATCATGCCTTTGAATTTGAATAAATTCATGCATTATGACTCCTGCAGTTTCGAGAGAATGTGGCAGCTTGGACATGCTTTTATGACCGAAAGGATGAGTTCAAGGGATTTCTTGACAGGGTCCTCCGTCTTAAGGAGGTTTGTATTCTTTTATTCACTTGTAACAAGTAATTAACCTTTTTCTTCACTGAGGGGATTTTTCCTCTGCTACCAGTAATATGCAAAGTGACTTCACCGTGGGTTTCATAATGTAATTTAGTGAAATTGGCTGGTATTCTGTGTTTAATCATTTTCTTGCTTTGTTGCTGCTGCCTGAATGCCTATTTTTGTTTTCCGTTTCCAGGGAAGGGAGTTAAGTATTCCAGAGAAAACTAATTACTTGGTTTTTATGATTAATGCTTTTCAGGTATGTTACATTTCTCATGGATGTTTCAATTATTGGCATTAGGGTGTAATTTCTTACTTCATTTAATACGAAATTTCGTTGTGTCGCCTTTATTCCTTCTCTGAGTAAGCTGTGCGATCAGAACTGCCCTTATTACTTGCCATATTATCTGGTTGACCTGCTATTTCACCTGGCAGAGTTTGGAAGATGAAATTGTCAGTGAGACCGTTTTGAGATTAGCAAGTCTGCAATCCTGGCACAGTTTGTCGTTTGGTCGTTTCCAGGTGATATTGGCTATGCTCCATGTGAATCTTTTATAATTATGTTATGTACTTACAAGTTCTATTCCAGTTTGGGATGAATGAGGGTATGTTTGAAATTACGATGGGCTTCTTAAGAAGCTAACACATGGTTTCTACAATTGTAGATGGAGCTTTGCCTCAACCCTGATTTAATTAAAAAATGGAAAAGGATGATAAAGAGAGAGAGCAAGGATGCCGTGAAACGTGGCGAGCAGTTTGATCCCTCTTGTAAGTTGGAGTCGAAGTTCTTGAGGAATCTCATGGAGGAGTTTTTGGAGGTACTGTCTGTGAAGTGATAGAGTTTATACCTATAGCTAATTTTAGCTGGATAACTGCCCTTTTGCTCCACTATGAAAATAACGTACATATTATATTCTGTATGGTAATTCTAGGTACTTGACTTCAAGGTTTTCCCCCAACCGGATGATGATAATGGGAATGATGAAACAATTGGTGCCTACAGTCTTGGACGAGTTGATGATGCTTCCGTCCTATATTGTGAGAGGTTTATAGAATTCCTCATCGATCTTCTGAGCCAGCTGCCAACAAGAAGGTATTGGGTCCTTTTCTACTTCGTATTGCTTCATCTAAGTCTGCCACCGGAATTATAAGTGGGGTTCTTTTGTCACCTGCCTAGGTTGTTTTGTTGAAAGCTTTTTACATTGCAATGCAAATAATTGAGTTTGATAGCTGTAAAAGAACTTAACATGGGACAGTGCGTGAAAACTTTTAAATATCAGTTCGAGGGCTTTCTTCTCTCTTATCATTGGCTTTTTAAGGTGGTTGTATGGGGTTCTTCAGAAATATTCAGCTGAATAATGTTGTTAGCCTTATGCTGACACCGCATTCCTCACCCTTCTTATCATTTTGGATAAACAGGTACCTGAGGCCTCTTGTGGCAGATGTGGCCATTGTTGCCAAATGCCATTTAAGTGCTCTGTATAGACATGAAAAGGGAAAACTCTTTGCACAACTTGTTGACTTGCTACAGTTCTATGAAGGCTTTGAAATTAATGACCATGTGGGCACACAATTGACAGATGATGAGGTGGTTCAGTCCCATTATGACCGCCTTCAGTCTTTCCAGCTACTTGCTTTTAAGAAGGTCCCAAAGGTTTGTTATGGCCTCAGTTTTATGTAAAATGCTGCTTAATTCATGGATCCTGAGAATGATGGATTTGCATCTCCTTTTCTTTATTTTGATCTTCTCTTTCATCAACCAACTTCTATCTGATTCTTTGTTGTTCCCATAGCTGCAAGAACTTGCATTGGCTAACATCGGTGCAATTCACAAGAGGAACGATCTCTCAAAGAAATTGTTGGTACTTACCAAAGATGAGTTAAGGGACTTAGTCTGCCACAAGGTTTGTCAGTATTACATTGTTAACCTTGTTGCAGGTTTCTTGTTTTGACGATGCCTTCAACTTTACCCTGTACTGATCTTTTCTGTCATCTAATGATCAACTTTACTGGGCATCTGGTGTGTTTCATACTACTTGTCCATAGTCGCATCGCATTCACTTCTTTTTCTCAAAAAAGCAAATTGTTGACTGCTGACAATGCCTGAGCTATGCAGTCCCTTGGCTACGTATTGTGTGTTACTTTATCTGAGGGCTAAGCGTTAGAATAACACAGATGAGCGGAAGCAAGCAAATAACAATGCAGCACTTACATAGTTAGTATTGGTATTGGCCATTCCAGGAAACATTTGTATGTCAAATTGATGATGATCCCAGTCCATGAAGTATGCTGCAATAGAGTGCATCCATTAAGTGAAGCTAATAAAGAGAATTAATTGGCATATGAAGAAGAAAGTGTTTTATGAAATATATATGTGATGCATCTGAAGTGCCTTTAACCTTTGTCTGTGCATGTGTATGTGTACCAGAGTATGAGTTCTTGCAGGAAATTAGGAAAAAAAAGGCATTTAAGAAAGGTTTTAGAAGTTGACAGAGTTTAAATGGTAAAACTTCTGATTACTTGCCATGATTTTTTTCCAAAAATGAAGCTTGATCATCAACAATATTTCATGTTTAAGCAGCTTTATGTTGGTTCTATTCTATGCGGTAAATGGGTTCATCCTTAGGAAAGAAATAATAGAAATAATGAATAAATAGGTCTGAACAGTAGTTATGCAGAGGGTCCAGGGCACTTCTTCATCACAGGCATTGTGCATTTGTTGAAAACGTTGAGGCTTGAGGCTTATTTGGTTGTTACAATTATCTGTATATTCCAATGTCAAATGCATCATAAGCACATTTTGTCAGACATCCTTTTCACATTTTTTTGGGCTTTCTTGTACTCTGCTTGGACTTGTTACGCATATAGAACAAAAATAAAATAAAATCGCATGCCTATATTGCAGCAAGTTTTATATCTTTTTTGGTTGGGATATTTGGCCATGTGATCATACATTTATTTTCCTTCTTGGGGTATGCATACTGGAAAACCATGCTCTGATCCTGTTCCTTTTTTTATATGCAGCTTAAGCTGGTCTCTAAGGAAGATCCCTGGTCAGATAGGGTGGATTTTCTTGTTGAAGTCATGGTATCCTACTTTGGAAAACAACAGTCTCAGAAAGAAGCTATAAATGCGCTGCCACTCTACCCTAATGAGCAGATCATGTGGGATGAAAGTCTTGTACCCAGCATAAATTACTCAGGGGAAGGTTGTCTGGCTCTTCCCAAACTCAATCTACAGTTCCTGACACTCCATGACTATCTTCTAAGAAATTTTAATCTCTTTCGCCTTGAGTCCACATATGAGATTCGTGAGGATATTCAGGAGGCTGTCCCACACCTCCTTGGATACATCAATAATGAAGGAGAAACTGCATTCCGTGGTTGGTCGAGGATGGCTGTGCCAATCAAAGAATTTAAGATAACAGAGGTAAAGCAGCCGAATATTGGTGAGGTTAAGCCTGCATCTGTGACAGCTGAAGTAACTTTTAGCATTTCCAGTTATAGAGCTCAAGTAAGATCAGAGTGGAATGCCCTCAAAGAGCACGATGTCCTATTTTTGCTCACCATCCGGCCCTCTTTTGAGCCTCTTAGTGCAGAGGAAGCGTCAAAAGCTAGTGTGCCACAGAGGCTTGGCCTTCAGTATGTGAGGGGATGTGAAATTATTGAGATCCGTGATGAAGAGGGAACTCTAATGAATGATTTTACAGGAAGAATCAAACGTGATGAGTGGAAGCCCCCGAAGGGTGAATTGAGGACTGTTACTGTTGCTCTGGATGCAGCGCAGTACCATATGGATGTCACTGATATTGCAGAGAAAGGTTCAGAGGATGTTTATGGCACATTTAATATATTGATGAGGAGAAAACCCAAGGAAAACAACTTCAAGGCAATATTGGAATCAATAAGAGACCTTATGAATGAGTATTGTATTGTTCCTGACTGGCTGCACAACATATTTCTGGGCTATGGGAATCCTTCTGCAGCACAGTGGACTAATATGCCTGATCTTCTTGATGTTGTAGATTTTAAAGATACTTTCCTTGATGCAAACCATTTAAAAGAGAGTTTCTCAGAATATGAGGTCAGTTATTGTGATGATCTTTTCTTCTTGTTTCTGTGAAACTTTTTCTAATGTCATCTAGTAACAGTTTTTTTCCATCCTGGCTTTAGGTGTCCTTTGTAAATCCAGATGGCTCGGAAAACTCCCTACCAAAACCCCCTTTTCGCATAAGACTTCCGAGGACTTTGAAAGCCCATACCCATGCTCTTCCTGGGAACAGGAAATCTGATACCTCTATGGATGATGTTAATGTGGCGGATGCTGGTTTTGAAAAGGAAAATCTCATTGTTGAAGCTTATATTCCCCCTGATCCAGGTCCTTATCCCCAAGATCAGCCAAAGCAAAATTCTGTTAGATTCACACCTACGCAGGTAGTGAATTTTTCTTCTTACCCAAGATTCTAAGGTCCAAAAGTCAGAGGAATGTTATGCTGGTTGATTCATGTCATATTGTTTTCGCAGGTTGGGGCAATTATCTCAGGCATCCAACCAGGACTGACAATGGTTGTTGGTCCACCTGGTACTGGAAAGACCGATACAGCAGTGCAGATATTGAACGTTCTTTATCACAATTGTCCTTCTCAAAGAACGTTGATAATCACTCATTCAAATCAGGCTCTTAATGACCTTTTTGAGAAGATTATGGAGGTAAGCTTTCACAACCATGTCAAGATGGAAAGTGTCTTCTATGGACCGAGTACATGCACTGCTTCTGTTTTAACAGTTAAATTTGTTGGGCACATGCTTCACGTGATGGGACCTTCTGTTGAGTGGTGCAAATAGACCTAAGGTGCATGCACCTGGACTATGCAATCACATCTCATCAAATTTGGAGATCCCTATTCTCAGTGTCTAGTACAGATTGTGTCACTTTTCATTTTATTTGTGCTTTGGATAATTCGAACTTTGATCTCAATAAAGTTATAAATTGACGTCTATTGTCAATATATAAATTGATTTCAATTGGCATCCTTGTTGATTACAGAGGGATGTGCCTGCACGCTATCTTCTTCGGCTAGGTCAAGGAGAACAAGAACTGGCAACTGATCTGGATTTCAGCAGGCAAGGTCGCGTCAATGCGATGCTTGTTCGGCGATTAGAATTGCTTAGTGAAGTGGAAAGGCTTGCAAGATCTCTTGGACTGCCTGAGGATGTGGGTTACACTTGTGAAACAGCTGGTTACTTTTGGTTGCTCCATGTATATTCACGTTGGGAGCAATTTCTTGCTGCATGTGCTGATAATGAAGATAAACCATCATTTGTTCAAGATCGTTTCCCCTTTAAGGAGTTCTTCTCTGACACTCCCCAGCCTGTTTTTACTGGCCTGTCATTTGAAAAGGACATGCGAGCTGCTAAAGGGTGTTTTCGCCATCTTAAAACCATGTTTCAGGAGCTTGAAGAGTGTAGGGCATTTGAATTGCTTAAGTCAACAGCTGATCGAGCAAATTACTTGATGACCAAGCAGGCAAAGATTGTAGCAATGACTTGCACTCATGCGGCCCTTAAAAGGAAAGATTTTCTTCAATTAGGTTTCAAGTATGACAACTTATTGATGGAAGAAAGCGCCCAAATACTAGAAATTGAGACTTTCATCCCAATGTTGCTTCAGAGGCAGGAAGATGGTTATGCACGCCTTAAACGCTGTATATTGATTGGCGATCACCATCAGTTGCCTCCAGTTGTAAAGAATATGGCTTTCCAGAAATACAGTCACATGGATCAGAGTCTCTTCACTAGGTTTGTTCGTTTGGGGATACCCTACATTGAGCTTAATGCGCAGGGACGAGCCCGGCCAAGTATTGCCAAGCTTTATAACTGGAGGTACCGTGATTTGGGAGATCTTCCTTTCCTAAAGGAGGCTGCCATCTTCCACAAAGCAAATGCTGGGTTCACTTATGATTATCAATTAATTGACGTGCCTGATTACCATGGGCGAGGTGAGAGTGCCCCTTCCCCATGGTTCTATCAGAATGAAGGAGAGGCTGAATACATAGTTAGTGTCTATATGTACATGCGCTTACTAGGGTACCCAGCAAATAAGATTTCCATCTTGACAACTTACAATGGCCAAAAACTTTTGATCCGTGATGTTATCAACAGACGATGTGTTCCTTATGACTTCATCGGTCCTCCCAGCAAGGTAAGCTATGACTGGCTGTGACTTCTGTGTTGGTTTATTCACATGTTTCTATGAATTAATTAAAATTGTTAAGTTTGGTCCTTCATACTAGATTTTCTTTTAGTGACAAAAGAACTTGTTTGATGGTTTCATGTGATGATTTCTTTTTAGTTAGATTCATGGAACGCTGTTAGATTTGCAGTAGACTGCATTTTTTTCGTCATATTTGCTTGTATAAATAATAAATTTGATGGACATATCCGTGAAAAGATTGTATGCAATACCAAACTGTCATGAGTGGCAATACTCTGTTAGCAACTCTATGGCCTTATAAATTATTTGTTCGCCGTGCTTTTGACAAGATTTCTGGAAAGGGATGTACAGTTCTTTTTGTCCTCCATGTTTCACTCTCTTGTTTTCTCCAGTCATATGCTTTGAAATCTCAATAAGTCAGAGTATATTTACAGAAGTTTTGGATGAGTTGGTAAATTTGGATTAAAAGCATGAAATATACTTTCCTCGTCTAGTTACCCAAAGTACCTTGTAGGATTGATCAATGAATGTGATACAAATGCAACAGTATTTAGAATTCTCTTCTATTCCTCTGTCCAGTTATAACTAAATCCCTGAAATGATGATTATGCTTTCTCTCCCGTTTTCGACAGGTCGCTACAGTTGATAAGTTCCAGGGTCAGCAAAATGATTTCATCTTGCTGTCTCTAGTGCGTACACGCTTTGTTGGACACCTTCGTGATGTTAGACGATTGGTTGTCGCCATGTCTCGTGCCCGACTTGGGTTGTATGTTTTTTGTCGCCGCTCTTTGTTTGAGCAATGCTACGAGCTACAGCCAACATTCCGGCTGTTACTTCAAAGGCCTGATCATCTTGCTCTAAATCTCTATGAGGATACATTGTATACTGATCGGCACGTTGGAGACACGAGAGATAGGTATCTAGTCAGTGGTCTCGAGGAGATGAGCAGCATTGTCATGGATAAGATATACCGGAATTATCAGGTATTTATCTCTTCCTTCACAACAGAGCAATTTAGCAAATGATGTACAGGCATTTTTTGGTGCCTTAATACTGAAGAAGTTGAGTTGCTTTAAGTTGCCGCAACGGAGCATTTTGTGGCTATAGATTTCTGTTTGTATTTTTTGGTGATTATATAGGAGCACGCTTCATGTAACTTCATATTTGGAATGAGAGAACTGGTGCTACCAAATGACATTTCTGTGATGTATTTGGGAGCTCCTTAGATTTGAGTATTATGCGGTTTAGGAAAATATTAACTAATGCAAGCCATGACACTTCAGGTAATGGCGAGACTAAATTGGCGAATAGCATTAGACAAATGACTGGTAGAGAAAAATCTAGTTGGAAAATTGAAGCAAGCTTGAAATCAACTATTGCTTCTTGCTTTAGTTTTCATTCCAATAGAAGATTTGGAACTTAGTTTTAGGATTTTCTGTTTCTCATGCGCTGGTTCTCAGTTTAATTTTTATCGCAGACTAGCTAAATGTGATCTCCAATTTCCTATGTTTTGCCTGCAGATGAAAAACCCCCAGTGGGATCAATATGTGGCTTATTCTGAACAAGTAGCTGGTGGCATGATTGACAATGGAGCTCCTAATGACCATATGATTTCAACGTCACCTAAAGAAACTGAGAATGCTAGCACACCTGTGCCTCCAGGCAACACATCTGGAAACATGCTTACTGATAATGAAGATGATAGTGCAGCAGTCCATGATTCTGTAATTGATGAAGATGGAGATTTGCCTCTTCAGAGTCAACAGAAAGGGGAAACTGAGCCTGAAGTGCATGAATCAGATGGAAATGGTGACATGGTAGGAAAGCTCGAATGATGAGACAAAGATGCAGGAGTAGTCTGTTGTATGAATCCATCTATGGTTGAAGATCTGCTGCCCTTTTTATTCGGCAGTGTCAAGGAGTAGTTCCTGGAGAATTGGAAAGATATAGTTGAATGTCTTTCACATAGTTGGCTCCACTTGTAGGCGAGATGAGCAGTTTCTCAAGAACACCATCAATTTGTTAAATATCTAATGTTCTCTGCTTCCAGGTGAGCACGTAGCAATTTTGAAATACTGTACTGGAAGAGATTGTGTAAGTGCCACCTCAGGGTCCAGGGTACAAATTGTAGCATAGTTTATGCTGTACAGCGCCTTATTATTGATCTTGGTAATACTAGATGCAGCCAATTTTGAGTTTTAAAAATGTTGTTTCTTTCGAGTTCTGCTTCTTAATGGCTTGGTTTCCAAAGTTTCGCCATTAAACTTCTGAAGAAATTCAATATTTTATTCCCTAGTTTTTATGTACTTACGGAAGATTTCTTCCTTGGTCGTGCATCCTCGGTTCCCCTTGGAACTCCTAACTGCATCAATTAAGCTGATGGCTAAACAATGCAGTCATATGGGCTGTGCTCCTGCATGATGAGGGTTGTGAATTGATCTAGGCGAATCCTGGCGAGTCCATAAATTGATGAAACCTGGCGAGTTTCATTAGGTATAATCATGTTCATGTAGCATCGAAAAAGGACGAGATTAACATATGCGATGGAGCCAAATCGTATACTTCTCAAATTTGTTGTAACTTGCTTTATTTTCCTTTTCATTAATCTATTTATCACGTAAGAGGAAGTGGGCTACTGTTAGTTCCAGACACTATAAATAAACTACAACTCCATCTTCACGGATCAAGCAAATACACGAACTGAAGTCAGTGGCCTAAGCAGCACCGAAGCATTGCCAATCTCCAGTTCACGGACGAGATGAGCCTGTGGAGTGAATTCGCAAGCTGTTCACATCAGGTGATCACCAGTTTTGTCAATGAAGGAAGGTGGCATGGCCACTTCCCAACAAGCTTTGGACAATACTCTATGTAGAGTTCAGGAAGACGAGGAAAAGAACCACTTTCTTTTCCAGCTTTGACAAAGCTCCAGTCATTCCATTCCAGCAGCTGAGAGAACTCCGGAACTTCCAAGGATTGTAACGGTGTGCCTGAAGAACCTCAATATTCCTGACCGATAGTCACCACTGACTCGAACCCTATGATGGACAGTCTTCTGAGACAGGGTAGCTGTCCAGGTGGCGGCAGCAAGAAGCAATATCTGCAATTGCTAAGACGCATGGATACTCTACTCGAAAAAATAGGAATTCCTGGCCAATCTGGAAATCTGGTGCCCCTAAAGAAATCAATAGTGAGCCTATTCGAATTTGTGTGAGGTGGTTTCGAATGGTCTAGCACCTCTCTGAGTTTTCGAGTCACCAGCTCCACCACTATCAGATACTAACGCCAACTCTTTGAGATACCTTTTCCCTTTCAAGTCAGTCTTGAAATCATCAAATTTTGCTGACCGCTTTCTGAAGCTTTAGCATTTGAAGTCTTCCTCGAAAATGCTGCAATTCTCTCAGCTCACTGATGCTATCATCACCGTCCACCCCCCCCGGGTACAAAAGTCGTTAATGTTTTAAGATTTTTCAGTCCACCAATGTTGAGTCTTGCCTGACACGATAAGTACCCTGTACAATTTGCAGATGTTACTTGACAGGATTTTATGCTCTCGCCATTTTGCCAGCCAAAATGGTGTTATCTTATGTTAAAAAGGAAAAAAGAGACGAAGATGGCCCGGAGGTCACACGGTTTGATGATGGCAGGAAGACAATATTTGAATATTGAAATTTCATCTTGACGGCCTCAAAATTTGGCTCCTTTTAGTCAATTTTGTGTTTGTATAACAAATAAAATCTTATTAACTTCACTCACAGGAAAACGAAAACCTGTACAGTTCTTCCTGTGAAGAGCTACCTTCCAACCTCTGGAAATACTAGAACCATGGTCACTCACAAGTAGTTGATTCAACTCGAGTTGTGGGGATTCTTGTAAATAGCGAGGGGAACAAGATTGGACATCAATAATGTCTAAGCCGTTTGGGAAAACTTTTAAGTTAGCTCAAATGGCAGGGCCAAAACCCATCATTTATCACTCAAACCAATTTAAGTGTTAAGATGAAGTGAACATATCGCACATGCAGCAGAATCCCAACTACATGTGATGAGAGATAAAGGAGAGGAAATCTGTTCTGCCTAAGGGGCAACATGTTACTTTCAGATCGAGATATAACACATCTCAATGTAGTGTAAAAAAATAAATGAAAAATAGAAGGTAGGATGCTACGTTAATGATAGTCCAAACAAGAATTAAAGGTCCGAGTAGCCCTCCCATGACAGGAGCATACTACAAATTCTCACCTTCCCGCAAAGGAAATTTGAATCACAACGCCAGCGGTTACGTTCTTGTGGCGCTAGAATGCATTTACTGACCAAAGGTGAAATGAAGAGGACTCCAGAGTGCAAAATTCCACCACATTCTTCTCATAGGCAGAGCATCCACAGCTGAAGATGGTCACAAGCTATCCGGGCAAATTTCTTAAGAGACAAATGCAACAAAATTTGCTGTACCCATCAGTCTCCAATGAACTTCCTTTTTTTTGATGTGTTCATATAAGGCCTGATGACCCATTCGATTTGTGCTTCAGTCTGATCCACTGTGCCCAATTTTACCTGCATCATCCAAGGAGGATATTAGAGAGAAAAAATGAGAGCCAAGATACATTATGCAGGCAGGCCAGAAAATATAAATTACATAACAAAAACCAGCATCTAAGTTTCCAAGAACCTAAAGTTCACAGTTACTTTAAAGGTTGAGAACAAACACTATAGGTTCATGCATCCCAACAAGAATTACACAAAAAGCACTAAATTTCCACAGATTCTCTACAGAAGCAGGGGAATTACTACAGAAATCTGTGACCAACACCAGTGAGATACATATATCTGTGCTTCATGGGCCATAGCCCTAGGAGAACATATCCTTCTAGTAGAAGATACTAAAACGGATAAAAAATAGACCCACTCTCCATGCCTCACCCGACCTGACTCTTCCAAATTACCTGATATAGGCGTAATTCAAACCGAGGGCCTATTTCCTTAAGCTCGACACTTTTGGGACCGCCATGCTTCTCATAAAGATGATGCCTGCATGAATGAAACGGGCAAAAGTTAGAATAGAAAATGCTATGGCATCATGAAGTATGAGTCATATGACATTAATAAGTAGACCGATCAGAAAATGCTATCACATGTTAAACAATGGGGAAGGAAAAACTGGAGCCTAGATGGCCAGGGTCTCTCTCATGGAGAGAACTTGCTTCTGACTGACAAGCCACAATACATAAAAACCATCTAATAACTTTGAATTTGCAAATCATAACATAATCAATGGTGGGAGGAGGTCCAATTGTAATTTCTGGCCATTTAGGTTTTTATGATTGCAGAAGAACGTTTCTAACTTCTTTATATCATTCAAGCATGTTTAACATCATTGAACCTAGCAGTTACTTTAGGTCCTGTAGGTTGAAAATAGTCAACCATAGCTAATTATGGTAAATTCATGCAGTTTCCTGAAAAGTACTTCTCTTAATTCACTTTGTTTTTGGGGTCCACAAGAGATTAATAGCAAGGAAAAATCTTTTGGTAGTATCTTGACTAAACTCCTTTGGGTAAAAACTCATAACCCTCGATTTTGCTGGCAGTAAAAATACAAAGAAGAAAAAACAAAGATTTCTTTACTTGGAATTCAGAATAAATGGATGCCCTCTAGCACACTCACTCTCCTTAAGATAGTAGGAGGAAAGGATGTGCATGGGAAAAGCATGGCACCGGTAGATCTTTAATTTGGTTAAATATCAGGTCCATCATTTCTCATGGAATCATACTAGAGGATGCAGGTCTATGTAGAATTACTATATTTCCTGATGATGCCAACCCAACAAATATCAATTCTAACAAGCTTTAGCAGCAAGATAAAGACATTCTCTGGAAAACAGCAGATGCAGATACCTAGTCCTTATCAAAAGACAGGAAAATAATAACCAGTATATATCTGCAATCATCCATATTCTAGCACATTGACGCAGATTTATGCCTGCATTAGGGTGTAGATGAGAAGGATGCTCCACACAGAACCATTACATCAGAAACACCTTTAAAGAAAGGAAATAATCATCAAATAAAAGAGAGGGTGACAGAGACGACTTAAATTATCCAAGACATATTAACCACTCAAACAGAAAATATCCAGGAGGTAACACAGGACAAACCTGAAGGAAATGTAATCTGACTGATTAGCAAAAGTAACAATGCGTTTGGTATCAGGCTTAGGCACTGGGAATAGATGCTTCAAAATATTGGCCGTTCTTTGTCCCAACTGTATACAAATGGATATCAATTCACGCGAGCTTCCCATATGCCAAACCAAGATTAATACACTTATTTGCACCAATTACAAAGGATAAATATCTAGCAACAACTACTTCATATCACCACAACTCACGGAAACGTGCATGGTTGGACTGAGAGGAAGATTCATTAACATATAATAGAACTGAAAACCTTCATCAGATAAGATGGACTTATTTGGTATACCTACATTAAGTGCTTGGAGGGCATGTAAGCCGCACAAAAGACATGTTATTTTGATCAGTATATGATATTAACTTCAGTGGCAATCCACCACTGGGATGTAAAGGGGCAATTTCTAATAAACAAAGCATAAAAAAAATGAAAAACAGAGATTTCACTGATTAAAGTTTACCTTGGTTGAGAAGTTGTTAAGAATCAAATGAGGATAGGCCTCAGGCATAGTGCCAATCGCCTTTTTGTCCTTAATATCATGCCTTGTAACCTAAATACATATTAAATTAGCGCACTTAATTCTCAAGAGAAAGCTCAAGGCATAAATCAAGAGGAAAATAGAGCATCTGATTTACTCACCACATTGAGTAATCCAAAATATGCAGTTGGACCAAAAGGTAGATGGCTGACTATCAAACCATCCGGCACACCCCGATGTTCATGAACCAAGATCACATCGGTGAAGTCATGTGCTCGGCAAGTTTCAATAATTTCAGATATAACCTGCATTGAGGATCTAATTTAGCTAAGTGACCAACTTCTCTTAGGCATGTTAATGCACAAATTAACAATCCCCAGACTCCAAATTTCACTCACACCTATATTTTCCCCCCGGAAGACAATGAAACTAAAATTCAGACTTGTTTCAATGAAAAGTCATGTCTGTTTTACATCACATAATACTTCCAAAAAAACAAAAAAAAACACACTTTTCACCAGCCCTCATTTTTGCATCAGTAATTCCTGAACAAAACAGAACTATATGGAACAGTATCACAGCTAGAGAAAGAACATTCCACTGACCTGACCACCACGATTCATACGTTGTGCATTAGGAAATACAATTGTCAGCTCCTGTAAGTAGCACCATATGAACAGCAATTAGGAGGGAAGCGTCAACTGCCACTACATTATCAAAGTGGCCATCTAATGGACACCTCAAATCAATCAAATAGCCAATGGTTTCCTTGAAGACAAAACCCACCTTTATAAACTGTTTAAGAGGAGCACTAGGATTCCTAGATGAAGTGAGTAATATTTTCGGATCTCTCTCCATCGCATGTGCATACTCGTCATCAATGTGCGTTCTTGGGACTACATTTGAGCAAACACGAATGGCATATCAGCAATATTGCATTTTTAAACAAAAAAATCAGCTCCATGAATTTAAAAGGAAAACCATCACATGGCGTCTATGTCGAATGAATAATTCAGACACCTCTTCTGTAAATTTGAACACTATGGTGGAAAATTCGTCTTTTCATAAAGATCCAATCTCAGAAAATGTGCAGTACCCAAACTCCAAAACAACTAAATTTTCACGATTTATGTTGTCGTAACCAGCAATCAGAAACTTATTACAATAAGTATCAGATTTCACAATACGGAAAGCATTTCCAACACTCGGATGAGAATCCTCCTCCTCCAGAACTATTTCACATTAGTCCAACTCGTGTTTCCACGTTCTCATGGGAGAAGCAGAAAGTAGATGACTCATTACCAGCAGTGTTTTCATCCTCGAGGTCAATCTCTTGCCGGAGCGCGGCCTCCTCGTTCCTCAGCTCAGTCGGAATCGGCTTCCCCTCTGGAAAAAACAGAAAACACGAAAAATGGGAATAACCACCGAGATAGAATCGATAATGCATGCATAAATCATAGAGGATTCGCAGAACAGATCGAATAGATTTCTGCTGTCTTACCTTCAAGGGCTTGCTTGATCTTCCGCTTCTTCTCGTAGAGCAACCGCTCTTTGCCCTCCAAGTTCTTCCGGTACAAGTACTCTCTCCGCAGCCTTATGTTCCTACGCAGCATCTCTTCACCCTATCGAATGTCAGGAGCGGCAATCGACACGAGGATTCGCCCTGAAATTTAGCGGAAGATGGCGCGAGCAGGTAAAGTTAGGGTTTTTGCGAGGAAGAAGAAGAAGAGAGGCGGGGTTTTAGGTTGTTTTATTTATTCATTTATTTATTTCCACGAAAGGGTTTTAGTTTGCTAAGAAAGTTGACTTTTCGTCCTAATTGACCGCGTTGCATGTCTTCTCAAAACCGACTAGGTAAATAATAATTATCGGGACACTTATTAATTCCACTTAATAAAAATTATTTTTTGATTTTCAATACAATGATTACAAATAATACGAGAGGGACGGTTGATTGAAAATGACAAACTTTGTTTATAGTGTTTTAAAAAAATCTATAAATAATAAGTAAATCATATATCACTCCCGTAAATTGTGTATCCTTGTAACTTTTTTAGTTTATTCCCAAAATCATGCAATCGTTAACCTTTGATTATATTTTTCGATAGCATGTACCCACAGTTATGAAGCCTTCATTATTTTTTGTTAGCATGTATATTGCACGTCCATCTTGTCAAAAATAATTGAATATGATGTAATTTAAGAATAGAGATTCAGATTTTTTAATTTTCGTGAATGAGTCCAAGAGATTTAAATAAATGGTTGAGTGTAGCTTGTCCCGGATGTGAGCCCCACTGTCATATAATGAAGCCGTCAAGTCGAACTCGTCCATAATTGCCAATGCACAACTTGGCCTTTGAGGATATGATTAAAGTCTCGCCTCTGATTGAATCTGCAAAGATCAAACATAGGGTATGATGTCCGGATATTTCACGCGGATTAGCCCCTCCGATGCTTATATCAAAGATTGTAAGAGGAAAATATAAGAAGTTCAGATCAGAGTAAAGGAGTTCCGGACCGGTTTTTCTAGCAAGAGAGCTTTTAAGGGGAGGTCTTATGCCTATTGTCTTTTCTTCAAGAAAGATTCGATCGCCTTTGCCTCCAAAGCTGAAGGTCATGGATAAAGAGTTCCTTTTCTCTAAAGGGAGAACCATAACCATCCATCCCAAAAGCAAAAGAAATCGAAAATGGCGAGTTGCCCATATGTACAATCATACTTGAGGTGCTTTAAAAATTACAGACACTTTCACTTCTTTATGAAACATAAAGTGAGCTCTATTACCATTACATACGTACTTTCTCCCTATCAAAATTGGCAATACCCAATATTAATTTGAAAAAAAGAAATAGTAAATTTTCGGTTGTGTACTCAGTACTGTATATTTACACAGCGAAGAGTTTTCTTGTCTCTTACCACTAAAGTAACCTGCCAGCTGATACCACTTACGACCAGGTTGAAGGTAACACGCAAATTGTTCTCCTGAAGAGGGAGCTGACAAGTGATGAAAATATGCTCGAAATGTGTTGTCACACTCAGAAGTAGCTAGACTGGATTTGCAAGAGTTCGAGCTGCACCAGTATTCTCGCGACAGTTGATTTCAATCTGGAATTTGCACTCTGGGCCAGATCGATGAGCACCATCTGAGCAGATGCTCCATACTTTAGCCTGTGTTCATCAATCCTGAAGATCTTCTCTAGCATTGTTAATGCTTTCTCTTGAGCCTTCACATTTCCTGATTCCAGAACTTTTACCAGGGCAGGGACACCTGACATTTTAGCCAGGTAATTGCTTCCATTCTCGCAATTCTCATCCTGGATGAGAGTCGCAAGCGCATCTAGAACAGCTTCGTCGGCTTCTCTCTCCTTGCCTTCTAGCGCATGAATCATTGGAGCAATGGCACCTGCTTTGACAATGCAGAAAGTGCATTTGACTCCACAGAAGCTTTCATGAACTTCGCAGAGTGCGTCGGAAGAAGGGGACACGCATAACCACCTCGATCTTCTAGATTTTGCAAGGGAGAATGAGTTTTGTGATAGTTGAGCCAGCGCAATCGCAGCTCTGGCTCTTGCAAGTGGTGAACCACTGGATAGCAACTTCACAAGGGAAAGAATAACCCCATTTTGTGCGGAAAAATGTTGCAGTTTCTTGTCAGATGGAGATGTAAATCGAATCAGAACACCTGCAATGCCCTCTTCCAACCAGACCTCGGCCTGATCTGTGGATGCTGAAGTCGCAGAACTAGAACTCTTTGCTGACAACAAAATGGGCAGCAAATTCGCCCTCTTCATTGTATCTGTCACCTTCTTATCAGCAATAGGGAGATTGCTCAGTATGCCGACTGCTGCAGCTTTTTCAAGCATACTCATGGAGGTTGCTGTAATGCTGACCAGAGTGAATAAGTGGGATTCCCCTAGCTGCTCTCCCAACTCTTCTGGTGAATCTTTAGAAAGAGCGTAAAGTAATTTCAATGCATCAGTTCTTATTTTACTGTTACTTTCAGTGAGAAAAGGAAGGAGAAGTTGAAATGCACCCTTCTCCCTCATTTTCCTCTTAATTTTGGATGCACTAGGATGGGCTGCAATGGAGTCGAGAGCATGTAAGAGGTGACGCTGGATTGTCGGACTCGACAGATTCAAAAGCGAGAGCATCTGTTGAGCCACTTCTGGATTTACTAATACTGATTCTGATTGAGCAATTTGTGCAAGAATAGCTGACGCGGGCTCCCGGAGAGTCATTAGAACCGATGTAACAGAGAAAAGTAGCTGAAGTAGATAGCCCACAATACCAGAGCTGACTAAACGCTGGATATTATCTGTCAAGCTGGATAGGTCATGCAGTGCACTCAATGCAGACAGCTTAGCTTCAAGCTTCCCTGTACTGAACATTTTGACTAGGGGATTTATGGCACCATCTTCCCCAAGAGAAGCTTTACTTTGATCGGTCAACTCCATCCGCGAAAGTGCAGAAGCCATAAGAATTTTGCTCATGTCAGAACCTGCAAAGGCATTTCGTTAATAGATGACATCACATAAGGCTCTAAAATCTCTTGAGATCTTCAACAGAGTTCGATTTTAACTGACAATTGTATCTTTTGATCACTCTCTTCGTACTCCAAAAGCACTGATTTACTCTTTGATGAGCCATATTCTAGAAACTCTGATATCAGCACCAAGGATCAAAAAGAAAGATGCGTTTCAGACATCAAATGTCTTCATCATCGATTTTAACTGTGCACATCTACCCTCAGCAATCGAATTGCACAATAATCAAATGAAGGGAAGTCAGGGTCAGCTAGGCACTATTAGGTGTAGCCTCTAAACAGGGTTAACAACAGGAAATTATTCACTAATTCATGGATCTCGCCATTTGATCCGCACAAAGGTACATGCACAGTGACTCGTGAAACCAACGCATGATATACCAGGAAAGTTAAACAGACTCGGCTGCTACTGCAGTCATTCGAGATTTTGCAACCACTCAAAATATGTAGCAAAGAAACTCTGACGGGGACAATACCTTCTCTCAGGTACTGCACGAGTGGCTTGAAATATCCAGCTTCAGCCATATGAAGTGCATTCTGTGTATTGCTAGACAAAGCATTTAACAATTTGCTCGCATCACTTGAGGCGATTGCATCTTCGCTGTTGAGCATAGCCACCAACATAACAATACAGCCTTGTATTCTGCCAATTCGCCTCCTGACAGCGTTGAGATCAGAGAGACTAAGCAACAATCCCACTGCTTCCCGTCTCTCTTCCACATCCCGAGACAAGGACTTCACTAGGACCGATAAAGAACTGACATCTGCCATTTTCTCCTGTAAAACATGGTTATGTTATCGACAATGGACGAAAGAATCACATGAAAGGTTCTATCTGCGGAGATGAATTGTGATCGGCATGTGCGTAAGTACCTTGTTTTTGGCATCCCGTGAAGCAAGGGTTCTCAATATACGTATGACACTCAGCCGGCTATTCTGCTTACCCACACTCAACCGGTTGACCAGGATGGGAAAGATCCCCTGATCACTGATCCATTCTTGGCTCACCTCCTCACTATTAACAATATCTTGCAACCCCAGAAGAGCGAATTTGAGCTTGTCGTCATCGCCATACTTCAGTTGCAAGACCACGTCGTCGATGTCGAGATTGATCCTCTCCTCTTCTATGATTTCCTGCTGCTGCTCCTCCTCCACCTCCGATTCGCTATCGAATCCCAGTTCACTGCTGGCGCTCGAACTGATAATCCGACTAGTGGCGAAATTGGTGTTCATCAACTCTCTGTGTAAAGCACTAATTTTCTGCTTGATTTCCGTCGAGATATCGAGCCTTGCAAAGAGCACGAGTCCCAAGGATCGACCGAGATCATGAGCCAACTCCTCAATCTGTTTGACGGGTTCTCTCGCTTTGGGGCTTCTGATCAAAGCCTTGGCCCGCCCGAACTCCCCGTCGAGCGACTCGACCGCTTTCCGCAAGGGAGACGAGCCTTTCGCCTCATCATTACCGCTCAAATTGTCGAGAATGGGCACGAACTTCTCCGCCAGAGCTCCGAATTCTAGCAGAACCTCGCTCTCGGTTTCAGAGCCCTTGGCCATGGAAGCCACATCCCGAATGGACGCCTGGAGCTTCGACACGAGCTCGCCGAAGCTTCTATCTCTCTCGTCCATGTTTTTGTTTTTTTTAGAGAGAGAGAGAGAGAGAGGGAGAGGGAGAATAATCAGCCAAGAAGAGAAGCCAACAGGGGGGATTCAGAGAAGAGCAGGCTCATTTGGGAGAAAGCTGGAAGAGAGCGTATATTAAATATAACCAGGGAAATTCAAAGGGAAATCACGAGGAATGGAGGCGGAGAAAATTCAAAGGACCGAGCGAGCAAGAATAGCAGTGAAGCAAACGTTGTCATCTCCCTCATGATAACTCCGTCCCTTACGGGGAGCTAACAAAGAAAAATACGAGCAAACACGAACACGACCGAGCCAACGATCCCCCAAGACCAGTTCATCGGCTCTCAACGGTCGTATCGTATCCACTCGCCTGTCGGCGTCGTCATCATCAATCGAGGGCGCGCGCGCGTGAGAGTAACCGGCACGACCGGTTCTGTCCTCGCTTCACGCGACGAAAGCGACACGGTCGAGGAGGCTGCTGATGATCAGCAGGGACGGACGGGGATTGGAGGGATGCGGCTGGAGTTTAGCTGGGAGTGGGGATCTCCGGGGTCAGCGTCGGTCGTCTCTTACTCGGGAATCAATCAATGAACGAATGAAAGAAACCAATTCCCCTCGCTCGCATCGTATCGTATCGTCGCCAGCCATCGTTTCGTTTAACATAATAATAATGATAATGTGAAACCTCCGGTTCGCGTCGGAGGTCGCTCTCGAACCCCAACCGCGTCTGATTGATTTATGGGTCTGTCTCTCTCTCTTTATCTGTCGCCGTCTGCCTTTTGCTTTGCATCTTAGCCCGCCACGGGTGACGTGGCTTCCCCCACCTTTTTTTCTTTTGGCCTTTTCCCTTTTTCGCTTTCGAATCGACTTCCATCCTCTTTAAATTCTTCTTCTTTTTTTAATCCACTAATTTGAGCTTTTGTTAATGTTATTTTACTTGCATGCTTCGCGTAACGGTTATCGCTGGGGTCAAGTGGACAGAGTTGGTAGTCTTTCTTTAATTTTTCGAGTAATGACAGATTCTTGACTAATTCGTGGGGTTTCTTTTAAAATAATTTGGGAGGGGGAGGGGGGGAGTGGGTAGGGTTGGAAAAAGTCAATTACCTCCGAAGAGGAGTTATTCTTAAAAAAAGATTGAGCAGGGGGGGACGTGCACATAATTATATTGTGCGTTGGTTTTAAGTAATTGTTTCGCGAGATGCTAGTGTTTGGACTTTGCCCACAAGAAACGCAAATTGGAGTCTAAAAATGAAGAAGATCTGAAAAGGAAAGACAATGACATAAAAGCAAATGGATACCATTCAAATTGTTACTATACAATTATCCGATTCTGAAATGACCGCTTATTGAACAGAATCATATTTAAATCCTAGAGATAATACGACACATCATTGAATAAATCAATTTTAAGTAATGCTTAGCACTTTTCTAAATATATGATGCATTCGTTTTATAGCCTTATTATTTTTCTTTGTTTTATGTATTTATATCGGGATACTTTCTTTCTCTCTTTGGTCAATGATAAGTCGTCGGTCGGTGTTCATAAGAAAGGAGTCACGAAAAATATCTTCTTTCAACATTACTCAAGTCACGTAAAACCAAAACAGGAGGCGGGGAGATCCCATTTCCCAAGTCGCAAAATTCCAAATCGCCTCTCGAAATGCGTGTAATTCGAGAACGAGATCCGTTGCAAGTACTAACCATTGAATCAAATCGAATCCACGCGGTTCCGCATTCCATTCTTCGCAACATGACAAAGGCCCAGTCTTGTCATCACCGTCGTTCCCACTTACCGGAAAAAGCCTCGGAATTTTCTTCCCGTGGGAAGTCAAATGATGAGAGAGACAGCAAGGAGAAGAATGGCGGGGTGGGTTTGCGCGGTTCACGCCTTGCGACAGAATGAGAAGAGGGAGAGATCAATTCCTTATGTTGACGACAGAGAGTAAAAGGAGAGTGGACAGAACGGCAGGATCGCATGGTTCGGTCAGTAAACACATGCGCGGACGTTTGACGAATCCATCATAATGCTCTCCCCCCTTTTGCTTTTACCGCTTTTCTAATTAGTCATGCGCTCAAGCAAAAGCACCGGTAGTCCCATCTCACCTGATTTCGCTTTTGGATTCCATGTTGTACTTTGCCCATCTGCCTCCGAACCTTCCACGTTAAAAGTGTCGTCTTTATACATGCTTCACCCAAAAGAAAGGTATATCCAATATTTTAAATCGCGAATTACGCATATTATAAGATGAACGGCGTCTATTGAGTAATCCAAAAAGGATATATTTCCTTGTGTAATGCGTAATCGATGTTTTGAGAGTCAAGTGTGTTTTTACGTGGCGCAGACAATAGACGACAAGCGGTGGGGGAAGCACTTGTTATTATAATCCTTGGAGGTGACTTAAGAAAAAAATGGTTCCTTCACATTTTAATAGCTGAGGTTACAAGTTCTCTGTCTCTTCATGTTACTGCTGCCTTTCCTGACCATGTTGGCCAAGAGGAACAGCGTCGTTTCTACTATCTCTCTAATCGATTTCATAATATAAATGCCATCACCACATCCACAGCAAAGATGGCAGGAGAAGATGGTTGGTAATCTTGTCAATGCTCTCATCTTTTTAATCCCAAAGGCTAATAGAGAAGATTAGGAATTTGCATTTATGACGAGTCGTCGATACTCAATTAGTCGTACATTTTCTGTTCCAAGAATTTCAGTGAAACCGTATTTCCGACTAGAAACAGAGCGCTGTGACACTCGACGAATAACCCAGCCCCAATCTTCGTTCGCAATCAACTAGCTGAAACAGAGCAAATTGCAGACGCTTACAATCTCCAGCAACCAAGAAGAATGATCCCCGTGCTGGCCATGAGAGACCTCACTGCACAATGGCTTGAGCTTGAACCTCCAGCACGACTAAGAGTAATGGAAGTTGAAACGAGAGGGAAGGAATGATGGCTGAAGCTGAGGCTTTTGTGGTGGACGTGTCGTCGGTGAGAGAGAAGCTCGGGATCGAAGGAAGAGATGCTGGTTGTTGTCGATGGTGTGTGGTGATGATGAGAAGGAGAGGAAGAGGAAGACGCAAGGGAGTTTTCAGAGATGGGATTGGGGTTGAAGCACCCGTCGCTGTTGTTGAAGTAACCGTCTCTGTTTTTGCCTTTACAACGTCCTAAGCCAAAGAAAAGACGTCGAAGAATGCCATGTCTGCTCTTGATGAGTCGTCAATACTGTTTGGTCTGCCCTCCCCGTCGACAAATTAAATGGCTGCGTCAAGCTTTCTCCACGCAATAGGAAGGTGGCTTGAAGAAAAAGATGTTTAGGCTCATTATATGCTCCTCGCCTTTCCGAGAACATCAAGGAAAGTTTGCAGTTGTTGCTTATCTGGATTGACAGTGTCAGTCGAGATTATATCAAAACTAATTGAATGAATCTAATCCACTAGTTGTGGAACAATTGAATCTACCCTCCAACTTATCTTCACTAATCTCAAGCTGACCTTGCCATTATTGACTTTCAAAGGTTGGCTAAGGAAGTGGTTCTCTTTTTCTCTTTTCCTACCAGGAAAAGAAGTGGATGGCTAACTTTTCTTCTTGTTTCTTGCCTTGGGCCGAGGTGGATAAAGCTTGTGGGACAGGGAAACTTTATTTGCTCGTGGAATTTGGACTCCTAGGATGCAACTTGCAACTTGCAATTTTGCATGTCTACTGGGGAAGAAGTAGCAGTTGCAGGACAATGAGTCTTTTTGCAGATGGAGGTTGTCCAAACAAATTCACACGTTTCAGTGAAAACTGAAAAACAACAAGGTTTTTTGGCTCTGGATTTTATTATGCTCTATATCAGGTTACAGAAGACAGATACAGGCACAAGGAAAGCTTAAATATAATGAGCTCAAGATGGGAACAAGCAAAATCAGGGAACATCCCAACTGACCCCATCAACAATTTCAGGATGACTCAAAGTCGAGTCACTCGATCAATCCGGCAGATTCTGTAATCAGGATCAGTCTCCTTTAGCTATCAATGTGAGCAAGAAATCCTTGTAGTTTCCATTAGCTGTATCTTCAATCTTTTTGGCCAAGTGAATTCCGTACATCTTGTTATACTCTTCATCAATCTCATTTACATCGACATCAGCTCGGGTTACAATTACTCTAGTCAATGCCTTCTTCGTGCTTTTGTCTGCATCGGTTCTTAATGCCAAGTCCAAAACCTACAATCAAAAGCAGGGATGTTCAATATCCGAAAAACTCAATGCATATGTGGACACGTAACTACAGTGACAATTGCCTCAGGCGAACTATGACCTGGCTAAAGTATCTACCAGGAGTGCACAGGCATTGCACTGTCTCTTGTAGTCTCGAGTCAGATTTAAGATCCTGAGACACAGAAGAACAAGGCGTGAAATTCCGTACATTTATCAAACAAACAACCCTTTCAAAAGTATCGACTAGACTCGAATTTCTTACTTCATCAAGGTTACTGCCACTGATTTCCTGGTAATTTTTATAGACTGCCTTAAGATGGTGCTTGCTTCTCGTCGTTAGTAATTTTATGACCTCGTCATCCTTGGTCTTCTTTTCACCACTCAGGATGGCATTCAGAAGAGTCTTTGCCTCGGCTTTCACAGTATCTTCCTTAAGCTTCAACCCTTCATACCGATATGCACTGACTAGACCCACTAATAGCTGCATTTTTTTTGGGAAACAACTCAGGTTCATTCAGCTAGATGCTAAAAACATGCTCCAATTTACACAGGTCTGAGCATCTACTCACCTTACATTCGGGGCCATGGACATGGGAAGTGACGTCCTCCTCGATCGAGTACTCATAGAGGGAGTGGTAAGCCCTTCTTGCTCCCAGTAGCTCATCCGACGATCTCGTGCAGGCAACCTCTATAAGCACATTATAAGAATCTGGACCTCCTGTCAAGGCTTCCTTCAGGAGACGGGCGTCTCTTTCCCAGGGATGCATGGTCCAGAGCACCACGGCATTCTGAGATTCATCGAAGCAGCATCAAGCGATTCAAAAGCAGTTAGTTTCTCGAGCAAGTCATCGCAAGGGCAATTTTTCAAAATACCTCTTCCTGTAGCTATATTTGGGCATGATCTTGCCAGAGCACATGTCAAATTCTGAGTTCGCCTTATCGGGTTCTTTTCCCATCCCAAAAAAGAATCAAATTATGTTTTAAAGGTATCCCCGGCGTTCACCATGGACTCCAATCTCTCAGAAACAAGAAAATTGAGGTTCTTTTCATCTAGTTTCCATTTATCGAGTCATCCTTTACAGACATTCAATGATTTGAACGATCGAATCTCATCGCAGTCGAGGCCAGTAACGATTTCGCTAGGATGGAAGAGAGATTCTAGGATGCCGCAAAACCATATGGAAGTAAATGCACACAAGATATGCCGAACGGCAAAGAACTCGGATTACCTTGAATCGCATGAATTCATGCTTGAGGAGCTTGATCCTGTCATCATCCCACCTCTCGAAGCTCCTCTCGTCCTCCTTGAAGAGGTGCGGGTTCCTCTTCCTGAAGGCCTTCCTCTTCTCGGGGCGCGACTTCCCCAGCACGGCGATCAGCGTCCTCTCGTCAACTCCATGTCCTGAAACCGGAAGAACATCGAACATCGGACATCGGACGCAGCAACATCAACGGCGCCGACAAAAAACAAGAATTCAAGAGCAGCCGATTCAAGCGCGAGAAAGCGACCGTTGCTTCGGCAATCGATCCCCGCGAAGCGTTCGGTGAGAATTGAATGCGGAAAAGGCGGGAAAGGGACGAGACCTGAGAAGGCTCTGGTGAGAGCTTCGAGTTCATCGGACTGAGACATCGTCGTCGCTGTCGTCTTTCTCGTGTCCGGGCTTTGATCATGCAATGACGATCGTCTTCGTGCCGGGGCGCTGCGGTATTTATAGGGGTCCCACGAGGTCATTTTCGTCATTCCGGCTGGGTGGAAAAGGGATTTCCCCAATTTCCGGATTTTTAATTTCATTTTGTTTCACGACCCGAGGAAAGATGAAACCGATTTTGTATATTAAATGAGGGGGGGCGTTGCAAATTCGTTGAGTTGTTATAAATGAAGGGTAGCTTTAACAGAAAAAAAAGGCTAGAGATTAATGTACTCATTGATTGAGTTGCGAACTTGCGGTGATGCCCCCGCGCTTCGGTGAATTTACAGTTCAGCCCCCAAGGAGTAGGCGAATTTTGCGGTTTGCCCCCTCATCTTTCTTAGAGTCGCGTATGCACCCCCCAAAACGAAGCTTCCGATTCACGTGAGCCCTCGAACTTGATGGCGCGCTTCTGTCCGAATAAAATTTGCTCCTATGCTGTTTCAATTGAGTTTTATGTGGTCCGAGACATTCGGTGCATCTATCCTTCCTCTCATATGATCGAGAGCTTCCGTAGTTAATTATGGACATGATAGTAACGTCTTTTCCCTAATTATGCATAGCAAAGATAATGGATCGAAGCATTCAATTCTCAATGTTAAAGTACCATTTTAGTTTGGACCTAAGCAAGTCCTTAAAAAGATTTAAGGAAAAAGAAACAGATAGAAGATCCATTTTGGGATAAGAGGCCCTGCAATATCATCTTTTGTATTCCTTAATTGGTAAAAGAAGAAAAATATCCACCAACCAACAACAGGTGTAAGGATTTCAGGCACCAAGATATTAAAATAAGAGACACAGCCTAGCTGAACTCCCCATTAGATGATTATCATAAACGATTCTCATAGGTGGATAACCAATCAGAGAAGGGAGGCTGACAAGAAAAATGTAACTATGACTTGCTGTTAGCTAGCTCACAATTTTCCACCTACCTCACAAATCGACACCATTCAATTCACTCTTTCTTTTTATTTATATTTCAGAGAAATGACGTGTGTGTGCATGTATATATATCTCACTAAAATCACAATTCGAGCCTCATAAATTAGGAACTTTTTTTCCTTTTTGTACCTGATGGACTGTGGCCTGCATTTTGAGGCACATCAAGATGAAAGGGGGGCGGGGCAATAAATGATACCGGATTTTTCCTGCCTTGTCATGACGAGTAGCATGCGAATTAAATAATGGAAATGGTCCCTTGCAGCCATGCCTTGTCCCCAGCTTGCTTGCTTTCTTATGCAATAATAATAACTGAGATACGGTTGAGTCGACATTATAAAAATGGGCTGGGCACCACATCTATTAATTTAATTAATTTGATATAAACGTGACATCTATATAATTGGATGACTGTAGAAATACGGGCCCAACTTTCTTGAATAGCCTAGACTCGTCTCTAGTTTAGTAGGAGGTAGCTAAAGTTTGTGGCTGAGGTTAAAAAGAAGTACAGTCTCTCTTAGATATACAAAGGTAAATTACACTTATAAATCTGTGGAAAATTATCAAAAAAGTTTTAAATATATTTTCTAATGCCAAATTGGTTCTAAATATTTCAATTTGACCAATGTAATCTTAAATCTTTTAATGATTTATTAATATAATTCTTCTAGCTATTTTTAGTTAGAAATCACTTATGTAAACATTGACTATCCTACATGACACAACCAGTACATAGCCAGTGCTAAAGTAGATGATTTTTACATTTTGTAGATTCCTTTTCTTTTAAAAAGAAACAAGCAAAAGAAAAAATGGAAGAAAAATTCAAAAAATTGTCAATGTCAACACCATTCGTACCATGTAAAATAGCCAATGTCTTTATCAACGATTTCCGATCAAAATTGCCTAGAATGACTACTTAGTCGTCAAAAAAAATAGGACTAAATTGTTCAAATAAAAATGTTTAGGATTGAATTAACATCCCTATAATAAATTTAGGACTCTTTTGACGATTATCCTATGAACCGGTGGATTGAGCCTATGAATTAGATAGCCCATTCGTTCCTAATGAACATAGAGACCAGCTAGCAACACCAGAGTTTCAGGCACATTGCCACTTGTAGTAGCCAATGATTCAGTAAAAGTTCCTACACCTCGTCCCATCGCTGTTGCATCTGCAGAAGTCAAGTGCTGACTATGATGAGCTTTGAATGGAATGTGTTTCGCTAAAGCTGAGGTCGATTGATGCGAGCTGTGTCTGAACTAAGATTACTGGAGACGTGATACGCATCCACTGCTAAACCAATTAACTAATCCTATGAAATTTCCTGACGTGTGATAACCGGTTCAGACGAACGTGCGAATGCATTTAAACGGGATTGTCCTCGTCAACTTTCGAGCGGGTCCCATACCTGTTTGAACGTTGATGAAGAGAATGAATGCGTAATTAATGTACTGGGCCTAGCTAGTGATGTCTGACAAACCCTGTCCATACGGGGAGCTAGCCAAACCAAATGCGAAAGAAAAGAAGAAGAAGAGCATGAATGGGTTCCCACTTTCCAGAAGGAAAAGAAGAGGAAAAGATCAATGATTGTGAACGAAACAGCTTAGCATCGTTGTCCAAGTCATGAGATCAGGATCAAATCCGGTCTGATTAATCAAATGTTAGGGAATAAAGATGGGTCGTAAAGATTGACTTTCCAGATCGTTCTTGTGATCATGGAGCGAATACGTGTTGTGCAGCATTGCTTTGAACTTTGATAACTTAAAAGAAAGGAAAGAAACGAAAGGGGACGCTTTGATAGCCCACCCCTCTGATAATAATCTGCAGAAAACGTGGCCGGCCATGCGGAGACGATTCCTTGCTGATCGAGCGCACTGACCAGCAAAGCAGATCTGGACACGCATGCATACCCAGCTTTCATATTTTCCCATCATCGTTAATAATTGCAGAAAGCAAGCGCCATCGAGTAATTTAATAAAAATCTTTCACATGCATGAAACTGCATGTGTGGAAGGAGATGAATGAACGCAGCGCATGGACGGTGCTTGGTTCTTTCTTGGCATTGATTCACTGGCATGCGGATGTTTCATGTGACGCTACCTAAACTTGCAGCGCATTCAATTGGCAAACCCAATTCATGAAGAACAACCAATCGACAGTATCGTTGAACTTACCCGGCTGCAATGCTGTCCACTACTGTAAAATTGTCTCAGGTACAATGCACACGCTGAGGATATAGGGCAAAGCCCGGCTCTCCATATTCCACATGGGTCGTCATTCTCAGCCTTTGTTTCTTCCGCACTTGGTGCAACAGATGTCGCGCGTGGGGACGTCGTGCTGGAACGCGATCTTGTTTTAGGGTTTTATTAGAATAAGGTGCAGCAGCTGAAACACACGAGGATACGAGCGTCTCGGTCCTGCAATACGTGGGTTACATGCTGGTCGTGCATTCACATACAGCTCAGAAGAAAGAAGCTTCCAAGAATGATTGCCGCCGCAACAGATCCTCTCGTCTGATGCTTATCCACTTAAGTTCCGACGTGCATCGATAGTGGCCCGTGCGCAAGTCGGATCGCCCGGTCGACCGCCTTGCCCATTATTCAGTCGACCGAGATATTTATTACTAATAAATGATCGTCGACATTGAAGCAGATGATCATCGTGTCTACATAGGATCCAAGTAATGCATTCGACATTTATTTGCTTCATTTGTTTCCACGTTCCGAATTCTATAATCTAGTACTTTATCATGAGCATTGGTACATGGTTTAATCATCATAAAGCTATAATTGAAGGAAATTTTCTAAAGATAGACTAATATATCACGAAAAAATTAAAATCCCTTTTCTTCTTCTTTTTTGAATTTCATTTCATAAATCAAATCACACGATGAATTTGAATAACAATTCCCTCCATTCCATCATTGATTATATGCTTACATGAGATCTGATATAACGCATGAAAATCGTTCTCAAATACAACCCCACTGAGCCAAAGAGCATATTTAACATGAAATCAGTACAAAATTTCATGATTAACAATTGTATAAATTAAGGTATTATGCTCTCATTTCTTTTCTAATTCGAGGGTCTCCTAGAAGTAAATATTTTGCAAATCACAAATTACGAATTATTTGAACTATCTTCGTAAAGAGAAGATCCGGGAAACTGCACATTGCTCGAGGATGGAGTCGTGTGTGACGTGAAAATTTCTGGATGGGAAATGAAATAAGAAGTTCCAAAATTCCAAAGCATGATTTTTCAGACAAAACACAAAAAAGAGAGGAAGGGGCCGTCGTTGCAAAAAGCGTCGGGGGACGAAAGCGCAAATACCAAGAAATCGCGACCCTAGCGACGAAAAGGACGTCAATTGAAAACTACAATTATTTAAGGGAGTAAAATTGGGAATAAAAAAATGGAAAGAGGGAGAGACGAAGCTCCTTTATTCCCGCGACGGTTACAGGCTTATGGAGAAGAAGGAAACAACAGCTCGCGAACGAGACGAGGACGAGAACAAGAACGAGAACGAAACCGAAACGCTGAGGAGCAATAGCGCGCGGAGAAGGCGACGGCGGCGGAGGAGCATCGAGGCGGCCCTAGCGAAGCTGAGGCTGAGATCTTCGATCGGAAGCAGCTTCTTCGACCTCCTCCGCTGCTTCCCGCGGCATCCCCCGGTGGGATTCTTGCCGGCGACGGCCATGGCCACGCTCAGGGTCCCGGAAGTCGTCCCTTCCCCGTCCGACGACTGCCGGAGGCTCCGGAAGGCTTTCGAAGGTCCTCTCTCGACCGCTGACGATGTTTTTGTATGTGCGCGTTCCGTGTTTTCTCGCTCTTCTCCGAGACTCCGGTGTTCGTGATTTGCTTGTCGTTTGACGTCGAGATTGAATGTTTGATCAGTGAGTTGTAACTCGTCGTACTAATCGAAAATAACAGGATGAGTATTTTCCGTTTGGAGTGTGCTCAGTCTCGCTCATTTGCATACATTTTACGTTCCCCCTCTCCCTTGATTTGCATTCCTTTATTGATTCAGTAATACGCTCGGAATAAGCACTTCTTCTCGACCTAGCTTACGCATTTATATTTGACTCGTTGTTGAGGATTGGCTGATTGGTGTAGGATGGGGAACGGATGAGAAGGCGATCATATGGATATTAGGACACAGGAATGCGAGTCAAAGGAGGCTAATCAGGGAGACTTATCGGCAGCTTTATAGCCAATCCCTCATCGACAGTCTTTATTCTGAACTCTCTGGGGATTTCAGAGTAAGTTTGTCATGTTCTTTTTGGTGTTCTTTTCATATATACATATTATTAATCATTAAACTTGATGTCTTTACCTTAATCTAGCTATATAGATGCTGGGTTCTAACTAAAATATATAATTCAATTTGGTAACTAAGCACAAGCATATTTTATGTTTGAAGTGATATTGTCAATATGGTAAAATGACTGCTGTAATTGGTTGGCTTCTATCAGAAAGCAGTGATTTTCTGGACATATGATCCTCCCGAGAGGAATGCCAGATTGGCAAAGGAGGCCTTGCAGACTAAAAGGAAAGGCATAAACCACTTACTTCCGATTGTTGAGATCGCATGTGCATCATCTCCCAACCATCTTATTGCCGTAAGGCAGGCCTACTGTTCACTTTATGATTGCTCACTCGAGGAAGACATCTTGTCAGCCATATCTTTACCCTTCGGAAAGGTAAATGCTTAGATAAGTGGCGACACAACTTCTTTACGATAGTGCCGAATATCTTTGTGTAGGTTTTGCAGTCAAAGAGAACTCTTTTTTCTTCCATGCACGATTCGTTTGCCAGAAGAAATTTGTATTTATTGGCCATTTTCAGGAAAAAGTATAAACCTGCTGCAGTTTGACATGCTTTTTTGAAATTGCCATCGAGTAACCATATGAAAGGCTATAATCCTTAAATAATATCTGATCACTGTATTCGTAATGCTGAAGTACAACTGAAGGGGATAAGGTAAACTGATAGTTGCTAGCTGTTTTCTTAACTTGATCACAGACATTAAAAGTTGTTGTGTGGTCCCAAAATAATTCTAACTGCTAGTTTAGAAGATATAATTTAGTACATATCAAATTCTAGTTGTTTGCTCTAGGGAAGGTTTATTTCTGTTGCATGTCCATGGCCTTCAGCTGATGTTTGAGTCAAACTTTGAATCGTTCTACTAAGGCTTACCTAGGAGCAAGTGTCCACTGCATACTCAAGGGCATAGTAAAAGTGGGAAGTTTTTCGCATTGATAACACTCTTCATTTCAATAGGACTTCGTATCTGTTTACCCCGTCCAGCAGCTCCAATTTCGGAGTTTTCTCATAATTTGCAATGTCTCTGCTTCTGCAGATCCTTGTAGGATTGGTGAGCTCTTATAGATATGATAAGGAAGTGGTAAATATGGATGTTGCTCATTCAGAAGCAGCACTGCTGCACGAAGCAATCGAAAGGAAGCAATTGGATCAAGATTCTGTTTTGTGGGTTCTTGGCACTAGGAACATTTTTCAGCTCCGAGCGACATTCCAATGCTACGAGCAGGACTATGGGAGTCCTATTGACCAGGTCTAGTGTTTGCATGTCTAACTTAACGTGAAATCCTTTGTTTCTTTCTTATTCTTTTTCTTTTTGAGGAGTTTATCGGGACGTCTTGCATCACTCAGGATATCAAGAACGGCGTGAAGGGTGATCTGGAATCTCTGCTAGGATCGATAGTACGTTGCTTAGATTGCCCCGAGAGACACTTCGCAGAGGTCAGTTAAGTAATCCACTGCCAATCATCCGGTGTCAGTGTGTTACTGATACGGCCATCACTTATGGTGACATAAAAGAGAATATAATCCGATTATAAGACTAGGAGACATAATCTTGCGCGATGTGCGATGTGATAATGATATTTAAAGGCATCATCCATTGGCTATGTTATGCGTGCGGTTTTCTGTTAAATTTAGAAACCGGTAAGCCACTGCACCCTGAATTCTTGTTATGTCTAAAACCATCTTGTCTTTATCCGCCTCGGGCAACTGCTCACGCTACTATAAAATACGACCTGCTGTGGCTTTTGAAGGATTTTACCCAATGGAATGTGAAATAAAGCATCTGAATTTGTTAAATGTGTCTGCTAGATTTTCTAGTATTGAAGCTTTGCATGTCTTTGTGTAATGCCTCTACATACTTCAATAGGCGTGTGCTCAAAAAGTATTGACCTTTGATCCTTAAATATCACCAGGTGATCAGAAGTTCCATAATCGGGCTTGGCACGGATGAAGATTCGCTCACCAGAGCCATCACAACCCGAGCTGAAATTGACATGATGAAGGTCAGAGGGGAATACAACATCATGTACAACGGCAGCCTAGACAGCGATGTCATCGGCGATACATCAGGAGATTACAAAGATTTCTTGTTGACGTTGCTTGGAGCAAAAATATAAGTTCCATTCTTTCCTACTTGTGTGCTGGCTTGTTCAATTGTGCTTGTTTTGATATGAAAACTCGCTCTTATATTTTACGCACCTCCTGCAGAGTGCTCCAAGCAATTGTTTGTGCATGACTCCTAATTCGTTGTGGCATTCCCTTGTCTATTCCTTTTTCTTCTTCTTTTTCCTGAAAAGGGTTTGTGTTATCAACTAATCAAGTTCTCATGTCATCATCAGAATATCTGTTTTACCATGGCATCCTTAGACAACAGGTTTCTAATGCATCAATTATAGACCATCTCTACGTCTTGTTCCTCTTGTGTCAAACTAAACGAGAGAATTCCAGGAAACCATATCTGGCAAATGACATTCCTCAATTATCTCATGGAGAAATTCTAATAAATGCTATAGCCACGAGTAATCTCTCCTCCACTTTAAGGCATCCAACATGCAAAGTATTTCAGAAAGTCACTCAGAGAAACGTCCAAAACATATCTTTCACCCGTCGCTCCGATGTTCAGTCCTCCCTTCCAAGAAGTTGGACATTGTGTTCAATTTTCATCACTGACACTCGAAATCTGAATGCCAGTACTTTGAGTTCGTTCATAATTTGAGGCTTGGAATCTGCAGCATAACCCAACTGACGCCGGATCCTATCAGTTGTCAATCCACATGGAATATGTCACACTATAGGGTGGAGGTCAAGTGCATATGGCCCCGGAAAAAAAGGGGGAAAAAGGTAGTAATCAAGTACGAGAATAAAGGATAAACCAAAAATCCCTGAATTCACACGGAATTGCAACACAATGCAAAAGAAATGTCTGAATCAAATACTGGGGTGAAAACAATTACTCTTATTTCAATGTACGATTTAGGCACCTTGTTTTCCTGCCAATTGACGCCCCAGCAATCACTTCTATCAGAATTAAGCGGAACAGGACCGAGTGCACCCTGCAAGGAGAGTTCCATAAAGGAAATCTACTTTACAAAAGTTCTTTTGACCTTAAAAATGATATATTCGAAAGGTAGAGTGAAAATACTCAAGCTGGAGACTGAGAAGTAGACACTAGTGGCTCTGTCGAGCTCGACTCTGCTGGAGCAAGGTTTATTGGTCGTAAAAATGGCGGGCAGTAGGCATCTTTCGCGATCTCAGAACTCAGTTCCAACTGGTTGCTCTTGTCATCAAATTCATCATTTTCAGTAGCATCCTGTCCCATGCAAGGGCAGAATAATCCTCGTAAGGTGTGGGGAATCCTACTTGTAAATAACTCAAAGGACAACCATAGGGTGCATAAATCAGATAAAGAGAGCCATATCACCGCAAATACATGTAAATAAGGTGCGCAGGTGACTGCATGTAAAGCTAAAGGCAGATATGAGATTTCTTTCTGCCATTTTGATTCAAGCATTTATGATCCAGGATCTTCACAGACGAATTGAAAGTCATAATTAGGGCATAAAGCAACAACACGAGAAAACTTGTCAGGAGATAACCCAATCAGGAAGACGTGTGTGAAACATGAATGTAATGACAAAACCAGCTAACACCCATCAACAGAAGCCATAGTCAACAAAATAGTAAGCTGAAATTTTACATAATGTTTACATATGTTCATGCAAAAGTACGAGCACATATCCTCCAGAAATTATACAACTCAAACAGGCTGCTTGACCATCTTCTCTGAAAGGAAAAGTGCTATGTAGAGGATTCCAATCTACTATGCTAATTCACTCCTGTGATCATAAGCCAGATCTGCTCATTAACGATATATTTTTCCTATATTTTATGTCCAAGTTCAACTTTGACAGGCATCTAGAATCTGAAAGAATTTCCAGTCAAACTGTAGCAGACTAATAAGATAGGACTGAAGGACCAAGTAGACATAGATAGTCTCCAGTGCATAAAAAGGCTGCAAAAAACAAGGGAAAGCCAATTTGTAAAGCTAGCACAGGCATCTAGAAAATTTATGTGCAGAACATTAGGATATGACCAGAATAACCAATAAAATAGCACTGCAAAGCTGCATGAACACCTGTATGGAGTAGTTGCGGAATGTAGGATAGAAACGAAGCTTGCAATATCCATGGAACAACAAAGAGAACAACAAAAGTGGAACTGTGCATATAGAAGCAGCTGGCTTTGACTTTAGTCCAAAAAGACCAATCATCGTGATTTGCATGAGAATTATAGCAACAAGAATGTAGTGATGAATGTATGGCCAATACTTTCCACACGTCTCATATGTAACTGCATACACATCTGCAATCTGCAAAGTAATGAAACTCATGTTCTTTCTGCAATGAGAGTTTCATTTTCATTAAATACATTTCTTTTCACCAACATATAAAAGCCAAACTGAATCACAAAGAATTCTGTAATATCAATTAAACCGAGCATAACAATAAGCAAATGCTAATGTTACAACATGCAAGAAGCATGGAATGAGAACAAATTACATAATCTCCCCATACGCAAATAGAGTGCCACTGGAGCTAATTGTTGTTTCATTTTCTAATTTTGGGACAGCTTATCCCACTCTGCTCATTAGCCACACCTACAAAAACACTCAGTGCAAAAGTAACCACAAATTTTTGATGACCTATAACATGGATGGCCCCAAAGAGCAGAGAAAGAAAGAAGTGCGCATACTCACCTTCTTATCCTATCATGTACACATATCAAAGCATAAGTTTGCAATGTTGTCTAGCCACTCTCCAATTCTGAACAAACTATATTTTGGATAGCATATGAATCTTTTCAAACACTTCACAACTATCTGGTCATAAATAAAAGCAAGCAAAAGCTCTACCAATTTATTCTTATTCTAGCCACTCTGCAAGCAGAAGGCCTAGCTAGATTTGAGCATTAATTTTGGCTATAACTTTCGGAAGAGCAAACTCTTTGAGAAAACTCCCTACATGGGCACAAAGCCTGCTTAGACTTAGTCCAGTCTCTTCACAATGTTACTTACCATACATTATACTTTCTTATTGCTGCAACCAAAGAATCCCCATGCTTGAATAAGCATTACGGGTGAGTTGGTGGGTGCAGAAATAATTTATCCATAATGAACTATTGGACACAAGGATGCTTAGGAAACTAACCTGGTTTATATACACGACATATCCCAAGCAAAAGTAGCAAATGAGAAATGGCAGTAGCAATGGTGCAACTAGCGCATACACCATTCCAATTAACATCGCCAATGAGACCACAGGAATAACTCTAAAGTAAGGTAGAGAATAAAGATATGGTTCTTTCTCCTTTCCGCGCCTATAGGTGAGTGACTTAATTAAATCCCACAGAAGTAATCCAGGCTGAAGAATCTCCAGCGAAAAACCTGACAGCCCATCTGTCAATATGTATGTAATAAAAAAATCTCCCTGAAAGAAAAGGAAAGGATTTAGCTGTGTGCAGCATCCATACAACAGATGCCAGGTTATGCTGATAAAACAAATGAAAGTACCTAGACCCATGCAGATTAGGAAAATCAACTAGTAAATCAGAGAAGACACAGTGTAACTCTAATCCCAAATATCTTTCACAAGGTAATGTTACTTTCATGTGGGTTCCTTTGACCAGTTTGACTTCTACAGTTTTTTCGAAAACTTCTTCATATTAAATTTCAACACATTGTACATCATGACTGAGTGGATGTGCATGTGCACGTGGGAAATAGTGTAGCTTGCTTTATAGTATTTTCAGTTTTTCCCTCATTCTTTATCAGGTATTAGCCAGTAAGAAGAAATCTAACTTCAGGGAAATGCAAAAGAAGGGGCATGAGTGAATTGAGCTATCCTTACTTGAGCAGAAACGGCCCTAGCAAGATGACCGGGAAAGTTCTTTGGATGAGTAACTGATTCTCCTATTTCATCGAGTAAAGATCCAGACAACAAGCTCAAAAAGAAAACATTTCCCACTAGAAAGTAGAAAACCATGTCACAAGCTTTCAACTCTTCCTTGCTCCTTGATACATAACCTGCTAGTTTAGCCATTCCAAGCATTGCAAAGGGAATGACATATATAAATCCATTAAGGATAACACTTGGCAGATACCCCGTCACGATGGAACTCAAACCTGGTCTGCAAACCAATTCAGTTCATCAGAAGGACAACCAAGTATGTATCACAGAGAAAAGCTGTACATTTGACAAGCAAATCACGATAAGGATGTCAAGCAACTCCATATACTGGTCTTAGGAATATTGCAAAAGACCATGCCTAATCTGCACATTCACTAGAATTAACAGTCCTATACTTCATTAACATGGCAATTTGAACTCAATTTATATCTTGAGTTTAGAAGAGCATGGTCTTTAGATCCTGTCTAGCATGCAACAGAGAGCTCAGAGACCTGGAAGTGGCATGCTCATCAACTGGGTAGATGGTGCACTACCTAACCTGTTGCAAGTTAGCAGGCCAGGTGCAGTCCCTCATCCTGGCTAACATATTGCAGTACTATACTAACCCTAACCATCTCATCAAAAATTACAAAGAAATAGGAAAAGAAAACTGGGGAAATCATCAATTGGGAATGAAATTAAAAATCAAAAGACTTCATGCTTTATTTTTTACATAAGCTGCTGCTACTGTATAATGGCAGCATCCGTAATCCATAACCATGTTCGCTGCAATTTCAGCTTGCACGAGTGGAAATACTCAAAATAAGAAGCCATTTTGCTGCATCATGATGGTTAAAGATTTAGCAAACCACAATGTCGTTCCCGTAACCAGAAATAAGAAAGCATACACTACTCTCTTTTAGATTTTCTTGCACAATCATCACTTATGAAAGTATTCAAGTGCTTCTTAACGAACTCAAATATTGTAAGAGCTTGATGAAGGTAAGAACCTTACATCAATTGCACGGCCATGGCTGGAGGAAACCACTTCTTAAGCTTCTCAAATCTGGCTATTCCTTGAACAGCAGTCACTGGAACGGCAAAGAAAATGGTAAGGAGTGTCGCCGCAAGAATGACTCCAATTTTGTAAAGTGGCAAAACTCTATTTGGAATTGCCAGATTCTTCCATGATACATCTCTTGGTTCTGGAGCCACTTCAGTGGTCCATAAGAGTGGATGTGAATGTTGCTGAGATTGCGAAGCTAGGGCAGCACCCCATCGGGTTTTGAATATGACAAAAGCTACAGGCAACTCCTGCAAGATTGGAAAACTCAGAAAACTGATTATTTTGGTCCGCAAGGAGCTGCAAATTTAGTATGAAGACCTTCATCCAATGAACTATTTTCAATCAAGACGAACATGAGAATACATAAAAAATCACATGGGCATTCATCTATCTGTATGCTTTCTAGGTAACCACATTCACCAGACTCCTTCTCTTTGGCTTCAGAGGAAATTAAAAATTCTCTCAGCTAGCTCTTGATCAAAATCTATTTTACCTGAAGAAAAAGGCATGCTAATTGCTAAGGTGTTGAATACTTCCTTCTCTCCCATCTCATGACCAAGAGATGGGACTGGGGAACAAAAAATTTTATAACAGAGAAGAATGTCCGATTTCCTCTAGTCTGGCACATTATAGTCAATCCCCAGATTATCTGGCATTACAAAATCATAATTTTGATGCATTACCCAAAGATTTTCTTCATTCATTACCACCAAAAATTTGCAGCACTGAAATTTTCGACATGTGGAATCAGAATTCTAGTCATTTTATGGAAATACCAGGACAATAATGCAGTGAAGAGCAAGTACATTTTGCGGAAAGAAGAGAGACAGTTAAGACAAATCTATCCACAACATTAACTTGCATTCGAAGTCAGATATATTTACAATTCACCCAGTTTTCAACATATTACAAAAATTGCATCGAGAACAAAATGAGTGTCAACAGATGTAATTGTTGCCCGAAAGTAGAGCACCTTATCTTGAAGCATATCTTCACACTGTAACTGATGGATCCTATGAGAAAGTTTCTGAAGCTTCTCCTCTTGCAAGGTTACTTTAGCAGAATCTTCTCCATTAGTGCACAAGAGTAGGAACTCTCTCTTATGTTTGTCCACACTGGATCTCTTTCTAAGATCCTCTATCTTCCTCGCAGTAGATTTTGCCCAGTCCTGCACAACATACTTCTCGATTGTTGAAGGAAATAAGCCAGAAATGAGATGCATCGTTCATAAAGCAGAAAAGGTACTCTAAGAAGTATGCTAGGCAAAGAAAAGCTCTCTGTAAGCAGAGACATATTTATCAACAAAAAAAAAAACAGAGGACCATGGTCTAATTGTCAAATGGAAAGGCCACGCTTCCAAATTCAATTATTTTTTGACTCTACTGATGAGGAAACAGGCTGTCATGGGCAGACATCACAATGTGTTTGTGTGTGTGTGTGTGTGTGTGAGAGAGAGAGAGAGACAGTTCTAGATGTTGCACATCTTTCATTTAATGCAGAGTTTGATCCCCCAAGACAATTAACAAGCAACCAAAGAACAAATCTTATAAAGGCTTGAAAATTCCAGCAACTATGATGCTCCAATCAGAGATGTCTCTCGTCAATGTGAAGTGTAGAATTTACAAAAAGCGATGCCAAGAAATGATAATGCAATCTGCCATTGTCAAATCAAAGATAAGTTCATAAGAAGTAAACTTGCTGGAGTTCCTTTGCAGTGGCGAACATGCAAAGTCCAAAAGAATGGCATAAAAATGAGTTGACCTCATACAATTTTGTCTTACCAAAAGATCTTCCAGATGGCTCCCATCGTACATCATTTGGTAAGAATGATAACTGTAAGGATGATGCTTAGAGAAAAAGTGGTCAACAGAACAACCACGCGCCTTGTGATCAGTACAAAGAGGAATTCCTCGAACTAAAACAGTAAACTGGTCTGGCCGATGTCTAATAATCTGAAGTCGGCGGATCCTTTTACCCAGGATCTCTTTATATTCCTGAAGGGAAAATGGTCAGCCATCACTGCAACATTTTTGAATTGATGTTAAAAAGCACTGTGGAAAGGTCGTTCCATCAATTAAAGGACTCTAAATTTTAGTGAGCTCGATGAACAGCAAGTTGCCTTGAGTTCATCGAGAGAGGTCTTTAGTCATGCTCCAGATTTGCAATCATAGACCCACCTTGTAAAGAAGGTATAGCCCATAGAGAGACATCAACCACAAGCAAGTGAAATGAACCCAAAGCCTGGCAATAACGAGGTTAAAACGAATGAGCACCTTCAGAATATCAGCCGACCCGGTTCATCAATTCATTTGTCATTTATTTAGCTAAAAGCTATCATGCATTGATCAAACATCAGAAAAGAAAAAAGAATGCACGAAGATGATGCGAAACAGGCAATCATCCTTTGGAAGATGATCCGAGGTTGCATTGGCATGAGCTTGTGCTGACAATCTCTGCTACCAAATTACCATAGACTTCACCATGCGATTGAGAAATACTCCCAGGAGCTACAGAGTGGCACATTAGTTTGAGCTCCAGATCCTTCCGTTAACTCTTCACCACCAAAGACCTCACAAGTCACCATATGATCGATCCAGCATCTTCATATCCTCCCAGTTAGACTTCAACCAGAAAGAGAGAACCTCTGTCTGCTTTTGTGTGACGGTATAAGTGGGGTAATGGCGTGTCGAATGTTTGATTTGGTCGATTGACATGTCAGTTGCAATAAGCCCGTGGTTTTCCCCATGTGCTCATTACGTGCACATCACTCGATTCTCTTAAATTACATGAACACGACACTCTTAAAAGTGTAAGTAGATTGTCTCACCCTCACCTGTCAGAGCCTCTTCTGATATTAGATATCGCGAGAGAGTCCATAGACAGGTAAACAGGCGGCGGTCCATCCTGGCCATTATAGTTCACCGGCAGAAGCACCACTAATCCAATGAGAGCGCAAGGCAGAAAGAACTTGATCCTGCGAGCAGATCATCGCATAACGAAGCCACATTAGATAGAGGCCATCACCAAGCGCCCTAATCGCGACTGAACAACCGTACTGAGGGAACCGATCGAACCCGAACTTGAAGAGGCGGATGATGATGAGGGCGTCGAGGCCGCTGGAGGCGAGGATCTCGTCCTCGGTGACGCGGAAGGCGCGCGGGATCCAGGCGACGGAAGGGAGGAAGCGGCGGAGGGTGAACGGGGGGTCGAAGGGGATGCGGTGGCGCTGCGAGAGGCGCCGCGCGTGGTAGATGGGGGCGTTCGAGGGCTGCTTCTTGAGGACGGAGAAGAGCGAGAGGACCACCAGGGCCAAGCCGATGTTGATGGACGCCGACGCCAGGAGGCTCTGCGGATTCATGGCCGGAGAAGAGTAGAGAGAGAGAGAGCGAAGCACTGCGACTGTAGAGAGAGAAAGCAGAGGTTGAAGTTGAAGTTGGAGAGAGAGAGAGAGAGAGAGAGACTGTGCAGTTGCCACCTTTGCATGATGGACGACGTGGCATTGGCGCGAGGGGGGACGTTGCTCTGCCTCTGCAACCGCCAGCGCTTTGTGGCTTGATCCGGTGCGGACGGCTTCAGAATTCGGGGTCCCATCAGAGCCGTTGCCTGAGAATTCAGTTATCGGTAATCTGATCCGACGGATTTTAACGAGTATGTAGAGCTTTTTGGGCCTCGACAGTTGAATGATTGCCTTTCCTCTTTTTCGCAATCTGCCCGGAAGTTTTAGGATTGCCGGTTTGGCCTTGAATTTGTTACTCTCTGTCCCCAATCTGATGGTCTGAACTTTTCTTTCCTTCAATTAGGTCCCTGAATCCTCTGGAATTTAATTTTTTTACCTCAGAATGATCCTTATACTTGAAAATTTCGTGCAACAGCCCCACGTTACATCCGACATTCAAAAAAGTCATCACTGGCAAAGTTTTGTACATGTGTGGATTTAAAAATGCATGCACACTAAATCACACGAAAGGTGTTCTTTTAGGAGAAATGCAAAATCATTTCCCCAAAAAATCTTAACTCAAGGTCTATATGTTCAAAACAAATACCATTTGGTTAAGTGACTTTTGATATACTTTTTGCAAAGTAGTTTTGAAGTTTAAAAAAAAAAAACAAAGGAAAACAGCGGGTATGACTTGTAGAGAATAGAGATATCTCATCATGGAAGCAAATTTAGCTAACGCAAATCCTTTGCTAGTGACAATCAAACTGTTAAAGAGGCTAGGTGAGATGATGTTGAGGGTTGTGCAGCCTTAGTGACCTAGACTCACACAAACTCCGACCCATAATTGTCAACCCAAATGCGCAAACCCATTCTAGTTGATTCAAGGAGGGAAAATATGAACAGTTATTTTGAGGGTAAAATTAGAATATAAAAATATTAGTGATAACGACATTGGAAGGAAAGAACTCATTAAACTATGAAAATCAATATTCCAAAAAGAGATGATGAGCTGACAATGCCATAAATCCTTCAAATGGAACAATGGCTTGTCCACCTTCAATTCTCCGACTTGAATGATATAAGAGATTCACTGCTCTCTTGTCATGTGATATAGATTGCATCATTACTTAACAATATTGTTAGGCTAGCATTACTTTTCCAAAAATGCTAAATGCCAATGTCAGGTGAGACTTGCATTTAGTCAAGAGACATCAGAAATGCTAACCATACCCCTCAACCTTTTTATACAAAGGCATTTGGGGGCCAAAAGTCATTTGAAAACGTTGAACCAAAATGCCCTAAGTTTAATTGCTCATCTATCTTTTGCATAATGGAAAGTGACAATATCAACACGGTTGTTCATCGCTTTTAGCATTACTTTCTAATATACCCACTTAGAAATGAGGCAAGAACTCGGATGCACTCAAATAGGCTCATGCATGTCTACTACTTTCGAAATAAAATTGTAGTTTCATCTGTTTCTTTAACAAATTCACGAAGACCGTCGTGTATAAATAATATAGGTTAAATACTTATATTGCAACAATAGTGCTCCTTATTGAATTGGAACTTGGAAAAAGTAGCCAAATTTGACTAAATGACGGTTATATATGCACTGAAAAAAGTCAATGGTTACCCAATGAATGGCTACTATATTTATGAAGGGCAATTTTAAAAGGTCGAAAACGCTATGAAATGGTGGATTTTGATTAAGATAGATAGGCATAGATTTGTCTCGATCGGGCGTTAATGAAGCAGCTAATCCACCACAAAATGTCAAAATGGAAACCATTTTCTACTTCCTAATCTGTGGATGAGACCAATGGCGGAAAAAGAAGGAGGTTTCATCTGGTTTTTTTAGTTGCCGTCCCAAAAATTGAAAGCGACGTCCCGAGCCAAGTGCACCACCAACACGACCCATCGGCCACATGTGGGGCCCACTGCCACCGGGCTCCAAATGAAACCGGGGTGCAGTGCAGAGCAGATGAGACTCTTTCCTTCCAAATCTCGGGCCCCCGCCAATCACGTTGCGGAACTAGATCCGCCTCTCCTGGCCACAAGTTCAGATATGCCCCACCTCACACGTGTCGGCAACCCAGAACCACCCAGCCCGGAGAAATTACCATCACTGCTCGCACGTGACGTCACGTGAACTCTAGGACCTCCTCCGCCACCCCCTCCCACCCCCAGTTCCTCTCTCTCTCTCTTGCTCGCTCTCTCTGTCTTGGGGAAAGAACTGGGTTGCTCTGTGGAGAAGATTTCGTCCTGTACGTATGCATGTCGTGTCTCTCTCTCTAAAGGTCACTCCCTGTCTAGCTCTCTCCCTCCCTGCGTGTCTTTGTGGGCTTCTTGTTTCCTGGGTTTGAAGAATTAACGGTCTTTTCGATCGTTTTGGTGATCTGTTAGGTAATTGGCCATGTTTGGAGTTAGAGTTACTTGCCAGTGTGTCCCTCAACTGGAATTTCATGTAGAGATTTGGTGTTGTTTCACTAGATATGTTTGATTGGAACGACGAAGAGGTAACTTCCTTTTTTTGCCCCCCCTTTGGAGTGTCATCTTCTTTCTTGCTTCTCCTTTTGTGCTTAAGTTCTTGAATTTGAAGGTTTGGGCTCTGGTTGTTCTTGGTTTGCTAGATTTCCTTGTAGCCCCTGTTGAATGGAGTTATGATTCTCTTCAGAGCATTAGCTCATTGAGAAGGAGAAATACATAAGGTTTGGATTCCTGAAAGTTAAACACCAACTAGCGTAGAAAATCTAAGATAGAATATACGATAACAATCAAAGAAGCCGCTGGAACAATTATTTTGGAGTGATAAATGAAAAAATACAATCTGCATGGGTAATTGTCCAATAAAAGTTTTGGCACCAAAGCATCTCGGCAAGAACAATGAGTGGCTGCTCGCAAGACTGTGTCATCTGAATTTAATTTCTTGTCTTGCCTTTTGTTTTTAACATCATGTAAGGAGGTGGACCAGTCCATGGTCTTGTGAGCAGAATAACTTAGCTTAAAATGGCATAATTTTCATTAGTTCTCAGCTGGTTTGTGGGTTGTGGATTGTAAAATGCCATCTCGCTACTCTCTCTCTCTCTCACTTGCATGTTATGAATGTAACTTGTGGCATCCATTGCAATTGGAAATATGTTCATTTCAGCTATTCGCAGAACTGACTTTGGTGTCCTTAGTTTTATATACCAGTTCATCTCAATATTGGAGATTTTGCCGTTTCAGCTCACAAGCATCATATGGGGTGAGGCTGGTGAAAATGGCGAACATATAGTCCCTTATCCAGCTGGAAAGGAAGATGATCAGTCCGATAAAATCCAAAATGAAGACATCACGACCCTTAAGCCTAGTGAACAGAAGCCGCTTGGGCCAAAACTCGATCTCCATGGCATGAAGCTGGAATGCTGTAACAGAAGCAACAAAAATGGAGGCATTGATGTATCAAGCTTGGACTCGTGGTCGAATCTGCCTTCATCGGAAGCTGCTAAAGATGAGCAAGGATCTGTTGGTGCTGGAGTGTCCGATAATGTGACAGAAATTAACGAATGCAATGCATCTAAAGGTGGTGAAAATGCTATTTCTTATGACATGAAGCACACGGCACATTTTGAGTTGACTTGTCATATTTCTTATACTTCTCACCAAACATCAATTTCTTCAGCAGAGACGGCTCAACATGATGCAGATGCTGATATATTTGGAAACACCCAAGGTAAAGGGCATAACGATTTTGCTGACTATGGATGGGAGAATATCAGCAGCTTTGATGACCTTGATCGAATCTTTAGGTAATGCATGGCTCATTTACCTGCAAAGTGTAATGTACCACCTATATCTCGTGTCATTTGTGCAGTTCACTACCCAGTAGTTATGCTTATTGGGGTTGGCATATGTTGTAACACCTAGAAAACTCTTCTCAATTGTGGATGATTGATGAGAAACAACTACTCCTATAATTTTGCTGCTAAGACTTGTTATTGAAGTCATGCCAAATTTCTGTTGAATGAGAAGGCAGCCTTGTAGAATAGTTAATGGCAATAACCTACTTTATCAAGAAACATGGTGAGCTTTCTTGACTCTGAAAATCCCTACTTTCTACTCAGCTCACACTGTCCTTTTCTTCTGACATTCTTAGATCGCATTTCTTGGGTAACCATCTGACTGAATGTTCTCACAAGTGATGATTTTGCAGCAATGATGAGCCAATATTTGGCCAAGTAAATCTTGATAACGCTGATGAGATATGGTCTTCTTCTAAAGATGCAACAAGCAGTGCAGTAAGATCATTTTCCATTTCTGCGGATTCTCCTGGTTTGATTTCTGGAGCATTGACGAGTTCATCAGAGATCCTGCAAGTGAAAACAGAATTTGAGCATCAAGATGAGCAGGCTTTCAACCTTGGCTATGGCAAAATGAATAAGCCCGCATCCATTAGTTTTCAGCAAAGAAATGCAATTGTTGAACCGGTGGTGAAGGATCAGGTAATGTGAATCAGATCACTGAATGTGCAATCTGCATTAGACTATTTTCTCCTTCAATTATACAAGTGAAGTAAAGCTTTTTCTTTTTTCTCTGTAGAAGAATATGGCCATGGTAGGAAAGACGCATGCAGAAAACTCTCGTCTTTTTGTTGATAGTTCTTTTACCCTGAATGAACATGCTGATAAGGTATTAACTTTTCCCATGGAAAATAGTGAAAGTGCCTTGTCTATTTTGCCAATATCAGTAATTCAATCTGCTTCCCAAATTTTAATATATCCATGAGCGATTAAAGATAGAAGCCAAATTAGTTTCTATCAGTTACTTCGTGTAGACTGAGCATTTAAATTTTCTAAGTTCCAGTTGTGCTGACAGGTCAACATTCTTCATCTTCCTGTGAATAACCACCGAATTTGACTGCTAAGACCACACTACTTGTACATGTTTATGTCTATTGAGTTTCACAGTCCCCTCCATTGAGATGTTTTCCATCTCTTCAGGTTCTCGCTACGTTATGCAGGTTTACAGGCACAAAATGCTCCATAAAAGCCAGAAGAAGTCCCGAGAAAAAGCTGAAGGGAAATTATCTCAAGATAATTATGGGTCCTGGTCTTCGCATGTGGATTTGGGGGGACAGTACAGTCACCAGTTATCGTCCTTTCCATCACCTATCAGTCAACTAAGTGGGATTAGAGGACCTGAGCCTACCCATTTCCAGCAGACCTCTGATCCATATGCACAATCTGCTGCATTCAGGAACTATGCAGAATCATTTCCAGCAATACTTTCACCAACAAGCTTCCAATCCGGGGAGGTCAAGTGTCCGATCGCGTTTCCAGGGTACGAGGTGTCTTCTGCTTATGTTGACTCTACAGGAAAGAGACTTGATTCCCCAGGAAAACCTCCTACAATGACGCCCCAAGAGAAAATTGAAAAGCTGAGGCGGCGCCAGCAAATGCAAGCAATGCTTGCTATAAAGAAACAGCTACAGCAGTTTGGTGACCAGGTCTGTCCTTCTGATGCTCAAAAGCTCTCTCTGGAAACTCCAAATCAGCATAGTGAGGGAGCCCATTTGGAAGTTGATGATCTGAGCAGCCTTCCTTCAATTGACATAAGTTCGTCTATAGAGCAGGATGGTTCTACTTTCGTCTCTGCAGCTGTTGATGGCAGCTCAATTGAGGATGTAGTGCTTAATCGGCTTCAGGATGTGATTGCCAAGGTATGGTTATTTTTTGAGTGGCTTCTCTTCCTAGTGGATTTTAATTTCTCTACAATGATAGAGTGGAGTAGTGCAGTTGGACAACAGGACAAGAATCTGTATACGGGATAGCTTATATCGCCTGGCTAAAAGTGCCGTGAAAAGGCAACATGCTGGTAATATGATTGGCACTGTTGTGCATCCACAAGATGAGCATGAAGTATTCGTGAAGGAGGAATCGGGGGCTAGTAACAGGTTGGTTAACAAACCTACCGGTGGTTTGCCTTACATAATGCTTCTTATATTGTCAAGATGACTCCATATAGGACAGTTCACCTGGTTTGAGTGGTAGCATCTAATTTCAAGCATAATTCTGTGGAACAACATGCGAATTGATTGACAATATATGAACCCTTCTTAGGTTGATCAAGTTTGGATGGCACTTCTTGGTGTGAGGATGTTTTTCTACTTCTGTGTTTCAATAGTCGAGTGACATTTTACTTCCTGTCCCTTAGATCAACCAAAGAAGCAAATGTCTTCATATTTTTAAATTAATTACTGCAAGATGGATGCTTTTCTTTTTCTATTGCAGTTAATTGAACAGTCCTTGATGCCCTGGGTATTACATCCATATCTTGAATTATTTTAATAATTGTTTAGATTTACTCCCATCCTTGTTACCTGTCATCTTGATGACACAGCCATTGGGTAACATAAATAACCCAGTTAACGAGAAAGGACAAGGGGGAAAATACAGAAGACAAAAAACGCAGAAGATCAGGGGCAATAACTTGCTACGGGTTCATAGAAAATCAACATGTTTTTGGTTCAACTCCTTTCTTGATTTCATCTATGCTTGTGCCCAAATTTTCACAAAACAAAGTGTCAGGTATAGGAGCTTGAAACTTGACAAACTGTCTCCAATTGAAGTAGAAACTTGTTCAAATCACTGGTATGACTTTCTTCAAGTCGAATATCTGGCACCAAAGGTAAGTTTACTATCCATTTTGTATTGCTTGGTGTTACAGGGAGGTTAGGCCAGCTGATGCTGAAACAGACACCAATCCAATAGACCGAGCAGTTGCCCATTTGCTCTTTCATCGGCCTTTTTCCACTAAACTTCCTGGAACACCCGAATCATCGATTTCTCCAAAGCTCCCCCACAAACACAAAGCACAAGAGGCAGCAAATGTGCAAAACGAGGGACTGTCCAAGATCTCAAAAACTGAGTTGCCGTCCTCTCTACAAGGATCAGAAAGTACAGACCAGATGACAGATACCCACCAGGTCAATCAGTTCAAAAACAGCCCTTGCATGGACACGTCCGAAAATGCCTATGTGCCGACAGATGGCAGAGCCGGAGCTCTTGAAGCATCACAAGAGCAGTTAAATTCATGATGGTAATTTATTCCTCTCATGTCATACATGATCATATAGACTCTTCCACTACTTGGGTATGATGGAATTGCTGCTAATTTCGAGGTTCTCTTTTGTTCAGCCAGCTGAAGCTTCATTGAGCGCGATTAGCGGAGTTAGAATCATTTGTTTAAGGTGACAAGGCCAGGATTGGAGCAACTTCATTAACATCATCTTGATTATGCCTACTATGTGGAACTTAATTCTGTGTGATACTTAAGCCATTATGACTGAACATGATCTCTTGTGACTGAAAAAACTTATCAAGACGATTGTCAGTGGTGGTATCCATCGAAAGTTCTTATATTGCAGAAGTTGCAGCAAATAGCAGGGACCTACATTTTTAGTAACCTTCCCTTCTCGACCTGATTCTTAAGATGCATTTTTCCAGATCAGTGTTCTCATACAAATAATAGACTCTGTTGTCGTATGCCCAGTCATACGAAATACCATACATTACTTTAAACATGCTTCATCCACATGGATGTATGCATGCACCAGTTAGCTTGATTAATGCTTCAGTGTTCTGCTTAGCTTCTCTTTTGGCTTCCCTTGATCTATTTAAAGAGTATACTACCTTCTCATTTGGCTTCCTCTTGAATGTGAGTACTGCTGACTACGGTTACCTGCTGTTTAAGCCAGTTCAACCAAGAAGGATTGCATGTTTGTGATCCTCAGCAGCAATGATCTGCAGTTGAGGTACCCTAGTAGAAAAAAACAAGGACAACCCAAAGTACTAGATGATCCATAACTTTCCATAATGCCATCTTCGAACCAAGTCGATGGTATCTTTGTAAAGATTTAGGAGTGAGAAGAATTGTTCTATGACCAAAAAATGGTTGGATGCACCTTCTAGAATCGCTCTTGATGTTTCGCCACCTTAATGCCATGGAGGCACTTTGTGAAGTTTTGGCTTAGGCTTGCGAAGAGTTCTTGAAAGTCGTTTACCTTTTGGATGTCAGGTCCAACCCTTCTTATTCTTCACTTGCACCTCTCTGCTCCTTCCATTTTGCAAAAAACAAACGGAGAGATCTATCCTCTGCGCTTTATTAGTTTTCACCGTTTTTTCTTCCTGGCAATTATTCTGACAATTCTCAGAATCTTGCACGAGATTCATCGGGTCACCATACCTCGCGCATTCCGCATTCCTTTAGGTTCCGTCGTAATTGCTCATATGCTCAAGTAAGTGCTCGTGCGTGTCAGATGGGGCCTGGCCACATCTATTGTGCAGGGATAGCAATATTGGGCACAACCAGTTTACTCGACGAAGTAGTACAAGGCAATATGCAAATTAGAAAGACAAAATGAGTATGACACGACACAAATAATCCCATGGATCGGTGCAAGCCAACATGTTTTCACTGCAAGTCAATTTTTTTTTCTTGATTATGAAATCGAATTTATAAAGTCCTGTAATATAGTGGCTTATCCAAATGCTCGAAGGGCTTCGGACACCCAAATCTTTTTTGGGAGAAACAGAGGATATCTCAATCGGGGGAAAGAACGGGGAAATCCCATATGACCCAATATATTTGACAAGTCGCACTATACGTCAACCCAAGAGGCATCTTCCTCTCCAGGACTTTGAAAGAATACTTTTGGAACACCAATAGGCATAAAATGAAAGAATTAAGTACTATATTTCACTTTCCACTTGTCATATAAGGATTGTATTGAAAGATAAATCTTTCTATGAAGAAGAAAATTTCTTTTGCTTAAAAGAAAGTGTTGGCAGAGAAAAACATGAAATTACTAAATGTCCACCGGCCCAATCTTCCACATGAGAGCCCACAACCCAAATACAAATTCGGATTCGGATTCGGACCATATTTCTGGCATTCCTCCTCGTCGATTCATGCGGCTTAGCGTGTCGGTTGGTCCGTCGCGTGCGCTCAGAAGTCGACGAGGGGATTGCGTTGCGTGAGCTTCTTCGAAGTCGGCGCTCGCCATCGGAGCTGTGATGCTCGCGGGCTTTTGCTCATGGAAGAAGAAGAGCAAAAGCCGGCGATGACGCCAGGCTTGAACAGCAACAAGAGGAGGAAATCGAGATCGGGAGCTCCTTCTTTCGCTCCAATCAACAATCTTGATGATGGGTGCCTCATGCACATCTTCAGCTTCCTGTCTCCTATTCCAGGTACAGTTTCGGTTCCACCCCCTTTCGGCTTCTCTTTGCCCAAATTTATCATTTCGATTTGCTTCCCGCGCATATACTTTCGGGAACTTTGCTCTGGCTCTGCAGAGTCTTGATTTTCGCTGAGAGTTTGTGTTGGAACTGCTGTCGTCGTGCATGGTTCGGATACAAATGTGTTGTTGTGTGCTGAAGTCGAAAGTTCTGGTCTTTCGTAAAGCTATGTTTTCTGGGTAGTCCATCGAAAGTTTTGACTGATTAGGCTTCGGGGAGCAGGACATTTCAGGGCAAGCTGATCGACTTTTCCCCGAAAATGATGAGCTTCACGGGAATGATGCCTGGAATTGAAGGGGGGTAATGTGGGGTTCTCATAGTTTAGGCGACCAGTGACAATTCGAGTATTTCATATGTTAGTTTAGTGAATTTCTCATCCTATAGGAGATTTACCTTGCACTTCCTTCTAGATTTAGCCATTTCTAATATTGGGTCGAGACTAGGATTCCAGGAATCCCGGTTCCTTTATCCTTCTGCTTGGCGTTGCTCCCACTTTGTTTTGCAGGGTGGACTTCTCTCTATAAGATAGAAGAGAAGGAAAAGAAAAGGAGATGTTCTCTGTTGTTAATACATTTATCTACTTGCCACCACTTTAGCCATATCAATTAGGAGTAGGTAGTTTTGGGCTGCAGATTTTATTACACTCAGTCGAAAACCCTATTTTTTCACCAAGTTCCCCAAGAAAAATTGATTTTTCGAAGTGTTGGTCTATGTGGGGAGCCTAATGACCAAAAGTTGCTCAATTTAAATACTCGTCAACTATTTCTCATATAAGGGTATATGCTAGAGACGATTTCCAATGTGATGGACCTGTTGGCACTCAGTAATAGTTCGATACTTTGGTGGAGCATCTTTCTTCATATTATCTAATATTGTGTGCTTGTGCAATATCTAGTATTTTATATGATGTTTTAAAGTACATGAACTAAATACTTATAAAGGTTAACATCTTTAACTCCACCCTGTTCTCCAAGAAGAAATAGTCTACCGATGCCATGAATGATATTATTTTGTTGCTTTGTCTGTCACAAGTTGCTGTTGAGTTTGCAGATCGTTATAACACCGCCCTCGTTTGCCACAGATGGTGTTACCTGGCATGTCACCCTCAGCTGTGGCTACGAGTAGACCGGTCTGTAAAAGATTCATCGGAGCCAGGAGTTTTCCCCAATATTGAGTCAGCTGTCTCTGCTGCAAGGTCCATAAACATCCACTGTGTTGTTAATTGGATCTCTTAATGAGCCATGGAATTCTGATGCTATTTTACCCTCATAGACCAGGAGATACTATTCTGATTGCAGCTGGTGGAAGTCATGTTACCTCTAATATTCAGATAAAGAAACCACTTTGCCTGGTACATGCACAGCTTGCTTTAACTCAAAATTGCTGTTCTTTTCAGAGCCAGTTTATGTATGATTATCTTTTACTGATAAAGAATGTGTAATTATTGTATAAGTCTATTGTTTTCTAGCATGATGTTTCAGTTATTCCCATTATACTGTTGTTAGAGCATGTCCTAGGGGCTTTGAGTCTCTGATTAGTGTATCAGGAAGAACTACTAGCCTTTTATGAGAAAATAATTGAGAGAAAAAGTTGTTCAATAGACAGTAGGTGGACTAAGAGAAGCCACTTGATGATCGTTCCATTACCTACTTGGCTAGTTCTGTCGTACTTTCAACCTGTGTTAGGGTATGATTATTCTTTTGGGGGCAAATGGCATTTAGATGTACCGTGTGTGTGAATGAAGGGGGGTCTCAGTAACCTGAGATTTACAATGTAAATGTTCACAAAAGTAAGAGGAATATATGGCGGCAGCATTATTGGGATTTGTTGGTCGTAAATGTTGAAATAATTGAGTCTTGCAGCACTGATTTCAGGATTCTTTGGATAAGTCATTCTGAGGAAAGCTCTATTTTGCTTGTATATTGCCTGCAAGTTATGGCAGCATGCTTGTTAAGTTAACTGTAGCTTTCATCTCCTGACTACTTTTATGCTTACCTTATTCTCTTGTCTACCTCCTTTTCTCAGATTGGAGGAGGTGAACTTCCAGACCAGACAATGCTTCTCTGTTCACGAGGTTCAGACAGGTTTACAAAAATTTTGCCTTCCCCTTCTCTCTGTGAACCGCCTTCTTCAGATTCAGTGAAGCGTGAATGTCAGTAGTTCTTGCAGATAGTTTCTGTGAGATGCTGCATTCCTTCTCGCATTAGTTACTGCTTAGTGAAATGACGCCCTCTTTCTGTCAATTAAGAAAATTTAGGTCACTTTTAACATGCTGTGAAGCGCTTGTCAATATAACCTTCCCAAAACAATTTTCAGTAACTTCGCAAGTCTTGACCTTGAAATCATGCTGCAGCTGCAAGAGTAATGAGGTTTCTGTTCTAAGTCAACTGTTTCAGATATGATGTTCTGCAGCGCAGATTTTGGTTAATGCAATTTTATTTTGGTGATCACTAGGAACATAAGTAGAAATTTTCTTTTGTTTAAGCAGTGCTTTGGAGTTCCATTCCACCTGCAAACTGTCAAATCTAACTGTGAAAGCGGAGCTTGGATGCTGTCTGCTTCATAGGAGCGGAAGGCTGATTATCGACGGTTGTATTCTCCAGTGTGAGACAGACCCTTTGGATTACCTCTCATGCCCAATTGTGAGCACAGCTACTGGCAGCAAGGTCGTTTCTCATGGCAATGGTGTTTCTGTCTCTCAGACACGAATTGAAGGTGGTGCCGAAGCAGTGTCAATTAGTGGGGACCTGGCATTGCAGCGTGTTCGAGTCATATGTGGTCGTACTTCCATGTTCTTCTGGTTCGATGTCGAGTGTCCCTCTTGACCCGATATCTTTGTCTGTAGTATATACAAGTACCAGTTAGTTTTAGTTTTTAACTGTAGTATTGTTTTAAAGATGGTAATGAATATTGTTGTGATGGTATGCAAATTTCAGTGTATCATGTCATCCAAACCCTTATGCTCTTTTGGGATAATAACACAAACAATTCCTGACATAAAGTTCAATATAACTCATGAACTTTAATTTAGTTTATGAATTTTAATTTAATGTCAAATGTCATATTTGAATTTTTAGTTTATTCAATATGAATCCTAAACTTTTGATAAATGTATAAATTAGTCTTTAAATTATATAAAAATATTTAACGATATCCTTTCTTCTATTAATTTAAGTTTGGGGATAAAATTAAACTAACACGTTTAAAAATCACATTAGATAATTAAAAATTCAGAACGATATTATACATTGAACTAAAATTTAAAAGCATATTGAATAAATTAATATTTTAAAAATCAATACGTACATTGGGTCAGAGTTTAAAAATTATTTAATCATTTTCCCTTTTCTTTTTCAATGGCATAGATGTTTAAATTTGTTTGTATAAAGCTGGAATACTTTTCTAACAATAATCACAGCAAACGTTTACATACCTATCAAGGTGAAATTTTCACGCTAAAGCAAATTTCACGGTTCTATTTATAAAACAAATTCCTTTGGACTCGATCCGCAACAATTCCATTTTTTGCCCAACAAGGCACATGATAATATGAAAAGGAATCGTTTGACACCTATCGTACAAGATGAACACATCAGCGCTTTCTGTTTTCCAGCAAACAAGATCTATGATCATTATATGTCAAGATGGAATAGTCCAGATTTCCTATAACTTGAGCAAAACGAGGAGCATCCAATTGCTGTCCGAGAGCTGCCAAGGTGGTTTCAATTGCTCAGAAAGATTAATTGAAAATAGTACACTGCCCCGGCTCCTTTCAAACATTTAGTTACCCATAAAACAGCGACTCAATCCAAGTTTATGCGCATTTTAGCATCCATGCAAGCTTTGGGCCAAAAAAAGAAAATCCATGCAACCCCCAAACATGATTAAAGAAAGAGTTCTCAGGCATAATAACATCTTGCTAGAAATCCCTATAAACTACGAGCACAGCACAATCACTATACGCAAGATGAGGCAGCACATGTCTAGACAAGCTAACTCTCAGCTACTTGGCTTATTCTCTTCCAAATTTCAACTCACACCTCCCTACAATGCAAAGAAAGCAGTAACTTTTGATTATTCTTCCCCATTAATTTCGAGATAAAGATTCAGCAGCCAACCAATAACGATCACAAAATTGAGATACACCTTGCCTCGAGGTTTCAAATCATTACACCATTTACTCTTTTCTTCCTTTCTTGAATTTCCGGAGACATAGGCAACCTGAAGAGAAGGTATATACCAGCACTAAACTCTTCATATTCTCCATGTCCCCCACTTATGCATGCAGTATCTTCCTGGATAAATTTCAAAGACAAGCAAATGCAAACGTTAGTAGTCCACAAGAAGCAACATCATATTCAAAGAAAAGACTCTGAAGGACTTTGGGTTTTGCAAGTAAATTGTTACATCTAAATAGCAGCCACTCTCTCATGCCAAGTCCATAATCAACGAAATTAACACATAAATAGAAGCTCAGAGTCTAGGTATAAACAATAATACAAATTCTCTACATCTCTACATTGGCTTGTCACTGTTAATACATATATGGCTGTGGGATGGGACCACTGCCCCTCCCACTCAAGGATTATTTGAAAAAGTAGAAAGCAGACTTCTTCTTTTATGACACTTCAGGGCTACCGTGGTGGAAATTTTGACCATTAACCCGATTATTCAGGGGGGAGAAAGATCAAACTACAGATTCACAATTCTGTTATGTTTTTGAGTGATGGCCAGAGTATACGAGGAGTGATGACCAGAGTACAAGAGGATCAGACAAACAGACAAGGAAGCTACGAACCCTGACAAGAGAAAAGGAAAAAAGCCAAAGAAATTGTCACACTGATCCCCCAAACTGGGCATGGGTCAACAGACCGGACATGAATACATCACTTAAATATGATAAATGTGTGAGCTTAAAGGCTGATGATTTTGCCATATCCATTTTTTCAGGGAGAGGCTGTTGCATAAAATTACAACTGCATTTATTGGGCTCAAAGACAGTTAGATAATAGCTGAAATGAAATTATAAAGAAAAGTTATATGCTGATTTCAATTCAATAAACGTATATTCAAAACGAAAATGACGACAAGATTCCAAATTTCATCAGGGATAAGATTTTTCTTGTTACTGTGGGTCCAACCTCCAAAACCAGCATCGAAACTCAAGAAATAAGACAGCAACTAAAGAGGTGGTCACTTTTCTGCATAGCAAGCCACTAGGGAACTAATTAATTTTATTTATGCATGAATGACACAGGAACGGATCAATCCAGAGGAATCTACCAGTCTACAAAAGCTTCCTTGCCTTCTTGGGAACATCACATCTCGAAGGTCTTTCTTTCAACAAGTGAACAAGATATGGATGTTTCCCTCATTCTTTTGCTCTTACCAAGATCCCATAGATGCAGTCAAACATGTATATATGTATATTTAAGCAATGAATTCATCACATCAGCAGCTGCTCAATCATAGAAACAGATGGAAGATTACGCCTAATAACTTTCTATCTAAATTAACACTGAGATCTCTATGCATTAGCTTCGGTCATCAGAGCTGAGTGACCTTCCAAAACTCTCAAGCAATACAAAATGAAAAGATCACACTAAAGAATTGCGACACTACTTACTTGGCAATGCCCAGGTCGGAACTCAATTGACCGGAGCAGGTTTCCTCTGCAGCACCAAGTCATCAGTTGAATAATAATCTGCTATTAGCCGGTATACATACGACGGATTGTGTCCTCCTCTGGAAACATTAGGGAAAAAAAGGGAAACTCAAAAGAAGATACCACTAGAAGTAATTGAGTCCACAGTTGAATAATGTAACTATCACAATAGCCTGACCCAGTACAATGTAGATAGACATAGTCGAGAATATGCAATAATATGCAATGTCAGCAAACTGAGAATTGTTAGAACTGTTCTAAAAGATTATATGAAATCTCAGAGGTTCCAAGTTAATTGCAAATCTGTCTAAGAGATAAGAACAAGTTCAAAGGCTTTGTATCATCAACTTAAGTTTTTGTTGCTATTTTCCATGATGATCTACTTAATGCTCCTGTAAAAAAATCGATTTCTAAAATAGCATATATATAAAAGAAAGAATTCTGGCAAGATAGGCATATGAAAGGTACTCACGTCTCTGTGATGAACAAGCTAACCAGTTTCGGTGGTACATAATCAAATGTTGGGTTGACAACATGAAGAAGTGGAGAGCCCGTTCCACTTCCAAAGTCCATGCAATCTGAGAATTCTCCAAAATCAAGCAGTTCAGAAGGTGATCTCAGCTCATTTAGTAAGACCTCCGGATTGTGAGGATACAAAGGGCACAACTGCAATCCAAAATCTGTCTGATCAGTACCAGCACACTCATCAAATGTCATCAAATATTTGCAGCTATACACTAAACATGCATTCAAGGGACAACCAAACCATACTATGTCATCAACTCAATCCGAGTCTAAAATGCATATGATTAGCCTAAATAACAAAAACATGTCAATTCATTCTTACCACTGTAACTACAGAATATACTGCAAATATACTAATTATTGAAATGCTTGTTGTACCTTACTTTGGACACTAACTAAAGCAAGCAGCATGTGACTAGTTATTCCCCCAGTTTACCTTATGGCTGCCTGCAAGTACCACAAAAGGAACAGCATGCCTTTGAGCAGCAAGAGCAACCATATTCAACCCCACAGGTGCTATAACTCCACCATTAGCCATTACAGCATGAGCTCCAACGATTACCTTTCAGCATAAATGTAGTTCAAACAGTCAATGCAGTAATTTAGATGCTGAAGGGATAAAAAAATTGCAAAAAAGATGTGTACCATGTTCACACGTGAAATCATGGCAAAGACAGCAGAATCAGCAATGAGCGTGGTTTGTAAACCTCTCGCAACCAACTCTTTTGCAAGTAGATGTCCCTGATACCTGATCAGGACCACATAATTAGAACAAAACAGCAAGAGATGAAAAAATACTAGCCTGACCAAAGACCTACGATCAACCCACCTTGGAGCACCCTCAGCAACAAATACACGGAATGATCTTTTTTTCTCCTTTGCTGCACAGAGAAATTCTAGTACTGTTCTTGAGCTTCCTAGAGTTAATATTACCTCACTGAAAACACATAACATTTTTACATACTTATAATCAGCACATAACAATCAGCCAAACTGGTAAGCCATCTCAGACATTTTTTGCAACAAATTAAGCAATAAAGAATGTGGCATACTGGAATCATCATGAAGTATCAATAAATCAATTGGAAGAACAATCAAATAAGTCAATAATGTATAAATAACTCATTGAGATTTCAAAGCATGACAGATCATGCTAACACCCTCAAGAGAAACAAACATAAATTCATATGGATGCACATATTGGTTTTCTCTTGAGGGGAGCACACCTGAATCCAGGACCAGTTCCTAGGGAAGGCCTGCCTCAAATCCTGGACTCTCCCAATGCATGTGTTCAAATGCATATTTTTGTGTTCTAACATGCCCCAGTTCATCATCAGATAACCAGTGTCTGCACCACTAGTCTGAGGGTGACGGCTCCATCAGACCAGACATAGATTAAGAATTTCCTAATATAATTATCAGTCACATGGACATATGAGCCAGCCCAACAACGTAGAGAAGAACGCATGCCATTAGCAAGAAAAACTACATGCATTCATCAAAATAAACCCATAGGCTACATTTAAGATAAGGAAATCCAGCATATGCTTAACCATGTCCAAATTTGCTAGCAAATGATTTGACCTCCGATGCCAAAAAAGAGACCATCTAGCAGACATGTTTCCAAATTGAAAGTATACAAGCACGCAATATTCCATTTTGTACATCATACCAAAACATGCAAAAACTCAGCATATGGAAGCAACAACCTCATGCCACAAAGGTTATCATGGAAACTGCAGATCATAAGCAAAGTTAAAAGCCCTATGGATGGAGAAAAGGATAAAAACATCGAATCGTTTTTCTTATTTCATGTGAGGTTGGTTACTTAAATCATGAAGGAGTTTATTTAATTAAAAGGGGTAAAAAAAAAATGAATGAATCAAATCGACATTACCACGCATAAACTCCAAAATATAATGGAAAAGACACCCATCTCAAGCTCCTTAACAGTCAATTAAGGGCAAAACTGATGCAAATAACCATTAAAACAAGAAGCAAACTAATAACAGGGGAATAAGCAAATGTTAACAAGGCAAAAGAAGTACTTTTGATGAATATGCTCCACTGCTTGCTCAGCAATCTGTTCATGGCAAGTGTCAATATCTTCAATGAGTTCATTCACTGCTTCAATAACATCATGCTTCAGCCTCCGGCTTCTTGAACTCTTGTCAGCAGCTGTGAAGGAAAAGAGTTTCTTAGCACAAACTAGCAAGTCACTAAAATCTACACAAGAAACTTGCTATTTCCTTCATACTTCTGCTTACAATTCTTAACATGATGCTACAAAATTCATTTATCAAGTTGGCAAGTGATTTTGTGAACGGAAAAGAGATCTACATGTGGCATCAATGCTAATTTGCTATTCACTGGATAGGACTCTATGCTTTATCACAACATCAGCTATCTTTCACATTGCTAGGATGCATCAACAAACGGACCATTGAAAGATAAAGGAAGCTCACATTTGCTTTTTCCTTCAGAGTCACCCCCTGATGAAGAAGTATGAGGAACAGCCGCCGAGTCAGGCAGATCCTCGAGGAGGGTTTGCAAGGAAGGTGGGCGCAAAGTGTTTCTTGAAGCAGCGGCTACTGCAGCAGCGGACAACACAGGATGATCATCTTGGTCTGTGTCACCTTCATCGTCACTTACAGCTGATACGTTCAACCCAGCCATAGCAACTGTCATGAGAGAAAGATCCTCCTCCCTAATACTATGTAAAACACGTCTGACGATATTACCGACAGCAAGCTCTGCATTCATAATTACAACCTTGTCAATATATATAGCTAAGAACCCACAAAATCTGTAAAGAGATGCTGAAGCATAAATCATCAAGATAGTTCTTTCCAAAAGCTTAAAGAGAACTTGCAACACGATATTAGTGAAGCATAATTTCAAAAAATCAATCAAAAAAAATCAAAACTAATCATTCTTTTATAGAATAGCATTATTATAAAGTCCATAAAGAAATCAAACAATCCAAAAACTTCAGACAGAAAAGGATGTGGATGGCCACTATCTAGTAATATCATTGACGACAGGAGTATCCACAATAACTACTTCTTAAGAAGGTAAGTTTTCCGATGGATGGATATAGCTTGTACATGGTGCTGCTATATTCTCTTGCCAGTGTGAACAAAAGAAAATAGTGCAATAAAAGTGCCCCCTTGAGGTAATGAACGCCACAGTATCATCTCTAGCTTTAATCGACACCAGGAAGAAGAAATTGAGGTACTAGGACACACAACAGTACCTATTTTAAAGCAGAAGAAAATTTTGTTGTTGTCAACACCAGATACATATAATACTTAAAATTAAGTATTGGGACATATGGTCCAATTTCAAACTGCAAGCTGATATCAAGCAATGACAGACACTTTGGTGATTTTAAACTAGCATCAACGAAAAATGAAACAACAGAAGTGGCGTACCAACTGGATTTGCTGCAACCAGCTGCTCTCCTACTGCTTTTACAGCATCAATCAAAGCAGCTGCCTGGTGGGTATATGGAATTCGCTGCTGAGAAATAACCGATCGAAGGAGTATTGCGGTTTGCCTTGCCGTTGCATGTGAGCCCTCAATCTTGCTGCCACCACATAGCAGATGTGAATTTATTTTCTCACCTTCAAGCATGCTAAAGGAACTTCCCAACTAAAAATTGGAGTTTGACAGGATCTCACCGTTTTTTAAGCTTGAAAAGGAACTCATTCACGAGGGTTTGCACATCTGGCATGATTGCCAATCTACCACCACTCTCACCTAAGTCATAGTAAAGATCAATCTGGAGTACCCGAGAAGTTTGATCCATTCAATTGAACAGCAAAGATATAGATTACTCAGAATTTTTTTTCCACACAAAAACAAAACACAACCTAGAGCTAAGTTTCGTTGAACCCATATGACCGAATGCCATTAAGGAGACACTAACTGGTAAGTCTAGATGTAAGAACTGCTTTAACCGCCTTCAAACAAGAGTCTTTTACTCTCAAGTTCACTATGTACCATTGCGAACTCATGCAGTTAGTGAAACAGTTATGGCTGACAAGCTGTAATTGCAGCCAAATGCTCTATAAACGAAGAGCATAAGCAACTTAGTCCCCACGCGTTCCTTCCAATGTCAGTTTCATTCTTTTTCCTCTAAATTATTCCCCCCTTCTAAAAAAACCACCTTCCCGTCCCTCCGTGTTGCTTCCAAAACCACCCCATACTGAAAAGGCAGCCCAGATAGACAAAGTTCTTTCTTTTTCCCCTTTCCATTAGTTCAGCTACATCAACAAACTGGTACTAAAGCAAGCAGACATTAAACATTCTTCTCGTTCACTTTTGAGGCATCTGATCTATTCCATATATTATGCCAACAATTCCCTTCGAAATTCAACCTGGGAAGTCTTCCAACAAAGCCGTTACTCCAAATTCACCCTATGATTTCTCTGATTGCGAAGTATGTGCAAAATAAGCATACCCAAACAGAAGTCCAAACAATCTAGGTGCCGCGGAAGATAAAATCACACTAGCAGAAAAAACAAAGAAACCCCAACACTTCCTGGCATTCTGCCTCGTGCCCGAAAGCAAACACACGCCGCTTCTTAATTAAACAACAAGAAGAAGAAGAAAAAGACGACGAAAAGGAGCAACGAGCGATTGAGAATCTTCATGAACAGGAGCACCGTACGGACAACGAAACGCATCCAACATTTAACTTACAAATTCACGGCGGCGGATCGGCGAAACGCCAGGCGAATCCGAAGCGCGGGGATTCCCTTGGGCGGTCTTCTTGATTGAAGGGAGGGGGTTGTGTGGGTTTTTTCGCAGCTGAAAGCGCTTTGAAGCTTTTTTTGCCTGTGTCAGGCACTGTTCCAATGTTTTTTTTTTTTTCTCCTCTATTTTTCCTTCTATCGTCCGACGTCTTTTCTCTCGTTTTCTTTCCTCGCTTTTTCGGTTTTATCAACATGGAGCTAACCCTTACCAAAAAAATTATTTCCTTACCAAAAAAAAAAAAAAACATGGAGCTAATTCGGGTGGATTGTCATGGCCCATGGGCTTGGTTCAGGCCCAATTCCATCTTTTCCTTTTTGCAATTATAAATATGAATAGTTAACAACGTTATTGTAATTTTGTTAGGGCGAGCGATTATGAGCACTTAATTCTGATAATAATGATAAGAATAATTCAACTGGGATCTAATTACAAAATTGATTCTTTATCAATTTTCGTTCAGGCAAAAAGTCACTAAAAATCTTAAACTATGTTCATTGTGATATTCATACTTGACTTTTTTAAGTAACATCAAAAACTCTAAATTATACTCAATAAGATGCATTTACCAATAAATTTAAAAAATCCCAAACCCGTACATGTGGCTCTGTCAAATTCCGTCTAATGATTTTCTAACAAAACAACACCATTTTTGTTTCATTCAAGTCACGTGAATGCCGTGTCAACATTGTTTTTTTTCATCGTGCATATAAGTAGATTTTTTTTCGGTGCTCGTTAATAGAATAACAACAGAAAGGTAAATATGTTGCACATGTACATGCTTAAAACTTTTAGTGTAAAAAAAAGAAATTGGAGTTGATGTGCCGTAGAGGGCATCATACCAACGTCATTTAGCCTTTGTCGTCCATATAAACGGTTTTTTTTACAATGCTTGTCAATGGAATCACAATGGAAGGTAAGTGTATTATACATGTATAAATTTGAGATCTTTTAGTATAAAAAAGAAAGAAAAACCTTTTAAATAAATGTGCTATAGTGGGCGCCATGTCAACATTATTTATCTTCCATTATCCTACAATCATATATTTTTAACAGTGCTTATTGACAAAATCTCAACGGAAGATAAATGGGTCGCTAATGTACAAATTTGAGATTTTTAACGTCAAAAAAATCTTGGAGTAAATGTATTACGGTGAGTGTTGCAACCTAATTTTTTTCTCCCATCTCGAACAGGAAAGAAAAATGTTTAAATAGGTTTAAGGGTATTTTTAATTTTAGACTGATGGCCTTTCATTAACTCGGCTCTCCCAAGCCCATATCCCATGCAATATTGGATATTCATGAAAATCTTCAAATAAGGAGTCGCTATTAGCCTATTGGGGTCAGCTAAAAACCAAGCAAGATATGGAATGTGTCTCACTTTCTACATAACCAGAGAATCTATGGTCTTAATTGTGTATTAATAAAGCCATAGCAAATTATTCAAGAAATCTAAAGTTTATCCTAACCATTCTAAAATAAGGAAATAACATCCAAAATATCATCGTAAAATAATGCATAAGAATATCATAATATTGTCCCTAAAAAGAAAAGAAGAGAAATGTAACGTAAACAAAAAAAAAAACCTATCTATTGCAGAGCCCAAAGGCTTATTCATTTTGGGTTTTTCCTTTTTTTTAAGGGTTTTCTGAATTTTCGCGATTTTTTCTGGTTTTTTTCTAAATTTTTATAATTTTTTTAAATTTTTAAATATTTTTAACATTTTTAAATTTTTTGAATTTTCCGAAATTAAACAAAACAAGTTTTCAAGATTTTTGATATTTTTTGGCTTTTCTGAATCTAAAAAAAATTATTAATGTTTTTGGAATTTTCTAATTTTCCTTTTTTTTTTAATTTTTGAATATTTCGGATTTTTTTGTATTTTGAAATTTTGAAATATTTTTAATATTTTCATGATTTTCTGAATTTAAAGATATTTTATTAATTTTTAAGGATTTTCGAATTTTTTAAACATTTTTTAAGATTTTTTGAATTTTCGATTTTATTTATTTATCTATTAAAAAAAGTAATTCGGACCGGGTCGGGAAACTCGGCCCTACTAAACCGACCCGGACCCTATCGGTCCGGGCTGGACTAAAACAAACCGGGCCGGCCCTAAGCCCACTCAAAATTAGCCAAATGGCCCGCGAAAATGCTTCTCTCAAAATAAGCCCACATCCAATTTCTATTCTTCTCTCAGCACTCAGTCACCAAGGCCCATGGTACACTAGCCCACCGACCAGCCCAAAATTAGAAAGCCACAGCCCATTTCCCTTTCTTTCCATTTTCCTGTTTTTGGCTTTTTTTTTGTTTTTCTTTAATCTTTTTTTTATTTCTGGTCTTCTTCTCCGAAGCCTGACGCTTCTCTCCCTGCGTTTCTTCCTGCAACTCACGCTCACCGACCCGAATGACCATCGACGCCACACCCAACCTCCATTTACCGACCGCCATTCACCAGTCATTCACCTCGACCGACACCAACCACCGTCGACCAACTCCGGTCGCTTACTTCGGCAACCACAAACTTAGCAAACAAAACCCAACCGAATGGGCAATTTTTTAAACCCAGAGATCCCAGCAAACCAACAAGGATAAATACATTAGAATGAGCCTTGAACCGCTGGCTCGCCGGTGAGGGAAGGTAGCTCCGGTGAGTTTTTGTTTTTCCGGCGATTCGCAAAGATTGATGAACACGCCATGAAATCACGGGAAAACATAGAGAAAAACACGATATCGGACGTAGTTCAACCACGCAAGAATGATCACGCATCAAACTAAACTTCTGAGTATCTACAGGACGAAGTGGATTTCGGCCATTCATTTAGGCATTTCCTCAAACAGGTGGTATGCATTTTCCAAAACGAACGATTTCTGACTCGAACGGTAATCGCCTCGGGCCTAAGCTTCTAAAAGAGTATACCAGCACGCCAAGAGATGTAAATGGAGGATCGACAGGGGCCGAGGCTCGCGCGAACTGGTCGGCGCGAGCTCCGGCCCGCGAAATCGTCAATAACAAACGGGGATGCTCGGGGGAAGCCTACCTGGTTCAGCTTGAGGACGCCAACCGGCCGAGGCGTTGGCTGAAGCTCTCTCGCTCTTTCTCGGTCACGGCCTCGCTCGGAATCTCTCCCGCTCTCTCCTTGGTTTTGCTCCAACCTTCTGGTTTTTCCTCACTTGAGTTTCTCCCGGCTCCTGGTTTTCTGCTCCAAAAAACCGAGAAACGGGCTGATGAAAACCCTCCTTCGAACTGAAAACCCCCTCTCCGTTTATCCCGGCCTACCCTTCTCTCTCTCTCTCCGTTTTTTCTTCTGTTTTTTCAGTCCCTCGGTCTCTCTCTGTGGAGTAGTCTCCGTCTCTCTCTCCCTCTCTCGGTCGCTCAGTCTCTCTTTTTTGGGTTCGAGCACTCCCTTGCCAACCTCCTCTTCTCTGTCCAGAAAATCGTCGCCTCCTCAGCCAGCCATTTTCCTCCCCTTCCTCTCGTCTTTCTGTCTCTGGTTTTCTCTCCCCCACTTGCCAGAATCGCCCGCCTCGCCGATTCTTCCCACTGCCCCCCTAACCGAAAATCCTCTCTCCCTTTCTCCGCGTGACAGCGAAGCAAGGGAAGATTCCCTTGCTGGCGTCACGCGGCCGAACGGCGTCGTCGAGGAGGTGTGCGTGTGTGCGTTCTGTGTGCGTGCGTGAGTGAGAGAAGGGAAAATATGGTGGGCTGGGCTATGCCAGCCCACCCAACCGAATTTTTTTTATCAATTTTTTTTATCTTTTCTATGAATTAATATATATTTATATATTTGTATATTGGCGAAATGAATGGGTATTTAAAAGGGGTTGACAAAAATTTGGGTGTTAACAGTGAGCATACTTTGAAAATTTCTATGACTTTTTTCCTTTTTCTTATAATGGCACCCAAGAACCGGACAATAAAGGGAGACCACGCCCCCTTTACAAGTCCAGGAATCAATTCAACCCGAACAAGACCTAACCCAACTCTCAAAGACCCAAGACCCAACAGGCCCAACCCACACCTATAAACTAAGCCCATAACTGTACCAACACACCCAGAGACAATCCCAGGTCAGAACCTGGGACAGAGATTCGCCCGGACCAATGTTACGACCACAGCAGATATTGCCTGTGCCTCAGTCGGTTTCCTCATATTATCATCCAGACAAATGTCAATTCTCCAGTTAGCCGACACAACTTGAACTCCAGCAGACAAGACAAGACTCGTCCTCCACCAGTAGCCGATCGAAGCGAATTTGCTTGAAGATACATTCGCATCATTCAAGGAAGAAAACAAGGGCACGTGAAACTTCAAGAAATCATCATCAATTATCTTAAATACTTAAATTTTAAATAAAATCGTGATTTAATATTTAAATGTAAAATAAATAAAGATTTGAACATTTTGAAACTTAAGACTTTTTGTTTTCGTAAATGAATACGTGATTTAATATTTAATTATTTTAATAATATAAAATATAAAGAAAAAAGACAAAATCAACCCATTTTTTTCAAATTTCAATTCCTTTTTTTGGGGAAAACTTTGTAGCTTCACAAACCAAGCATGTTTTGGAGAAAATGAACAGTAAGAAAAAAGACAAAGTTGCCTTCGTTCGTATTCTTCCAATGGAAACGGGAAATCAGGAAAAGATGGCGCATGACATGAGAGGAGGTGCGCGTATCACACAGGAGTGATATCACCTTATCGATGCGTGGGTGTCCGTGTGTGTGTGTCGTGTTGGTGAAGGAGAAGGAGGAGGAAACAGGGGAATACGAGGAGATATTTGAAAATCAAAGGAGTCAAAACGAGGACGCAGACGAGACATAGAGAGAGAAACGAGCCTGGGGAGTTTCACTATTTACCTTTTTGTATTTTCTCGAGAAATTTCTCTCTCCTCGGCCCCCCAGACGACGCTCCCCTCTCTCTCTCTCTCTCTCTCTCTGCCTCGAGCGGCTTTAATTTGAAATTATACGCGCACTTCGTGTCTTTCTCGCTTATATTGTTCTTCTTCTTCTTTTTCCCTTCATTTATTCCATCTATCTATCTATCTTCCCCATCTACTCTCTAGACGGCCGCGCCCTCGATTCTCTCTCTTCCTCTGGGTTCGGTTGGTTCTTCTCCTTCGAGCCACTTCGTCAAAGTGGGTTTTTTTTTTAATCGACCCTCCTAATCTTTCCGCAATTCCTGGTGAGTTCCCATCTCTGTTCCATCCACGCTTCGTCCCTTCGCATGGCATCCGTCGCGAAGTTTGATCTTTTATCTCGATTTGCGCGTTCCTCGGCCTTCCGAGACGCGAAAGCTTTGATCTTTCCGGTTAATGATTTCGGAACTTTATAGATCTACTTTGGGTTGGGGTCCGTAAATTTTCTTTTTTTTTTCTAATCTCTCCCTTCTGGGGATTGAAGGTTTGATCTGCCGTGATCAGGGATTGCCCAACATCTTAACTTCTGGCTGACCTGGTTTCTTGTTGATCGTTTCAATCGTTGGGTAGATTCGCCGGGGGTAGAGTGGTGGACTCTTTGTGAACTCTGTGGAATCAGGGTTCAAATTTTCTCAAAAAACTGAAAGCAAATTGCTTTCATAATCAGGTAATGCATCTTCTTTAACTATGCAAGTATCGTGTGCAGTTATTCGATGACGGAATATCCAGGATAAGTGATTTGAGATTTTTTTGGACGAGTCTGTTATTGAACTCACTTTGCATAGTACATGGAGAGAAGTTGGAACGCTGCAGTTTTTGTGTTGTTACTGTGAGATTCAATTACCATCGATGATCAAAAGGGCGAGGGCCAAAAAGCAAGAAAGAGAAACGATAAAAAAAAAGAGAAAAGTTCCAAAGGGGTTGTCTCACTGTGCATTCAACTTTTAAGTGTTTCCTCTCAACGTATGCTTCCGCATTATAGAGAAAATTACTGTTCTAGTTTTTAGCTTTATTGAAGCTGGTTTGGCTTTGGAATAATGCAAATCTGGATTTCAGAAAGACAATTATAAGTGGTTGGAATTTCGATTGAAGACAGGTTGTTCTATTCTATCTGACCCGCGATGATGCCATTGAGAGTTCATACTGTCAGTACATGTGTTGAAATTGAAAAATAGAGCCTTTAAAATCCTCTGACTGTATTGTGTATCGTATTCCTGTTAGGATAAATGCACGGACCTCTGGTTTTTATGTTGCCCTTTTTCTGCCCCTTCTTTCTTTCTTGAGGAAAGAATGCTTGGTATTCTCATTGTCTATGACCATATGACCAACGCTCATGTAGTCACATTTATCATGCCAGATATCACCTGTTTAAGTTGTCTTTGTTTCCAGAGACTTGTTTCTTTTGTGTTTAATCAATAATACGTGTGGTTTTTCTCTTTTTCGTCTGTAGTTATATAGGCTAGGAAGTCTCTTCGAGCGAAATGGCTTCTGCAAATTCTTTCTTTGACGAGATCGGAAACAAACCTGAGGTTATTGATCCTCCTCAAAGCGAAGACACATTGGACATCGGTGAAAGTGTGAATGATCCAATGCAAAATGCTCTTAAACCTAATGTTACCGTCTCTAGCAGTGTCCGAGAGCTATTAGAGTGCCCTGTGTGCTTAAACGCAATGTACCCTCCTATCCATCAGGTTTGGATGTCTTCTTGCATTTAACCCTTTTTTCAATTTTCCTTTATTTCGATTTATTTATTCTTCTTTTAAAGCACTCGAACATCATGGGACTTGTTTATTTATTTAACCTCTTTAGGTCGAAGTCACCTATTTATTACACATTACTGCAATTCTCTCCACATTAGACACCTGCAGAGGTGATATTTACATCCCTATGGTTTATTTGGTATAAAGATGCAAAAGTTGATATTTGGGATTCTCTCTGCATCAGTGTTCGAATGGCCACACTCTGTGTTCTGGTTGCAAGCCAAGGGTGCACAACAGATGTCCCACTTGCAGGCACGAACTTGGGAACATCAGATGCCTTGCGTTGGAGAAGGTGGCTGCCTCTCTTGAACTTCCATGTAAATATCAGAGTTTTGGGTGTGTGGGCATATACCCGTACTACAGCAAGCTGAAGCATGAATCACAATGTGCATTTAGACCCTATAGTTGCCCCTATGCCGGATCAGAATGCACAGTCATCGGTGACATTCCTTGTCTGGTAGCCCATCTCAAAGATGATCACAAAGTTGACATGCATAATGGCAGTACCTTTAACCACCGATATGTCAAATCAAATCCGCATGAGGTTGAGAATGCCACATGGATGCTAACGGTAACTTTTCCCTCTTTCCTTGTTTCAGTTATTTAAGGCATATGTTGGGCTACTTGTAGTTATCCAGTAGTTAACTAATCTGTTAAAACTGTCAAAAGTAACCATCTACTCATCAGAATTGTTTAAAGTTTGAATACCCAGGAATGCGAAATTGTGTGAAATTTGGATTAACGCTGTTATTTTCGTGATAAGTTATATGAAATAATGGTCTGCGTTTTTAAATAGATATATCTTCAGATCATCTCATTTTCTGATCAGTGCTGCTTATATTTGCTCTGTTCTTTCTTCTTTCTAAATTTAGACATGGTTTTGTCTCTTTAGTGTTTTGTATTGGCTGAATGCTGGAAGCCCATGTTATGACGTATTAGCCGATTCAAGTTTGTAAAGTTGGAGAGCTTAAATGGGGTTTTAAGACTTTAAGAAGGATCTAATTAAGTCGTTGTTGGAGCTTCCTTTTAGGTTTTATTAAGGTTTTTTTTTAAGATTACTTGTGTCGGTGAATCAAATGTTCAATGATTATTTTTAACATGCCAAGTGACACATCAAAACAGCTGGTTCAAGTCTGTGTTACCCATGGGAGACTACACTTGCAAGTCGCGATATTGTTGTAAATTTTTAAAAGGGTACGATAGTAATCAAGTTTTGGTGGATGTCCAGGTTTTTAGTTGCTTTGGTCAGTATTTCTGCCTGCACTTCGAGGCCTTTCAGCTTGGAATGGCTCCAGTCTACATAGCATTCCTTCGGTTTATGGGTGATGACAACGAGGCCAAAAACTACAGTTACAGCCTTGAGGTTGGCGGGAATGGAAGAAAGATGATCTGGCAAGGTGTGCCTCGGAGCATAAGGGACAGCCACCGCAAAGTCCGTGATAGCTTCGACGGTCTCATCATCCAACGCAACATGGCTCTCTTCTTCTCTGGCGGCGACCGGAAGGAACTGAAGCTTAGGGTGACTGGTAGGATCTGGAAAGAACAGTGATGACGGGGTATTCCCATCTGATGCTCTTTAGATTATCCTGCTCTACAAAGCCAGATTAGTTTGTTCGCGGTAGTGACCACCACGTCTTCTTGGGCATGTATTTTTTAGGAATTTTAGGAGGGCAATGTCTCTTTGCTTGAACTATGCATTAAATACATGAATGGGAAGACAGCAAATGTCGTATATTCCAAGCAAGAATGAGAACTCGTACTGCCTTCTTTCTCTTCCTTTTCGTGTCAACTTCCCTCTAGTTTTTCCATGTTTGTTGCGGCCGGCATCTCTCATACGGCGGTCGAAAGGATCTTTTCTATACGGCAGGTCAACTTGTCCATATTCGTCTATCTGACTTGTCGGCGGGATTGATTTCGGAATTCCCCGTTTGGAAAAGTACCATCTCATTGGAAAATGTTTTGTCCATTTGAAAAAATGAACACCTCATTGGAAAAATAATTATCACCTACAAAAAATTATCAGAACATTTGAAACAATTACCAGGCCTTTGCAAGAAAGATCTATTAACCTTTAATGAAATCTCGTGATTTATCAACATGTCTAGGAAGTTATTCATCTAAAAAGCAATTACTAACACACGTAAAAGGCTGTCGCCATTATGACAAAAAAAAATCGCTCGTGAAAGGTACCCACGTATTTGACAAAATCACCATCACCTTTTCTTCTTTTTTTCAAAAAGTCACCGCCACCTTAGAATAACAATCAATGATGAATGAAAAGCTCATGACCTATCACACATTTATAGAGTTAATCAAGAGAAGATATAAAGTTCATCGAAATAAACTAGCATGACATTATTAACATTTTTCAAAGTTTATTATTCCTAATGGTATGTTGCTGTCATTTGGAAAATAACATATGAAAATGATCAAAATATTCGAACCTGTACCATTGATTGTTAATCACAAGATGATCGATACAAATGTTCAAAAAGGAAGCTATAGAGAGAAACTAATATATGAGTATTAACATGATAAATTTCGACACAAATGAGTAATTATCACCTCTTATGAAAATTTACCCCATTTATGGAGATTAACAATTGAAAAATCCATATTTTCTCTGCATGACTAGGAAGTTACCGCATGGGGTAAATAAATGAAAGTTTTAAAATTTTCTTTTGAAAAAGTACGGTCACTATTACCATTGCAACGTCAAGTTTACCACCATTTATGAAAAGTTAGCATTTCTGTCCATACCAAGTTATTTTTCAACGAAATTTGGTAACATTTTTTTCTCAAGAATAATTTTTGTTCAAAAATACTTTTTTTCCATTTCTATTCTTTAGAGGAATTTATGAATAGAAGAACAAGTTTGATAATTACATCAAATTTCTATTTCCAAAATAGAAAAAAGAATAGGATTATGTTTGATATGACCTTTAAATTTTTTTGTGATGTAGATTTTTTTAATTTTAATAAATTTATAATTTATGAGATTTTTTAAATTTTTTTTTCTTTATCTTTTTTTCTCTATTCTTCTCCCTCCTTTAGCCGGTTGCCAGGCTTGGATAATGGCCGACAATTTTGAGGCAGCCTTGCCATGGCCAGGCAAAGCTAACCTCACAATAGCTAGGTGAGGTCGAGCCCTGCTAAGTGCCGAGCAAGCTTTAACCTAGCCAACCAACCTCGCCTCATCATTGCGGGTGAGTGTTGCCAAGCCATGGCAAGATCGATCTCATAATGAGGCTCCCCCAACACCTAGCCATGCCATGGTTGCTGGACCTTATCTCTAGTTGGTCATTGGCCATTACCAAGGCCTGGCAACTAACTAAAGGAGGAAGAAAAAGAAAAGAAAAAAAAAGAAAATGATATTGATTCCGAAGTTGTTGCCAAGGATAAAGAAGTAGATTTTTTCCATTTCTTATTTTCATTCCAATTATTTTTCTTGGCCACTAATACGTTTTGGAGAATAGAAAAATTAACTCACATTATCAAATGAATTTATATTCTTCAAAGAGACATGTCCTTATTCACTTTTATCTTTAGTTTTAAATTATGCCTTTTATTTTAGCAATGATTATTTTGACATTAAGGATCTTTACTTTGATTTATCAATAGCTCTATGCTTTCATCTTACATTTGATTCCAAATGCATGGCATATTTTATTTAATATGCCGTAAGTTCTATTTAATATCAAAGTTCAGTATTTGCTTAATTTGCTTCCAATTTTTTAATAAGAAATCCTTCCTTTATATTTGTATGGTTTCCGACATTAATTGATAGGGGCGTAACAATGAGTTAAATATTGAGTCGCAATCTATCATCCGTAATGTAAAATGTCTAAATGAGAGAGATAAGCAAATTATTCCACAATCCGTCCTCGTCTCTTCATGTCATATAGTCTTTCTGTCGGGTTTGCAAAATCCTTTTATGAAGGATTAGCTACTACTCCCTATGATTTCATTTCGACTTCGAAAAGGTGCTTATAGCAGCACAAGGGGCTCCCCCGTTAGACGATCTGGGAGCTTTATACACGCGACAATATCTGAAAAAAGAAAGATAGAAGAAAGCGCAATGAAAGAGCGCATGATAAATCAGCTGCATATGCTTGTGAACCCGCCGACTTGTAGCACCAGAAGGGATAAGACTCTGACTAGGAACAGAATTTGGCTCGTCCTCTCAGAAACCTTCCAGTCTCATGAACACCTGCCCACGTATGCATTCCATCCTTGAAGGCGGTACTCTCGAGCTGCCTCTGCCGGATTCAGAGCCTTTATGATTCCACGCCCAACAATTATGATATCACTGCCTCTGTCATGGATCACCTGGAAGCACATTTTCAATCGCATGAAGTCAGTTTCAGCCAACAAAAGGATACATAATATGCAGCTCAAGTTTGATAGCTTGAACTTTTCTGCAAGCAACCAACTCCAAGGCATCGACCATCTGGCTTCCGAATCAAAATTAGTATTAACAGAAAAATGCCAAGTTGAAGCGAGACATTCTCATACTAATCATCTAGAGCCTAAGTCAGACAAGACTCGATTTCAGTAGCATCTGATCATATGAAACAGTCTTTGCCATCACAGCCAGCTACTCTCACTGCTGAACAATTTTCTACCAACAAAATAGGTGACGAGTTATGGCCAATACTGGAGACATAATATGCATAGATGAGGAAAATTCACATGGACAATAGATATGCCTTATAGAAGGTCCGAAACAAACACCCATCTCCTAACTGATTAAAGTATTTTCTTCCTCTGTATTAGCAAGCAAAGAGACAAATGCCAGTTCAGCACCCCAAAGATCATTTTGAGATAATTGTGCACACCTACCTAGTAATATTAACATACAACCCATCCACATCGGTGAAGCTGAAAATTTAATGGCCACTAAAAGTGTTTCGACATTTGAAGACAAAGAGTAGACTTACAGAACGTGGAGTATTGTATTGTTGACCAAGATTGTCACCACCAGTAACCAATTGAACACCAGGGGTAGCCTGAATGAATGCTGGATTCATTGGTGCCCCCGACCAAGATGCTGGATTAACTGAGATGAACCCGATAACAAACTCAGAATGCTCCTCTGCAATTTTTACTGCCGTTGCAGTGTAGTCCCCGGTGGCTAGGTTACCAGCTGAGCTCATTTCGGCAAGAAGCAATAGGCCTCTACCTCGAGGCAAACCCTGCATTGTTCAAGGATCATCATAATGATCAATATAGTAAAAAAGAAGATTTGTTTCAAAAGGTTTACTAAAAGCAGTCCTTTTACAGAACAAACCTTTAGCTTCAGTCCCTCAACAATTCCAGGACCAGAGATAATGTGAGCATTAGTTATATCAGCCCAATCTGCTATTCGGAATATACCACTACAAGTGCAACATTATAGAGTTCAGTCTATGGAACAATATAGATGGACAGGAAAAAACTACTGTAGAGTGAGGCTTACCCTTCATACTGCATTGTCACTGTATTACCAATATCAGCAAATTTGCGATCCTCAAATATCAAAAAGTTGTACTTCTCCGCGATCTGTCATGCCATTCAGTACCATCAGCAAGAAATTCACAGCCGTCGATGGTTTAAAAATAGCAGGAACTTGAGATTTAAAAACTAACAGATCTGCATATGCATGAGGTTCTTCAAGATTTTCTGAGCGCAGGGCTCTTAAAAGTTACAATCAAAGAGAAACTAATTTTTCACACTAATTGTGTTATATATGATAGACAAACCAAAGAAAACACTTACCTATATCAGAGAAAGAGAAAAGAAGAATCTGATAATGGCATCACAATAGCATAGTTTGGTATTGGCACGTACCATGCGCAATCTGGAACCAAAATCTGGGGTGAAATCAGGTAATATGTCCACATGGGTTTTCAATAAACATATTTCTGGCCCAACCTGAAAAAAGTCCAGACAAAAAATGTGAACATAGGGTCTACTAAATCTAAGGTATTTTCACCGAATGGAATGTGTCATTAGACATCAGAATAGGAAGTATAAACAGCAATGCCAGTCCATGGAATGATACAGCTGAACAATTACCCTAACTCCTGTTCAGAGACAGTGTAAGTTTTAAAATCATGTCATATAATAGCAGAAGCAAAAGGCAGTTTACGTGAATTCAATATGATATGTCCACTATTCGAAAGCGTTAGTAGAACTCCAAGCGCCACCCCCCCACCCCCGCCCCCCCAAAAAAAAAAACCTAAAAAGTAGGTGCTGACAGAACTTTAACCAAGTGGGCAGAAAAATGATAACAATGATGTCACAGCTGATATAATAATGTAGTGACTC